>JAKSZT010054419.1:5165929-5242593 GCA_026826555.1 Tolypeutes matacus | reverse complement strand
TGAAAAATAAATTCTTTTTAATTTAGTTTAATAGCTAAAAGCTGTTTCAGGACCTGCATATAGAACCCTGTGGGGAAATTGATTGATAAACACAAGCAAGCAGAGAGGATCCATGTGGACCCTAGGAGAATCATTGACCCCCCTAAGCTCTGTTTGATTGCTTGCCTGTGTGGATCTTTGGTTTCTCTCTGTTTCTTTCTGGTTTCTTGCTTTTCTTTCCTCTTTCCTCACCCCAATCTTTTTTCTTTCATTTTTTTAAAATTAGTTGCTGCTAGCTTCTCGCTTCTTTGCTGTGCTTCTTGTTCAGCAATTTCCCACTCGCTGTCTATATTGATTCTGTATTACAAATTATTGCTTAGCCTTCCTTTATCTTTCTGCCTTCTGCTTTCTGTTGTGGCTCTTAGATACAACATTTTTTCATAGGCCCACAACATAAGGGTGTCAATTTCTATTCCATCTATTTTGTTTTCTTCTTTTTTTTTTATAAGCATTAACTTTTTCCTTTCAGCCCTTTCTTTACTATTTCTCTCCCTCCTCTTAATTCTAGCCTTCTAAATCACTATATATATATTCTTTCATTTGCTTTCCCAGTCCATTGTAGGAACTCCACATTTTTTCCTATTACTCTGCCTACACAAGTTAAATATTCACCTCATTAAGTCTCATTTTGCCCGTCTTCTAAATTTTATCAATATTACTATTATCCTTCTGCCTTCCTTACATTTTTTGATTCCTCTGGCCCTAATCTTTTGCCTTCAAGGGAACATAGAAAGAAGTAAGGAAATAAAATAAGAAGAAAAACTGCCAAAGAGAAAACTTAACTCACACACAGAACCACCAGCTAAATAAAACTCTAGAGCATAGAGAAAAGCTAATCAACTGAACAAACCCATCAAGATAATATGATGACCAGAGGGCAACAAAAAATGCAAATGACTCTGAGAAACAAGAAAACATGGACCAGTCCAAAGAACAAAATAAAAACCAGGAAGCGATGCAGAACATCGAACAACTAATCAAAGTTATCCAAACAAATATCATGGACCAACTTAAAGAACTGAAGGAAGAAATTAAGGATATAAAGAAGACACTGGGAGAACATACTGAAGAAATAGCAAACATGCCTAAAAAGGTAATGGATATGATGGTGAACAATGGCACAAGACAAGAAATGAAAAAGATGCTGGATTCACATAACAGCAGATTTGAACAGGCAGAGGAAAGAATTAGTGATATGGAAGACAATACAGCTGAAATCAAAGAAGTAGTAGAACAGATAGACAAAAAGATAGAAAAAATCCAGCATGGATGCAGGGAATTAACCGATAATATAAAATGCACAAACATATGCATTATGGGCATCCCAGAAGGAAAAGAGAAGGGAAAGGAAACAGAAGGAGTGTTGAAGGAAATAATGGCTGAAAACTTCCCAGCTCTATTGAAAGAGATGGATGTGCAGATCCAGGAAGCACAGCACATCCCAAATAGTATAAATGCCAACAAGCCAACTCAAAGACATATACTTGTCAAAATGTCCAATGCTCAAGACAAAGAGAAAATACTCAAGGCAGCAAGAGAAAAGAGAACCATCACATACAAGGGAAGCACAATAAGATTAAGTGCTGATTTCTCAGCTGAAACCATGGAGGCAAGAAGACAGTGGTATGGCATAGTCAAAATACTAAAAGAAAAAAAATTCCAGCCACAATTCTCTATCCAACAAAATTGGCATTCAAAAATGATGGAGAGTTCAAAATATTCACAGATACACAGATATTAAGAGAGTATGTCAAGAAGAAACCAGTACTTCAAGAAATACTAAAGGAATCTCTACAAGTTGAAAGGAAAAAACCAGGGAGAGAGAGTTGGAGGAGAGTTTTAAAACAATTGAAAAGACAAAAAGAGAAACAAAACAACACATGGCATACATTAACCCAAAGAAAAAATGGCTGAAGTAAGAAATTCGTTACGAGTAATAACACTGAATGTTAATGGTTTAAATTCACCAATCAAAAGACACAGATTGGCAGAATGGATAAGAAAATATGATCCATCTATATGCTGCCTACAATGCTGTCTTAGAAGTACTTGCACGAGCACTGAGACAAGAAAAGGATATAAAGGGCATCCAGATTGGAAAAGAAGAAGTAAAAATTTCATTATTTGCAGATGACATGATCCTATACATAGAAAGCCCTGAGAAATCCACAACAAGGCTTCTAGAACTTATAAAGGAGTTCAGTAATGTTGCAGGCTATAAGATCAATGCTCAAAAATCAGTAGCATTTCTGTACACCAATAACGAGCAAACTGAGGAGGAAATCAGGAAAAAAATACCATTTACAATAGTAACTAAAAGAATCAAATACCTAGGAATAAATTCATCTAAAGATGTAAAGGACTTATATACAGAAAACTACACAACACTGTTAAAGGAAATCAAATAAGACTTAAATAAATGGAAAAATATCCCCTGTTCATGGATAGGAAGACTAAATATCATCAAGATGTCTATCTTACCCAAACTAATCTACAGATTTAATGCAATCCCAATAAAAGTCAACACTGTATTTTTTAAGGAACTGGAAAAACTACCCACAAAATATATTTGGAGAGGCAAGAGGCCCCGAATTGCCAAAGACATATTGAAAAAGAAAAACGAAGTTGGAGGTATCACACTACCTGACTTTAAAACATACTACAAAGCTACAGTGGTCAAAACTGTGTGGTATTCGCACAAGGATAGACCTACTGACCAATGGAACCGAATTGAAAGTTCTGATATAGATCCTCGCATATACAGTTATCTGATATTTGACAAGGCCATGAAGCCCACTCAGTTGGGAGAGAATGGCCTCTTTAACAAATGGTGCTTGGAGAACTGGATATCCATATCCAAAGGAATGAGAGAAGAATACCATCTCACGCCTTATACAAAAATCAATTCAAGATGGATCAAAGATCTAAACATAAGATAATGTAGGGAAGCATCTATAGGACCTTGTAATAGGAATGGTTTCATGAACTTCACAGCCAAAGCACGAGCAGCAAGAGAAAAAAATAGATAAATGGGATCACATCAAAATTAAAAACTACTGCACCTCAAAGGATGTTATTAAGAAAATAAAAAGGCAGCCTACACAATGGGAGAAAATATTTGGCAACCATATATCTGATAGGAGCCTAATATCCTGCATATATAAAGAAATCCTACACCTTGAAAATAAAAGGACAAACAACCCATTTAATAAATGGGCAAGTGACCTGAAAAGACACTTCTCCAAGGAAGAAATACAAATGGCTAAAAAGCACATGAAAAAATGCTTAACATCGCTTGTTATCAGGGAAATGCAAATCAAAACTACAATGGGATACCATCTTACACCCATCAGAATGGCAGCTATTAAAAAAACAGGAGACACTAAATGTTGGAGAGGATGTGGAGGAACAAGAACCCTCATCCACTGCTGGTGGGACTGCGGTATGGTCCAGCCACTGTGGAGGACAGTTTGGCGGTTCCTCAGAAAACTAACAATAGATCTTCCGTATGATCCAGCAATTCCACTGCTGGGTATATACCCAGGAGAACTGAAAACAAAGACACAAACAGATATATGCACACCAATGTTCATAGTGGCATTGTTCACCATTGCCAAAAGTTGGAATCAGCCCCGGTGCCCATCAACAGACGAATGGATAAGCAAAATGTGGTACATACATACAATGGAATATTACTCAGCTGTAAGAAGGAACAAAGTGCTAACACATGGAATAACGTGGATGAATCTTGAAGACCTTATGTTGAGTGAAGCAAGCCAGGCACTGAAGGATGAACAGTATATGACCTCACTGATCTGAACTGAGGAAAGTGAGCAGTCTCTGAGAACCATTGTCTGAAAGATAGGTTAACAAGGGAGAGTAAGAGAAGAGCAGGCTTTGAGCCATCACCCATATGGACATAATCTATGGTAAAGGGATTGAGTGTGGTTGCATGTTGGGGGATGGGGCAGATGGGTGGTGGTGTTCCTGGGTTTGGTGGTGCAGCGCTGGTGGGTGGGTGGATTAGGAAGGGCAGGTTCAAATTCCCAGGGCATATAACTGTGAATCTTGACATTCCATGGGTCAGGATAGGGTGGTATCATGTGCCCTGGGGGGCTGGGGGGAAGGGAACAGTCAAGATCTAATGGGGTATTTGGTGGTCATGGGAAAGGTTTTTCATAACCTTACAGTAATGGACACAGGGCACGATAAATATCATCAAAATTATTAAACTCTTATCACCTAAATTGTAAACTATACTGTAAATCATTGTCAATGTTTAGTTGCTATATTTTGCTATCTGTATATCAGTTATAACAATGCTAACATCCAAAAAAAGGGGGGGGTTAATATGGGGTGGGGAAGGGGAGGGTTTGGTATGTGGGAGTCTCTGGTACTCCGTATGTGACTTTGCTGTGACCTAAAACTTCTTTGAAAATTAAATGAAAATTTGGGAGACAATGGGGATTGAGAGGGGGAAGGTGTCACGGCACACCGGACACCCGATAACACAGTGATAAAAGGAAAAAAAGAATATATATATATATATATTTAAAGGCATTTCTTTTGCTTTTTTCCCCATTTTTTTGAATGTCCCAATCTGCTAATTATATTTTGTTTTGTTTTGTTTTTTTGATTGTGTTTTTTGTTGTTGTTGTTTTTTGTTTTTTCCTGAGTTTCCTTATGTTTCTCTCTTACATGTAAGCTTATCATTGTTGTTTCTTTTTCCTATTAACTGTATTTGATTATTTTATGGACTACATGTTCATGGAGGATTTGGATCACAGAACGGTTAAAATGGGTACTGTAGGGTATTATTGGTGGGGGGTGTCTGAGAAGGGGGATTCATGGGAGTTAGTTCATCCAAATATACATGAAAGGTATACAAAATTGTTCAAAAGATCAAAAGATGGGGCATGGTCACAATGGGTGGACAATCACACAATAAATGAGGGAATCTGAATTCCTATCCTGGAGACCTCTGCCACAGTCTCCAAGAGAGCAGGGACAGTGTCTGTCAAAAGAGGATGACCCACTGATGGGTTCTTTTTATTGATGACAACCCTTGTGAGTCTTTGCTCTTGTAACTGGGACTTAGCTTGCTGTTGTGGAGTGCCTAAGGGTTGCCACCTGAGAGCCTCCTTGTTGCTCAAATGTGGCCTCTCTCTAAGCCAAACTCAGCATATGAATGCATTACCTACCCCCAACGTGGGGAATGACTCACAGGGATGAGCCTCCCTGGCACCGAGGAATTAATACCAAGTGCCAACTGGCAACACAACTGGAAAAACATCTTGAATAAAAGGGGGAGAAGGTAAAGACAAATGAGTTCAAGTGGCTAAGAGACTTCAAAGAGAGTCGGGAGGTCATCCCAGAGGCAACTCTTATGCACACCTCAGTAGGAGCTCATAGAACGTCAAAGTGCCTATCACCCCACACAGAGGGGTTCCTGAGAGCTCTGGAGACACCCAGGTCCTATATAAGGGGGGATAGCCCCAGAGACTGATGCCTTATCAGTGGGCTCTATTTTGGAATCTGTGCTCCTGAGAGTGACAGAATTGGACTCAAATAAGTCCTCCCTGCACATGGTTCATCAGTCCCTTCTATTCAAACCTATATGTGATGCTGGAGTTTTTATTTTTATTTATTTATTTATTTTTTTTTAAGATTTTATTTATTTATTCATTTATCCCCCCCTTGCTGCTTGTGCTCGCCGGGCCAGCCAACCACGCCGTGCGGGCGGGCCCGCCCTCACCAGGAGGCCCCGGGAACCGAACCCAGGGCCTCCCATATGGTAAACGGGAGCCCTACTGATTGAGCCACAGCCGCTTCCCTGGAGTTTTTAGGTATACTTCCAGAGACTGGAGCCTCTGGCCTACCTATGTGCCAGGTGTGCGTGGAATCTTGGTGGAGCTGCAACTCCTACCCTACAGCTCAATGGACTCATCTAAGTCACCTGGCAAGGAGACAATGATGGGCAACGGCCAGCCCAGGGAATGGAGAGGGCCTGCATCTGCAGGCAGGATCATCCCACCCACCATATCCATGGGATATAAGCCCTCTCTCACTTGGAGGTAGAGTGGACATCACCATCCCAGTCCCCTCAGGATTGGGGGAAGAGCTATGGACTAGAGTGGACTTGATGGTATTCTGTTGTACACATATGGTGATTCTAGCAATGGAAGAAATTATAACAATGAGGTGGAGCCAGTGGCCACTTGACACTTTTGGGGCAGGGAGGGGATGTGCAGTTGAAATACAGGGGCTCCTTTAGGATTTGGAGGTTGTCCTGAGTGCCGTTGTGGCAACGGATGTAGGTCATTTTAAATCAGCACACACCACTCAGAACTGTGTGGGAGAGAGTGTGCTCTATGATGTGACCTGTGGTCTATGGTTGGTGGCAAGGCCCCAGGATGTGTAAGTCCATTGAGGGTGGTGGGCCACACTTGTGGGAGATGTTTGTGTGGGATGTGGTGGGAGGTGTGGGAGGTGGGCAACATGGGAATCCCGGTGGGTTCCGTGTAATATTTTAGGTAATCTAAGCACCTTTTAAAATATATTTATATATATATAAATAACATTTTTGTAAGCAAATACACATATATGCATATATATTTATATATTATTTTACAAATATTGGTATGTATTGTGAAAATTTTGATTTTTACCCACAATAAAAAATAAATAAATTAAAATAAAAACATATACCTGATAAGGGTATAATATTCAGAATATATAAATAATACCTACAACTCAACAACAAAATGACAAACAACTCAATTTAAAAATGGACGAAAGACTTCAATAAACATTTCTCCAAAGAAGACATAACAATGGCCAATAAGCACATGAAAAGATGTTCAATATAATTAGTCACTAGGGAAATGCATATCAAAACTACAATGAAATACCATTTTACACTCTTAAGAATAGTTATTATTTACAAAACAGAACAACAAGTCTTGGTGAGGATGTGGAAAAACTGGAACTTGCACATATTATGGTGGGAATGTAAAATGATGCAGCTACTGTGGAAAACAGTTTGGCAGGTGTCCAAAAAGTTAAACATAGAATTACCATATGACTTGGCAATTTCTCTCTTAATTATATACCCCCAAAGAATTGAAGACAGGGACTCAGATACTTCCACATCAATGTTCATAGCAGCTTTATTCACAATTCCTCAAATATAGAAACAACTGGTGTTCAATGACAAATCAATGAGTAAATAAAATGTGGTATATACACAGAATGGAATAATATCTAGTCATACAAAGGAATTGAGTTCTGATCTGTGCTACAACATGAATGAACCTTGAAACATTATGCTAAGTTCAGTAAGTCAGACAAAAAAGGACAGATATTGTATGGTTCCATTTATATGAAATGTCTGAAATATGCAAATTCCTAGAGACAGAATGTAGATTCAAGGTTATTAGGGGCTAGGAGAAAGGAGCATGGAGGGTAATTGCTTAATGAATATAGAGTTTCTCTTTTGGGTGATGAAAAGTTTTGGTTATGGAGAGTGGTGATAGTAGCACATTATAAATGGAATTAATGTCACAGAATAGTACACTTAAAATGGTTAAAATGGCAAATTTTTATATTTTATATATGCTACCACAATAGTTATAGAAGCTTTATTCATGATATACCCAAACAAGAAACAACCAAAATATTCATCAATTAGTGAACAGGTAAATAAATTGGGTTGTGTCTATAAAATGGGACGCTGTTAAGCAAAAAGGAATGAACTACTAAAATTATTTTGAACTAAATAGAAATAAATAAAACTAAATAAAATACAAATATCAAAACCTGTGGGGTATAGTTAAATTAATTTAGAGGGAAATTTACAGAAATAAATAAAATTGAAAACAAAAAAATAGAGAAAATAATGAAATTAAAAGATAGCTCTTTGAAAAGAGCAATAAAATTGATAATCTAAGGAGACTGACCAAGAAATAAAGAGACAAGGGACACATTGTCAATAGCAAGAGTTAAAGAGTGGATCTCACTAGAGATCACATAGATATTAAAAAGATAAGAATGGAGCAAGTGTAGCTCAGTGGTTGAGTGCGTGCTTCACATGTATCTCCTAAAAAAAGTGAAAAAAAAAAAAAGATAATAAAGGAATACTGTGAACAATTCTGAGCTCACAAATTCAGCAATTTAGATGAAATAGATCAATTCTTGAAAATCACAAACTATCAAACATAACTGAAGAAAAATATATAATCAGAAAAGTTCTATATCTACTAGAGAAAGTGATTTTATAGTTAAGACTATTCCAAAGAAGGAAGCTCCAGGCCCAAATGGTTTCATTGGAAATGTCTTCCAAACATTCAATGAAGAAATTACTATCTTACAAAAACTTTTCCTAAAAGTAAAAGAGAACGGTACATTTTTCCAAGTCCTTTTCCCCATGTGTCACCATATTCTTAACACCTTGTGATAGAGGAACATTCTTGTATTTGTACTATTGACCACAATCCTCATCTGCCATGCAAATCACTATGTTATACAGTCCCTAGAGTATCCTCTAGCTTTCTTTCAATTAATATTAACTTCTCTAGACTTCCCCTTTAAGCCACAACTAATTTTTTGAGGCCAGCATTACTCAAATACCAAAACCAGACAAAGATATTATGAGAAAAGAAAACTACAGACCAATATCCCTAAAAATAGACACAGAAATCCTAAACCAAATATTCATAAACTGAATTCAGCAATATATAAAAAGATAATATATCATGATGAAGTGGCATTCATCCTCAGAATGCAAGTTTGGTTCAACATTCAAAAATCAATCAGGATTGCATACAACCTACTCTCAAAGGTTTAGAAAACAGATTAATGAACAGATAAATAGATGATAGATAGATGATATAGACAGGTAGATAGATGATTGGTGATAGATTATAAATGATGATAGATAGATAGATAGATAATAGATATAAGGAATGATACAGCAAAGGTGGCAAAATGTCAAAAGTTGGTGGATTTGGGTATCTGAATGGCAGGCATGTTAGAGTTTTCTGTATGGCATTTTTATTATTTTTGCAACTTTATTGTATGTTTAATATTATTATAAAATACAATGTTTCAAAACAGTCCATGTAATCCACCATATTAACATATAAAATAAGAAAAACCATATGATCATCCTAATAGATGCAGAAAATTCATTTGACATAATTCAACATCAATTCATAATTTTTAAAAACTCTTGATAAATTAGGAATGGAAGTGAACTTCCATAACCTAGTAAAATGTATCTAAATAAACTAGTGCTAACATCTTACTTAATGTTAAGAAACTAAATGTTTTCCCCTTATTATCAGAAAAAGATAAGGATATTCTTTCTTACTGCTCCTATTCAACATTGTACTGGAGGTCCAGGCCAGTGCAATAAAGCAAGAAAAAAATAAATAAAAGGCATACAGAAAGGAAATAAATAAAACTATCTCCATTTCAAGATGACAATGATGATCTAGATAGAAAATCTAAAGTAATCTACTAAAAATCCTATAAGTTATAAGTGAGTTTGGTAAGGACACATTTCTAAATACAACAATGAAAATTTAGAATCTGAAATAAAAAACAAAACCATTTATAATAACAAGGGAAATGAAGTAGATAGGTATAACTCTAATGACATATATAAAGGATCTATCTTTTGAACACTGAAAAATCTGATGGAAAAAATCAAAGAAGTTCTGAATAATTAGAGAATTATATTATGTTCATGGACTAAAAGAATCAATATTGTTAAGATGCCAATTCTCTCCAATTTTATCCAAAGATTCAGTGCAATCCTAATCAAAAATCACTTCAAACTATTCTGTAAACACCAACAACCTGATTTTAAATTTTATATGGAAAGGTAGAGGAATTAGAATATATTTTTTAAAAAATCTTGAGAAAGAACAAAGTAGGAGGACTCACAATATCTTATTTCGAGACTTACTATAAAGCTATGCTATTCAAGACAGAATGACACGGCATAGTGATAGATCAATGGAATGGAATAGAGAGTCCATAAATAGACTAATACATATAGAATCAACTGATTTTTTATAAAGATGCAAAGGCAATTCAAAGACAGTCTTTCCACCAAATGGTGCTGAAAAAACTGTGCATCCATAAGAAAAAAATTAAACCTTGATACATACTTCATAACTTACACAAAATGAAGTCAAAACGGATCATAGATCTACAATGTAAAACTATAAAACTTTTAAAAGAAAACACAGGAGGAAATCTTCATTTACTTGGACTTGGAGATGAGTTTTTCAAAACAACATCAAAAGCAAGATCCATGGAAGAGAATATTGATTAACCAAGTCTATTAAGATCACCTTCTCTTTCCACATTGATTTCTCTTTTATCACACTTCTCTTTTCCTGTGTCAGTAGAGTAGCTGGAAGCATTTCCTCTAATTAAATATGCATTTCTATATCTATTTTTGTGTTAATAATTTCAAATTCTTTTTCTTAAAGAAGGCCTTCCAAATTATGTAAGTTTCAGGACTCACAAAATCTGTATCTGCCATTAAATGTATATGAACATAAAAAATTTAATAGCATAATGTTTAGTGATACATACATTTGTAAAATCAAAATGGGAAATGGTAAACATGGCAATGAAAAACCCAAAGATCAAAATAGTCACTTCTCTGTGAATAGAGGAAAGAAGAAGGATAATATTGAAGAGAAAATCACAGGAGACTAAAAGGAAATTGGCAATGTTGTTGCTTTTTTTTCCCATTAGTTAGATGTTGAGTGATTGATTATCCTTTATACCTTATATGTAAATTATATATGTTCTTTTATATGTACTAAATATTTCATAGGAAAAACATTACATCTTAAAATGTAAAAATAAAACACTGTTGGTCTCTCAGTAAGCAAATACATTTTTAAAAGTTTCCACCAATATAACAGATAAAACTGCATGGAACTCCCTTCCTTGACAACATTTTGGGTATCTCTCCTGTAGAGTTTCCCTTATATTGTTTAAGAAAAAAAAGTAAAAGAAACATGCTATTGCATGCTATTCCATATTTATATGCATCTAGGCTCTCAACACTCTGTGGATGTCTAGTTATTTCAGGGGTTCACGTAATTCTGAATCCTCCAGGTAATTTCTGCTTGTTTCAATTCAGCACAAATTTTTTGTAATTAATAAACTCAACTTAGCAGCATCACCATTAGCCAATGAGACAAAAGTAAGAAAGAGTTTGTGTGTTTGTTTCCCTATGTCAATTCAAAACATTTTTATACTGAAATAAAGAGATAGATTATAGAGCAAAACACAAAATTCATATTGATTTTTAGATTAACTATGATATTTTATTTACTGCTATAAAAATTTATCTTTTACTAGATATTCTCCTACTATACATGATTTCCCCCACATCCCATCATCCCTTCCAGTGGGAGCTTCTTAAATGGAAACTTTTGAGAAGCTCTATTGTAATGCCCTGTTCAGTTCACATTTATTAAGCAGCTTTTATGGACCAGAAACTCTGCTTATTATTGGACAAACAGACTGCTGTCCAGGAACATATATTAAGAAGATTGTATGAGACTCTCAAAACCTGTTCATTATCATATGATTTTATATGCTTTAATATATTAGTGAGGGAATTGTTGTAGATTCCTGAGAAGAAGTGATACTAGGGAAAATCTAACACAGCAATTGACACTTGAGCTGACTTTTGAAATATGAATGAGACTTTGCTAGAAGAGGGAGAGAAAAAGAGGGGAAAGCAATTTTTAGGCTTGGAGAAAAGGATGTATAAAAGCAGGGAGATATTAAAGATGTGCAATGTAGCAAGACTGTGGCTTTCAAGGTAAGAGATATCTTGGGCAGATGGTGAAAGACCTCGTATTCCATGCTAAGTTGTTTGGACTTTATTCTATGTGCATTAGGGAGTCAACAGAGGTTTTGATGCCTCAGTACAGCTCTGAAAGGCCATCCCAGCTCTAGAGCTTATCACGGGATTGCCTGAGACCTTTGTTGCAACTGCCTCACAGTTCAACTCTTCTCTCTGTCCAATCCTGCTTCCCTTGCTCTCTCACAATATTCCTAGAGCATTTCCTAATCAATCTCCCACATACAGATCTCAGAGTCTCAGAATCCATTTCCTGGGGAATCCAATCTTTGACAAGAGGGGACTTGACCAACTTCTTCATGTTTTCAGGTTAGCTAAAGTTACAAGGTGACATATGAAAGAAAAAATAGTGAGAGATTTAAATTCCATAAAAGGCATATTATCTAGAAATACCTATCTGAATGTGAATGATGCTATTACAGATACTGTATCATGTGCAAACTCTCATTCTCTTAATATTAATCTTTTATAAATATGTCCATTATGATGTTAAAGGAAAATGAATCTTAATTTGACTTTGAAGAAAGTAATGGCTTCCTCTTCCTCTTCTTACACTAAACATTAACATAGTTTTGTTTAGAGTGGGGATGAAGACTTCCGGTTTTCAGATCAGCATGTAAGGAGCTTGGAAGTTGCTACTCACATCTTAACAACAAGAAAAAGCTGAACAAATTGAAAAAATAACTCTTCTTAGATCATTCCAAGAATTGAGGTCACAAGGCCTGGAAACTGTCTGGAAAACAGGAGAGAGGTAAACAAAAGGAACAACATATTACCTGGAGGAGAAGCCCAGGAACAGATGCTCTATGCTGGGGCCAGTACCAGGAGGAATGTTTGAACTGTAATTGACAAATTGCTGAAGGCTCAGTGTGGATTATCTTGAGAGTTCAAGATTCTGTGGACCCAGTTTTGGGCAGTGGGGAAGGGGCCAGATTTCCAGTTTTACTTCGAAAAGCCCTGCCAGCTTCTGACTGTGGAGACTAGAGAAAATTCCATTCCTGCTTCCAGGATAAAGGGGGAAAGTAACAATTTTAAAATTCTCCCAGAACAGTGGGTCTGTTCTACTTAACAAAAAACTGTCCTCAAAAGAAACTATTTTAAAAGAGCCAAACCAACATGGATTTTACCAGAGCCTAACTGATGTGAGAGAAGGGAAATACCAGACTCCAGCCTTTTCTAGTTTCTGACATGCAGGAAGGGAAATATCCAATTTCAGCCCCTCCCACACTTTACTACAACATGAATAGGACTCCTGTATTATAACAGGGGAATACAATGGAAAGAACTGCAAGAATCAGACCTTATTCAAGTAGAAGTCTCTGAGAAAACCCAAAGACAACATAGGAGACAAACACTAGGACACCAGAGGAAATTTTAGCCTCTGACTGAATTTTAGTCATCACAAAGTCTACATACTTAGGCAAGTAAACATAAAACCTCACACTCAGTTCCTTTTACCCACTACATCATGTCTGGCTTTAAACAAAAAGAGACAGAACAAGCATCAGAACCAGACTCAGATATGACACAGATTTTGGAATGGTCAGGCAGGGAATTGAAAATAACTATCATTAATAACTCTAATGAAAAAAAGTGAACAACATGTAATAATAGACTGGTAATGTAAGCAGAGAGATGTAAACAGTAAGAAAGAATCAAAAGGAAATACTAGAAACTTACCTGGCAAGGGAGATACCATGACCATGAAGGTGGCTTTCCCAGGGTGAGGTATATCCATTGCACTCCAGATATGCTGATCCCTGCAATTTCCCCAAATGTGGGAAACTGGATTGCATAATTTGTGGTAGTGGGGGACTGTGTTCACACTCTCCTCTGCAAAATAAAATTTTTAAAAGGAAGTGATAGAAATTGAAAAATGTATGCGATATTAAGAAGACACCAGATGAGAATAAAGAACAATTTGAAAACCTGCAAAGAAAAGTTAACAGACCTTATGGGAATGAAAGTCATGATGCATGAGATTAAAAATACATCTAGGGAAACAGATGTGGCTCAATCGATAGGGCTCCCGTTTACCATATGGGAGGCCCCGGGTTCGGTTCCCGGGACCTCCTGGTGAAGGCAAGCCAGCCCGCGCGGCGCGGTGAGCTGACGCAGCAGGACGACCCGACAAGGGGAGACAAGCAGACACAGAAAAATGCACAGCAAATGGACACAGCAAGCACAAGCAGCAAGGGGGGGGGATAAATGAATAAATAAATAAAATCTTTAAAAAAATATACATCTATATATCATTTTACAAATATTGGTTTGTATTGTGAAAAATTTGATTTTTACACACAATTTAAAAAAATACATTAGAGGCACACAAGAGCAGATTTAAATTGCTCGAAGACAGAATTAGTGATTTCAAAGACAAATGTCTGAACTGGAAAAGAAAGGAGAACAGAAAGAGAAGGGAATGGAAAAACTGGAAGAGGGTCTCAGGGAGTTGAATGACAATGCAAAATGCACAAACATGCATTATCAGTGTCCCAGAAGAAGAGAATGGAAAGGGGGCAGAAAGAATATTTGAGGAAATAATGACTGAAAACTTACCAAACCTTATGAAAGACAAAAATATCAATATGCAATAAAGAAAATACACCTCAAACAGAATAAATCTGAAAAGACCTACCCCGAGACACCTACTATTCAGAATGACAAATATCAGAGATAAAAGAGGATTATGAAGGCAGCAAGAGAAAAGTAAATCATCACATACAAGGGAACCTTCATAAGATTAAGTGCCAACCTCTCAACAGAAACCATGGAGGAGAGAAGAAAGTGGCATGATGTATTTAAGGTACTGAAAGAGAAAAACTGCCAGCCAAGAATTCTGTACCTGGCAAAACTGTCCTTCAAAAAGGAGGGTGAGTTTAAAGTCTTCACAAACAAACAAAAACTGATAGACTATGTTAACAAAGGACCCTAATTATAAGACATACTGATGGGAGTGCTGCAGCCTGAAAGGAAAAATACAAGGGCAAGAGACTTGGAGAAGAGAGTAGAAATGACCTCATATGCTAATGGATCATGGATCCTTCTCCAAGATAGACCATATGTTGAGTCACAAGACCAATCTCAATAAATTTAAAAAGATTGAAATTATACAAAATATTTTTTCTGATCATAACAGAATGAAGCTGGAAATCAATAATAGATTCAAATAGGGAAAATCCTTAAATATATAGAGACTAAACAGCACACTCTTAAATAATCAGTGGGTCAATGAAGAAATGGCAAGAGAATTCAGCAAATATCCTGAGATGAATGAAAATGAGAACACAAAACATCAAAACCTATGAGGGACTGCAAATGCAGTGCTGAGAGGGAAATTCATAGCCCTCAATATTTACATTAAAAAAGAATAAAGAGCTAAAATTGAAGATCTAATTGCATACTTGCTAGAACATGAAAAGAACAACAAACTAATCCCAAATGAAGTCAAAGGAAAGAAATAGTAGAGATCAGAGCAAAAATAAACAAAATCAACAAGAACAACAACAACAAAAAAAACAATAGAAAGAATCAACAAAACCAAAAGTTAGTTCTTTGAGAAGATCAACAAAATTGACAAAACCCTAAGTAGAATGACAAAGAAAGAAATGAGAGAGGATACAAATAAGTAAAATCAGAAATGAGAGGGGTGACATTACCACTGACCCAGCAGAAATAAGAGGGATCATAAAAGGATACTATGAACAACTATATGCCAAAAAACTAGACAATGTAGACAAGATGGACAAATTCATAGAAACACAAAAAACACCTACACTGACCATAGAAGAAATAGAAAACCGCAACAAACAAATATCAAGTGAAGAGATTGTAACAGTCACTAAAAACCTCCCAAAGATGAAAAGCCCAGGACCAGATGATAGGTGAATTCTACTAATCATTCAAAAATGATCTAATATCAATCTTGCTCAAGCTCTTCTAAAAAATTGAACAGGAAAGAATGCTACCAAACTCATTCTATGAAAGCAAAATCACCCAAATACCAAAAACAGGTAAAGATACTATGAAAAAAACATTCACTAATATCTCTAATGAATATAGATACAAAAATCCTCAACAAAATATTTGCGAACTGAATCCAAAAGCACATTAAAAGAATTATACATCATGATCAAATGATCAACTGTATTTTATCCCAGGTATGCAAGGATGGTTCAACCAAAGAAAATCAATTAATGTAATAAACCACATTGATAAATTGAAGAAGAAAAATCACATAATCCTCTCAATTGATGCAAAAAAGGCATTTAGCAAAAGAAAGCACCTTTTCTTTTTTTTTCCTTTTTTTCAATTTTATTGATACATATTAATAAAGCATAAAGCCATCGAAAGAGTACAATCAATGGTATTTAGTGTAATTACATGTTTTTGCATTCATCACCCCAATCACTCACAGAGCACTTTCATTATTCCAATAATAATAAGCAAAATACAAACAAACAAACAAAACTCCTTACCTCTTAATCTCACTATGCCTCATCTGGCATACATACCTGATATTCTTTTTCCTTCTCTGTAGTATATTTGTATATATATTTAGTAAAAACAGTATTATATATCCAATATAACCCATATTCGTGTTTTACATGAGGTTTTACTATCTTATACAGTCCCATGTTACAGTTTTTAGCTTTCTTTCTAGTAACATAAATGACCTTAGACTTTCCTTTTCAACCACTATCATATCCATATGATAGCACTGCTAGTCACAAAATCCATGATGTGCTCTCAATATTTCCATTCATTTCCAAATATTTACAAACAACCTTTTAACAAATTCTGCACAGACTAATCATCAGCTTTCCATTCTCTATCCTTGTTCTATTTTCTGGTGACGTATACTCTAATTATTAAGTCCATGAGTTTACATAATATATTCAGTTCTTAATAGTGCAATCATACAGTATTTATCCTTTTGTGTCTGACTTGCTTCACTGAACTTAATGTCCTCCAGGTTCATACATGTTGTCATATGCTTCACAACTTCATTTCTTCTTACCGCTGCATAATATTCCATTATGGGCCAGAGCAGTCCATTTAACAAATGGTGCGGGAGAACTGCATAGCCATATCCAAAAGAAAGAAAGAAGACTGCTTTCTCACATCTTATACAAAAATTAGCTCAAAATGGATTAGGGACCTAAATATGAAAACAGCAACCATAAAACTCCTGGAAGAAAATATAGGAAGACATCTTCAAGATCTTGTGGTAGGTGGTAGTTTCTTAAACCTTAAACCCAAAGCATGAGCAACCAAAGAAAAAATAGACAAATGGAACCTCCTCAAAATTAAACATATTTGCACCTCAGAGGACTTTGGCAAAAGAGTGAAAAGGCAGCCAACTCAATGGGAGAGAATATTTAGCAATCACATATCCAATAAAGGTTTAATATCCATGATATATAAAAAGATCATACAACTCAACAATAAAAAGACAAACTACCAGATTAAAAATGTGCGAAAGAGTTTAAAAGACAATTGTAAATGAGACTTAGCCTGCAGTTGTGGGGTGCCTAAGGGTTGCCACCTGAGAGCCTCCTTGTTGCTCAAATGTGGCCTCTCTCTAAGCCAAACTCAGCATATGATTGCATTACCTTCCCTCCAACGTGGGACATGACTCCCGGGGATGAGCCTCCCTGGCAACAAGGGATTAATACCAAGTGCCAACTGGCAACACAACTGGAAAAAGACCTTGAATAAAAGGGGGAAATGGTAAAGACAAATGAGTTCAAGTGGCTAAGAGACTTCAAAGAGAGTCGGGAGGTCATCCCAGAGGTAACTCTTATGCACACCTCAGTAGGAGCTCATAGAACATCTAAGTGCCTATCACCCCACTCATTGGGGTTCCTGAGAGCTCCAGAGACACCCTGGTCCTATATAAGGGGGGATAGCCCCAGAGACTGATGCCTTATCAGTGGGTTCTATTTTGGAATCTGTGCTCCTGAGAGTGACAGAATTAGACTCAAATAAGTCCTCCCTGCACGTGGTTCACCAGTCCCTTCTATTCAAACCTATATGTGATGCTGGAGTTTTTAGGTATACTTCCAGAGACTGGAGCCTCCCGCCTACCTATGTGCCAGGTGTGCATGAAATCTAGGTGGTGCTGCAACTCCTACCCTACAGCTCAATGGATTCATCCAAGTCACCTGGTGAGGAGACAACGATGGGCAATGGCCATCCCAGGGAACGGAGAGGGCCTGCATCTGCAGGCAGGATCATCCCACCCACCATATCCATGGGATATAAGCCCTCTCCCACTTGGAGTTGGAGTGGACATCACCATCCCAGTCCCCTCAGGATTGGGGAAGAACTATGGACTAGAGTGGACTTGATGGTATTCTCTTGTTCACATATGGTGATTCTAGCAATGGAAGAAATTATAACAATGAGGTGGAGCCAGTGGCCACTTGACACTTTTGGGGTAGGGAGGGGATGAGCAGTTGAAATACAGGGGCTTCTTTGGGAGTTAGAGGTTGTCCTGAGTACCGTTGTGGCAATGGATGTAGGCCATTTTAAATCAGCACACACCACTCAGAACTGAGTGGGAGAGAGTGTGGTCTACAGTGTGAACTGTGGTCTATGGTTGGTGGCAAGGCTCCAGGATGTGTAAGTTCATTGAGGGTGGTGGGCCACACTTGTGGGAGATGTTTGTGTGGGATGTGGTGGGGGGTGTGGGAGGTGGGCAACATGGGAATCTCAGTGGGTTCCGTGTAATATTTTGGGTAATCTAAGCACCTCTTAAAATATATGTATATATATATATAAATAACATTTGTGTAAGCAAATACACATATATGCACATATATTTATATATCATTTTGCAAATGTTTGTATGTATTGTGAGAATTTTGATTTTTACCCACAATAAAAAAATAAATAAATAAATAAATAAATAAAAGTAATTGATGAATATGCTTATAAGATAAAAAAAAAAAAAAGACAATTGTCCAAAGAAGAAATTCAAATGGTGAAGAAACACATGAAAAAATGTTCAACATCACTAGTGGTTAGGAAAATGAAAAGCAAAACTACAATGAGATATCATTTCACACCTGTTAAACTGGCCACTATTAAATAATCAGATATCTATAAATGTTGGAGAGGAAGTGGAGAGATAGGAATGTTTATTCACTGTTAGTGGGAATGTAGAATGGTACAGCCACTGTGGAGGACTGTTTGGCAGTTTCTACAGAAGTTGAACATAGACTTGTCATGTGGCCCAGCAATACTATTACTAGGTATATACCCAGAAGAACTGAGAGCAATGACATAAATAGACATCTACACACCAATGATCATAATGGCGTTATTCTCAATTGCCAAAAGTTGGAAACAACCCAGGTCCCATCAACTGATAATTGATAAACAAATTGTGGTGTATACACACGATGGAATATTATGCCGCAGTAAGAAGAATGGAGTCGTGAAGCATATGACAACATGGATGAACCTGGAGGACATTAAGTTCAGTGAAGCAAGCCAGACACAAAAGAAGAAATACTATATGATTGCACTATTATGAACTAAATACATTATGTAAACCCATGGAGTTAATAATTAGAATATAGGTCACCAGAAAATAGAATGAGGATAGAGAATGGAAAGCTGATGATTAGTCTGTGCAGAATTAGTTAAAAGGTTGTTTGTAAATATTTGGAAATGAATGGAAATACTGAGAACATATCATGGATTTTGTGACTAGCATAGCTATCATATGGATATGACAGTGGTTGAAAGGGAAAGTCTAAGGACATGTATATTACTAGAAGGAAAGCTAAAAAATATAACATGGGACTGTATAATATAGTGAAACCTCATATGAAATACAAATATGGATGATATTGTATATATAAGACTGTTTTTACAAAATATAAATACAAATAATCTAGAGAGAAGTTAACAGAATAGCAGCTATGTACGGCAGGAGAAGCATTGAGAGATTGAGAGGTGATGAGTTTTCTTTGTTTGGTTTGTTTTTTAGTATTATTATTATTACTGTAATAATGAAAATGCTCTAAAAAGAAGTGATGAATGCACAATTATGTGATTATATCGAATACCATTGATTATACACTTTAGATGGATTTATGCTTTATTAATATGTATCAATAAAATTTGTTTGTTAAAAACTAAAAAAAGTGAAGGGAGAGATGTATGGGAGCCTTGTATAATGATATGCATGCTTGTTTTCTAAATTCACAAATTTTACTATAAACATATTTTTTATGTATGTTCATGTATGAATGATATACTTCAATAAAATTTTATTTTAAAAAATTAGGGAAAGATTAAGATATTCCCAAATAAAGAAAAACTGTTTAATTCTTCACAACTAAAGAGCCCTAGAATAGAATACTAAGGAGATTTCAGCAGGTTGAAAGAAAAGGACACTAAAAAATACATCAAAGCCACCTGAAGAAATAACGATTTCTGGTAAGGGTAATGACATGGGTAAATATAAATGCCAGTAGTATTGTGTTTTGTTTGTAACTCCACTTTTTACCTCCTACAGGATCTAAAAGAGCAAATGTATAAAATGTAATGAAAAAGCAGTTGTTTTGGACTCATAATATATAAACATGCAATTTGTGACAAAAACTACAAACAGGTGGGGGACAGAGAGGGGTATAGAAACAGAGTTTGTGTATATCGTTTTAGTTAAGTTGGTATCTAAGTTAACGAGAGTGTTCTAGATTTAGGATATTATCTTTATTCCCTGTGGTAACTACAATGTAGAATATTCAAGCTCACAGAGACATAATTAGAATACAGTTACTATGGGAGGGGGTAGGTAGCATGAGCTGTTAATGCATAGTGGGTATGGGATTTCTTTTTGTGGAGATGGGAAAATTAGGTAGTCATATGTGGTGAGGGTGCCACCACAGTGTAAATATGATTCATCCCACTAGTTGGTGTGCTTGACAGTGTTTGAGACAGGAAAGTTTATGTTATGTTTCAAAAAAAAAAAAAAAAAGAATGTCCAACTAAATAAAGACAATGACAATTAAATGCAGTGATGATCCTGGATAGGAACTAATAAAGAAGGAGAGAAAGCCAAAAGGATAACTGGGACATACAAAAATAATTGGACTATAGACTGTAAGCTTTATATTAATGTTAAATTTCTTGAACTTGATAACTGCACTTAGGATGGCTACATAAGTAAATGTCCTTGTTCTTAGGAAAAGTGCATGGCATTATTAAGTGATCAAGGAACATGCCGTATAAAAGGTATTCTCCAATGTTCAGATAATGGATTGATAAATGAATAGACAGACAGACCGACAAATAGATAGATAAATAGAATGATATGGCAAATGTGGCAAAATGTTAAAATTGGTGGATATGGGTATCTGGGGGAATGGGGATGTGGTGGAGTTCTCTGAATGGGGTTTGTGTTATTTTATAACTGTCCTGTAAGTGTGAAATAATTTCAAAATAAAACTATCTTAATTTTTTTTAAGTGAAGGGGAAATAAAGACTTTCTCAGACTGGAGAGTGACTGTAGCTCAGTGGTTGAGCACCTGCTTCCCATATACGAGGTCCTGGGTTCAATCCCCAGTACCTCCTGAAAAAAAAAAAAAAAAAAAGACTTTCTCAGACATACAAACTTTGAGGGAATTTGTCACCGGTAGACCTGACTTGCAAGAAATGTTAAAAGGAAGTTCATCAGAGAGAAGAAAATAATATACATCAGAAACTTGGATCTACATAAAGAAAGGAAGAATATTAAAGAAGGAATAAACTTAGGTAAAATGAAATCTTTTTTCATTCTTAACTGATCTAACAGATAATAGTTTGCTCAAAATAATAAAAGCAACAGTATATTGAATTATTATAGCTTATGGATAAATGAAGTGAATGGCAGCAATGTTACAAGGGACAGGAGGGAAGAATTGGGAATACTCTTTTATAAGAGCATGAACTGTGAAGCAGTAGAAGGTTATATGAAAGTAGACTGGGTTCATTGTAAATGTGCATTGCAACTCTAGGGCAACCACCAAAAGAATTTTAAAAAGAAGTATAATTGTCATGCTAACAGAGGAGAAAAAATGGAATCATATTAAATGCTCATTTGAAACGAGGGAAGGCAGAGAAAGAGTAGAAGATAAGAAGAAGAGGAGGAGGAGAAAGAAGAAAAGAAAGAAAGAAAGAGAGAGAGAAAGAGAGAAAGGGAGGAAGGGAGGAAGGGAGGAGGGGAGAAGGGGAGGAAGGGAGCAAGCGAGGGAATGAGTTTGTCAGGAAAACAAGTAGTGTATTTTCTGCTTTATTAAGATACATCATCAATTTTCATTCACTTGTGATAAAAAGCCCTCCCCCAATATCATTGTGAAAGCTGCCTGCACATATCTGTGATGTGTTTGTCTGAGTATCTGAGTTACATGTCCACCCCAGATCAGATTCTACATTGAATGGTAAAGTTAGACAAATAGACATGAGAGATACAAAGATTGTAAATGAACACCACAGGAACCGGTCTATTGGTCCCTCCTCGTCCTCTACCTTGCAACCTTTCTTGCCATGTGTAAGATCTGCACAGCCAAAAGCAACTCCCATGTTTACGATGTCTAAAACCAACAATACAAACTCTGAAGTCACCATGGAAACTGCCTCCCACTAGCATTTGCTGTTCAGAGAGTTTTAGAAGCATTTATCCACAACAAATCAGGAGAGAAAAAATTTTTTGAAAGAGATGACCCTAATTATGAGTTCCTATGCTTATTAGAGGAATTTAATGAGAAATAAAAAAGAAGGGATCTTCAATCCAAAATTCATTAAACATGTATTTTAAGAAGCCACTTACCTATCTCCCAGAAAAATCCTCCAAAAGGAGGATTTAAAATACAGGTTTGATAAGTGCTTGACTTTACATATTTCAAAAATATTTAGATTATAAAATAACATATATTTTCATTTCCTTTTTAAAATGTGTTTTGTTGATAAATCTGATAATTTTCTTAGGCAGGATAGGAAGCCAGACACAGAGGGCCAGCCAATTCATAATGTACTACCCTCAGAAAATGCAAGCTCTACTTAAGAGAACTAGACTTACACAAGGAATATTTAGAATTATTTAGGAATATTTAAGGTTGACCTACCAAAGAGTGCCAAATCTGTGGAAGGCAAGTAAAAAGGAAGCTTAAGAAGGAGAGTGGATGTTTGCTGAGATTGTTATAGCAGATCTAGGGACCAGATTTGTTTGCAAAGTTACAAAGATTGGAATAATTCTATCCGAGTTGGAAGTAAGATTTAGGTAAGAGTTACTACCTTTGCTAGCCAAAAGAGTTTAAGATTTCAGCTTGCACCAGGAACTGATATTAGGTTGCATTTCCCCCTAGAGTTTTCATAATTTCTCCAACAGAAATTAATCTCAACTTTTGTGTTCCCAGGGCATGTTGTGTCTTTCTTAAGCCACTTACTTTTTGCCCTATGTTATAGTTCTTTTTCTACCTCTCTCTGGTTCAAAACCTTTTGAAGGCAGAGAACACCTTTTGTATATCTTTTTTACCCATGGCCCCTAGCACAATTCCTTGTACATAGTGGGAGCTTACACGTTTGTAAAATGAATTAAGAAAGCCCTAACTCTAATAATTGAAAAGTTAAGCCTCCGATACTCCTTAGTTCACAGGGAGACTCATTTTGATTAATCAAATGTTCCCCCGACAGAGTAACCAGAAAGTGATAGGCTTAATGGGAAAACTCACTGAATAACTTTGTAATTTGCTGTTCTTTGCAAGAACATCCAATATGGATAGCAATACATTTGCCTGCAGTGGAATAGTTGGCATAAAATAACACACATACAGCACAATAAAGATCAAAGAGAAAAATTATACCATTTCTTGCTAGAATTGACTGTTAGAATATTCATCAGTGAGATAGTGAAAACAATGACCTTTCAGTTAATTTGAATTCATGAATCTTTTCCATATTGTAGTTTCTGAAACAATGACAGCCCACAAATTGTCCACCAATTTATTTCACCTGTATGATCACCATGAGGCTACATAAAAAACACTGAATAAAAAAGCCTGAAGAAAAATATAGAACAAATGCTAATTTTTCAACTCAGTAAACATTTGCTGATTATATCTTTCTTCTACAGAAAGTAATAGTAGCTGATATCTATTAAGTAACAGCTAAAGGCCATGAACTTTATTTCCCATAGCAACCCTGTAGCATATGTATTGTTACCCCTACTTTACGAAAATGGAAATGGAGGCTCAGAGAAGTTACATAGCTTTCTCAAGGTCATGTAGGTAGTAAGTGGCAGAATCAGGATTTGAGCACTGATCTAACTCTGGAATTCATAATATTCTCAAGGACCAAAGTCTCTTCCTTCAAGGAGCACAAAGAAAACTTCTGTAGTGTAATATTAATGGTATTTAGCAAAGTGCTGACAAAATTGAAAGATTCTAGTCATTCAGTACATACTCATTTGAGTTGCAGGCTTCCTTTGTTCCTGTGAATGGGTTATACAGTCACATGGCCTATCTCAAAAGGCTCAAACTTATCTGAAAATTTGTCAGGGTAATTTTTAATGAGGCTTTATGGTTCCACCATAGAATGCCTTAAGGTAACATCTTAAAGGTAACTCTTCTCCCCATCTCCACAGCTTCTTGTCCCTATCTATTCCACATCACCCCCCCTGATTACCTCTGATTGCCTACCACCCCAACATATCTCAAAAAACCCTGCTCCCAATTTTAGTACCGAGCTCTGGTGGGAGCCACAGGACTGCGGGAATTGAGTGAGGATTCTCCACTATCTTGGTGTTATTCCAGTATACTATTTCCATTCCCTCAAAAATAAGGAATCCTTATCCTTTCCTGGTCCTTGGAATTTGTAATTTGGCCAGATCAAACGTTTTCCTTAGTTGTGGATTAGAGGTAAAAATAGATATCTGTGACTGGAGTTGCCAGATGCCCTGAACAAAAATATCAGGTCTCTAAGGATGGTGTGGGCAGAGGAAGTTAAGAGAGGGAATCCTTCTTGCTGCCTGGTGTATTTGACTGCAAAGAATATGTTGTAAACCACCAAAAAATATTGCCTCTTTTAAATTGGGAGAGTAGTTCTCTGGTTAAAAAAAAAAAAAAAAAAAAAAAAAATAACAATTTACGATTATCTTCAGGGCCCCTTCCTATTATACAGCAACCACCTTCAGAATAACTTTTTTCATCCCAGATCCTTTCTAATTTGCTTGAGGGCAATAATAAATATCATGCCTGTAGAATGCTTGATGCCTCATGGCACACACTTGCCAGACACTATGGACATTTTCTTGCCTTGTAAATTGAGGTTTGTAGTCATGGGCTTTACAGCCTTACATTAATTAGCACTCTTTTTTCAAAGGTCCTTGTAAATTATTTCACCCTAAATTTTATGTCCTCCATACAATCCAAATACACTATCTGTCTCTACTTCGTACCCAAGATTGTCAGTTTTCCAGTCTTGGGTGTAACTGTTCCAAATTCTAGGTTGCTTCCCAGGAAAATCCTTTTTTTAAAAACTAACAGTATATATAAATCCTCTTATCATGTAGAGGATTTGGCATGTGAAATGCTCACTCTGCAGGGAAAATTTCACTCTGTTAAAACTAAACTGGCAAGTCCTGTGATGAATATGAGGAGACTGGGATGGAAGTTCTGTTCATGGCATAAAGTGCCTGCTGAAGAGCATCCTGGAGTCCAGTTAAGCCAGAAGATGAGATCATATCTTTCTGATATTTCTGGCACCACAGGTATAAACATAAGAGAGACTAAGAGGAAATTATGGTTGTCATTAAAAAGAAAACAAAGGAAAGACTTCAGTTTATGGTGGCATGAAGACATCCACAAACCCTCTCAGCAAAGAACAAGTATAAAACTGGACAAAATTGTCAAAGAAAAACCAATTTCAGAGATTTGGAAACCATCCAAACACAGAAAAAATTTGAGAAACATTTATTCTTGAGAATTTGCTACAGCTTTGGGTAAGAACAGCAAGAGCCTGTGGCATTCAGTTCCTGGGATTGCTCACATTGTCTGTTCCAGCTCCATTGATATGAACTTAGTTTTACCAGCATAGGACTAGCTGTGAAAACCAGAAGATTTGTTACTAGAGGGTGCAGATTTAATTTGGGGTTGGGGACCTAAAACACATGGCTTTCTAAGTTAAAACTAGCAAATATCATAGGAAATACATGTGGAGAACCCACAGTTTTCCAAGCCTGAGGTTGTAGTCCTGGTTAGGGTAAGCAACAGAGAAGCCCAAAATTTAACAGGGAAATCCTGGAAATGACAGAGCCATATAAGGAATGAGATAAGCTCACCACATATTTGAATGGCTGGAAAACTACAAACATGCACAGGGAAAACTTCTCAGAGGTCACTGAAGAGTAAAAGCAAAGGAATACTTGAGAATTGGCTGCAAATTTGAATGCATTTACAACCCACGCACAAATCAATTGGCAGAAAGTGGAAGGATTACAGGCTTGAGATGTTTCAGCATAAACTTTGCCCAAATTATTGACAGACCACTAAGCTGTGTAGACAGAGGAGTGACCCCCTTAGGAAAACAGCCTCTGAAAATAAAAAGAAATGAAAATCAGAGAAGAGATATCAGATATCACTGACCACACAATATGAGACAGATTCTAGTTTAATATTCCAGGCAAGTTATCAAAACATAGGCAAAAACAACTCTCAGAAAAACAAAATAGAATACAAGATTCACTGCAATCATTTATCTAAAACATCTAGTTTCAACCAAAAAATATGAGGCATTCATAAGAAGAGGAAAATATGATCCATATTCTGAAATAAAAAAGCAATCAATAGTAATGGACTCTGAGTGGACTCAGATGTTGGATTTAGCAGAAAAAGCCTTCACAGCCATTATTACAATATATTATTTTGTAATAATAATATGTAATAAAATATGTTTATTACATATTATATATTATTAACGTGTAATAAACAAAATATATTTAAAGTATTAATGTATTAAAGAATTCAATGAAATTATAATGCCATTCACTCAACAAGCAGGGAATCTCAAGAAGTAAAGAGAAACAATAAAGTATAACCAAATGGCAGTTCTAGAGTTTAAAAATAGAATAACCAAAATGAAACTTTCACTCAATGGGCTCAACATCAGATTTGAGATGGAGAAAAGAGCATACATTTTAAAATAAAGTAATATAAATTAGCCAATACAAAGAACAGAAGAAAAAAATTTTTTCAGAAAAAATCAGAGCAACAAAGACCTGTGGAACAAAGACATATGTAGTAATGCAATGGAAGTCTCAGAGAGAGAAAAAGAAGCAGAAAATTATTCAAAGAAAAAATGCCTGAAACCTTCCCAAGTTTGCTGAAATACATTAATCAACAAATACAAGAAGCTCAATGAACCCCACAAAAGATAAACACAAAGAGATACACACCTAGACACATGATACTTAAACTGCTAAAAGACAAAGACAAGGGAAAGAGCTTGAAACCAGGAAGGAAAAAATATTCATCACAGAGGAACAAAAATATAAGTAACAGGTGACTTCACATCAGAAATAATGGAAGCCAGGGAAGCGGCTGTGGCTCAATCAGTAGGGCTCCCGTTTACCATATGGGAGGCCCCGGGTTCGGTTCCCGGGGCCTCCTGGTGAAGGCAGGCCCACCCGCACGGCGTGGTTGGCTGACCCAGCGAGCACAAGCAGCAAGGGGGGGATAAATGAATAAATAAATAAAATCTTTAAAAAAAAAAAAAAAAAAAGAAAGAAATAATGGAAGCCAGAAGACAATGGTGTGACATATTTAAAGTGCTGAAAGGAAAAATCCCATCAACCATGATTTATACATCCATCCAAACTATCCTTCAAAAATGAAAGTTACTTCACTTTACTTCACTTTACTTCAAGTCATTCCCAGATTAAAAAAAAAAAAGAAAGAAAAAGACATTCTCAAGTAAACAATCATGGAGAAAACTCATTGCTAGCAGGCATGTCCTACAAGAACTACTAAGTCAAGTTACTCAGGATAAAAAAAAAATGACAAGAGATGGTAACTCAAATCTACAAAAAGGAATGAAGAACACTGGAAATAATAAAGATGAGGGTATATTAAAAAGACTCATGAAAAAATGACACTGTACATATAAGACAACAGATATTACAGTGATGAAAGGCAAAATGTCCAAAAATTTAAATATTTTTCATTATTTTTTAATATCCCAATTTTTAAATTTTGTTTTATTTTTAGTTTTTTTTTAATTTTTATATATTTTATTTCTTATATTTAAACCTATCATTGTTATTTCATTTTCTTATTAATTGTATTTGGCTATTTTATTGGCTTCATTTTTGAAGAAGCTTTGGATCACAGAAGGGTTACAACTGGGGCAGGGGAAGATCATTGGTTTGGGGTGTCAGTGATGGGGAATACATGGGAGGAAGTCCACCTGGACATACATATAAGGTACACAAATGTGTTCAAATGTTCACTGAGCATTGTCATGGCGGGTGGAGATTCACACAATAACAGAAAAGATACTGAATTTCCATCCTGGAGAGCTCTGCTGCATTCTCTAATGCAACAGCAACAATCCCCCAAGTACAGTGGCAATGACTAGCAAAGGAGGATGGTCCATTGATGGGCCCTTGATATTGATAACTATACTTATGAGCCTTTGCTCTTGAAATTGAAACTTAGCCTAGTGCTATAGGGTGCCTAAGAATTACCTCCTGAGGGCCTCCTTGTTGCTCAAATGTGGCCTCTCTCTAAGCCAAACTCAGCATATAAATGCATTACCTTCCCCTCAGCATGGGACATGACTCCTGGGGATGAGCTTCCCTGGCACTGAGGGGTTACTACCAAGCACCAACTAGCAAAGCAACTGGAAAAAGACCTCAAATAAAAGGGGGAAAAGGTAAAGACAAATGAGTTTATATGGCTAAGAGACTTCAAAGTGAGTCAGGAGGTCATTCCAGAGGTAACGCTTATGCACATCTCACCAGGATCTCATAGACTGCCAAAGTAGATACTACCCCAAATAGTGAGGCTCCTGAGGGCTCTGGAGACACCCAGGTCCTATGGTCAGGGCAGATAGCTCCTGTGTTTGGTGCCTTGCCAGCAGGCCTTACTTTGGAGTTTGTGCTCCTGAGAGTGACAGAGTTGGCCTCGGTTATGGCTTCCCTACACATGGCTGATCTGTCCCTTCTATTTGAACCTATAGTTGGTGCTTGAGTTGGTAAGTGTACATCCAAATGACTTAAATCTTTGGGCTGTCCATGTACCAGCTGGGCCCTGAGCTTCAGTGGAGTTGAAACACCTACTCTCTAGTTTATTGGACTCACCCAGGACAACTAACAAGGAAGTGAGGATGGACAACCACCGTACCAATAAAACAAGAGAGCCTACAACTGCAAGCAAGACAGTCCCATCCATTGGCTGTATGGGATCAAAGCCCCTTCTCAATTAGAGGGGGAGTGGACATCACCATCCCAGAAACCTCAGGATTGGGGAATGAACTATGGACTACAGTGGACTTACTGGTATTCTACTATAGACTTATTGTGATTCTAGCAATGGAAGAAATTACAACATTGATGTGGAGGCAGTGGCCACTAGAGGCTCTGAGGGCAAGAAGAGGAAAAACAGGTGTAATACAGGGGCATTTTGGGTGCTTGGGAATCATCCTGAATGACATTGCAAAGACAGATATAGGCCATTATATATCTTCCCATAACTTACAGAATTGTGTGGGAGAGTGTGTAAACTATAAGGTAAACTATAATCCATGCTCAGTGGCAATGCCCCAAAGTGCGTTTATCAATTGCAATGAATGTACCACACTAATGAAGGATGTTGTTTATGTGGGAAAATGTGGGAGGTATGGGGAGCGGGGCATATGAGAATCCCTATAATTTTTATGTAACATTTATGCAATCTAAGTATCTTTTAAAATTTCTAAAATAAATTTAATAAAAATATAATTGATTTCTATTATATTTGAATTATTATTTACATTTATAAATGTTTGTTGCTATGCTATGTATTTTTTATAATTGATTATACTAAATCTAACATGGCTTTTTACTCACTTTTAAATTTTGTAATTTCTTTCAGTCTATTTTTCTGTTTATTTTACAATTTTACAATAAAGGACTTTTAAACAGCTTAAAAAAAGACATTGATTATACACTTTGGATAGATAATATAGTATGTGAATATATCTCAATAAAAGTGCTTAATAAACAAATAAATAATTGTGCAAGAATAGCCAGAAATAGCAGCTATATACAGCAGGGGAAACAGAGAGATTGAGAGGTGAGGAATTTTCTTATTTGTTTGTTTGTCTGCTTTTTGTTTTGTTATTATTATTGAAATAATGAAAATGCTTTAATAATGATTGAAATGATGAACACACAACTATGTGATTATACCAAATCCCATTGATTGTACACTTAGGATAAATTGTATGTTTTATTAATATGTATCAAAAAATCGATTTGTTTAAAAACAAAGACTTGCATATATAAGAATTAGAATATAAATGCAGCTACAAAAAGAGCTCCAAAATACAAAATAAATACACACACGTAGACACATTTCTGTTTTGTTTTCTTTATTCTTTAAAAAACTTATGAGTTTTAAAACAATAATTATAACATCATATTGTTGGGTATACAGCATATATAGATATAATATATATGATAATTATAGCACAAAGGAGGGGATAATAAAAGGACCTACATTGGAGCACATTTGTTATTATTTTCCTGGGTTTAAGTCAGTATTAAACTGAAGTCGTTTTTAAGTTAAAGACACATATTTTAATCCCTAGAGCAACCACTAAGAAAATAACTGATAAGTTTACAGTTTAAAAATCAGGAGAGTCATAAACATAGTATACTATATGATATTAAATGTGAATGGACTAAACACTCCAATCAAAAGACAGAGATTGTCACACTATATAAAAAAGCAAGTTCCAACTACTTACTGTCTATAAAAGACATACTTTAGATTCAAAGACACAAAGAGATTGAAAGTATCAGGAGGAAAGAGATATACCATGCAAACAGTAACCAAAAGATGGCTGGAGTGGCATGATTAATATCAGGAAAAATAAACTTTTAGAAAAGAATTATTACCTGAGAGAAAAATAAATATTTCATTATGATAAAAGGGTTAATACATCAGGAAGATATACCAATTAGAAATGTAAATGTAAAAGATCCAAAATACCTGAAAAAAATGGGCAAAATTAAAGACATACAAAAAATTCAACAATTATTGATGGAGATTCCAATGCTCCTTTCTCAGTTATTGTCTGAACAAGTAGACAGAAAATCAGTAAGTATACAGATTTTTAAAATATCAACAAATTTAACCTAACCAATATGCATAGAACACTCCACTTTTAAAAAGTAGGTTACACATTCTTTTCTGTTAATTTAAAAAAATTATTGAATAATGTCATTCATACATGAACATAAACAAATAATAAGTGTATAGTAAAAGTTGTGAACTTACAAAGCAAACATGCTTAACATCATACAGGGCTCCCATACATCACCCTACCACCAATACCTTGCATTGTTGTGAAACATTTGTAACAAATTATGAAAGAGCATTATTAAAGTATTATTAACTATAGTCTATATCTTACATTTGGTGTATTTTCCCACAAACTAGCCTATTATTTTTTTGTTCATAAACCATACAATTTATCTGAAGTGTCCAATCAATGGCACTTGGTATAACTACCGAGCTGTGCTTTCATCACTACAACCAATAGTAGAGCAGTTTCATTACTCCAAAAAAAGAAAAAAATAACAACAAAAAGCACACCAGTATCATATCCATATATTAGCACTATTAATTACAACTCCTATGATATGTTTTTACTATTTCTATTCATTTACAAACATTTACAAACAACTTTTTACCAATTCTTCATAGATAACCTCAGCTTTCCATTCTCTAACAACATTCTATTCTTTGGGGACTTATATTTTAGCTATTAACTCCATGAGTTTGCTCATTATATTTAGTTCATAATAGCAAAGTGATAAAATATTTGTCTTTTTGTGCCTGGCTTGCTTCACTCAACATAATGGCCTCCAGGTTCATCACGTTGTCATATGCTTCACTACTTCATTTCTCTTTACAGCTGAATAATATCCCATTGTGTGTATATACCAAGTTTGTTTGTCCATTCATCACCTGGGTTGTTTCCATCTTTTGGCAATTGTGAACAATGTCATTATGAACATCGCTGTGCAGGTGTCTGTTTGTATCACTGCTCTCAGTTATTCTGTATATATACCTAGTAGTGGTATTGCCGGGTCACATGGAAAATCTATATCTAACTTTGTTAGAAATTGCCAAATAGACTTTCAGAGTGGCTGTACCAGTCTACATTCCCACCAACAGTGAATAAGTGTTCCTATCTCTCCACATCCTCTCCAACACTTGTTGTTTTCTTTTTTCAAATAGTGGCCAGTCTAACAGGTGTGAAATGATATCTCATTGTAGTTTTGATTTGTATTTCCCTAATTGCTAGTGATATTGAACATTTTTTTCAAGTTTTTTTTTGTCATTTGTATTTCTTCTTTGGACAAATGTTCATTCAAGTTTTTGCCCATTTTTAAATCAGTTTTAGGATCTCTTTATATATCATGGATCTTAGACCCTTGTCAAATGCGTGATTTCCAAATATTTTCTTCCATTCAGTAGGTTGTCGTTTTACCCTCTTCACAAAATCTCTTGAGCTGCAAAAGTGTTTGATTATAAAGAGGTCCCATTTACCTAATTTTTTTTTTTTTTTTTGCTCCTGCTTTGGGTGTAAGGTTTAAGAGACCCACACCTACTACAAGGCATTGTAGATGTTTCCCTACATTATCTTCTAGGAGTTTTATGGTCGTGGCTTTTATGTTTATGTCTTTGATCCATTTTGATTTAATTTTTGTAGGGAGTGAGATAGGGGTCCTCTTTCATTCTTTTGATTATGGATATTCAGTTCTCCCAGCACTGTTTGTTGAAGAGACTGTTCTTTCTCAGAAAAGTGTACTTGGTAGGCTTATAAAAAATCAGTTAGCCATAGTGGTGAGGGTCTATTTCTGAACTCTCAATTCAATTCCATTGATCAATGTGTCTATCTTTATGCCAATAACATGCTATTTTGACCTCTGTAGCTTTATAATACACTTCTAGGTCAGGAGACGTGAGACCTCTTACTTTGCTCTTCTTTTTCAGGAACTTTTTTTTTTTTTTTGGCTATTCACCACCCCTTTTCCTTCCAAATAAATTTGGTAATTGATGTTTTCTTTTTTGTAAAGTAGGAAGTTGGAGTTTTGATCGGTACTGCATTGAATCTGTAAATAAGTTTGGGTAAAATTGACATCTTCACGATCTTTAGTGTTCCAATCCATGAACACGAAGTGTCCTTCCACTTGTTTAGGTCTTCTTTGATGTCTTTCAGCAGTGTTTTGTAGTTTTCTGAATGCAGAACACTTACATTCTTGGTTAAATTAATTCCTAGATATTTGAGTTTTTTTGTTGTTGTTATAAATGGAATTTTTTTCTTGATTTCCTCCTCAGCATGCTCATTACTGTGTATAGAAACACTACTGATTTTTTTGTATCTAAAATTATAATCTTTATTTTGAAAAAAGAGAAAGGCATTCAATCTTATTTATGAAACAATTATGAATTGTGGCAAGGTGTCAAAGCAATTTTGTTGACTTTTTAAACCTCATAAGGAGGTCATATGAATTTGTATTTTCATTAGGAATGTTACATCACAATTAAGCTATAACATGCAAGACAGGGAAAAAAAGGCATCATTCAGTATTTTACCACATTATCTTTCAAGACAATTAATTTGCAAAATGTCAATGAGTCTGTTAATGGGCACTCTTCCTCAAATTTACTATAACAACTAGCATTTGAAAGGAAAGAAAGAATACAAAAGAACTCAAATAACACAAACATTTCCTTCTTCCTTTGACTCACACAAGTGGGAATTAGGTAAGAAATTCCCTTTTTGGATTGGAAGGCTAAGACACAAGAACTTTATGTCCTCTTTCAAATGTCATGTTGACAATTTGCAACATGCTAAAAAATAATCTTAAGGAACAAAAAGAGGCAGATATATAGTTCAAAATAAAAAGCTTTCTTTTAAAAGGTGTTACTAAGCACTAATAATAAATCCCAACTAGCTCACATGTTATAGAGCATGTATTGGGTGGGAAAGGGTAGCTATCCCATGATCTTTAGGTATCTGTGTAGCTTATGTGAGATAATTGGGACAGGTCTGGGATAATTTTGTCTGTCTGGGATAGCTCAAAATTGTCATTAATTTAATTTAGTGTGCAAATTAGATTTATGTAAACTAATGAAAAAGGTTTAAATGTGTCATAAATATCAAGCATACTGTCTGCAGTAAATTTTGTACATCATCAGTTGTACATTTATTCTCCAGGATCAAACCCGGAGCCATAGCCGCCCAACCAATTCCTGTCAAACTGACCCAAAAAATATACAGTAGAACTTGTCACCAATGCAGACCAGCCAACCTCCACATTATGCTATTTCTCTTTCAGCCTGTAAAAACTCTAAACTCAAAATTATAAATATTTACTTATTTTTCCTGTACTCAAGTTATTACATATTTATTGCTCTATTCAAAATATATTTTCCTATATGCAAAATATTATATTTTTTCTTTCATTAGGCAAACATTTATTGCATATCTGTCTTGTGCCTTGTATAATGCTAGATACTGGGAATATGGCTTTGAACAAAACAGAAATGGTACCTGACTTAATGGAACTTAGAATAATTTAACATGACCTATAAAGTGTTTGTGGGAAAAGCTAACTTTTGTTCTTACTTTGATTTGGTCAGAATATAATTTTAAAATTAAGAACTACAACAGAATTTAACTGATCCACACTGGTGGCAAACTCTACAATACACCCCCTTAAGTCAATCCAGCAAGAATCAACCAAGCAACCACGCTCCAGACCTGATCCCAAAGACACAGCACCGATAAATATCCATTGCCTTCAAGGAGCTTAGTCTAATTACATTTCAGTTATAAAAGAGTCCGTTATATATAAGTTAAATTCAGCATATTGGAAACCAGTGTGGTTATTTCTTCCTTACTCTAAATACAAAATGATTCATGACAACTTTTACTTGGCTTGCATGCATTAATCTAGTAGGAAGTTGTTTAGACCCTAACATATTTAAGTGTTTATCAGAATTTTTCACTAATGAAAGGATACTTTTTAAAATCTTTTTTGGCAATTAGATATGAAAATGTCATATCTAATGTATCTTACTACATTTATCTGTGATATTTATTAAAGTGCAGTTTGTGAACTTGCTAGAAATATTTTTATAGACTATGATAAAACTCATAGCAGCTTTTTTCTACCAATTGATTGACCAAGAATTAATTTACTCTGATTTATTTTTGGACAGGGAAATTTAAATACAATGGAATGTGATTATATTGAACTTATTCACATATTCAACATACTTTGAATTCTGCACTCTTCCAGGTTTTATGCACCTTTGTTTGAAGATCAGTTAAATTTGTACCTTATTTGCCTTTCTTCCTCAGGCTTAGAAATTGTTATTTTTGTCCTGATTTTTAAATTTTAATTATTAATCACTTTATTTCATGCCAATGCAAAGAGAACTCTTGGTGTAGCACAGGTGATACCGTTCAATAATTTTCTTAAAATTTATTGAAGTATATCACTCATACATAAACATACATAAACAATAATTGCATAGTAATAGTTGTGAACTTACAAAACAAACATACATAGCATCATACAGGGCTCTCATACTTTACCCTACCACTAATACTTTGCATTGTTGTGAAACATTTTTAACTAATGATTAAAGAGCATCCTCAAAATATTACTACTAACCAAAGTATTTTCCCCCAACCCACCCTATTATTATTATTATTTATATCATTTATACATGAACATATATAAACAATAAGTGTATAGTAAAAGTTGTGAACTTACAAAGCAAACATTCATAAACATTCATACAGGGGTTCCATACATCAACCCTCCACCAACACCTTGCATTGTCATGAGACATTTGTTACAAATGATGAAAGAATATTGTCAAAATCTTACTACTAATTATAGTCCTTACCTTACATTTGGTGTATTTTCCCTCCAACCCACCCTATTATTATTTTTTAAATATATTTTTATGACAGAAGTTGTAAATTTACAAAACAACCATGCACATGTGCAGAATTCCCAAACAACACTCGACTATCAACACACCACACTGTGGTGGAATATTTGTTACAGATTATGAGATAATATCATCCAATTATTACCAGGTCCACAGCATACATTTGGCACACATTTTCCTACTCCCCCATTATCAACACAGTACATCTTTGGCATAGGTGCAAGAATATTACATTATTACTGTTAACCACACTCCATAGGTCAAGCCAGTTGTATTCTTCCCATGCTTCTCCACATTCCCACCACCCTGTAATAGTGATGTACATCTGCTCTAGCTCACAAAAGACACTCTTGCATCTGTACCATCAACCACTATTCTCATCCACCTCTGGGTTTACTGTGCTATTCAGTCCCTAGATTATTCTCTAGCTTTCTGTCAATTGGCATTTACTTCTCTAGACTACCATTTTCAGCCACATCCCCATTTATAAACCAGCTGTTACTCACTATGTGTTATCATCAACTCTGTACAATTCCCCACTTTTACAGTAAAGCTCATTAAAATGTCTACATATATTAAATATCAATAGTCCATTTCAGTTCTCTGCTAATCTCCTTTAAGAATCTACTACCTACAACCAGGTCTTGAAGATATTTTCCAACATTTTCTTCTAGAAGCATTATGGTTCTTGCTTTTATATTTAGGTTTTTTATTCATTTTGAGTTAATTTTTGTACAGGGTGTGAGATAAGGGTCCTCTTTCCTTCTTTTGCTATGATTATCTAATTTTCTCAGCACCATTTGTTGAATGGACTATTCTGCCTGAGCTGGGTGAGTTTGACAGACTAGTCAAAAATCACTTGATCATAGATATGAAGGTCGATTTTTTAACCATCAATTTGGTTCCATTGGTCCATGTGTCTGTCTTTATGCCAGTACCATGCTGTTTTTACCACTGTAGCTAGGTAATACTACTTAAAGTCCAGAAATAAGAGTCTTCCAACTTCACTTTTCCTTTTTAAGATGTTTCTGGCTATTCAGGACCCCTTACCCTTCCAAATAAATTTGATAATCATGTTTTCCATTTATTTAAAAAATGCTGGTGGAATTTTTATTAGGATTGCATTGAATTTGTATATTGATTTGAGTAGAATTGACATCTTAATGATATTTATTCTTTCAATCCATAAGCATGGAATGTTCTTCCAATTATTTAGGTCTTTTTAAAATTTCTTTTAACAATGAGCTTTAGTTTTCTGAATACAAGTGCTTTACATCATTGGTTAAGTTTATGCCTGAATATTTTAGTTTTATCTGTCATATTTTATTTTCACCACTCTTTGGACACTTTTAGTAACTTTTATTGATATAATCTTCATTTCTAGACTCTCTTCCAGGCCTCTCTCTCCTGTCTTTTCTTTTCAGGCTGTAGCACACCCTTTAGTATTTCATGCAAAGCATATCTTTTGGTGGCAAACTCTCTCAGTTTCTGTTTATCTGTGAGTATTCTAAACTCGCTCTCATTTTTGAAAGACGATCTGGCTGGATATAAGATTCTTGGCTGGAAGTTTTTCTCTTGCAGTACCTTAAACGTATCATACCACTGTCTTCTTGCTTCCATGGTTTCTGGTGAGAAATCAGAACTTAATCTTATTGGGTATCTCTTATGTGTATTATGCATTGCTTTTCTCTTGCTGCTCTCAGAATTCTCTCTTTGTCTTTGGCATTTGACATTCTGATTAGTATGTGTCTTGGAGTTGGTCTCTTTGGATTTTTTTTAGACGGGAGTATGTCGTGCTTCTTGGACATGGATATCTATGTCTTTCAATAGGGTTGGGAAATTTTCTAACATTATTTCTTCTAATATTCCTTCTGCCCCTTTTCCCTTCTCTTCTCCTTCTGGGACACCCATGACACATATGTTTGCATGCCTCTTGCTGTCCTTTAGTTCTCTGACACCTTGTTCAAGTTTTTCCAATCTTTTCTTCATCTGTTCTTTTGTATGTTCACTTTCAAGGCCATTTCTTCAAGCTCACCAATCCTTTCTTCTGCTTCTTCAAATTTGCTATTATATGATTCCAGTGTATTTTTAATTTCATTTATTGCACCTTTCATTCCCATAAGATCTGCTATTTTTCTATTTATGCTTTCAGATTCTTCATTGTGCTCATCCAGTGTCTTCTTAATATCCTTAATTTCTTTAGCCATCTCATTGAATTTATTAAGGAGATTTGTTTGAATATCTATGATTAGTTGTCTCAACTCCTTTATGTCATCTGGAGGTTTATCTTGTTCCTTTAACTGGGCCATATCTTCCTCTTTCTTGGTGTGGATTGTACTTTTTGTTGGTGTCTTGGCTTCTGGCTTACTAGAGTATTCTGGGTGCAGTTTTTCTCTTTAGTTTAGGGCTTCCTGACCTTTCTCCCTTGCTGGTTGTGTAGTAGGAGCCAAGGATGTGGTTGGTGCTATAAACTGTGGAGGCTCAAGCTACCCTCATTGCCCCAAGGACCAGTGAAGCTTCTCCCAACTTTCTCCTTTGCCAGGAGTAGGGATGGAGCCACAGCTGTGTGGAATAATCCAATTAATGTAGGCCTAGACTGTAGTTGCCCAGAGAGACCGATGAAGCTTCACATCCCTTTCTCCCCTGCCTGGGACAGGGATGGAGTTGCAGGTGTGGGCAGCAATCTATGCAGTGCAGGTCCAAGATGTCCACAGTTGCCCTGGTAGACTTCTGATTATTCAGTCTGTGCCAGCTAAATGTACCTGCAGTTACCTGGATAGGCTGGTGCAGGGTCTGTCAACTTCCTCCCTGCTAGAGGTAAGGCTGAAGCCTAGCCTAGGGCTGCAGGCCAATCTGGGTGAAAGAAACCAGTCTCCACCATCCCTGTGATTTTCAGTCAGCCTGGCTTCCCTTCATGCTGGAGGTGAAGTCAAAATGGCAGCTACTAGCCTCCTTCTGACTTGGACAGGCTCAAACTTTAGCTGTTTTTAGGGTCATACTTTAGCCAGCCGAATTTACTAATCAGTAGCTGAAATCAGTGGCCAACCATCTCTTCCTCCCCTGTTTTTGGGAAATGTAGCTTCTAATTCCTGCCACAGAATAGCTCCTGGGGTGGCTTGCACTGCCAAAGTAGGGCAGTCTCCTCCTTCTATTCTTTCAAGGATATTGCAGGATGCACTTTTGGTCTTCTGGAGCCCCCAAACAAGTGCTCTAGATAGCTCTGGGAGATCACCAACTGCCCCGTAGCAGGAGCTGACTCTAGGAGCTCCTTGTTTCTGGTTGTCTCCGAACACTACCAATTTTTGTATGTTGATCTTGTATCCTGACACTTTGCTGAACTTATTTATTAGCTCTAATAGCTTTGTTGTAGATATTTCAGAATTTTCTAAATATAGAATCATGTCATCTTTAAAAAGTGAAAGTTTTACTTCCTCTTTTCTAATTCATTGCCTCTTTTTTTTTTAATTGTGGGTAAAAATCAAATTTTTCACAATAATACCAATATTTGTAAAATGATATATAAATATATATGCGTATATGTGTATTTGCTTACATAAATGTTTTATATATATGTATATTTTAAAAGGTGCTTAGATTACCTAAATATTACACAGAAATTACAGGGATTCCCATGTTCCCCACCTCCTACACTTCCCACAACATCCCACACAAACATCCTTCATCAGTGTGGCACATCACCCGCAATGGATATACACATCCTGGGGCCTTGCCACCAAGCATAGACCACAGTTCACATTGTAGACCACACTATCTCCCACACAGTTCTGCATGGTATATGCTGATGTAAAATGGCCTACATCCACCGCTGCAACGCCACTGAGGACAACCCCCAAGTCCCGAAAAAGCCCCTGTATTTCAACTGCCCTTCTCCTCCCTGCCCCAAAAGTGTCCAGTGGCCGCCAGCTCCACCTCACTGTTATAATTTCTTCCATTGCTTGAATCACAATATGTCTACAACAGAATACCACTAAGTTCACTCTAGTCCATAGTTCTTCCCCCAATCCTGAGAGGACTGGCATGGTGATGTCCACTCCACCTCCAAGTGAGAGGGGGCTTATATCCCATGGATATGGTGGATGGGATTATCCTGCCTGCAGCTGCAGGCCCTCTCCATTCCCTGGAATGGCCGTTGCGCATTGTCGTCTCCTTGCCAGGTGACTTGGGTGAGTCCATTGAGCTGTAGAGTAGGAGTTGCAGCTCCACCGAGATTCCAGGCACAGCTGGCACACAGGCAAGCCAGAGGCTCCAGTCTCTGGAAGTACACCTAAAAACTCCTGCATCACATATAGGTGTGAATAGAAGGGACTGATGGACCATGTGCAGGGAGGACTTATTTGAATCCAACTCTGTCACTCTCAGGAGCACAGATTCCAAAGTACAGCCCACTGATAAGGTGTCAGTCTCTGGGGCTATCTCTCCTTATATAGGACCTGGGTGTTTCCAGAGCCCTCAGGAGCCCCTCTGTGTGGGGTGATATCCACTTTGGTGTTCTATGAGATCCTACTGAGGTGTGCGTAAACGTTACCTCTGGGATGACCTCCTGACTCTCTTTGAAGTCTCTCAGTCACATGAACTCATTTCTCTTTATCGTTTCCCCCTTTTATTCAAGGCCTTTTTCCAGTCATGTTGCCAGTTGGCACTTGGTATTAACCCCTCGTTGCCAGGGAGGCTCATCCCCGGGAGTCATGTCCCACATTGGGGGGAAGGTAATGCATTCGTATGCTGAGTTTGGCTTAAAGAGAGGCCACATTTGAGCAACAAGGAGGCTCTCAGGTGGCAACCCTTAGGCACCCCCATAACAGTAGGCTAAGTTTCAATTACAAGAGCAAAGACTCATAAGGCTAGTCATCAATAACAAGAACCCATCAGTGGGCCATCCTCTTTTGCCAGACACTGCCCCTGCACTCAGGGGACTGTTGCTGCTCCCTTGGAGAATGTGGCAGAACTCTCCAGACTGGGAATTCAGATTCCCTCATTTATTGAGTGACTTCAGATTCCCTCACTTATTGAGTGATTGTCTATCCACCGTGACCATGCCCCATCCCTTGATCATTTGAACAATTTTATATATCTTTCATGTATATTCAGATGAACTTACTCCCATGAATCCCCCATCCCAGACAACCCCACCAATGATCCTCTGCAGCCTCCATTGTAACCCTTCTGTGATCTAAACCTTCCTTGAACATGAAGCCCATATAATAACCAAATACAATTAATGGGAAAAAGAAATAATAATGATAAGCTTAAATGCAAGAGATAAATACAAGGAAACTCAGAATAAAAAAAAAAATCTAAACTAAAAATAAAATATAATTAGTGGATTGGACATTCAAAAAAATGGGATAAAAACAAAAAAAAATTCCTTTTTTAAAACATTATTCTTTTTTCCTTTTATCACTGTATTATTGGATGTCCAGTGTACCGTGACACCTTCCCGCTCTCATTCCCCAGTGTCTCCCAAATTTTCATTTAATTTTCAAAGAAGTTTTAGGTCACAGAAAAGTCACACACAGAATACTAGAGACTCCCACCTACCCAACCCCCCTCCCCCTTCCCCACCCCATATTAAAACTTTTTTTTAAAATGGATGTTAGCATTGTTATAACTGTTATACAGATAGTAAAATATAGCAACTAAACATTATCCATGGTTTACAGTATAGTTTACTATTTAGACAGTACAGTTTAATAATTTTTGATGGTATTTACCATGTCCTGTGTCCATTACTGTAAGGTAATGAAAAACCTTTCCCGTGACCACCCATGGGGAGGAAGGAACAGTTAAGATCAAATGGGGGTATTTAGTGGTCAATTCATTGCCTCTTAATTCTTTTTCTTGCCTAATTTCATTAGCTAGAACATTTAGCACATTGTTGAATAACAGTGGTGACAGTGGACATCCTTGACTTTTCCTGATCTTAGAGGGAAAGCTTTCAACTGCTCCCCATTGAGTATGATGTTGGCTGTGGGGTTTTCACATATGCCCTTTATTATACTGAGGAAATTTGCTTCTATACCTATCTTTTGAAGTGTTTTTATCAAGAAAGGATGCTAGATTTTGTTAAATGACTTTTCTGCATCAATTGAGATGATCATGTGTATTTTTTCCTTTGACTTGATAGTGGTGTATAAGTCTTTTGATATGCTGTTGGATTGGATTTGCAAGTATTTTGTTGAGAATTTTTGCATCTATGTTCATTTGAAAGACTGGTCTGTAATTTTCTTTTCTTGCAGTGTCTTTATCCAGCTTTGGTATTAGGGTGATGTTGGCTTCAAAAAATGTGTTGGATAACTTTCCCTCCTTTTGAATTCTTTGGAAGAGTTTAAACAAGATTTGTGTTCATTCCTCTCGAAATATTTGGTAGAATTCACCAGTGAAGTCATCTGGTTCTGGACTTTTCTTTGCTGGAAGATTTTTGATGACTGATTCAATCTCTTTAAATGTGATTGGTTTGTTGAGTTCCTGTATTTCCTGTAGATTCAATGTAGGTTGTGCATTTCTAGGAACTTGTCCATTTCATCTAGGTTGTCTAATTTGTTGGCATACAGTTTCTTATAATATCCTTTTATGATCCTTTTTATTTCTATGGGGTCAGTCATAATGTCCCTACTTTAATTTCTGATTTTTTAAATTTGCATCTTCTCTCTCTTTTTCTTTGTTAGTCTAGCTAAGTGTTTGCCAATTTTATTGGTCTTCTCAAAGAACCAGCTTTTGGTTTTGTTGATTTTCTCTATTGTTTTTTTTTGGTCTCAATTTCATTTATTACTCCTCTAATCTGTCTTATGTATTTCTTTCTGTTTGTTTTGGGACTGTTTTACTGTTCTTTTTCTAGTTTCTAGTGTTTAGTTAGGTCTTTGATTTTCGCTATTTCTTCTTTTTTTAATATAGGCATTTAGGGCAATAAATTTCCCTCTCAGCACTGCCTTCACTGTATCCCATAAGTCTTGATATGTTGTGCTCTCGTTTTCATTCATCTCGAGATATCTACTAATTTTTCTTGCAATTTCTTCTTTGACCCACTGATTGTTTAGGCAAGTGTCAGTTCACCTCCATATATTTGCAAATTTTCCCCTTTCCCGCTTATTAAAGATTTCCAGCTTCATTTTATTATGATCAGAGAAGGTGCTTTGTATGATTTCAATCTTCTTAAATTATTGAGAGCTGTTTTCAGTTCCAACATGTGGTTTATCCTGGAGAATGATCCATGAGAACTTGCGAAGAATGTATAATCTACTGATTTAGGGTTCAATGTCCCGTATATGTCTGTCAGGTCCAGCTCGTTTCTCATATTGTTCAAGTTCTCTGTGTCCTTTTTAATCTTCTGTCTGGTTGTTCTCTCTATTGATGTGAGTGGCATGTTGAAATCTAAAACTATTATTGTAGAATGTCTATTTCTTCCTTCATTTTTGCCAGAGTTTGCCTCATGTATTTTTGGGCACCTTGGTTAGGTACATAGTTATTTATGACTGTTACTCCTTCCTGGTGGATTGTCCCTTTTATTAATCTATAACAGCCTTATGGATCTCTTATCACTGTTTTGCATTTAAAGTCTGTTTTGTCTGACACCAGTATAGCTACCTGTGCTCTCTTTTGGTTACTATTTGTGTGAAAATACTTCACTTAAAAAAAAAGAAGCAGGATTCACATTCTTATTAATCACACATGGAACATTGTCTAGGATAGACCATACACTAGGCCATGAAAAAAAATCTCATTAAATTTCAAACATACAAATTTTGTTCTATGATCACAACAGAATTATATCATCAATCAATCACAGAAAAAAAGCCTGGAAAATACCCTATACTTTGAATTAAATAATGAACTTCTAAATAACCCATGAATCAAATAATTAAGAATAAGGGAAATTAGAAAATATGTTAAACTGAATAAAAACAAAAATACAGCATATTGAATTTATGGGATGCATAAGATACTTTTACCATTTAAAGTGGTAAACTTATAGATGTTAAATCTTATATCAGAAATGAAGAACGTTTTTAAAAAATCTAAGATTCAACCTCAAGAATATAGATAAATAACTGAAAATAATTCTAAAGTGAGCATAAGGAAAGTAATGATAAAATTAAGAGCAGAAATCAATGAAATATGAAACAGAAAAAAGTACAGAAAATCAATGAAATTAAAAGTGGATTCTTTAAAAATACAAAAAAGAATTGATAAACATTTAGGTTAGACTGACCAAGAATAAAATAGAGGTGTCACAGATTATGAAAATCAGGAATGAAAAAGAGGAATTCACTACAGATCTAGAAAATTTTTAAAAAGATTAAAAAGAAATATAAAGAAAAGCTTTACACCAGCAAATTAGGCATTTTTTGTTGAAATGGACAAATTCTGAGAAACATGCAAATTACAAAACTAAGTCATGAATTAGAAAATCCTCCTAATTAAAAAATTTCCCACAATGAAAATTGTAGTCGCTGAGGGCTTCATTGGTGAATTCTATCAAATAATTAAGGAAAAATGTAATACCAGTCTTACACAAACATTCAGAAAATAGAGGAAGGGGAATACTTTTCAATTTATTTTATGAGTTAGTTTTATACAGCAAAAGAAAAGAAAACTACGGACCAATATCTCCCATGATTATAGATGCAAAAGTCAACAAAATATTAGCAAAATGACATTAGCTACTGAAAATGATATACACCATGACCAAGTGGGGGTTTATGGGATGTAGGTTTATAAAACATCTGAAAATCAACTAATGTAAAGCATCTTATTAATAAAATAAATAAGAAAATATATAGAAAAAAAACATATTTTTGTCTCAATAAATGCAGAGAAAATAGACAAAATCCAATATCCATTCATTATAAAAGAAATTCAACAAACTAGGAATAGACAGGAACTTCATCATCCTGATAAAGGGCATCTATGACAAATCAAAAAGGCAAATCTGTCTTTACTTTATTTTATATTATACTGGAGATCCTAGCCTATTTAATAAAGCAAGAAAAAGAAACTAAAAACGTGTAGATCAGAGAAGAATTAAAATTATATCCACAGATGAAATAATTATGTATGTAGAAAAACGTAAGGAATTTACAAAATAAACTACTAGAGCTAAGAATCAAGTTTAGCAAGGCCATAGGATAAAAGATTAGCATTAAAAAATCACTTGTGTTTCTACATTCTAGCAAAGAAAAATGCAAAAATGAAATTCAAAAAAAAAACAGTTACATTTGCAAGAGCATCAAAATAGCAAAATATTTAGGAATAATCTTAACAAATGAATCAGAAAACCCATACACTGAAAACTCCAAAGATTACTGAGATTAATTAAAGAAGGACTAAATAAATGGAGAGATGTACCATGCTCATGAATTAGAAGGCATCATACTTTTAAGATGGCAAATCTCCCCAAATTGGTCTATAAATTCAATACAATCAATATTAAAATTCCAGTAGGATTTTTCTTTGCTAGAAATCAACAACCTGAACATAAAATGTGCATGGAAAAGCAAAGGGTCTAGAACAACCAAAACAATTTTGAGATGGAAGAACAAAGTTGAAGGACTTAAACTACCTGCTTTCAAAACTTACTATAAAAGTTACCATAGTCAAGACAGTTTCATTCTGGCATGAAGATACCATATAGATCAATGAAAAAGAATATAGTCCAGAAAGAAACCCATACATTTCTGATCAATTATTTTTCAATGAAGGTACCAAATCAATCCAATAGGGAAAGGATAGCCTTTCAAATAATGTTGCTAGAAATATTGGATATCCATATGTGAATTAAAAGTGAACTTAAACCCTTATCTCACACAATACACAAAAATGAACACAAAATATTTCATAGACCTAAATGTAGGAGCTAAATCTTTAAAGCTCATAGAAGAAAATATAGGAGAAAAATCTGTAACCTTGACTTAAGCAAAGATTTCTTAGCTATGAAACCAAAACCATGTTCCATGAAATTTTAAAAAATATATATCAGATGTCATCAAAATTAAATGCTTCTGCTCTTCAAATAAAAATAATAATAATAATAAGCAAGCCACAGACTGCTTATTGTCTAACTAGATATTACATATCTGATAAATAACTTGTATCCAGAATATATAAAGACCTCTTACATTTCAAAAATAAAAAGATAAACAACCCAATACAAAATAGGAAAAAGATTTTAACAGACATTTCATCAAATATTATATAGAAATGTCTAATAAGCATGTGAAAAGATACTTAATGTTAGTCATTACTGAGAAATATAAATTAAAGTGGAAATTTAAATCACAATAAGATATCACTTTATAGCCACCAGAATGGCTATGATCAATAAGACTGACACATTGATACAGATGTGAAGAAACTCCTACTCTCATACATTGTTAATGGGAATGTTAAATGGTCCAACCACATTGGAAAACATTTGACAGTTTCTTCATTAGTTATAATTACCATATAACCTAGTGTATTAGTCAAGGTTCTCTAGGGAAGTAGAACTGACAAGAGATATCTGTAAATAGTATAAGATTTTATAAAATTGTTTCATGCGATGATGGAACTGTGCAAGTCCAAATTCTGCAAGGCAGGCTGCAAACCAGAAGCTCCAATGAAGTTTTTGATGAGTTCCCAGGAGATGCTGGCTATCTGAAGTAGAGAGGAAAATTCTAACTTCTGACTGCTGAAATAATCACTTTTCCTTTTAAGGCCTTCAATTTATTGGATTATATGCCTTTCATTGCTAAACAGTAATCTCCTTAGCTGATTACAGATGTAATCAGCCATAGATGCAATCAACTTACTGATGATTTAGGTCCACAAAACTGTCCCCACAGTAACAATTAGGCCACTGCTTGCTTGACCAAACAACTCAGCACCATTACCATCACCTCATGTATCAGAACTTCTTCCTTTTCATGACTGCATAATAGCCCATTGTATGTATATACATTTCACTTATCCTTTTATCTGTTGGTGGATACTTAAGATACTTACACCTTTTGGAAATTGTAAATAAAACCATTGTGAACATTAGTGTGCAAATATCTGTTTAGTCCCTGCTTTCAATTCTTTTGAGTATATACCTAGAAGTGGGATTGCCAGTTCATATGTTATTCTATACTTAACTTCTAAAGAACTGCCAAACTGTTTTCCATAGCAGCTACACCATTTTACATTCCCACCAAAAATAAATAAGTGTCCCAATCTCTCCATATCTTTTCCAATACTTTTTTTTTTTAAATAGTACAGTAGACATTCTAGTTGGTATGAAGTGTTATCTCATTGTGGTTTTGATTTACATTTCCCTAATGTCTAATAATGTTGAACATCTTTTCATGTGTTCTTTGGCCTTTTGTATATCTCTTTGGAGAAATGTCTATTTGAATCCTTTTCCCAGAAAAAAATGGGAATTTTCTCTCTGAATGCTGAAATCACTTCCCATTTTAAGGCCTTCAACTGATTGGATGAGATGCCACTCATTGCTGACAGCAATCTCCCTAATTGATTATAGATGTAACCAGCCATCTATGCAATCAACTCACTGACAATTAAAGTCCATGAAATGCTCTTCTATTAAAATTAGCCCAGTGCTTGCTTGACCAAACAACTGGGCACAATTACTTGGCCGAGTTGACACATTAACATAAGCATCAGAGTCCATCCCTTGTCAACTTGGCAGCCATACACATCACTTTAAACCTTACTTAGTCTCTAAAAAACAATAACAAACACATATATATTTCCACCTAACAATACTCAACTGTACTGTGTACAATTGGAAACACACTAAATTCCTCCAGAATAAGGTGCAAGTGTTTGGGTAATATTCACTCTTAAACTTGATATCCTTAAATACTACTACAGGAAACTAATAGAACTTATGTTATATGATTAGGGGAAAGGTTAGGGAAGAAAACAGATAATCATTTTATGTAAATATACAAACATACTCATAACAAAATGAGGAAGAAATATTCATGACCATTACAGTCCTCGTTTCTGTGACTGGACATATGGTCAAAGTTTATATTATCCCTACCTTCTTCATTACCCATTCCATGTTCCCTTTATCTTCAGCAAGCACCTCAGATGGCTGTGGTTCTTTGCCTGGTGGAGTGACCCAAACTTTCATTCCCAAAGATTCTGGGCCATTGTTAGTCCTGCCTGGATTGGGCTGTTGCAATTTTCCATTGACTTTAATCACAGGACATGATAGTACTAAGAGAAGCCCTAGAAGATCTCCTGTATTCCAGACAAACTCTTCTTTACCTCCATTGTGTAGGTGCAGTCCTATTTCCCCTTGATAGCCAGGATCAATCACCCCAGCCAGTACAGTAATTCCCTTCCTTGCCTGTTGATTCAGAGGCATGAGGAGCCCAAAGTAGCCCAGAGGCAGTTTTAACTTCCAGTTCAATGGAATCGTTGTGTTCTCTGGTGGCAGCACTCCTCCTTTTAGAACTAAGACCTGTAGACCAGCAGAGCTTAAGGCTGCAAGGACAGGAAGCAAAATTTTTCCTAGTGGATAACTAGGGGTAATAATGAGTGGTGCCACTCCCAATTTCACCCCTTGATTCTTGGACCCATGAATCCTGGCTATGGGAGAAATAACACCATAGAGTGGACACTGATTTAGAGCATACACAGCCTCCTGGAGAATACAGCCTCAGCCCTGCAACATATTGCCATCTAGTTGACACTGTAATTGAGTCTTCAAAAGGCCATTCCACCATTCTATCAATCCAGCTTCTTCCGGATGATGGGGAAAATGGTAAGACCAGTGTATTCCATGAGCATGTGCTTATTCATGCACATCATTTGCTGTGAAATGGGTTCCTTGATCAGAAGCAATGCTGTGTGGAATGCCATGGTGGTGGATAAGACATTCAGTAAGTCCATGGATGGCAGTTTTGGAAGAAGCATTGCATGCAGGGAAAGCAAACTCACATCCAGAGTATGTGCCTATTCCAATTAGAACAAATCACTGCCCCTTCCATGGTGGAAGTGGTCCAATGTAATCAACCTGCCACCAGGTAGCAGACTAATCACCTCAGTGAATGGTGCCATATTGGGGGCTGAGTGTGGGTCTCTGCTGCTGGCAGATTGGGCACTCAGGAATGGCTGCAGCCAAGTTGGCCTTCATGAGGGGAAGTCCGTGTTGCTGAGGCCATGCATAACCTCCATCCCTACCACCATGGTGACTTTGTTCATAGCCCGTTGGGCAATGATAAGAGTGACTGGGGAAAGAGGCTGAGTGCTATCAACAGAGTGTGTCATCTTATCCACTTGCTTATTAAAAACCTTCCTCTGCTGAAGTCACCCTCTGGTGAGCCTTTACATGGGACACAAACATTTTCATGTTTTTGTCAATGCAGAAAGGTCTATTCAAATACCTCTTTCCCAGATTTCTTTGTCACCAATTTTCCAATATCATGATCCTTCCAATTCCCTGACCATTCAACCAAACCATAACAGCCCACGAATCAGTGTACAAATGCACCTCTGGCCATTTCTCCTTCTAAGCAAAATGAACAATTGGGTACACTGCTCGAAAATCTACCCACTGGGAGGATTTGCCCTCACCACTGTCCTTCAGGGACATCCCAGAAAGAGGCTGCTGTGCTGCAGCTGCCTACTTTTGGTTGGTACCTGCATATCGTGCAAAACTATCTGTAAACCAGGCCTGAGTTTTCTCTTCCTCAGTCAACTAATTGTAAGGAACACCCCAAGAGGCCATAGCTGTGGACTGGGAAAGAGAAGGTAATGTTGCAGGACTGGTGACCATGGGCATTTGGGCCACTTCCTTGTGCAACTTACTTGTGCCTTCAGAACCAGCTCAGGCTCTATTTCGTAAATGCCACTTCCACTGTATAATGGATGCCCAACTTTATGGTTGGTGGATCAGACAATACCCAGCTCATGATAGGCAACTGAGGTGTCATGGTAACTTGGTAGTGCATGGTTAAGCATTCAGTCTCTACTAAGGCCCAGTAGCAGGCCAAAAGCTGTTCCTCAGAGTAGTTATCTGCAGAAGATGGTAGGACTTTGCTCCAAAATCCTAAGGGTCTCTGTTGTGATTCTCCTCTAGGGCCCTGTCAAAGCCTCCAGACCGTAACTCTGTTTGCCACTGACACTTCCAGCACCATTGGATCTGCTGGATCATATGGCCCAAGGGGCAGTGCAGCTTGCATAGCAGCCTGGACCTGTTGCAGAGCTCCTCTTGTTCTGGCCCCCACTCAAACCTAGCAGCTTTTCAGGTCACTCAATAAATGGGCCAGAGTAGCACACCCAAATGAGGAATGTGTTGTCTCCAAAATCCAAAGAGACCAACTTAGAATTGAGCTTCTTTTTTGGTCATAAAAGGGACCATATAGGGAGCTGAGGTGGTGCAAGAAATTAAGCAACCTCTCTCCACTACAGAAGGTCCCAGGATCGGTTTCTGGTTCCACCTAAAGAGAAGACAAGCAGACACAGAAGGACACACATAGAGCAGATAGCAAGTGCAAAACAACGGGGCAGGGGGTGAGGGGGATAAATAAATCAATAAATCTAAAAGGGACCAGATGCAACAGCTCATCTTTCACTTCAGAAAGGATAGATTGATATGCCCCACACCACTGGACACCTAGAAATTTCACTGAGGTGGAAGGCCTCTATATTTTTGTTGAATTTATCTCCCATCCTCTCCCATGTACATGCCTTACCAATAAGTCTAGGGTCATTGATGCTTCTTGCTCACTAGGTCCTATCAACATGATATCATCAATATAATGGACCAGTGTGATGTCTTGTGGGAGAGAGAGACGATCAAGATCCCTGTGGACAATATTACGACATAGGGCTGGAAAGTTTATATACCCCTGAGGCAGGACAGTGAAGGTATACTGCTGGCCTTGCCAGCTGAAAGCAAACTGTTTCTGGTGATCCTTACTAATGGCAATTGAGAAAAAAGCATTTACCAGATCAACAGTTGCATACCAGGTACCAGGGGAAGTGTTGATTTGCTCAAGCAATGATACCACATCTGGGACAGCAGCTGCAATTGGAGTCACCACCTGGTTAAGTTTATGATAATCTACTGTCATCCTCCAAGTCCATCTGTTTTCTGCATAGGCCGAATAGGAGAATTGAATGGAGATGTGGTGGGAATCACCACCCCTGCATCCTTCAAATCCTTGATGGTGGCACTGATCTCTGCACTCTCTCCAGGAATCCAGTATTGCTTTTGATTTACTATTTTGCTAGGTAGGGGCAGTTTTAGTGGCTTCCACTTGGCCATTCCAACCATAATAGCCCTCACTCCACAAGTCAGGTATCCAATGTGGGGATTCTGCCAGTTACTGAGTATGTCTATTCCAATTATACATTCTGGAACTGGGGAAATAACCACAGAATGGGTCCAGGGATCCACTGGAACCACTGTGAGATGAACCTGAGCTAAAACTCCATCGATCACCTGACCTCCATAAGCCCCTACTCTGACTAGTGGAACACAGAGATATTTTAGTCTCCTGGAATTAATGTCATTTCTGGAACCAGTGTCTAATAATCCCTGAAATGTCTGATCCTGATAATTTCCTTTCCCCCAATTCACAGTTATCCTGGTGAAAGTCTGTAGGTCTCTTTGGGGAAAGCTGGGAGAAAGATTAACAGTATAAATTTTTGGCAGTGTAACAGGATCCTTCCCCAAGGAGACCTGGCCTTCCCCTCATTCATGGGGTTCTAGGTCTGTAAACTGTCTCAAGTCTGGGAATTGATTAAAGGGCCATGATTCTCTGCATCTGTAATTCAATTTAGACTTTTGTTCACTTGACCTAGAACTTTTCTGCTTATACAGATCAAGTAAGACTTTAGTAGACTGATCATCTATTTTACTTCTAGGTACCCCATGATCTATTAACCAACACCATAGCTCTATGTGACTCAGAGTCTCTTGATTGCTGCTTTGAGTCTGCCTGTCATTGTGGTAGCCACACCCACCTTGTCTTTGATGATTAAGTACTGATACTTGGCTTCTTCCAGTCTTGGATCCGATTATCCCCATAGTGTTTAAGTATTCTAGTTCTGTGACAGCAGTTCCCACAGTCCTATCTGGACTACAGAGAAGAGCAACCACAGAGCTCTTCAGGGACAATGGAGTTAATCTCACAATTTTTTTACTCACACTCCTGGTTAAATGTGTGTTCTCTGGACATTCCTGGGGTATATGGGCAGGTCTTAAATGGTGAATACATTCTAGCATTCCAATCTCTCTAAGCCTTTGGATCCCCTCATCTACAGTATACTAGGGTAAACTGGGCATCTTGAACTCAGACATTCTAGGCCATCTTTTGGTCCATGATTCAGCCAGCCACCCCAATAAACTGTTAGAGCCCATTCTAACCCCTCAAGCTACAGCATTGAATCCAGAATGTCTGCTTAGTGGGCCTGTATTAGTCAGCCAAAGGGGTGCTGATGCAAAGTACCAGAAATATGTTGGGTTTTATAAAGGGTATTTATTTGGGGTAGAAGCTTACAGCTACCAGGCCCTAAAGAGTCCAACTCAAGGTATCATAATAGGTACTTTCTCACCGAAAGTCATTTGCCCATGTTTAGCAAGATGGCAGTCAATGTCTGTGAGGGTTCAGCCTTCCTCTTCCTCTTAAGGCTCTGTGGTCCCAGCTTCTTCTGGTATCAGCTGTAGGCTGGGATAAGTCTTGTCTTTCTCCAGGGACTCGTTTCTTTCTGGACTCAGCTGCAGCTGTAAGCTATCAGGCCCATTCTCTTCCCTGGGGCCTCTGCTGTGTCTACGGAGCTGTCTCTACTCCTCTGTGTTTTTCTCCTGTGTGTTTACTTCCTGGGGGTCCAGCATCAAAACTCCACCTCTCTCCTCTGCTGTGTCATTTTTTCTGTGAGTCCCTGCTCACCATGTCCTTCTGACATGGCCCAATCAAAGCCCTAATCATAATTTAATCAAGTAAAAGTGAAACTTCTGAAGTTAATACAATCTAATATGCCTAGTGGAACAGGTTGGTTAACAAGCATAATCCAATATCTATTTTTGGAATTCATAAACAATATCAAATGGCTTCAAGGCCCATATCAATAAATTCTCCCTGATCCAACTTTATATTCCTTCCACCATTATCACATACCCTTAAAATCCATTCCCACATATAATCCCCTGATTTCTCTCTATACAAATTGGAAAGCTCATGCAGTTCTTCTAGAGTATAATGTACTTCATCATGGGTCACATTTTGTACTTCACCTTTGGGGGCTTGTTGTGATTTTAGTCTAGTTTATAGGTCTGGAAGAAAAGAAGGGTGCTGGGGGTGGGTAAGGAGAAGAATTAGAAGTATCTTGCAAGCTACTGACCTCAGGGCATTCCTTTGCAGTTTCATTTGGTGAGACAGGATTAATCTCTTCAAGCAGGGGGTGGATGGCAGACTCCTCAGGGCAGGTTCGAGGTTGGGTGATAGTTTCTTCAGGGCAGGGAGGAGGTGGAGACTCCTTGGGGCAGGCTGGAAATTGGGCCCTGCAAGCTTGAGGTTGGGTGGTACCCTCTTCAGGGTGGGGAGGAGGTCAGGACTCCCTGGGGCAAGCTGGAGGCTGGCTGATGTAAGCTTGATATTGGGTGGTCTACACAGGACAGACCATTAAAAGTTTATCTGGCAAAGTCTCAGCAGAATTTAGGGTTTCAATATCTCCACTGATATCATCATCAACCCATATGTCTCCATCCCAATCCTTGGGGTTCTACTCCTTTGCAATTAATGCCCTCAATTTAACAGCACACACCTTGCAAGGTTGAGATTTTAGTTTCTGTTGTAACTCTGCTACTCCTACAATGAGACTCTGAGTATGTTTTTCAGAAATCTCAAGTCTGTGGCTGCACGGAACAAAATTTTCTTTCAGAACACAGATAGAAACCTAAACTTCATTCATGCAGCACTTAAATTGCAAATTTGAAGTCTTCAGCTCATCCCTTTCTTTTGTAACTGTATCCAGTGTATTTAGGAACAGACAGCCAACATCACTGTACCTTTTAACTCCATAAAACTCTGTTAAGGTGTTAAAAACACTCTCCAAGACCCTTGCCTCTTATAATGATGAAAGTAGTCATATCCAGTGGTGATCTTTTGTGTACCTTTATTGCCAACTCTTGCCATGGACAGTCAGTGGCCTCTTGATTATTGGAAAGGGAGTTATTAGTGCCCTTGAATATAATCAGAGTAGAGAGCCAATTGCAAAAAATCTCAGAACCAATTTAAAAATCCCATTTTAAAGATTCTGTTTCTCAAGAACCACTCCTGATACCAAGCTGTATTAGTCAGGGTTCTCTAGGGAAACAGAACCAACAGGAGATACCTGTAAATAGTATGAAATTTTATAACATTGTCTCATGCAACCTTGGGGATTCACAAGTCCAAATTCCACAGGGCAGGTTGCAAACCAGGGGCTCCAATGAAGGTCCTTGATGAGTTCCCAGGAGACGCTGTCTGTCTGAAGTAGAGATGGGAATTTTCCCTCTGAATGCTGAAATCACTTCCCCTTTTAGGCCTTCAACTGAATGGATGAGACATCACTCATTGCTGAGAGCAATCTCCTTAGTTGTTGTAGATGTAATCAGCCATCTATGCAATCAACTCATTGATGATTAAAGTCCATGGAATGCCCTTGTATTACAATTAGCCCAGAGCTTGCCTGACCAAACAACTGTACACTATTACCTGGTCGAGTTGACACATTAGCCTAACCATCACACCAAGCACTTCCATTCCTAGGTATCTATCCAAGAGAAAGGAAAACATATACCCACAAAAAGACTTCTATGTAAATGTCTATAGCAGCATTATTCATAATAGCCCAAACCTAGAAATAATCAAAATGTTCATCAACTGATGAACAGACAAATAAAACGTGGCATATCCATATAATATGTATATCCATACAATCCAGCATTATAAGGAAATGAACTATTGATACATGTAACAATGTAGATGAGCCTCAAAACATTATGCTAAGTACTAGAAGCCAGACACAAGAGAATGTAAATTTTAAAATTCTATTTGTATAGAGTTACTAGAGAAGATACAACTAAAGAGACAGAAACCGGGTGAGTGATCGCCTAGGGCTAGAGGTTTGTGTGGAAATGGACTGAAAATGGGCACTGGAAAACTTTTGGGATGATAGAATTGTTCTAAAATTGGATTGTAGTGGTGTTTGCACAACTTAATAAATTTACTATAAATCATCAAATTGTATACTTCCATGGCGTGAATTTTATGGTATATAAATTATACCTTAATAAAGCTGTTAAAGAAATAAAGAAACTTCTGAACAATATGGGAACAATATGGGACTAAAATGACAAAAGCCAGTGTCAAATCTGCAGAGTTAAGAGAGTATGGAGTAGAGAAAACCCACAGTTTCGGGTGAGTATAGTGTGGAGTGGCCAAAGACTTAGTCCTCAATTGGGAAGAAACGACCAGGGCACCCTAGTACATGCAAACTAGTTTGCACTCAGAGGTGGTCACTGCTGTCTAAAGGAACTCTAATGAAAATCCAAGACATTTCTGAAAAAAATAGAAGGACAGGACATTTGCTCTGCCAGTTATAAAGAATCATGTAAAATAATTAAAATTCAGTGGCATTAGCATGAGAATAGACAAATGGATCATGGATTACAATAGAAAGCCCAGAAACAAGCCACTTATATGAGAAATGATACAGAGATAGCCTAGTAAATCATTGGGGAGATGCTAAACTATTCAATAAGCAGTATTAGGGCATTTGATTATCTCTATGTGGAGAAAAAGTAGATCTTTACACCATGTCATTGACAAAACATAAATTTCAAATTAATGTACCTGAATGTGGAAATAAAAACCTTAAAGCTATTAGAAAAATTTTAGAAGAATACCTTTATGTCCTCAGCATAGGTCATAAAAAATACAAGTCACAAAGAGATGTTGATAAATTAGACCATAATAAAATTTAAAATGTCTGTATAAAAATACATCATAAGGGACATTAAAAGCTGAACAACCTGTTGGAAGAATATATTTGCAATGCTTATACCTAACAAATGACTAGAATCCAGAATACATAAAGTTCTTCTATACATCAATTAGAAATAAATCAGAAAAAAATGTGTAAATAATATGAACAAACAATTCACAGAGAAGGCACACAGCTAGCCAATAGACATATAAGAGGCTTGACAGATGCAAAAGGACACGTATTGTATGGTCTCACTGATTTGAAACAATTAGAATAAGAGAACTCATAGAACTAGAATCTACAATATAGGTTACCAGGGGATGGGCGGGGATAGGGAATGGGATATTAAGGCTTAAAATGTACAGGGTTCCTATCTGGAATGATGATAAAATTTTGGTAATAGATGGTGGTGATAGTAGCACAACATTGTGAACACAATTAACAGTAATGAAATATATGTCTGAATATGATTAAGAGGAAAAATGTTAGATTGTATATATGGTAACTATATGAAAAAAAAACAACATGGAACTACACAAGCAGTGAATACTAAGTTAAACCATGGACTTTAGATAATAGTACAATTATAAGAATGTGTTATCATCAATTAACAAACGTTCCACACAAATGCAAGGTGTTGGTGGTATGGTGTATGGGAATCCTGTGTCTTATGTATGAATGTTCTGTAAACCCACAACTCCTCTAATAAAGAAAAAAAATTTAATTTTAAACAAAGAAGAGGCTTGACCTCACAAGTACTCAGTAAAACGTAAATAAAAACAAAAATCAGATTCTATTTCACACACATCAGCTCAATTAAAAATAAAAAGAAAATATCAAGTGTCAATGGATGTCTGGGAAACCCAGAATGTTCAAACACTGCTATTTGGAATATAAATTGGGGTGCAATTTGTCACTATTAGTAAAGTTGAGTATATATGCACCTAGCAATTCCACTGAAAGGTCTGTATCCCAGACAAACTTTTGCTCATGTACTCAAGGAGACTTTTGCAGGATTGTCATAATGGCAACAACTGGTAACAACCTAATGTTCATCAATAAAGAAATGGACAAATAAAATTTAATACATTCATATAATTGAGTACTATACAGCCATTGTAAATGAGCTAAATCTCATCCAAAAATATACTGACACATGTTGAAGCAAAAAAAGCAAACTGTACAATTATGTGTATGGTATGGTACCATTTATGTAAATATATATATAAATATACATGAAACACAATGAAAATATATGTGATAAAATTATAAGAACATACACTGGGAAGATACCTACAAAATTCAGGATAGTGGTTTTCTCTAAGGAGAAAGGTATATGGCACTGGAGTAGAGGTACAAAGGAAACTGGAACTCTGTAATTTGTTTTCTTGTATCTAAAAAATCTGAAGCAAATGACAAACTCTAATTATGTGGTTTTCATACTTGAGTGTTTGCTGTATTATCCTCTGTACTTTGCCAGCACTTAAAAATTTGTTCCAATAATAAAAGAAAGAAAAACATGTTATATAAGGTAGACAAGGGTTTTGAGAGCCACATTTGTTCACACTTACTCATCCAAGGCCCTTGTTCCCTCTAACAGAGGATGAAAGGACCTTACATCTGAGGTATAAATGCAGCAGGAATGTTGTTTGAGTAAGGATTGCTGTGTACAAAGGTTACACAAGAGGATATTATTTGAATAAATAAATACACACATATATATGAAATATATGATGTATATTTGTATATATATGATAAATATGTTTATTTTCATTGCCTAATATACTGGAAGAACAGGATTTTACCTAAAACTGTTACACACAGGCTAGGAACTGAAGGAGTACCCAAAGGAAAAGTCTCTGTACTCTGTACTATGTAGAGTTCATATGTCAAGTCAGAGAGCCAAGAGACCAGAAGATGATTAGGAGGTCTCTTGGACAGATGGAGAAGATAGAACACCCCACCCTGGGCAGAGAGTCCAACAGCTAGGATTTCTAATCCAGCCTTCTGACTATACCTGGCAGAGCAGAGGAAAACTTAGAGCAAGCCACCAAGTAGGAGCAGCTTCCACAGATCTCTTTCTATCTAAGAGATCCATGAAGGTTGCCCCATGAGCTTAGTTGTCTTGGAGAAGTCTGGTCATCCAGGGGTGATCTTCTTATTCTCCAACACAAAACAACCAGTAGAGAGGTCTTGGGCCTGTCTCCTCCCTCCTCCTTCTTCTGGATGAGACTAGGGTTTGATTAGAAAGAGCCTAAAGTAAAACTGCATATTCTATAAGTATACTCTTCTTCTCCCAAACAAGGCAATGATGCTCATCCATGAGCAGTAATAGTGGATGCTGTTCTACAATAGTGGGGAATATAATTGAGGCTGGGCCCTCTGTGCCATCTTAGTACCCTGATTATTCATACTTTCAAATGCTGACCATCAAGCATCATCTTAACATCACTATATACATTTTTGAGCACCTTCCATGAGCAAAGCCTCACATTGAATATTACAGAGAGGTATGAGATGTGGTCTCCACTGATGAGGGGTTTACAATTCCAAATACCTGAGAAAATAAACACCACTGAATTTTATATTTGAAAGCATTTTAAATGGGAAATTTTAGGTTGTATATACATTACCAGAATAAAAATAAAAAAACAACAACAACGGTACAACACAAAGAATAAACCCTAATGTAAACTATGGACTATAGTTAATAGTATAATCATAATAATATCATTTCATCAATTTAATAAAGTTACCACACTAATGCAAAATATTAATAATAGGGAAAACTGTGTGTGTGTGGGGGGGTATATGTGAATTCTGTACCTTCTGCATGATTTGTCTATAAACTCACAACTGCACTAATAAAAAAAGGTAAAAAGAAAAAATACAGAGCAGCCTATGGGAGATGCCGATTGAAGATTTGAACAGAATGCCCAGGATGAGGTCAGGAGTGGTTGGGGTGCTGATGGAAGGTTTCATCTTTAGATGGGGCTTGGCACGGTTCTAAGAGACAATAGTTGCATACATTTGAATAATGTCAATGTGTCTTGTTTTCCAGAAAGGATGTTTTTCCATCGGGGATGACAAAAGAGTTTCATTTTAAATGACCACTTCAATTAATAGGTGCCAATGATGAAGAAGGGTTAAGACTGCCTCTGGGCTGAGAGGAAAATGTTAGTATCCTTCCCAGGTATCTGCCATAGGTGTAGCTTGAGTGGGTGGCCACATGTATGTGTAATTTTTGTACATCTGATTTCCAAAGATGGCTTTCCCCACTGAGTGAACCCATGTGTGGTCCTGCAACACTAAATCCAAGATTCTCTTCATATATACAAGAAGACTTTTACAGCTTTACACCTAATTACAGAGCTGGTAAAGAAAGCTCTACATCACGAAGGTGGTTTGAATAGCTGCCTGGAATGTTATAGAGATAGATGTCTTGTTAAAAGTATTGCACTAGGATTTGCTATGTGGGTGGAATACTGTGGGATGCTGACAGTTTGTGGGAATTTTATGTGGAAGGAACTGGGTTAATAAGGTCACCATTTTCTTTTTTTGTCTTAAGCATTATTCTACTGTGCACATGTAGAAAAATCTTTATTTCCAGTCTGCATGAAATATTTTCATAAGAGGAATCATCGTGGCAGCATATGTCAAGAAATGAGTCATGCATGATTTGAAATTCTGTAGATATTTTCCTCCGAAATCATAACAACAATAATAACAATAAAACATTCATGCATGCACAAAACTTTGAAGGATGACATGCAAGTTGATGTAAGTGCACAGTCTCAGGCTTGACAGGCAGGCATTAATACCTACAGCTCGTTCACATCATTCTCAAACTGGGTCATCAGCAAGATATGATGGAAAGTGCCTGGGCTCTGTAGTCAGAAATACAAATCCCAACTCCGCCATTTTCTAACAATATGACCTTGGACAATTTCCTCAACTATGAAATGGGAATAATAATAGCTGGCCCACAGCATTGTTAAAAGGGTTAAATGAGATTATGTATGCAAAGCATACATTAATTGCCTAGTACATTATACTGCCTCAATGAATCTAAGTTCTTTTCCTCCATTTTACACCCTAAACCATAATACCTGAATATCTGACTCTGTCTCTACAAATTCCTTCTAGTTTTCTAGTCCATTTTCAGCTGTGAGCAAAGGAAAAGGTTTCCTTCATTTCTGAATGACTCTCTGTGCTTTTGCTCCTGATCCCAGAAAATTGCTTCTGGGAACATAACCTTATTGCCTCTGTGACCCCCCACATCCTTCTTCCACTTTCTGTCACCAGAGGCATCCCTTGCAGCTTTTCCACCCTGCAGGGTTGCCCCAGGCAAGCTACTGGCTGATGCTTTTGTTAATAATTACAATTTTCAGAAAAGCATATTTCGTAGAGTTTGAAAAAGGAGAGACTATACCTAGGAGTAGAAGATTCAAAATTGTATATTTCTTTGGGTCAGGGACTATGTATAATGTTTTTTTTATTTCCTACCCATACAATTTAGTAAATATTTGTAAATAGTGAATATAATTAAATATTTGTCTAATTATTTAATGATTGATAATATGAGAAGAAAGAAACAGCAGGAACTTGGCCAAGATATCAGAGAACCAAAGGGTTTGAGAAGGAAGAAATATAAGAAGGCCTGGAAAAGTAACAGAATATTAAAGTTGAGGCAGATATGGCCCACTAGCTGTAAATCTTTAGCAAAATGAAAATAAATAAAATAAGAACAAATTAAACTCTGTGGCCCAAATGTCCAAATTAGTAATGGACAGTTTGTGGGTGATGAAACGTTCCCTTGTGTATCGCTCTATTTTGCTGGGGTGCGCATGGCTTCCCTTATAGCCAGCTAAGTACACACTTAAGGTTTTTTAAGTCCCTCATGAAAACTCTACCCCAGCCAGAAGTAATTTCCAGCCTTCATTGTGGTTCTATTGGGGAATTCTATATACTTTTCACACCAGAAAAGATTTCAAGTATCACTGAAACCTCAGTTTGTTTCAATGACCTGAATAATGTTTGGAAGTAACTGATTTTTCTGAAAACTCTTCAAATGCTGGGCAGCTGATGCAGAGTGCCACTTTATAAATAGTCACCTGCATTGAACAGTAACAAGGTATGTGGGACTTATAAAAATGATGCTACTTTTATCCTTGTAGTACACCGCATTCTCCTCAGAGAAAAGTGGGCTATTTTTTTTTTCCTATTCTTCTTGTCACAGAGACACAATTAAAACCACTTGCCCCTCCTCCCCCACATAAAATCTCTGGATTCTTGAGTCAGTTGAGTCACCTACTTAACCATCTTTAAAAGGAGTACTTCAGAATATCACATTAAAACGCTTTGTGTATGCATACACACATACACACAGTCTTGCAGGTTCATAAAAGGTTTTGTGGGTAGATAAAAAGCAAGGGATAACGTGGTAGGGAGAATGATCTGATGACTTTTTTTATATTACTGATTCCCTATGTATTGTTTTCGAGAGGTTAGCTTTTACAGAACAATAAACTAAAGAGGTGTCGGTGCAGATTAATGTGAATACCAATATAATATGTCTGTCAAAGTTAAATGTAGAACATAGAGTTAAAAGCTAGAGTGTAGGTTACTAGGAGATAGGATGTGGGCTGAGGGTACTGATACTTAATGTATATAGAATTTTTTATTGGCTTGACTGTAAAAGTGTAGAAATGGATAGAGTTGATGGTAACACATTGTAGTGAGTATAACTAGCACAGCTGATTTATAAATGGGATTGTGGCTGAAAGGGGTAGCCTAGGGATGTAAATGTCAATTGAAAGAAAGCTAGAGGATAATCTAGGGACCGAATAACACAGTGAACCCAGAGGTGGATAAGAATTGTGGTTAATAGCACAAATACAAAAAATGTTCTTCTGTGAACTAGAACAAATGTATATCCCTATTGCAAGGTGGTAAGAATATGGTGATGCATGAGAAAAATACAATTAATGTAATTTATGGACTATAGTTAACAGCAATATTGTAATATTCTTGCATCAATGTCAAAGAAGCCACTATATCAACTAAGTGTCAATAATAGAGGGGTATGGGATTTTTTTCTTTTGAACTAAGGAAAACATTCAAAAGTTTACTGAAGTATCTGAAAGTATAATCAACTGCGGGGAGAAAAATCAAATGGAGTGGGATAATGTTATTTAGTGAAGCCTTGATGTATCTCTATCTCCTGGGTTTCCTGCTATAGAACAGCCTTCCAGAAAGGTTGACTTATTAACGAGATGCTGTGGATAAAGTCCATAACCAAAACCCTTAAACACCACTATAGTGAGTTACCTGGTTTGAAGTAAAACGTTCTCAAAACTCAAAAAACAAACAAAAAAAAATTACTGAGGTGATGACTGCACACCTATGTGATGAAAGTGAGAGCCACTGGGTGTACACTTTGGATAGATCGTACAAGGCACAAGGCATGGGACTATATAACACAGTGAACCATGTGGTGGAAAATGGACTGTGGTCAACAATATAAATACGGGAGTATTCTCTTATGAACTATAACAAATGCATGATAATAATACATGAGATTAATAATGGGGATGTGGAAAAAATATACCAAATGTATGCTATAGACCACAGTTAGTGGTAATAATCTGATGACATTCTCTAATAATAATAATTATATATATATATATATATATATATATAAAGTTAAGTGTAGAGCCCTTTTCAAGGTTAAAAATATTCTCTTTGACCCCTAAGAATATATCTATGAACTTCTAAGAGCCCATGGTCCCCAGCTTTAGAGACAATGACTTCATAAACTAAAGTCTCATTTTATGAAAATATCTTTAAATTGGAAATTATCATCGGGAAAGGATTTGGTTTTTATAATCAGTACAAGACAAAGTGAAGACAAAATATAAAATTCTCTTAGATTCTCACAGAGACCCCAGTTTGTGAGACAATGGTTTAGACCAGCCGTTCGTTCTCAAAGTGTGGTTCTTAGACTGGCAGTATCACCTGGGGACTTATTAACGAGGCAAACTCTCAGACTCCATTTAGACTTAGTGAAGCAGATATTGGGGGCAGGGGCAGCAATAAGCCCACCAGGTGATTCTGATAGATGCTCAAGTTAGAAAAACACGGCTCTCTAGACTCTCATGGTGATCTTCATGAAAGATTAGTTTCTAATAGATAATGCCCTTTTTCTTACTTGAGTTCCTAAGCTCTCTTTTTTCACTCTCCTGCGTGTTTTTTTTCCCCCTGTGCTGTTTCTGGGGGCACTAAAACCTTCCTTCATGAAGCTATCTGTTTATTACTGACATCATTTCCTGGCCTTTAAAGCAACCCTCCTAAACTATGAATTTCATTCTTTGAAAGCAAATATATTCATCACACTGTCAGGGTCTTGTAAATTCAGGATTAGCACCGGAGAGTGGGTGCCTCCTTAAATTTTGTGCCCCAAACCCCTCTCTTGTCTCACCCTAGTCCTGGCCCTGGGATCCACAGCAGCCATGGGAGTTATTGAAGCTAAGTGGCACAGTGCTGAGGAGAAATCAGATCTCAAAACCCTGGGTCAGTGCCTCAATTTTAAACATCCTTTATGCCTTTATCCACTCATTTCTGTTTCACAAATCAAATTATTTGGCCCATTCTTCAAACTGAACTTTTCTAAAACTTGGGAGCGACAAGAAGTCTTCATGATATTACTTGTCAAAAGCACCAAAGCGCTATCTACATTTAAAATATATAATGTTGATGAGAATATTTCCATAAACATTTTTGACACAATGAATGAAAGTTCTCTTCTTCCTCAAGTGCTGAAAAATTATCCAAGGTGACAAGCTACAGTTTAGCACAAGCCTTATTCAAATTAATATAATGCTACCTGTTTCTCTCAAAAAGAATAAGGCTTTCTGACCCTTGCTTAGATAGATGAATCTTTAAACTTTCATTCAAGTGCAGTGACATCACAATCCCCAGGTTATTTGCCAGGTAAACAAATTAGTATGTGATGGCCTCATGCACAAAAGACATAAATATTTCCTAATCATTCTCACTGTCAAGCCTTATTCATTTGGTTCCTAGTGCAAGAATCATCATCCAATAATCCCTCAAAAATTTCCTAAGGGGGCTCAGATTCCAAGAGGATCATGAAGAAGCAGACCTGGGGTCAATCCTAGCTCTGCTAGAAGCCCATTGGGGGGCAGGCCACTTAACCTCCCAGGCCTACATTTTCTCCTCTTCTTATTCTAAATAACATCTAAAGTCCACTAAATCCCCATGGCTCAAAACTTCAAATATAAAGAGAAGTTGGATCCCTGCTCCTTGCCCCATTCTAAAACCTTGGTCTACTGTGGGAAGAATAAACTTTTGCTACCAGACTGGGTGGTGATTGTGAGATTTCGCTGCCTGCCAATTGTGGTCTGGGGTTACCTACTGTCTTGGAAGGGCCTGGCCATCCATGACCCTAAAAGCTCCCTCTCAGGCAGCTGACTTGTGATTCAGGAAGATTCCTTGCCCTGCAACTGGCCTTTCCCACCTGACATTCCTTCTATAGGATGAGCCTGGTTTTAATTCTCAATGTAGCAAGGTTAAATGCAATTCTACCCCTACAAGGGTGGTTCTCAGCCTTGGCCTCACATTGGCCTCACTTGGGGAACTTAAAATAAATATCAATACCTGGGTCATACATCCAGGGATTCTGATATTGATCAACGGTCTAGGGTATGGCTGAGGCATTGGGATTTTTCAAAGCTCTCCAGATGACTTCAAATACAGCCAGGGTCTCGAAGTACTGATAGGGTGATGTAGTACAGAGATTCAAAAGCCATCTCAGGTATAAACGAATGGCCTCAGATTCCTCTCAAAGATAGATATTAAAACAAAAGGAGGGAGGGAGAAGGGAGTCTCCTGGGAAGAGGACCAAAGGAGAAATGAATGGCTGAAGGAGGAAGAACTAGGCAGGTACTGACAACAATCTCCTTTGTCTTCATAAAGCAAGTGCTGAACAAATGCATCCTGCTGATGGGGTGGCGATTCTGTGCAGGCGGCTGACTCCCCAGCTTGGCTTCTGGCTTCGCTGTAGCCCATGGGACATGAAAGCTAATCCCATGCAGAGATGTGCCTGTTTTCCATCTGGCTCTCTGCTATCCTTCCCTAAACATTGCCTGGTGCGGGTATGGCTAGGGGGGCACACTTTTCTCTGTGTGTCACACTGGGCTTGGCACATGAGTTCAAGGACACAGCTGGGCTGCAGAAGACAGTAGCCCGGCCCCCCTGCTGACAACCTGATTTGGTAGCCAATATAGACCCAGTCACAAGCAAATGATTGTATTTCCTGAGCCTGTGCTTTAATTGCCTTTCCTTGCAGAACAGGCTCTTAGGCAGTTTAAGAGAATCGATCTTATGAAGGCATTTCTTTGGTCCAGACACTACACTAAAAGCAGTCGCCCCAGGACAAAAGTGATAGTATTAGAAACAGACAGATCCATAAATGCCAGGGCAATCAGACACCTTTTCTTCTACAGCACCTTAGAGTTTAACAAACACTCCTACAAACTCTAACTCATTTAGGCTTGATTTGGAGCATTCCCATGTGGTAGGTAAGGTATTAACTATCTCCTTGTACATGAGGACATGAACGTTCAGAGTGATTTAGTAACCGGTCTGAAGTGCCACAGTTATTGTGCTAGTTTTGGACCTATTTGCTCTCAGCCTATTCTCCTTGCCATGCCCCTGCTCTCTCCTTTGTATGGTAAAGGGGTTTGACCCCTGTAGGCCAAATTTCTCAGGAGGCTCCTATGTCAGTTGGGGTCAGCCAATGGAAGGAATGGATAGGAGATTGGGTGAGGGGAGGAAGTAGCCAGGCCACCCCTCTCTGCCTCAGGTGGCTGTTCTTGCGGGGGCTGTGTCTTTTCGATTGCTGGACAGACCCATCGTGTTGCCAGCTTTCACTGGTTGACTCAACTCCCACAGTGCCAGTGCTCGCCTCCTCCCTTTATCCCCCTTTATTTTGTGATTTCCTGTCGATTTCTTGTCTTCGAGTTGCCAAGTTGTCTGTTTGGCTTCTCAGCAATTCCTTTACCTGAGTAACCAGCTCCCTGCATTAAAGTCCTCGGTTTTAAACACTCAAGAGGTTTCTGTTTACTGGCTAGACTCTATCAGGCAGGGTCCCAGCAGGAAACAGATGGTGCACTCAACAGGAGAACCAAAGAGAGCCGAATGAAGAGACTGTTTACACTGATGTGGGCATGCTGGAAGGAACTGGCAAGGGATGATGGTGAATTACTAGGGCCTACCCTTCCCTGGACTTTTCCAAACTCAACTCACCTTCCCATACCCAACTAAAGCCAGAGCGCAAGCGGGATACAGTCCACAGAGGTTAGCATCCAGGGGCAAAGTGCAGAGCAGGGAAGGAGAGAGAGAAGATCTGGGCAGCGGGCAAGTAGAGAGCAACCAGCTGGACTCTAACATAGACAACAAATGGCTGAGTCAGGACTAGCACCCTGATATTCTAATTTCAAGTCCCAAGTATGTTCCAGTTCACCAGGTTGATTAGACACAAAACTCTAAGCCTTACCTTACCTTTGGTTTTCATTATTTTTATTGCACAATATGCATTCGATATTTAGGCAATTCAAACATTTAACTGTTACTTTGGGAAGCTAAAGCTCTCTCTGGGCTCAGTGCCTTTAGAAGGAAGATTTATCGAAGTGTCAGTGATCGATCTAAGAATAATCTCATTTTGGTTGAAGAGGGTTTAGGTTTTTCTGACTTTTCTCCCTTGTGTGCATGTGTGTGTTGCTTTCATTGTTTTCAATGAGCAAATTAATAATCAGAAAACCGACTCATACTATTTTAATTGCAGGGTTTACAAAAGGATTATTTTGGGACAACTATGCCTCCTACCCTCCAAATCCATTTCTCAATTATAAACACCATTCCTGAGTTTCTACAAATAGGGAACCTCCTCGTTTTACAGACAAGAAAATCTGTGCCTCAAAGAGAAGTGACTAGTCCCAAGTCTCCCTGTCAGTTAGGGACAGAGCTGTGACTAGACCCAGGTCTCTGCCTCCTACCCACACTGGTGTTCTTTCTAGTCCGGCATGCCTTGGCACCACGGACCTGCTCACAGCGAAGATTGGGTTTTCCTCTGTAAAAAACAGTGTTCACTGCCTTTTCCTAATCTGTTAGGTTAATTGTCCTTCAGGTAGAAGAAACAAAGAGAGGGCAAGGGAAGGGTTGGAGGGTGAGCTGCAGCTGGCTGGACTAAAAGGCATGGAGGGGGTGGGGCATAGCTGTGAGGAGAGCTGGCTGGAGGGGGATGAGAGCTCCACGATCAACCTACAGAAAAATAAACGCAGAAAACAGTGACCCTCCCTTGCCGTTCCCTTGGCAAATACGGCTGATTTTTTTTTTTTTTTTAAACTAAAACTAACGTCTGTGGAACCATGATGGGCTGGGCTTTTGCCAAACTCAAAGTGCTTTATTGGTTTCTCCAGGCTGTGAGGTCGCCCTCCCCCCATTCAGCAGCAGGGGCCTTTTATAGACACATGCTTTGTCTCAAGAGGAATGCACGGTTGAAATGGATTGCTTAATGTTCTAGACCAGAGTGAATCTGGTAATATCTGACAAAATGCCAAAGAATGTTCCTTATAATTTCACTCAGGCTCATTTGAGTACTTAGCATTTGTGTGTGCCTGAGAATTCAGTCCATCATTAAAGGACATACCCGTGTGGCTGGGACAAGTCATCTTCTTAAGTGGCAGAAAGCTCAGGCACAGGGCCCAGAGTAACCTTGGAGCAAATGGAGAAAATAAAATGTGGGAGAAATGTAGGACAACATGAGAGGAAAAAAAAAACAAGCCCTGTTCTTAGACCACAGCAATGGTCGCTCAATATTTAGAACTGCGACACACCACAGAATATTCTAGCAGCTATGAGCAGAAGCAGGGGAAGATTGCCAAGTGGGCAAACATATATTTGATACACCCTCCTTTCCCTTTCTACTTGTTTCTCCCCTCCCATTCCCTCTGTGGATGTCCCTACCACCTCCTGCTGTCTTGACTTCAGATGACCCTCTCTTCAGCTCATCAGCAATGATCCGTTCCTTGAGGGCCCTGGCACTGGCATACATGGTCTTTAAAATCCAAAGCTGAGATTCTTTCTTGTTTCTTAACTTCTCATCACTGAGAAAATCAAGGTGATCCTCTGATTTATACTAAAGTGTGAATGGCTTATGAAAGTGATATGTTAGCCCTCTATGAATATTTACACTTCTAAAAGCAGACACTAGGAATGAGACCAAGAGATGATTCTGGGGTAATTAAAAAAAGAGCTGGATTTGGAATTGTAAAGTTCAGGTTTGTGTCTCAGACCTGCTACCCTCATCTGTGAATTTAAGCAAATGATTTACATCTTCTCTCCCCTGCCAAACCTTGATTTCCTCATCTGTAAAAATGGAGATAATGGTCCCTATCGAAAGATGCTGTGACAATCAAGTGAAATGATGTGTGTGAAAGTGCTTGGCAATAATACATATATACACTGTGCAAATGTAAGGGGTATTAAGTAACTCAAAGAATTTAATTCTTAATGGTGGAATTCCAGGCACCATGATAGGCCATGGCCTTCCTCTTGCCACTTGCTTTATACTGTAACATGTTCTAGACAGAAATCAATCTTACTTAGGTGCCATTCGGGATTTGGGCTCTTTATCTGACTTTTCCAACTATAGGCACCAAAATCATGACTACAATAGTATAGTGAGATCAGCCCAGCCCAGGTAAGTGTCTGTAACACTTCCTGGAGGGTTTCTTTGGCACTGGACTTTATGAAATCAACAAGAGTTAGTTTAGCAAGAAAAATCCCAGTCTATACAAAAGTCCATTAGATGGGGTGATGGGGAAGTTCTGGTAACAGATGGTGGGGAGGGAAACATACCATTGTGAATGTGATTAATCCCGCTGAATGGCATGTTTAGGAGTGTTGGGATGGGAATGCTGATGTTGTATATATGTTTCCATAATTTGAAAAAGAGCAACAAAACAGAAAATGACAATTAAGTTCAATATATGATCCTGGACGGGATCTTACAAGGGAAGAAGAAAAGGCTCAAAAGGAAAATTTGGGGACATATGAAAAAATTGGAATATAGACTGAAAGCTTTATATCAATGTTAAAGTTCTAGAAGTTGATAATTGTACTTAAAGTGGATACATAAGTGAATACCCTTGTCCTTAGGAAATGTACATGGTAGTACAGTGTTCAAGGAGCGTGGTATACACAACCTACTCTGAAAGGTTTAGAAAATAGATGATAGACAGGTAGGTAAATGGATGGATAGATAGCTGGATAGATCGATGATAGAATGATATAGCAAGTGTGGCAAAAATGTTAACATTGGTGGATCTGGATATCTGAAGAGGGAGGTATGTTGGAATTCTCTGTATGCATTTTGTATTACTTTTGAACTCTCCTGTAAGTGTGAAATTATTTCTAAATAAAAAGTTTAAGGAAAAAGAAAACATTAGAGAGAGGGCTAGTAAATATGGTCTCTGTAGACAAGGCTCAAAAAATTTGCTGGCCAAACAAAACAAAGTCAGGCCACAAATTTTCCAGTTGATATTTGCTTCCTATTTTTATTTCTTAATCATATCTAGTTCAAGTGTAATAATCAAGAGCTAGACAATTACAGAAACCAAGTCAGATGATACCTACATTTCTGCCTTCTTCTACCAATATAAAAGTTCCTTGCTCACTGGCCTGGAGGGACCCAGTAAATAAACATCCTGGGGGCCTTTCCCAGTAACATCTCTAGTCATCCCTGGGCGAGTCACCCTCACAGCACAATCACTGCATTCTCTCTGCAGACTCAGAAAGAATGGCTGATGAAGTGTGCCTACTTTATGGGCAGGCCTTTAGTTTTCCCCTCAGCTTTGAGTTTCATGGGTCTCTCATTTACTGTTTTCAGAATCCCAAACCAGGACTTGTGGCTTAATAAAAGAGTGTTTTCTAATTTGTGAACCTCTTCATGTGGAAAGTCTGACAAAAATCTACCACATATTTAGAAGTTGCCTTGGTTACAATAAAATTGAATTACATGAAATTGAGTCTAATTTGAAATATCTAGACCAGTGCTGCCCAACAGAACTCTCTGCAATGATTGAAATGTTTTATATCTGCACTGCCCAATATGGTAGCCGCTAGCCACACACAACTATGGAAGACTTGAAATGTGGCTAGTGTAACTGAGGAGCTGAATACTAAATTTTATTTAATTTTAATTGATATAGCCACATGTGGCTAACGGCTACCATATTAGGCAGTATAGATTCTGGAACATATCGTATCCTCACTTATTTACCTCTATTATGGCTTTCTTTTCTGTTTGCAATTTTGTGTCATCTTCTCTGTGGGCTTTTTCTCATTATCCCCAAACCATAAAATGATTGCACCTGCTAATATGAGACTTGAAAGTGGTATATAAGGGTGTCTATTCTGTGCACAACTACAGTGGCATTAATTATATCTCATGTGTTAAGAATTTCCTCCTGGACATTCAACAAAGTTTTATGTAAAGGGATTTATTCTTCAACCAACACTAATATGGCATTTACTGTGTTCCAGGCACTAAGTGCTTTATAAACATTAACCAATTTAATATTCATAACAATCCTATTAGGTAGGTACTTTTTAATCCTCCTCATTTTACCAATGAGAAAACTGAGGTTTAGAGAAGTTAATTAATTTACCATGCATGTCACAGTTAGGAGTGGCACAGTAGAGATTCAAACCCAAGGAGTCTAGCTCTAGAGTCCCTCCAGTGATGGCTCCCAAGCTTTCAGCTTTCTAGATCAACCTAGTTTTTCCCAGCAATCATCACCCTTTGAATTCCCACAGGAATTCTGTACAGGCCATTTAGCACTGAGCAGGGGTTCTCTGCTATACTATATTGGTGTGAGGAGAGAGAAACAAAGTGAGGGAGCAGCACTCCTCATCTGAAGGGGTAGGGAATCCCTAGCAATAGGCAAGAAGAACAAGAAGGAAAATCTGAAATTGCCAATCTTCCATCGCCCCTCCTCACACACATGCATATAGCAAACTTCCAGGAAGAAGAAAAAACCTTAAAGTATACATGACTTACCATCCCTTGAAAGTACACTTGAGCATTTCGCATTGAACTTCAGGACTGTATGATGACATTTCTCAATTTTGCTCTGTTCCCCATTTTCTTCTGTTTTTTTTTTACACTGTGTTCTTGGAACCTATTCTAATAACCCATACTTGTTAAACTTAAGTCCTGAAGATCCTGGGTCACCCCAGACTTAAGCTGCTCTCAAATGAGACTAAAACAACCATCACAGCTAAGCATCTAGATTCTGGAGGCCTTTCAGGAGCCAGTTCCTCCAAGCATAAAAGGGGTAACAACAGTTCTGACGTAGAAGTTTTACCTTGACCCTGACAGGCTCTGAAGGAATGATTCCCAGAATTATCACTGGCTTTGACCAAAACAACAATCAGATATCTTAGAACGTTCATCCTTATGAAATCAGGTTGCCCTTCGACTTCAGTGAGGAGACATAGAAAAGTAAAAGAATTAATGCAGTGGTTGGTTGTTTAGAAAAGGAAACCAGTCTCAACCAATGATCCTTGATTACTCAGTGACATGCTGAAGAGAATTAACTATTGCCACCCCCTTTTCCTTCAATCATTACTGTATTCCAAGGACCACATGCTGATTTACCAGGAGCTCTTCAACTTTGTTTTTATGTTTTCAGAGAAAATGGAGAGGAAAGAAGTTAAAGAAATATAGGATTCAGGTAAACAGTGTCTGAAATACATTCTTCAGAGAGAGAAAATCTGCCATATATCATGTCAGCCTTGAAAGAAATATTTAGCATTCCAAAATAGTCCTACAGTGGTGGCTTTTAAAAAGCTTGTAGTGGAAATAATGCAGATATAATGTCCTAATACAGCTGGAATTTAGAGGGAATAAAAAGCATTTAAATAAAAAGTAAATGTCTGAGACAGTGATTGTTCTACTGAACTACAACTTTCATTTGATCAAATTTGAATTATTTTTCTTCCCAGCAAGTTAATACACTTTTCCTTTTCCCAGCATTCTCCATTAGATTCTGTAGCTTAAGCAGGACAGAACAGTGGTGAATAGAAGTTCACTACTGGTAATACTTCCACAATAAATCTGTAGAAAATATGAACCATAGCATTGTCCAGAAAAAGCCAAACATGACTTTAACGGATTGGAAGCATTAGTGATGGACGATGGTACAATGGGTATCCAATTATGCCCGGTTCTATTTATTTGCGTTTTCACTGATTGTGGCAACTGTATACACTAGAATTTGGTGAAAAGCACTTCACTTGTTTAGATCATTAAATAAATCTGCAATATTTAAGGGGACTGTTTCTTTCTTACCAGTTTGCTGTAGAAATTAAAATGCACTCAGTTCATTGACGAGTTGGAAATGCATTTTGTTCTGGCAATATGGTAATGACAGCATCAATGGTGAAATGAGCTATATCATCATGGCTTTTGAATAGTAAATGTAAGCTTTTAAAAAGTGTACTATATGCACAAAGAAAGCTCTAGTGATCATAAACAGTGATAAAGTGAACTTCTGGATTGTTTTTTTTTTAATCGCAAATTGTCTTGGTGCATTAGTAATATCAATTGCAATTACAGTGGAAATGACACATTGACTTAAAATGAAGTGCCATTTCCTTTTCTTAAAAGATTTATTTGCGTATGAAGAGAGCACACTGTTAAGTACTCTGGAATTTTATTCAGGCATGTGAGAACCTTGTTTAATGTATGCCCACACAGCAATTTTAGCTGTACTTTCTATTTCACTTTTGAATCATTATATGCTTCTTATTATATAATATTTGTCTGATAATTGTTGATTTGCATATAATTTAATATGTTGAAATAAATACATTTTAAATTAGAAAAGAACATTTATGTAATACTAGCAATTAAAAATAGCACCTTGAATTGACTGAGGTGATGACAGCACAACCCTTGATGAATATGAGAGTCCCTGAGTGTACACTCTGAATGGATTGTACAAAGCATGAGACTGTATATCACCATGAATCCTGTGGTGGAAGATGGACTGTGGTTAACAGAACAAATATGAGAACATTCTCTCATGAACTATAACAAGTATGTAATACTAATACAGGGTGTCATTAACTGTGTTGGTTGGGGGGAATTTACCAAATGTAAGATATTGGCTATTGTTTGTAGTAATGTTTTGATGATGCTCTTTTATCATTTGTAACAATAGTTTCATAGCAATGCAAGGTGTTGGTGGTGAGGTAATTTATGGGAGCCCCGTATGATGATATGCATGTTTGTTTTGTAAGTTCACAACTTATACTATATACTTACTGTTTATGGATGCTCATGTATGAATGATAAACTTCCATTTAAAAAGTTGAAAAATAAGCACCTTGGATTTATATGGCATAAAATCCTTGTATGTCTATCTAACTTGTAGATATCACCATTTGCATTATGGGAACACTGAACTCAGAGGGTCCAAATCTGAACTCTTTATGTTCACCAAGAATGTGTTCCTCCTTCTCTGTTCTCTATCTCAGTGCCACCGTCATTCACCCCGTTACCCAAGCCAAACATTGGGAACAATTTTAGATTCCTCCCTCCCCTCACTCCCTCATCTAGCTCATCCCCAAGTCTGGTCAAGTCTCCCTCCTTAATATCACTCAACTGTGTTTCCTTCCCCCTATTCCTATTGCCACTTTCTTATTTCAAGCCAGTGTCATCTCATGCCTGGACCAATGCAAAAGCCTCTTAACCAGTACCTCTGCTTCCAGAGTTGTTCCCACGTTGCCCTCAAGTATGTCCAAACTCCTCATCATGGTCCACCAATTCATGACTTCACCCTTTCTCCTCTTCAGCCATTTTTCTCATTACCCCTCTTTCTGTGTGACATTCTGAGTACACCTTCCCTACTTCTCATTCCCCTTTATTGCTACTTCTCTTTCAGGGCCCTACTGAAGTGAGCCCTCCCCTTGGAAACCAACCCTTTCTCCCCCACATCCCCCATCTCGGTGTCCCTACTTTGCACACAGGTAGCATTTGTTACACTCTGATGTAATTGAAGATTCACTTGCCTGACTCACAAAATAAATTGTGAGTGCCTTTTTCAGTTTTTTATTTTCAGGGTCAAGCACTTCTCATCACTTAAGAGGGCAATAAGAGGGCAATATTTGCTTAATTAACAAATGAATACCCAGTATACTTCATAGATTATGTTCCATGTTTGTTTTCTTTGGGTAAGCAAGAACTTGTTTTAAAGGGAAGGCAATGACAAATGATGCTCAGTACTTTTGGGGAGACAATTTCCCACAGGATTTTGCATTTCTGCACATATTACAAGCAGAGGCATTGACTGCATTTATTCCAGACTATCTTTTCACGTTTGTTTACTGTCCAAGTATAATAAAGACAATATCTCCCTTTAGGACAAAGGTCAGGCATGCTTACTTACCATTATAAAAGGTCCAGGTACCCTAATCTTAGGGTCCCTCTCCTATAGTGCAACCCTCTTCATGTTGTCCTTTGAGAATTGGGGCTTGGGGGACTAGTGCAAATGCTGATATCCTGGCTCTTGCAATTGCTGTAAGTAATAAACTGTCCTTTGTCTCTGACCCAGGAGTCTCAGGTCTTCAGCCAGCATCCATGAAACTGTGCCAAGCTAACTTGTTCACTTGCAAGTAGGTTTAAATCTCAAACGTTTCACAATTCTCGAAAGTGCTAACTTCTGAGCACTTAGTCTATAGTCCTTTTGTATCCAGGGATATCAAATTTCCTAGCAAAGGTAGGATCAGAATTATGTGTGTCATGGTAGTGGTGGTGATCTTACAATGGAGGAGGGTGGCTGGGTTTGTCTGATGATATGAGAAAAATAGGTTGCCTGATTAACTTCACAGATCTCCTTCCTCAGAGGCTAGGCAGGTAACATAATTGAGTGGTGTAGGATGAGCTGGGAAATCCATAGAGACAGAAAGCAAATTGATGCTTGCCAGGGGCTGGGGGGAGGAGAATGGGGAGTAATTGCTTAAGGGATACAGGGCTTTCTTTGGGTATGATGAAAATATTTTGGAACTAGATAGAGATGGTGTTGGCACATACTAAATGCCACTGAATTGTTCACTTTAAAATGGTTAATTTTATGTTATGTGATTATCACCTCACTAAAAATAAATCTTTTAAAAATCGGATACAATGCAACAGTGCTCTCCACATATCTGGCATTCTGCTATCTTTTATGAGTAACTTTATTTTTTCCAAATTTAAATATTCTGTCCTGTTACCAGAAGAGGAATACTTGGTTTCAAACAATTTTTTATTTGCTAATACTGTCATACTACCTGTACTATTCCATTGCAACAAGTTATAGGCAGTCCTTGTTTTGCAAACTGTGCAAAGCAATCTTCAGCAACAGGAAAAAAATAAAATTGCTCTGTGATCTTTATGAATTTTTGTCTAAATATTAAAAAAAATTCTTACTGTTGGCTCTAAATGTATAAGGAAATGAAAAATAGTAAAATTAATATTTATCTAATACACTTTAATTTAAAACATTAGAACATAGAGAATTTGAGTTTGATTTCTTTGTAAAAAAACTGAACAAAAGTAGTTTGATCAGGGCTTGCCTCCTTCTGGTCATATAATTTACAATATGGAAGAAGCACCTTTTATATGCCTCAGCATTTTTTATACTACTTTCTAAGTTTGGATCAGTTTCCAGCATTTGGTCCTTTGCACTTTCAATGTCAATGTCATGAGAGTCCCTTTAATGTGAAGTTTTATTTCCATTGTCATGTCATCCTTTTTGTAACAACCACTTTCCTTATTTATATCAATAAGTTCTCCTTCACTAAGTTCCTCTGACTGCATATCTAGCATCTCTAGAATGTCAGCAGTGTCAACATTCTCAGTATCAGCTATTTCTTCAATAACTCTATGTTTGATTCAGATTTAACTTCCAGTATTTTCATTCTTTGTTTCTTTGTTGCACTTTCATCTTGTGGCCAATTCCCTTTTTTTGATCATCCATCTTTGTGAAATATCCCTTGGATTTATCACTGGGAGATAAAAGAGGCAACACAACTACATGCTTTGCTATCTGTGGGTGAATTGAATAACGAATGCACAGTGACCAATCACCAGCAGACCTTGAAAAATGTGACATCATTGGTCACTGATTGCGATGCACACTGGTCATTCACCTAGTTATTTTTGAACAGGAAAGCTAGCGGCAAAGTTTGTACTTTATGCAATTAATCGCAATTAATATACCATGGCAATTGAAATTTGAACCATGTGGTTGGTGTCTTGTGTTATTTAACTAAATTATGGTAACTGAAATTCGTGTATATATATATATATATATATATATATATATATATTTTTTTTTTTTTTTTTTTTTAAGATTTTATTTATTTATTCA
>JAKSZT010054419.1:5137778-5165529 GCA_026826555.1 Tolypeutes matacus | reverse complement strand
CGTGCGGGCGGGCTTGCCTTCACCAGGAGGCCCCGGGAACCGAACCCGGGGCCTCCCATATGGTAAACGGGAGCCCTACTGATTGAGCCACAGCCGCTTCCCTCGTGTATATTGAAATAGTGCAAAGCAAGGACTGCTTGTATAGCAAGACCATAATATTCCATAACCTCCCCCTCACAACTCCAAGTAAATGAGTTTTTTTCCCGGGATTAGTATCAGAGTTTAACTTGCACAGATAACTTGGCAATCTTGGGACCACCCAAGATGTCCCTAGAACTCCTTTACACAAGTGCCTCTCCACTCCATGGAAGAGGGAAAATGGTCTGGGGTTATGACCAAGGCCCTTAGATACCAGGATTGAACCCTCCTAGGGGAGATGAAAGTGTGAGGCTCAAAGCCCTGCTCCTGGAAGGATTACAGTGGAAATGCAAGGGCTCACTGGAAGCAAGTATTTTGTGGTAACTGTGACCTACAAAAGACCCCTGAGAAGACAGTTAAGCTTCAGCCACTTCCTCGAATTTGAATAGTTTCTTCCAAGAGTTTCACAGCATTATATTCATCAGCCTAGGGGATTTCCTGAGGAGCTCCCAACTAAGGACATTGCTGAGAACAGAACTGTGCTCTGTGCTCTGACCAGCATCTGAGGAGTTTGGGGCTGTTTGAAGAACTGAGAGAGGTGCTGAGAGACATGGCTGAAAAAGACTGGAAAAATCATCCCGGAGGGGCTGTTTTGGGTTCTTTGGTTGCTATTTACCAGCCTACATAATGTTTTATCAGTCTCACACAGCAATTACTTACTCTCTCATTCAACAAATAATTACTGAGTACCCTTTGTGGCCTGCACTATGGAAGGCCCTGGGATAAGGTGGTGAAGGTGACACACTTCTCAGGCAGGTGGCCACCAAATGACTGATAGCACAGCTGATCACTTACTTATATTAAGATGTCAAGATAAGTGCTACAAAGGAGATTCACAGGGTGGCATGACAATGTTTAAAGCGGGGGGGGGGTGCGTGGCGGGGGAAGTTGTCTGGGAAGGTTTCCTTAAGGGATATGGACTTTGAATGAAAGGCAGTGTATTAGTCAGGGTTCTCCAGGGAAACAGAATCTACAGGAGATATCTGTAAATAGTATGAGACTTTTTAAGAGTCTCTCATGTGACCGTGGGGATGCACACGTCCAGGCAGGCTGCAAACCAGGGGCTCCAATGAAGATCCTTGATGAGTTTCCGGGAGACGTTGGCTGTCCAAAGACAAGCTGGGAAATTCTCTCTGAATGCTGAAATCACTTCCCCTTTTAAGGCATTCAACTGATAGTATAAAACATCACTCATTGCTGACGGCAAGCTCCCTGGTTGATCGTAGATGTTATCAGCCATCTATGCAGTAAACTCACTGATGACTAAAGCCCATAAATGTCCTTGTATTACAATTAGCCCAGTGCTTGCTTGATCAAAAACTGGGCACAATTACCTGGCCGAGTTGACAAATTAGCTAAACATCACAGGCAGGTTGGAATTCCAAAAAGTCTGGCATGTCTCCCCAAGCTTTGAAAATTTATGACATGTACATAGAAAATGATTATTTTCCCTCTTCATTTTCCAGACTTAAAGAAAACTCCTGCTCTAAATATTACAGATTTATGTCGTTTTTACTAAGCCCATATTTTTAAGCCAGTTTAGAATGCTCTGGACATCATTTAGGAGGTGCCAGCACTTTCCTCTGTGCAAGTACTTGCCTTGATCCAACTGCCTTGGCCCACTCCCTGCCACCACCATTTTCAATGCTTTTGCCTTGCCTCACCCCATAGGTTTGGGTTTGATATATATTGTTTGGCAACCTGGCTACAAACTTGGCTCTCGTGAGCAACTCTGATTCTCTACCCTAGTGTTTAGCCCTCCTACCCTGATGGCAGCTGTATCCAAACATGGCTGCCCCTGATTGACCACGACCTCACTGGTAGGAACCAGACAATTTTGTTAAGTGCTTACAGTTAGAGCTTCAAGATGCTCTACCGTATTCCCACCAAAATGTTAGGCTCACATTGGTAAAGTCATTGCCTCCTTTGTCCCAGATGGTACTCTTGGCATGATCATTAGGAATTGGACTATAAACACCTTAGCTCCCTTGTCCCTTGGCAGGAATGTGGGTATAGCTCTGAGATATGTGCTCTCATTGTCTCCCAGTGGTCCCCAGTGAGATTGAGCCCCAGTTGCCCACAGCGCTAATCTGCTTGACACCTCACCCATTTCTTGGCTGCCTTCCCTTCCCTGTTTCACCTTCCCACTACTTTGTCATTGTTTCCTGGGATCATCCACTGGATAAACTACTTGCACTCAAATCCTTGTCCCAAAATTGGCTTCTGTGATAACCCAAACTAAGTCAGCTACCTATGAGTGAGTGCCAGGCAATATGCTAAGTATTTTACATGCCTTATCTCAACTCATCTTCAAGACAATATTTACTATATTTTCCCATATCTTACAGATAAGAAATTGAGGTCCTGTGAAGTAAGTAACTGGCCCAAGTTCATACAGCAAGTCAATGCTGGAGGCAACATTCCAAACCAGGCAGTGTGACTAAAACTGCATCCTAACTATGACCTAAAGTTATTAAGTTTTAGAAGCGTAGTTGTATCAGAAAATCAGGTGGCTATATTAACTTAAACTGAGCTTGCAAAGTACCACCAGCAAAGGCCGCCTACATTCATGAAGTTTCTCAGGATGATTTGCAATTATATCCTCAATTATTTGTGTATAAAATATTTTAGGGCAGTCATTATCCTAATGGGAGAATGTATACCTAAAGGAACTTTAGGCCAGGTTTTATCTTAATTTTCACAAAATCCAAAAAGAGTCCATAAGAGTGACGTTTAACTGTATTTTTAAATTTATAAATGTTTACACATATAAAAGCTACAATACACATGTAAATCTTACTTCACATGTAAAGATGGGGTCAATGAAAGGTGGTTAAAAGAAAAGGGAAATTTCTTTATCTGAAGGCAGAAAATAAAGAACAATCAATGCAAGCAAAAAATCCAAAAGACAGCTGTAGAAGTTCTGAATTGTAACTCCCAGGGTTTTAAGTGTTGAGATGAGTTTTCTTCATGTGAAACAAAAGGAAAATCAGTTAATGAGACTGAAGGTGAAGTGTTATGAATCTGGAGAGAAAGCAAGCTGACAGCTTGATTGGCATATTGAAGGAGGGGAGGAGAATGAATGGAAAATTTACCAGACAAAGTTTACAGATGCCTTTTTAACCTCAGAAATGAACAGCGGTGGGGATGGGAAAAATCCCACTTTCATCCTTGAAATAAATGGCTAAGAATTATGGACTGTGTCTGAGAATTGGGAGGATTTGTCCAATGGAGGTAAAATCTCATTGATTCATTTAAGGATGGGATGAGACAAAATTATGGGGATAAAATACATATAAAGGAGAATTGAGAATTAATAACTAATGACCCTAAGTTATCCAGCAAGGCCCACAAACTTTGAGGACCTGCCTGAGTCCAACAGAAACATGAATAACTGGGACAAAAGATCACAGAGGCAGGAGTGCAGTGTTTAAGGATTTTGTCTTCCTTCCAGCTCTTTCCATTTGGAATCCTGATCTATTGACTAAGTCAGCTCTCAACCATACCCATTCCTTCCTCATTTCATGGCATGTTGCTTTTCCTCTGGAGAATTGCTTAATTGCACAGTGTACCTAGTGACATTTGCCACTTGGTCCCTTGATCATTCCTGTGGCCTCTCCAAAGCAGGCAGCTTCAGAGTCCATCTTCAGTACTCGGTCCCAAAGTCTGGACATCAAACTTGAAAAGTACCAGAGAGCTGGCATGGGATTTGGTGGCATGGGAGTACCAGGGGCTTCCCAACTTCCAAGGAAGAGCAGTGACTTGAAAGTCATGAAACCTATTGGTTTTGGCCCAGCCTGCTTCATGGTAACAACAGTGTTCAGAACAAGGTCAGGCCAGTGCCCCCTCATGATCTCAGCCTCCATGGACTGTGTGCTGCAACATGTTTTCTTAACTGCCACTGGGTCACAGGCCTAGTTTTTCTTTATCATAGAATTCTGTTGAACTCAGATACTCTAAAGTAGGTTTGTCCTTAGAAGTAAGCAGAGTGGATGAGTGTCAGCTTTCTGGGAGACATTCTTGGAGGACTCCCCAACCCACTCACCAACCAAACTATCTACCTTACCCTTCTATTAGTCTAGGAATAAATCAGAACAAATGAAATTTCCTATGAGATTTTTGTTTGTTTGTTTTTATCAACCATGTTCCAATGGTCCAGAAGTCTGATGAAAAGCCTTGATTTCTGCTCCTGTGTCTTATGGCTTCCTGAAAGCCTTGTGAACTCAAGACAGAAGAACGCACGGCCTTTTAGACTCAGCAGAAGAGTGAAGAAAGACAGACTTAGGAAAAGACAACAGAAAGTCAACCAATAAAATACTGCTAATTCCTGTTATGAAATAGTCTGAATTTTTAAAATAAAAAGTCTTCCCTATAATTGAGGCTGATTTCCTGATATACCAGCAGATGTTCCCCTTTCTCACCAGCCACCAATTCTTCTGCCCTCCACCTTCAGTTGCCGCTGAAAATTGCCCACTGCCAGGCATGGGAGGCCCCTTACCATCAATGCTTAAGTTACATGTTGGTAAAGATCTTCCATTCATGCAGAGAAAGACATTATCCAAAGTTTATGTCCCTATTACACCTAAACAAAAGATACAAAAGTGTCTATTGTATCTACTGTATTTTGTATCTATTGTTTAGGTATAATAGGGACATAAACTTTGAAACTGTGATTCCTGAATTCCTTGGGTTCCATCTGGAACCAGATTAATTACAGTTTTAATAATCATTCCTGCTTGTTATTTGGTTTTCTTTTCTGTTTGTTTGTTTGATTTGTTTTGTTTTTTTCTTACTGCCTGGCAGTGAGAAGTTTTGGAGAAACAGGATGATCATATATCCCAATTTGCTAGGGGCAATCCTAATTTACAACTATTGCCCTAGCTTAATTTATTAGTGACATCTCTCTTTACTCTCAAAAGTGTCCCCGTTTGGATGGTATATTATATGTGCACCCTCTAAATAAGGGACATTTGCGACAGCCTAATGTTAATTTAGTCTCATTGGTAAACGTTAAACAGTTCCACGGTGTTCCACTGTGCTTTTCTGAGACCAGAACGGAACGTCAGCATAGGTGACGTTTCTGGGTGCCAAGGTAAACATCTGAAAAGGATGTCCTTTTTGGAGGAGTCTCCACTATGCCACTTCAAGCACTAATGGAAATTTCTAAGTACTTGCTCTTAAAGAATCTATCACTCTTTCAAACTTTGCTCTGAAAGTTTATTCCTGGAACCCAATGTTTTTTCAGTATTATTTTAATGTAAACTCAGGACACCTATCCTTTCCTTCCAACTTCATTTTTAAAGTAAAAGTTTATTTCTCATTGAAAACCCCATGAAGAATCTGCATTTTCCTATGTGCTTTTCACGCCAGACAGCAGGTTTCTTTTATTTCTAAGTCTGTCTCAATACGTTTGTCCAGTGTTGATCAGAGCCCAAGAAGCTGCTTAAGAATGCGCGCTTAGCTTGGCATATTTGCTTACACCCCAATGTGAGGTGGAACAATCCTCATTCCTCTGATGCCCCTTGGGAACCATCATTCAGTTCATTGTTATGGGAACTTTGCCCGAGTGAAAAATCTGTGTGTTAATCAGCAGCCACCACCATAGGGTAAAATAGAGAATAAGGGCTGAGTGCCATAGCCAGGCAGAAGCTGGAGCTGGATCTGCTAGGGGCTGTCCAACTGAGGGAAGGGGAAATTCCTGATGCCAGCAGCCCCAGGGAAGGCTGTAGAATGAGGGCTTCTTGTCTTTCTTTTCTTTTCCCCCCTCTTCCCTTTCCCCTCTCCGTCTCGCCTTTATTTTCCCTTGCTCCGAACTTCTCAGCCTCTCTTCCCCTTCTCGTTCCCTCTCTTCTCCTTTCTTCTACTTTTCCTTTGTTTTTCTCCTGTCTCTCCTTCTCCTTGTGCCCCCCTCACATTTCAACCACTTTCCTTGCCCCGTCTCTCACTGGCTCCATTTTGCACTAGATCTGAAAACTTCTCGTTTTTCTAATTTCTGAGACTCTGACAAAAGCCAGGAACCCTCTCTCCAGAAGAAAGCACAAATGTGCAATTTGAACATACAACTTCCAGGAGTTGATGATGACCGAAGCTTTCCAGATTAAGAACTTCTGGCATAGGCTGAAATGGGTAATCTGTGGATGTAATATTTCAATTGAAAGGAAGCCAGGATAATCTAGAGACTGTATAAACGTAGTGATTTTGGTGGTGGATGAAGATTGTGGTTAATAGTATAAGAATGTTCATCTTTTACGAAGCGTCAAGAATATGGTAATACATGGGAAAATTACAACTAATATAAATTATGGATGATAGTTAACAGTAATATTGTAATATTTTTGCAGTAATGGCAAAGAAGATATTATATCAATTCTATGGGACAACAATAGGGGGATATAAGTGGGTATGGGGTTTTTCCTTTTTGAGTAATGAAAACGTTCTAAAATTGACTGAGGCGATGACAGCACAACTCTGTGATGAATGTGAGAGCCACTGAGTGTACACTCTGAATGGATTGTACAAAGCATGGGACTGTTTAACACAGGGAATCCAGTGGTGGAAAATGGACTGTGGTTAACTGAATAAATATGAGAACATTCTCTCCTGAACTATAACAAGTATGTAACACTAATACAGTGTGTTAATACCTGGGTGGGTTGGGGGGAAAATACACAAAATGGAAGACACTGGCTATAGTTAGTAATAATGTTTTTTTTTTTTTTTTAAAGATTTTATTTATTTATTCATTTATCCCCCCCTTGCTGCTTGTGCTCGCCGGGTCAGCATGCGCGCGGGCTTGCCTTCACCAGGAGGCCCCGGGAACCAAACCCGGGGCCTCCCATATGGTAAACGGGAGCCCTACTGATTGAGCCACAGCCGCTTCCCGGTAATAATGTTTTGATGACGTGCTTTCATAGTTTGTAACAAATGTTTGACAACAATGCTTACATTATTGGTGGTGGGACCCCTGCATGATGATATGCATGTTTGTTTTCTAAGTTCACGACTTTTACTACACAGTTATTGTTTATGGATGTTCACATATGAATGATAAACTTCAATTTAAAAGTTTTTTAAAAAAGTACTTCTGAATAAGTGTATGTGTGGTCCACTTATTTTCATAAATCAAGTGATAGGTTTCAAGGAACCACTGTAAGGAGACAAAACAACTTTAACGATGTTTGCAAGTAGTAATTGGCACGAATGTTAAAAAAATATCATCCTGCTTCATAAAGCAGGTAAGGAGTTTTGGAAAGCATATGAGACACAGAACAATTTCAGATGTACACACATGCATAAGTTGGTTGTTAGCCAGTGTTGAAAATAGATGATACTTACAGCTTTGTCTAGAACTATGATTGGGGGTAGCTGTAGGTGACGTGTCCTGTACACTATAAAACCCTGAGGCATTATATTCTTATAAGGAGTGGCATTAAAGTGAATTTAGCTGGTCAATAAATGTAATGGGTGATTCTTTTTATAAATGAATGGTCTGAACATTGAAGAAAAATTTTATTACTTAGGAATTACTTTTATTTTAAGCATACACATGCAACCTTCCTTTAGCTCTTCTTCTTTCCAAAATGAATTTAAAAACTCCTTCCTCAAAGTACTGTCCTATATATAGGAAGGAGCTTTGCTTTCCATAATTGCCATCTTTCCCCAAATCTCTTATTTGGATTTTTTCTCATTTCCTACCTACACTCAGTAGAACCAGATGATAATTTTATATTTGAAGGAATTTTCATAATATAAATATGCTATTATATAAGCATAACAGAAATGTGTTGCTCTTCTGTAAATTACTATTATAATCTTATTTCCATCTGGGAATTTTTAAAGGCATGGTTAAATTTTTAGTAATGGTAAGTTAATTACATATTAAAATTGAAACAGGAACCATTTATCGGAAGTATCAACAATATTATTATTATATATTTTAAAAGGTCATCATTTATTTAAAGTATAATTATGGAATGACTCTAAACTACACAGACCTGACTTTCTAAAGTATACATTATATTTTCCCACTGATACTAAACTGTATTTAAACGGTAGTGGTTGAATTTTTAAAGGGAGGAAGCACTATCATTATTGTGTGTTTGTCCTTTGAACAAATTTGGTCCACAGGGCATTGACCTTCTAAAATCCAAAGCAACATTGCCTACATCAATGAATCAATAGTCTTAAGTCTCTCCTCTTCTGCCCTAGATTCAGGTTCTATGGGCTATGTGAACATAAGATAAAAAAGAATCTGATGAAAATAACTTGGCTAGCAGTAAAAAATATCCACCTGGGGAAAGGTGGGGGGGGGAGAGTCAAGTGTACCACTTAAATGCCACCTTTTCTTTCTGATTCAGATCTCTCAAAGTTATCATGATAAACTGAATATGGTGTGTGTTGGAGATGAACTCCTGACTAGCTAAGAAAATGTGGCCCAAAATAAGATAATATGAAAAAATCAATTTCACTGAATATTTAACTTCATACTCTTTGTTTCTCACTTTGCCCGAAGGTGGGGGCAAACCTTACCTGAGGGTGAGGGGTGCAGGCTCCTTGGAGTATGCTGTGTCAGGGAAAATCCACATCAAATGAAATAAATATGTACCACAGATGACCCATAAAATGTGTAATAGAAAGCAGAGGTGATAGTAATAATTTGTATTTATATAACACTATATGATCTATCAAAAATGATTTCACATATATTATATATACACCAATCCTGGGAAGTAGGAAAGGTATATATAATTATTACCCACTGTTTACAGATGGATGAATGCATGGGTGGTTACATGGATGGATGAGTGGATAGATGGATGGGTGGATGGATAGAGAGAGAGAGCGTGAACAATAGGATTTGACTTTTAATTGTCCATATAGATATTTAAATTTCAGTTTAACACAAACCGTTGTATCCCTCCCAATTGCCACAGATAACTTTTCTCTGTTTTGCTGATACAGGTGTTGCACATTATTCTCTTTTATTCACTATATGAGGCAACCAGGTTTTACCTCTTCCAGGTGTGGCATCAAAACCAGGGACTTAGCACATGCACACATCTCCCAGTAGTCAAAAATCTTATAGAATTTGGACCATTTCCAGGTTAATGTCTAGTTTGGATGAGCCTTTTGATCATGAGGGTACTTTGATAGGAGACCGCTAAACATATGAACTTACTTGCACTTATTTATCCATTTATCAAATACTTACTGAGCAGATCGCTGATGTGCCAAGCACGATCTAGGCCAGAGGAGTCCAAGAGTGAATTAGAAGTGGTCCTGGTTGGCAAGAAGCTAAACAAAATTTCCAAAATATAAAACCAGTTAAAAAGTACTTGTGAGAAGTTTGGATGCTAAGAATTTAACTCCTCCCAAGACGAAGTGTTTTGTTGTTTGTTTGTGACTTTTAAGTCTTCTCAATTGGTATACGGCAAAATAATTATTGTGGATTTGAAAGGCCCTAATTCAGTGATTCTCAAACATCAGTGAACTAAAAAAATCACCTGGTGAACTTTTCAAAATCAAGACTGTTGGGGCCCACTCCCAGAGATTCTGATTTAATTTCTCGTGTAGGGCCAGTGAATTTGAATTTTTTAAAAAGCATCTCTCCCCAATCAGGGGCATTCAAGAAAACAAGTTTGAGGAACTCCAAATTTTCTCAAAACATTTTCCAATAAAGTATGCTTTACTTGTGAGCCTTGCACACCCAGTTATGCACTTTCTTTGGAACCAGATTCATAGAAGAATTTTGAGAATAATCTAAATGCTTTGAGTTCTCACAATTTAAGTGATCTCTGTGACTACTTTATTTCCCTTTATTATAATTAATTCTGTTTTCTTGAAGCATATTATATTTACCTTGATTATAGAGATGAACATAGTCTACCCTGTTTTCTGGTCTGGTCTGTCCATTTCTCTCACTTGATGGTAAGCTATGTGAGGCCAAGGGCTTCATAGTTGACTATCAACTTTTCCTTTGCTCATAAAAGGTTTTCAATAAATGCTCATTGTATTGAATTAAATGAACACAGTTTTTTAAAATTAGCAATTTGTATGCTTTTCTATTCTAAGAACTGCTTGGAATTTCCTTAAAATGATTCTCCTCTACCGGATAGCAAAAAGCAAAAAGCCCTAGGAAGGGTTCTTTGCACCCTCCAACTGGACACAAGGAAAATGTTGCTTTAAAGCATGGCTCCTCATGTTCCAGGCCTCCCTTGGATTCACCTCAGCCACAAACCCTTTCCTTTGTAAATGCCTTTGTGCTAAATTCATGAGGAACAGAAAATTTACTTAACCTATATTTTCCTAAACTATTTTCTCATATAACACTTGGATTCAGATGGAGAGTTTTCACTGAAGTGAGGAACCCACGGTGAAGCTTTCCAGTGAGGCTCTGTGCAGGTATCAGTTCGTTAGGTATGAGCATTAAACACACACACACACACACCAGCAACAAAATCTGCAAAGAGTCCGTGTACCTCATTCCATTGCGCTACTCAAAAATATAGAAGAAAATTAGTTAAATAAAAACACATAACAGTGAATGTGTCTGCTGAGAGTACCTTCTTGTATTTTATATTATCACAGCTAAACATTAAGTCAGACTCTTAACTTGATTTTAATGTATTTAAGCAATAAACATCAACACACAGGGCACTTTCTGGGAATTAATGAGCAGCAAGAAGAATTGATGGCCCAAAGTTGAACCAAGGACCATTAATCCCAGCTGGTTATTAATTCCCCAGGAAATGCCTGGCATTGAGGTTGTGGTATTACTATTTATAAGCTCTTTATATATGAATAAAAGAATTACATATATCCCCCCTGCCATGCCTTCATTTTGGAGAGTGCTGTGGGAAAGCAGGGAGCTGAATCACACTGCTGTTGCTGCGTCAGGCTTTTCCTGCTAAATTAAAAGTAATTACCAAAATGAAGGTTTTGGTCAAAAACCAAAGAAATACCTCAGAGCCACCACATACTACCATCCTCTTCCTCACCTACAAGAAAATTAAAGGAAAGTCATAATGCACCTTCATGGGACTTCTAAAAAAAACTTTTAATTTTGAAATAATTTCAAATATACAGGATAGTTGCAAAAATAATACAAACTCCATACAGAGAACTCTAATGTATCCCCACTACCCAGATACCCAGATCCACCAATTTTAACATTTTGCCACCTGTTTTACTTTGCCAAAGGGCTGCCAATGCAAACTACCTGAAATGTGTAGGCTTTTATAAAGGCAGTTTATTTGGGGTAAACACTTACAGTTCCAAGGCCGTGAAAAGTCCGACTCAAGGCACCATAAGAAGTGCTTTCTCACCAAAGTCAGCTGCCATGTGTTGAAGCAAGATGGCAGGTCATCTCTGCCTGGTCTCTCCGTCCCATCTGGGCTTCCTCTCTGTGGCTCAGCTACTCTGCTTTCTTCCCAATTTCAGCTACAAGGTGGCATAGGGCTTGTCTCTTAGGGCTTCCTATATCAATCTTGGCTTTTTGGCTATCTTTCCAAGTTCAGCTGTGAGCTATCAGGCATCTAGCAGGGCTGGTCTCCTCTTGAGCTGCTCCATGGGCCCAGCCTCTTGGGGACTTCAGGCTTAAGCAATCCTGTAGTACTCTCTCCTGAGCTTGTCTCTTAGGGCTTCTGTCTCTGCAGCTCAGCTGTAGGCAAAACTGGAGTCTTTTCTTTCACATGGCAGAATCAAATATGCTGGCTTTCTTTTTTTTCCCTCTTTTGTCTGTCTACGTGAGTCCATTTATATCAGACCCTGCAAGGGGCAGGCACTCAACCTGAGTCATATCTCACTGATATAGTCCAATAAAAAGCCCCACAGCAGGGGAGCAGATATGGCTCAAGTGGTTGTACACCCGCCTCCCACATGGGAAGTCCCAGGTTCTTTATTCCTTCCTCTTTCTGCTCCTCCGACTGAATGATTTCAATTGTCTTATCATCAAGTGCACTGATTCTTTCTTCTGCCAGCTATAGTCTGCAGGTGAACCCCTCTACAGAATTTCTAAGTTCTGTTACTTTGGTCTTCAGCTCTGTTTTTTCCTTTCCATAATTTCCATCTCTCCATTGATGTTGTTTGTGTTCATCTATTATTTTCCTGATTTCCTTTAGTTCTTTGTCCATGCTTTACCTTTAGCTCTTTGGACAAATTTAGGGCCATTTTTCAAAAGTCTTTGTCTGGAATATCCCAGGTCTGATCCTCCTCATTGATGGTTTCTACAATTTTAATGTTCTTCCTTTCCTGGGTCATAGGTTTCCTGTTACTTTTTTTTTTTTTTTTTTTTAAATAAAGATTTTATTTATTTATTCATTTATCCCCCCCTTGCTGCTTGTGCTTGCTGGGTCAGCCAACCACGCCGTGCGGGCGGGCCCGCCCCCACCAGGAGGCCCCGGGAACCAAACCCGGGGCCTCCCATATGGTAAATGGGAGCCCTACTGATTGAGCCACAGCCGCTTTCCTCCTGTTTCTTTTTTATTTTGTAATCTTTTACAGAAATCTGGACATTTTTATATTTTCTTGTTATCACTGGAATTTAGATTCTGAGGCATCTGTTCCTTAAGCTTGTATCCAGTTAATGTCATAACTGAGCTTTGCTTGAATGTCAGGAGCTAACTAAAAAAAAAGAAGGAAACAAAAGAAAACACCGTTCCCAGTCTTTGCAGATTGACCTGTGGGAGCACTCCTCTCAGAGCAATGAGTTTAGAGAATGGCTCCAGGTCAGACTATAGGGGCCTCCCAAGTCCTTTCTGTGCTTGTCTTGGGCATGCATATGTGGCCCTAAGAATTCCCCATTTACACAAATGGGAATGTTCCCTCTTCCCTAGGAAACAGTTTCCTCATGGTCCCTGGTACTGCACTGTATGACCAACAGCCAGCAATCCTTTGGCCCAGGCAGCCACTTCACTGTTCTCCCTCAGTGTTCTGATAGAAAGCTCTGTGAGCTGCCTTCTATACACAGGGTAAGTTCTGGGACAGAAAGTCCCTCCAGGAACCACCAGATAGATTGGGCCAGACATATATTCTCCCGGTATGTACATGAGGGTTACTCTGCTTCCTCCTGAATCAGGACCAAGGGTCCATGTACTGAAAACCTGAGCTGGCTCTGTGCCCATCCAATGAGGAGATAGGGGAGAGACCAGTCAGACTAGGAGATCTTATCACTTTTTTTTTTTTTTTTTAATATTTTATTTTTTTATTGTGGGTAAAAATCAAAATTTTCACAATACATACCAACATTTGCAAAATGATATATAAATGTGTATGCATATATGTGCATTTGCTTACAAAAATGTTATTTATGTATATATATAAATATATTTTAAGAGGTGCTTAGATACCCAAAATATTACACGGAACCCACTGGGATTCCCATGTTGCCCACCTCCCACACCTCCCACCACATCCCACACAAACATCTCCCACAAGTGTGGCCCACCACCCTCAATGGACTTACACATCCTGGGGCCTTGCCACCAACCATAGACCACAGTTCACACGGTAGACAACACTCTCTCCCACACAGTTCTTAGTGGTATGTGCTGTTTTAAAATGGCCTACATCTGTTGCCACAAAGGTACTCAGGACAACCTCCAAATCCCAAAGAAGCCCCTGTATTTCAACTGCTCATCCCCTCCCTGCCCCAAAAGTGTCTAGTGGCTACTGGCTCCACCTCATTGTTATAATTTCTTCCATTGCTAGAATCACCATATGTGTTCATAGCGGCATTGTTCACCATTGCCAAAAGTTGGAATCAGCCCCGGTGCCCATCAACAGACGAATAGATAAGCAAAATGTGGTACATACATACAATGGAATATTACTCAGCTGTAAGAAGGATCTTATCACTTTTAAGAGGCCTTTTTCTTGATTTGGCACTTACCCTGTTACTGCAATCCGTTAACTGTTTTCTGGAGCTTTGAGAAAGATGTTTCTGCCTGTTCTTGCTGGTTATTCAAAGCTTTCGGGGGGTGGGGGATATGGAGCCCTGAAGCGTCTCACTCCACCACTTTGAGCCCAGCTGATCTCATGGGGCACATGCAGTAAAGGTCATGAATCTTAAGTGTACAGCTTAATATAATTTTTACATATGTTCACAACCGTATTACAACACAGATCAAGTTTTAGAACATTTCCACTACCTCAAGAGCCTTCCTCATTCTCTCTCCCAAGCAGTACCCCCCAAAAAGGGAGTCACAATTCTAACCTTGATCCCATGGATTAGTTTTTTCTTTCCCTAAATTTCATAGAAATGGAATCATACAATGTGTACTCTGTTGGGAATGGTTTCTTGCATTCAATATCATGCCTGTGAGATTCATACACGTTGTGTGTTGCTCCTTTACATTGCTGCTTCTTCTGGGTAACTTTTAAATGTACTCAAGTTTTTTAAAAAGTGAACACAAACCAGAAAACTTTTCTTCATTGTCTGATCTACAAGACACTTTTAGGCTTTGAAACCCAAATGTCTATATTCTGTTTACCCTGACAAGGTAAACATATATTTACCAGTCTTGGCACACTAAAGTCCAGCAGCAGTGTGTGTTTAGGACATAATAAATCCCACCTGTGGTACCACAGCTACTTTATAAGGCTGTTATGATGACAGACTAATCAGAATTATGTATAAATAAACATTCATAAGAATGTAGTTGAGACATCTTCCCTAAACCTACCTCCCTTGCCGCATAATGAAAGGAATTATTGTCAAGTGCTTGTTATGTACTAGACTCTTTATCTCTTTCTGTGCTCAAAACACTCTTTGAATGTAGGTATTGTTCTCTCCAGTTTATGGATGGGGAAACTGTACAAAGCTAGATAATTTGCTCAAGGTCACACTGGTAAGTGGCAGGGTTAAGACTTAGTATTTGTCTGACTCTAAAACGCAAGGTTTTCATCGCACCCAAAGCCAGGTGAAGAGAGTGAGCCAGAGATAGACAGCGACTAGGGTAAAGAGGAAGACAGAAGCAGGATTGTAACTCAGATTCCAGCACAAAGTCCTGTGCTCAGGGGGTAACCTAAGCCTTTATGCCTTGTGTTATTTAAGGGACTTTTTAGTGAAACTTCACTTTAGTCTACACTGGCCTGTGTGGGGTATGTCTAACCTCTTGATTATCCTCTTGTTACTCTTGTAATATTAACACGTAATATTTATTGAGGCTTTGTTGTGCACCAAGCATCATTCCAACACTTCTGATGAAATATCTCATTTAATCTTTCAAAATGTCTTATGAGAAGGTATTATTAATATCCTCCATTTTATAGATGAGAAAATTGAGGCACAAAGTGGCTTGTTGAGGTCACACAGCTAAAAGTGAGGGGATCTGAATCTGATTTTAAATCTGAGGATTCAAAATCCCAGACATTGGGATACATGGCATGTACTTATAAATACCATACCATACTGGCTAGAGCTAGGTAGTGTACCCTCCGTAAACAAATTTGCCCCTGTCTTGATTTTGGTCCATCCATTCAATTCAGATGCAAATTCCTAGAGGACAGAAATGTGTCTTGTATTTCATATTATTGATTTCATACTTACTCTGGATTTTGTATTTAGTGAGTACTGAGTAATTATTAGCTGGCCCACATATCAACACATTAATTGAATCTTCCAGTAAGTTTTCATTTGGATAATAGGTAACAGTGATCCTACTTTCCAAATGAAAAATTGGGAGATATTCTCTGAGGAGAGATTTATTTTTCAAATTTTTGAATAGGAAACATCGTCTTAGAGAAGTATATTGATTAAATCACATTTATTGGTTATTGTTTTTAGTACCAATTGCTATGTAACATATCACCCAAAATTTAGTGATGTAAATCAACAATCATTTGATTATGTTTACAGATTCTGTGGGTCAGGAATTCAGCAGGGGACAGCATGGATGGCTTAATGCTCTTCCACAGTATTCAAGGCCTCAGCTGAGAACTCACATGGCTTGAAATGACCTGAATGGCTTAGCCTTATCTAGAGATTTCTTCACTCACATTTCTGGCACCTGGGCTGGGGTGACTGAAGAATGAGGGGGATCAGCTGGGAGTGATGACTAGAGCACCTCTACATGGCCCCTCCATGTGACTTGAGCTTCCTCACAGCAAGGTGTCTCAGAATGGTCTGACATTAAACATGGTGGCTCAAGGCTCCAAGAGTGAATGTTCCAGCAAACAAGGTTGAAGCTGAATGACCTTTTGTGACCTAGACTCCAAAGTCACGTAGCATTACTTCTGCTATATTCTATTGGTTAAAGCAGTCACAAGCTTGCCAAGACTCAAAGGAAGAGAACATAGGTCACCGCCCCCCCTGCCTTTCAATGAGAGTGTCCAAGAATTTGTAACCATATTTAAAAATCACCACAATTATGCTTTCATTAATGACCTTTATTAAATTAAATAAAATCTGCACTGTCTCAGAAAGCCAGGATCATGTTAGCTTAAATTATAATGCCATTGAATGAAAAGGAACATAAGAACTAGGCATCAGTATAAGGTAATGATCATGTTTCTCACTGGAAGGTGCATGACTTTCTATGACCTAGCTTCCAAAGTTACATATTATCACTTTCACATTATATTGGTACAAGTAGTCCCAAAGGAACCCAGACTCAAGGGGAGGGGACAAAGATTTTACCTCTCGAAAGGAGGACTGTCAAAGAATTTGTAGCCATTTCTTTTTCACAATCGATATATTATGTGGTTGATACTTGTACCTCAGCCCTTCCTTTGGGCCTTCCGTGTTTGCACTCACTGCCCATTCAAATTTACAGGATGGCAAGTTCATCATTTCCCATGAACATTCCTCAGTCAGCCATTGTATTAATTTTCTGTTACTGTTGTAACGAATTAGCAAAACATTAGTGGCTTAAAATGACACAAATTTATTATCTCAAAGTTCTGAAGATCAGAAATCGAAAATGGGTCTTGCAGTGATAAAGTCAAGGTGTCAGCACAGTTGCTTTCCTTCTGGAAGCTCCAGGGGAGAATCCATTTCCTAGCCTTTTCCACTTTCTAGAGGCCACCTGCAGTCCTTGGTTTGTGATACCTTCTTTCATCTTCAAAGCCAGAAGCATTTCATCTTCAAATCTCTCTCTCTCTCTCTTTGATATCTGCTTCTGTCTTCACATCTCCTCTCTGATTCTGAACCCCCAGTCTCCCTATCATAAGGACCCTCATGATTACCTTGGGGCCACCAGCATAACCTACGATAATCTCCCTGTCTCAAGATCCTTAATTTATTTGCAACTGCAAAGTCCCTTTTGCCATGTAAAGTAATATATTCACAAGTTCCAGGGATTTTGAGGGGGTCATTATTCTGTCTCCCACAGCCATGTTGTAGGAAGCCCATGGATCACTTGCCTTTAGAACCCTGTGGCTACCATGTACTGCTTGGTAAGGTGGGTCTTGTGATTGTTGGCCAAAGAGAAACTCTTAAGGAAACCAGATGTAATATCTGTTTCTTTTAGTTCCTGAAATTGTTATTAAAAGTTGGATAGTATCAGCCATCCCATGGCCATCAGCTTAATTTTGCCTTTAGCATAGCTTGGTACATGCTCTAATTGCCAGATTTGTGAAACAATTCCTGGTCTGATTTTCTAATTCTTCTTAGCAAAATAATATGACAATTAACCCTACCAGCTCTTAGTCTGGTGCCCATCACAGTGTAAATTTTCAAATAATGTGTGTTGAAGGAATTTAATTTGCATTACTGATAAAAATATATTAGGTATGTATTCTCTTTATCAGGTGTTGCATTTGTGCTGAAAATAACCCATAATATATTCTTTTTTTTTTTTTACTTTTGTTTACAGATTTATTTATTTATTTACTTTTATCCAGTTTTACCCCCTATTTTTGCTGTTTCTGTATCCTTTCTCTGGGCAACTCTGTGTCCATTTCCTGCCCTCTCTTATCATCCTTCTCCTCCTGTCTTCACTGGGATTCGATCCTCAGAATCTTCAATGTGGGAGAGAGGCATCCTATTGCCTGCGCCACCTTAGTTCCTGGTTTTTCGGCACGTCTCATCTTGGCTCTCCCTTGTGTCACTCCCCTGTTACATCATCATCTAGCTGTGTGGCTTGCGGGACCTGGCAGCTCACCCAGGGCCTGACGACCAACCCTCTTGCGGGGCCTGGCAGCACACCCATGCATGGGGTCTGGTGGCCCACATACATTCTATATTTTTCTTTTTTTAATTTTTACTGGAATGTCCCGGGGATCGAACCCAGGTCCCTCCATAAGGGAGACGGATGCCCAACCACCCAAGCCACATCCGTCCCCCTGCTATATCTCTTAAGGTGGCCAAAGATACCCAATGTTACAGTCTTTTCCCATACAGGATGGTCATATAATAAATCAGGCTTAGTTTATCACCAGCATTCTAAAAACCAGACCTAGGGAGAAAAACTAGGTCTGGGGACACATGCATGGTTTCTAATATAGTGAATGTTTAGCTTACCCTGATTAACACAAACTCAGGACAGCGAAATATTCGCATTATATTTTATTTTAAAAAAAATTTTTATTGGGGAAACATATATATAACATAAACTGTGTTATCTTAATCGTTTTTAATTGTATAATTCAGTGGCATGAATTACATTTACAGTGCTGTACTACCATTACCACCATACACTACCAAAACTTTTTCATCACCCCAAAGAGAAACTCTGTACCCATTAAACAGTAACTCTCCAGTCTCTTCTCCCACCAGCTCCTGGTAACCTCTAATTGGCTTTCTGTCTCTATGAATTTGCTTATTCTAGATATTTCATAAAAGTGAACTCATACAGTATTTGTCTTTTAGTGTCTGGCTTATTTTGCTTAGCATTAATGTTTTCAAGGTTCATTCATGTTGTAGAATATATCAGAACTTCATTAATTTTTATGGTTGAATAATAATAAATTCGATGGACATACTCCATTTTGTTTATCCATTCATCTGTTGATGGACACTTGGGTTGTTTCTACCTTTTGGCTGCTATGCTGCTATGAACATTGGTTGTACAAATATCTGTTTGGGTCCCCTTTTTCAATTATTTTTGGGTATATAGTAAGGAGTGGAATTGCTGGGTCATATCATAACATGCTTTCTTGAGGGAGTGTTTGCTTTATTAGCACAATCTTCTGGTTAGTGAAGTTGTTGGATGGTGTTTGTTAATGCTGGCATAGTAGACTTATAGATAACTGGCAGCAATCCCACACTGACATGGAGTAAGGCTTTTTACATTCAATTCTATATCACAAATGATAAAACTTTCATATACAAAAGGACATTTCCCAATAATGTGTTTAAAAAGGAAAAGATACATAAATATTTCATTTATTTACATTATAGTTCAGATGTTTACCTTCATTTTCTCTTCACTGAAACCCTTGGCCAGGTGTAGCTAAAGCGAATGTCATTATTTGGATATTATCTGTATAGGAGTGATAGGGGAATTGCAGAGAATTTTTGTTCTCTATGCCAGTACTCAGAGTTGAGAATTCACATCACAATGTCTACACCACTGATGTTTTTATAGCTATTTCCACTTGCTAATGGACAGCTACAGTTAAAAATGAAAACTCCCATACAAGTACTAACCAGGCCTGACCCTGCTTAGCTTCCGAGATCAGACGAGATCGGGCGTGTTCAGAGTGGGATGGCCTTAAGAGCCTCCCTGGCACCAAGCACAAACTAGCAATACATTTGGAAAAAGACCTTGACCAAAAGGGGGAAATATTAGATACAAATGAGTTTTCATGGCCAAGAGATTTCAAAGTGAGTCGGGAGGTCATTCCAAAGGTTACCCTTATGCGTATCTCAGCAGGATCTCATTAACTGCCATAGTAAACAGTGTTGCAAACAGGGGTGCTCCTGAGGGCTCTAGAGACAGCTAGACACTATAGGCAGGGCAAACAATCCCAGGAATTCAGCACCCTGTCAGTGGGACTTACCTTGGAATATATATTCCTCAATATAACAGAGTTAGACTCATTTATAATTTCCTTATACATGGCTCTTCTGTCCCTTTTTATTTGAACCTATAATTAGCATTATATTCGTTAAATATATGTACCAGAGACTTAATCTTCGGTCTATTCATATGCTGGTTGAGCCCTGAATCTCAGCAGTGTTGCAACACCTATTCTCCAGTTCATCCGACTAGCCCAGGACAACTAACAAAATGATGATGATGGACAACACCCATCCCAAAAAACAGAGAGTATCTACAACTGCAAGCAAGACAGTTCCATCCATCTGCCCCATGGGATCTAAGTCCCTTCTCAATCAGAAACAGAGTGGGCATCACCATCCCAAAATCCTCAAGACTGAGGGATGAACAAACATAAGGGGGGAATGCAACTATGGGCTAAAGTAGACTTATTATTATTTTATCAATGGAAGATCTTATAACATTGATATAAAAACAGTGGTTACCAGAGGTTCTGAGGGGAAGAAGAAGGAAGAATAGGTATAATGTGGGGGCCTTTTGGGGACATTGGAATTGTTCTGAATGACATTGCAATGACATTCAGGCCATTATACATTTTGTCAAAACCTATGAAAATGTGTGGTGCAAAGTGAACTATAATGTAAACTATTAACCATGGTTAGTAACAATGCTTCATCATGTGTTCATCAATTGTAACAAATATTCCACACTAATGAAAGATGTTGTTAATGGGGGAAAGTGTGGGAGGGGAAGGGGGTGAGGTGTATGGGAATCCCCCTATATTTTCAATTTATCATTTATGTAATCTAAAGCTTCTTTAAAAATAAATAAAATAAAATAAAACAAAACAATAAAATAAAAATGGAAACTCAAGGAGTGTGACTCTACACTAATTTTCCCTTTGGAAAAATTACAACCATTCCCTGCCTATACAGAAGAATTTTATAGATAAAACTTATGTTTAGCAGAAACACACAAATAAGTTTTAGGTTGAGTTTTCTCAGATAAATGATCCTTTCAAAAATAGGATTCTTCATAATTTATGCACATGCTCTGGTCAAGATTGCTTGAACTCCACCTTTGTATTATTAAACTTAAGACAGGTTTCTCCCTGACTCTAGGCCCCTGATCTCCCTCACTCTGGTCCTTACAGAATCTAGATGGAACATGTTCCATCAGGCCTTAAAGAAAACTCAGGAGATAACTTAATGTGATGTCACACCCCAATGCTTAACCTCCCCCTAACATCTTCCTGTATGTTTCCACTAGCTCACCCCAGTCCTAAAAACCCTTTTGCCCTCTGTTTCATCAGAGTTGAGTTCAGATTTCATTCTGGCCTCTCTCCCCTGTTGAAATAGCCTTGAATGAAGATAGCCTTGCCTGTTTAACATTGCCTGGTGCATTTTTTCTTCGACAGTCCCATGTCAAAGTCACCATCTTACGTTGGTCTATAGGTAGCTATAAAAGTTACTTTTCCTTACACGTTAGATTTTCAACTGGTTAGGCAACTGGCCATGCCCAATGAGGTTCCACAGAGCTGAAGCAGCATGGGAAGTTTCTCGTTGGAAACTTCTGGAGATGCGAAAATAAGAGTTGTTAACAAAGAGCCAAGACTCTACTAGAAAGCTAAAGTCCAAGAAACTAAAAATAAATGATCCAAAGGGTGTCTTGAATGTCATAGCTAGAAGAAGGTATGAGTACAGAACCAGGAATCTTAGATTCAGAGAGAGGGAAAGAAAGAGAAATGGGTGGGAAATAGCAAATGGACAGTATTCTGAAGGAAAGACATAGAACAGGAGCTATTACCCACGGTTTGCTTTTACAAGCAGTCAAGTGCCATGCATAGGTTGGGGGTTGGAGAAGATCCATTCTTCATTCTTCAGCCTTCTCTGTCCTGATTTGAGCCCCTTTAGATTGCATTACCCAGGTTCCTTTGTCTGGCTTCCAGTTGGGTTTGGACAATGGGAGGCATCAGGAAGGACTCTGAGAGCAGGTAGAAAGAGAGATCAGAATATTTACTCACCCCCACTCCTACCCTGCCTAGTTGCCTATTTGCAGTGGCTGAGTTCTTCTACTGAAGTCTTTGACTTATGTCTAGTGCCTCTTTCCAAAAGCTACAGGTGTCATTGGGTTCCTACAGTTTCTACTTCCCATTTGTACCTTCAGGCCTAAGGATAACAGCAGCTTCCCACCCTTACCGGTGTCAAGATGTTTCATATCCATTGCTGGTTCTCATTTCTTTGCCTTCACCTTTGTAAATATTCCCTTTATTAAATTTTCTTTAGAACTCAATTTGGGCATGCCTTCTGTTTCCTGTTGCTGGAAACCTGGCTGATAGTTAATAAAATGGATATTTACTAGAGGTGGCAAAGTTACATTTCTAAATGGTGTTGCTATCTATTAGGTAAGGATGTATTCAGTGCTACAAATCCCCTTTTGTGTAAGACTTGTGATTCAGAAACAAAATGCTTTGTTCCTGCTTTTAAGTGGCTTATAATCTGCCAAGATGACAAACCTGAACACACAAAATATTATAACACTATAGAGAATTGCAACAGTGCTGGTAAGTGCAGTGGGAATATGGGAAAAGGATTTCCCAGGTCCACTTGGGGTCTTCAGGAAAATTCTCTGCTGGTAACATAAAGAGGAATCACTGCTGGATCAGGATCCATTATCATCCCTTGACTTGCAAAGACTATGAGACCACCCATAGAAATCTTTTCTCCTTGGCAGGCACCTAAGCAAAGCCCTGCCTTGCTTCTTAGAGTTTGTTATATCTTTATCATATAAACCCTTCCTGAATCAAGTCTGTCTTGGCTCGGGTTACCCAGAGCAGAGACTGAGATGAGGATTCAAGTACAGCTATTTATTAAGGAACTGCTGCCAAAAGAAACCAGAAAAGGAGTAAGCAAAACAGGATTAGGAAGGGGAGGAAGCCAAGCAAGGGTGTGACTTCAGGTGATGTACCAGCCTCACCCTAATCCCATGGCAGCTTGGAAGTGTAAATTGCCACTTCAGAATTTGTTTCCCTTGTACCCGTCAGTCTTTGCTTATGAGCTGCCCAGGATCAGGGATAAGGTGGGGAGGAACATAAATCTCCCAGGCTCTCAGCAGGTCAAGTGAAGGATCCAATCGCCCAAGGGTAGCACTTTGAAGAAAGTTGCAGGTGTGAACAGTTAAGAGCAAAGCATGAAGAAAATGGGGGATGGGTACACAGAACCCATAAAGGAGATTCTAGGGGATCTGGCCAGAGCACTAGCAGCAGACTCTACAAAGCCCTTCCAAAGGCACACGTGCAACTTGTTAACAGGCAGTTAACCAAAACCCCAGGGAAAAACAAGTACACAAGACTTTCTTCATATTATCATTTTTAAGACTCTGGAGGCTTTGGAAGTAATTGTGAGTGATGCCTTGTAACTAAGGTGACCACATGTATCCCAGGATACAGGAAATTTTGAGCTAACACAGACAGTCCCAGGCAACTATGGACGGCTGGTCACCCTACTTGTAGTTGGATTGCCACTTGATGAAGAACTGTCAGGTTGTGGTCTTATAAAGATCTAACCCAAGCAGAGCAAGTTGTAATTGTAGGAAGATTGCAAACTTTACCCTGATGTGGAACTTGTGTGGTTTCCAGAGCTATACTGAAAGCAGGTGTCCTTATCTAGGAAGAAATTGAGTCTCAACAAGGGATGTGGGGAGGGAAAGAGGGTGGGGGAGGGCTTAAACTTTGGTCTTTCAGGTAGAGTGATGGCTTTTGTCTCCAAGGGAATCAAAATGCACTGAGAAATACCTTGGTTCCACAAAATGGAAGAAGATACAAAAGATTTTCCAGAGAGGCTCAGAGTAATGGGACTGGCTCTAGGTTGGGAATTTTCCATGGACCTTTCCTAGGACCTTTATCCCAGATGAAATTTTTGGAATAGTGCATAAGTGCTTTTTTTCCTCCAGTGCTGGCTTGGAGGGTGAGGAGGGGGGAATGTTGATACTAGTTTGAGTATTTTTAAAGTGTCATTTTGAATTCTATCGATGTGATAATAAAATTCCATTTAGCAATATTCTTGTTTAGCTTTACTTCAAGTTTAATGTGAATGATGATGAGTAATCACACTTCAAATTATATTAACTTTCTATATGAGAAAAGATGCCATTCTCATGCCATTTTTGTTTTTTTAAAAAAAAAGACTCAAAAGGTGATTCATGACTCCAGCTCATAGCTTATATACAGGTTGGAAAATTTTCTAAAGAATGTTGTCATGAAGATCTCATGCTGGGTAAGCTGAAAATATTTGAGTGAGAGTTTTGAGTTATTAAAGTAGAGATAAATCTATATCCAGGTGTCAGTTGTAATTGTAAGAAACTTTTGGATTTCATGATTGTGCTAGAATCAGGGTTCTTTTTATTATTAGAGCAGTTGAAGGTTTATAGAAAAATCATGCAGAAAATAAAGAGTTCCTATATACCCACTCCCGCATGCAGTTTGCCCTAATATTAACGTTTTGAATTAGTGTGGACCTTTGTTACAATTGGTGAAACAATATTATTATAGTTATACTATTATAGTCCACAGTTTACATTAGAGTTCACTCTGTGTTGTACAGTTCTGTGGTTCCTTTTTGTTGTTGTTGTTCTGGTGACATATACACAACTTAAAATTTTCCATTTTATCCACTTTTAATTATACAATTCAATGGTGTTAATTACATTCACAATATTGTGCCACTAACATCACCATCCACTACCAAAACTTTTCCATCACTCCAAACAGAAACTTAGTACCAATTAAGTATTAACTCCCCATTCCCCATCCCACCCTGTCTCTGGTAACCTGTATTCTAGTTTTGGACTTTACGGATTTGCATATTCTAATTATTTCATTGTTTTAGTTTCCATGGCTGCTCAAGCAAATACCATGCAATGGGTTGGCTTAAACAATGGAAATTTCATGGCTCATACTTTTGAGGCTAGGAAAAATTCCAAATCAAGGTGTCATCAATGTAAGCTTTCTTCCCAAAGACTGGTGTTACGGGGTTGGCTATTGGTGATCCTTGGTCCTGGGCTTCTCTGTCACATCGCAGTGCACATGGTGATCTCACCTGGCCTCTCTGTTCTCTTCTGGGCTTTGTTGACCTTCAGCTTTTTGCTTCCCGTGGCTTTCTCTCTCTGTGTCTGAATTTCATTCTATTTATAAAGGATCCCAGTAATAGGATTAAGACCTATCATGATTGAATTTGGTCACTCCTTAACTGAGGTAACCTCGTCAAAAGGTCCTACTTAGAATGGGTTCACACTCACAGGAATGGATTAAGTTTAAGAACATGTTTTTCTTGGGTACATAACTCCAAACCACCACAATCATGTAAGTGAGTAGCCAATATTTATATTTTGGTGTCTACCTTATTTCACTCAACATGATGTCTTTAAGGTTCATCTATATTGTAGCATGCATCAGAACTTCATTCCTTGTTATGGCCGAATAACATTCCATTGAATGTATATACCACATTTTGTTTATCTATTCATCTGTTGATGGACACATGGGTTGCATCCACCTTATGGCAATTGTTAATAATGTGAATAACATCCGTTTACGAATTTCTGTTCAAGTCCTCCTTTCAATTCTTTGGGGATATATATCTAGAAGTGGGATTGCCAGTTCATATGATAATTCTATACTTAACTTTTTGAGGAAAATGTAAATGGCTGCACCATTTTACATTCCCACCAATAATGTATGAGGGTTCCTATTTCTCCATATCCTCTCCAATACTTATTATTTTCTCTTCTTTTAATGGTAGTCATTCTAGTGGATGTGAAACAGTATTTCATTGTGATTTTGATTTGCATTTCCTTGATAGTTAATAAATGTTGAGTGTATCTCCAAGTTTCTTAATCCTACATGCATATAAAAAATATTTAGGGAGTTTCAAAACAATTCTAATGCCTGGACCCAACTCCAGAACAATGAAATCTGAATTTCTGGAGGTGGAGTCTGAGCAGGGCACACAACCTGTGCAGTCTCAATACTATTTAACAAGGAGCCTTGCATTTTCATTTTTCACTGGGCCCCACAAATTATGTAGCAAGCTCTGGTTTTGAGCATTAGTAATTTTTTTAAAGCTTCCCAGGTAATTTCAGTGTGAGAAACACTGAATGAGTAATCAGTCCCCATGTCTAATAAAGAAATCTTGGATAAGCTAGCCAATGAACAGTATACTCCCTCTTCTGATGAGATAGACCAGAGACAAAGCCTCTAAAAAGACTGAGAGGTTGCCCTGCTCCGTGCTGACTGTACTAAAACTTTCCAGATGATCCTCTAACTTTCCCTGTCTCAATGAAGACTTGAAAGGGGCCAAGTAGTATGAGCCCTCAGGACCACCACATCTCCCACATTCAGCCCTAGGAACCAGGGCTAGGAAAACAAAGATGGGTCCTGACTTTTTCCTGGTCCACTCTCTTCAGATAAACACACTGTGCCTTCTGAGTAGGTAAGGGAGCAGGAGCAACCATTAGGTTTTCCTATGACTTCATTGCCCAGTGAGGACTTTAAAGTGTATGAGCTACCCTGTGGCCATTCATCTGGAACCAAAAGGAGCCACGTGGTAGTAGAAGTATCTGACCTTAGACACCAAACGGAGTGAAGGAGACTTGCTGGACAGACACTAGACAGAAAAGGAGGCAGAAAACCCATTCTTGTTGGCCTTTCCTGGTTGTTCTCCTACTCTGGAAGAGGCTTTGGCTGAATCTTATGTTCTTTGAGTCAGAGACTCCCTTTCCTCACTTTTGTGTTTGGAACACTTGGGCTACTGCACAAAAAACAGGCATGGAACAAGGGATTATGATCTCAAATTATGAAAGATCTTTTGTGGACAAGTCTTACTGTTTGGAAATTATCAGGTGGATCTATTTTATTTTTTATCACAAGTAAAAATTGAGATGATGAAGAGAAAGAAGGCACAAAGTGCTCATTATGAATGTTCTTATTTATGTTGTTCACTACCTTTCATTACTATCAATTCTTTGTGTCAATAAAACAAAATTAATTTTTAAAATGTACTACAACCACATGACCAGTTACAGAAATGAGGACTGTCATAGTCATGAATATTTCTTCCTTGTTTTGTTATGAGTATATTCCTATATGTACATAAAACTAATATCTTTGTTTTCTTCCCTATCTTATCCCCTTATCATATGACATAATTTGCATTAGTTTCATGTTGTAGTAGTGAAGGATTTCAAGTTAAAAAATGACTATTACCCAAGGATTTGCACCCTATTCTGCAGGAATTTAGTGTGTTTCCAGTTGTATGCATGACAGTTGAGTATTGTTAGGCAGAAAAAATATGTTATTGTTTTTCTTTAGAGATTAAGTGTGGTTTAAAGTTATGTCTATGGCTGCCAAGTTGACAAGGGATGGACTATGATGGTTATACTTATGTGTCAACTTGGACAGATGATGGTGCCCCTTTGTTTGGTCAAGCAAGAACTGGGCTAATTGTAAGGCAAGGACATGTAGTGGGCATTAGTCATCAGTGAGTTGATTGCATCTATGGCTGATTACATTTACAATCAACTGAGGAGATTGCCTTCAGCAATGAGTGATGTCTTACCCAATCAGTTGAAGGCCTTAAAAGGAGAAGTGATTTCAGCAGTCAGAAAAGAGAATTCCC
>JAKSZT010054419.1:5036428-5137768 GCA_026826555.1 Tolypeutes matacus | reverse complement strand
GGCCTTAAAAGGAGAAGTGATTTCAGCAGTCAGAAAAGAGAATTCCCATCTCTACCTCAGCCAGCCAGCTTCTCCTGGGGAACTCATTGAGGAACTTCATCAGAGTTCCTGGCTTGCAGCCTGACCTACAGAATTTGGACTCGTGCATCCCCATGGTTGCAGACAATTTTATAAAATCTCATATTATTTGCAGATATCTCCTGTTGGTTCAGTTTCCCTGGAGAACCCTGAATAATACACTTTCCTATCAATAGGTGACTATTTTGAACACTTTTCAATTCTCTTAGTGAAGTATATGAAGTTAAAATGTTGTCATCAATTACTCTTTCAACAAATATTTATTGAGCACCTACAGCATGCCAGACACTATTCTAGGTGCTGAGGCCACAGCAGTATATAAAATAGACAAAAATCCATGCTCTCAGGGAATGTACATTCTAGTGGGAAGAGGTGGACAATAAAAATAAAACATATAGACTGATTAATGGGAATATATGCTACAGAGAAATATAAAGCAGGAAATGGAGCGGCTGGAGGTTGGAGGTTGGTGGGGGGTGAGGTTGGCATTCAGGAAATATCTAAATAGTCACAGTGGCCTTGGGTACTGGAAAAGTTTTGTCCTTCCTCTTGGCTGGGATTGGATATTGCTACATGAAGGGGGCCAAAGAAGGTTTGGTGTTCTGGGGCCCAACTGCTCGGACAGCATCTCCAGAGATGGAGTCAGCTCCCATTTATACCAAGACATAAATTTAGTGGTTGATGGCATCCATGTGCATTGTAAAGAAAAGTGATCCTTTACTGAGCATATTACAACAGAAGTACCAAGAGTAGATGACTAACATTTTGAATTGTTGACTTTTCTACATAGGCCTGATTCTTTTTTAAAAGATCTGGTAAAAAATAATTCATTCTTTTATAACACTTTGACTCAATTTGTGGGCTGTAGCTGAAATACTCTTTTGTACATTTTTATGAAGGAATAAATCCAGTGAGACCCCAAGCAAATCCTGACTGTTTCAAGCATTTTCAGAGTTTTTAGAGTCTAGATATTAAGATCCAACAGTAGACATACAGAGAATTATTCCAGTCTTCCCATCTTCAGAGAGTTGAGACTTTCTTTTTTATTTCTCCTGGCACTTCTGACTGAAGAGCCACACTATTCATCTTCAAGTGGCTCAGACTTCTTTCAAAAGCATTTGGTTCTTTTTTATGGATGATGTATAAAGGGGGCAGATTTCCAATATTGTTTGTGAGTTTATATCAGGGTCTGTCCCAGGTATACATTTCAAAATGAGGTCCTCACTAGCAGTGACAGCTTCTGTATTTCTATTAGGGAAGGGCATAGGGATTGTATCTGATTGAAATTTGGATTTGGTGGTGAGCATGGGATATATTGTTGGTTGAGGCTTGCTTGAAGTTGCATTTGCATATCAAACACATTATTTTTACTCAGCTTATATTTTATAGGGGGGTGGATGGAAAGGAGGAGAGAGCTGATAGAGGTAATTAGGGAAGGTAAAAGTTCCCCACCCAGACTCAAACCATCCTGTGAGGTCATGAATGCTTTCTGGACTGAGAAGAATAAAAATGAATAAAGTTTCCAGCTGACCTTAAACTCCTATTTACAGTCCCATGTTACTGTCAGAGCCAGGTCCAGGACTTCTACATAAAACTCAGATGCTAGGTTTGTTTTGGGCTTTCCTTTTCTTTCTCTTCCCTGCCCCTCCTCTACCTACTCTTCCCAATCCTTCATCCAGTTCTGCTAATCTCTGTTTCTCAGCTCAACTTGACAATTATTTATAGAGGATATGTCAGGAACTCAGCATTTTGCTAGGCACTAGGAGGATGCAACTATGAAATGATAGGTGTTTAAGTTGGGAGGTGATGTGAGTTCAGGTTGTGAAGTCTTCCAGACTCTACATTTTAATTTGGGACTCCTGAAGACCAAAACCTTCCAAGACTTAAAAGAAGCTATTACAGCCCAACAACTAGAGGTGTAATTGAATCAGTGGGGCATGTTTTGGTGTTGGGGGAGAGCGGTGCAATATGTACAGAGGACCCCATCCTGCACCTTTTAAAGTCATACCACCTAGATAACACATAATCTCAAAATAGGAGAAAAATCTCAAAGATTCTTTGAACATGTTAAGATTCTATGACGCTACGATTCTAAGTTGAAACAGAGTTCCCTCTTGGAAGAGCCATTAGATTAGGTGAATTCTCAAGATTCCTTCCAATTCCTGGATGATTCTACTCTGCTGTTGTCCTTCATATACAAAATGACTCTATTTATAATTCTTACACTCTACACTTGAGCATTTACTCTGTGCTGGGTACAAAAGACAATGGCCTGGCATCATCAGGAGTTGATGAGGATTCTCTGACGACCAACAATATATTTGTCCGTGTCTAGGAATAGGGCTTTAATTGGCATCCAAGAAACAGAATAAAGCAAAATGGTCCACAGTGGGTGGAAACCATGACCTTACTAACCTGATGCACTTATCAGTTATACTAACTAGTCATAGATGCATTCACCTTATCACACTCTTTACTATTTCTTTTTTTTTTTTTTTTCTCACCGTGGAATGATATGGTTAAATATTTAGTGCTGGGAATTTATGGGAAGATCTGGATCAGAAAAAGTTACTTTCCTGTGAGTAATGTAAATAGTGAGGTATCCATCAGCTCATCACATACCTAAAAACCAGAAAAGAAAGCTTACCAAGGGTTTGTAGCTGAAGGATCTGTTACAAGTATTCAGGTTTATATTTAGCTTTGAATTCTACATATGCACACCCACATATACATACACCCATATTTCAAGTAACTTAGTTTAGAGCAGGGGTTCTTAACCAGGGATCCGTGAGCTTGAACTGAAATTCAAAAAAACATTATTCTTGTGGGAACGTGTTGGTGCGGGTGTGATATATTTATTAAATTATGCACAGTATAGTGTGGACTTAGTGAGGGGTCCGTGGTTTTCACCTGACTGGCAAAGGGGTCCGTGGAGCAAAAATGGTTAAGAACCCTTGGTTTAGAGCATCACCATTTCCATCTGAGCATTATAAGAATGCTATTGTCTCTATTATCACTGTCTTGTGAGATAACTGGTGACATATCTCCCTAACAAGAATCGATCAATTACATAATTGGCATTCTGCAAATTTGAATCAATAATGTTGCTCACTAATCCTAATCACCAAAGTGAAGAGGTTCATGGTTTTCTTAGAGCCAGAAAAGGAAACTGGCAAAAAAATGCTGTCCTGTGTCATCTCTGCTTTCCAGGTAAATCATCCCCAGGTCTGCAATATTCAGTCATTATCACAGAAGAAAGGAGAAAAGACTTATGCATATATCTTCAGGCCCAATGTGAGTTATAGCACAGCCTGAAAAGTAAATGAACAAAAAAAATTTAAACAATTATCAGGAGAAAATTTCCCAAGAGGGGAAAGCGAATCTCTTACAGAACTCTCTGTGCTGGGGTGAGGATCAGATGGGAGATACTGATAGGATTAAGCTGCAAGAACAAAAATTCACACTTTGTTTTAATCTCAGTGTCTTGAATTTGGACTAGTTATTGGCGATCCCTTTCCAGGGGACTACATGGGATGTTCTGATTTGTCCTTATCAATGTCACATTAAATGCAGACATTTCAAGAGTGTAACACAGCATTCATTCGGGATAACAGGAGTGTTGAATTGTACTTTCTTATTTAAATATCAGTGAAAAATGCTCAACAGCACAGGAACTAAAAAAGGAAATAAGAAATTTTGGGTGTTTGGTTAGTGGAATGATGGATTTATAGCGGTGGAAGAAAATATAGATAAAATTATTTGGATGATGCTTTTACATATCTTGTAATATAGTTCAGGTTGAGAAAGGATGATGGATCTCAATTGTGAGGTTGTTGGCTTAGTTTAACTTGAACAAAACGAATTTGCTGTTTTTGTTTCTTTCTTCCTCTTTTCATTCAAATGGGACACACCTTCCTGCTTGAGAAATCTGATTGTTATCTCTTAGCTAGAACCATACCTCAAAAAGTAATATTTTCAGTTTTGGATGTTTTATCTTGCTGATTTCTTACCAAAGACCCCAGAGGAAACTCACATTGAAGGGTAAAGATGGTTGTCGAGTGAGGAGCTATAGATTTGGGCCTGATTTTTGGTGGATGTTCAGTGAAAATAGCTTAAGCAAAGGTAGACTCGATAAGGCAGACAGAAAGAAATGAAATATACTTCTGGGGCAATAAATTGGGCAAAGCAAACACAAAAGAACCCACTAAAGAAGCAGCCAATGAGCTAATTCACAACCAATGTTTGATATATAATTTAAGACCCAATGATCACTTAATATCAACTCCATTACAAGACGCAAGCATGCAGAGAATCTGGCTGGCAATTTCTTCTTGGGCTTGCCTTAGCTGTTTTTATTTTTTTCAAGTGTTTCTGTGGAGGCACCAAAAATGTAAGACTGAAATCGGATTTATCTGAGGCATTTACTTGAATTAATTAGGTAATAAAAGCATTTTCAAATTGCTAATTTACTAAGCAATGTCACCAGAATGCTAAATTACTTTACTTTTATTATGATGATCAAAAGATAAAAGCAGACCTAGCCACAAAACCAAAGCAGAAGGCTGCCTTTCTTCCATGAGAGAAGAGAGGGAGCAGTCATTCTTTGCATAATTATTGGTATTTGTCATCCTTTCCTTGAAAAGGGGAATATCAGTTTTTCTAAAGACTGCTTTCTTTGGCTTCAGAACCTCTTTCAGAATGCTGTTTATCATCCACATTGTCCTCGTTTACCCAGAAACAAATACAGTACTAATATATGTTTCATTAGTCAACTTAATAAATTTAATTTCAGTTCAAAATGTTAATTAAGAAGTGTATATATTTAATTTTTATAAGGATGAGCTTTAAAAACTGTCGGGTCTCAAGTGTTAGGTTAAATTACTAGAAGCAGAATTGAAAAGCAGGGTTAATCAGTGTGAAATTTAGTATCATGAGCCTGGAGTTGATTTTGACACTGTTATAATTAATTTTCCTATACCTTTAAGAAAACAAAGGCTCAACAATCATGGCACTTGTAACTTAACATTTAGGATAAAATTGTGAAGACAAATATAAGAGGAAATAGTAAGGATATTTGCCTCAAAGAGAAAACCACTGAAGAAAAAGCTACCAGACCAGATATTCCATCACTAAGAAATTAATGAGAATTTCACTATTTCATGGCTTTCGAAAAATTGGTTCTTTGCGAATCTAAGAATGCTGCTAACCTGGGAGAAAGAGGATTCATTTTTTTTCTAAATAAGCACACTTAATAATTTCCATGAGATTGAAAATTTAAAACTATGGCAAGTGCCAAATTAAGACTCAGTGTTCCGAATTCCTAAATTCTGAGTCTATTTTCTTAAGAAATATCTAAAGTACTCTTCAAAACGAACCCAATTAATGTAATTCCGTGGACTTAAATAACATACACACTAGATCTGTTTCTGTAAAACGCAGCTGTTCTGTTATTTATATTTTGCTATTTTTAAAATTAGAAATATGGTTTATATACATATATGTAAAGTAACTTTTTAAAGAGTAAATCTGTTGTCTTCTGCAATCATTAAATTATATAAAAAACAACCCTACAACCAATTAGCTTGGAAGTCTTATATTCATGCCTCTGAATTTTACTGCGGCTTTAACAAGGAAAGCAGCAAATCCAGGTATTTAATGTAATAGAAACGGCATTGGAAGCAACTTGTGTCCCTGGCAGTTGACATGGCAAAATTTCTTCGTCTCCTGTCTCTTCCTCACTCCACTCCGCTTAACCTCTCCGCCCTTTCTCCCTTTCTCCCACCTTCCTCTCTCTCTCTCTCTCTCTCTCTCTCTCTCTCTCTCTCTCTCTCTCTCTCTCTCACACACACACACACACACACACACACACACACACGAGATACTGGGCATCTCCAGGCCATGGAAGGTGCCATGTGGGGAGTGAAGAGACGCGGGGAGAGACGGCAGAGAGTGCGGGTGCCCACATCATTGGCTGCGGGGTGAGTGCGGGTGGACCCGGGTAGCCCGAAGAGAGGGACGCAGGTTATGAGTGCAAGGTCGGGGCGGACCCTTCCCCTCATCCACAACCCTCCTCCCACTAGCGGGGATCTGCGGCACGAAGCGCGGGGCCCTCAGCCCCCAGCTGGGCCCGGTAGGGGTGGGCGGGCAGGAGGCGGAGCGCAGCGCGGGGCGGCGGGAAAGGGGCGGGGAGGACAGCTCAGGCTCCCGCGGGCGGTGGGACAGTTGGCAGAACCTGCGGGCTAGGTGGGAGGTTGGTCCGCCGGGAAGGAGAAAGGCAAGGACCGACGCTCCGGGTGAGTGAAGAGGCGCCTGGAGCCCAGAGGTCGGGGGACCGCTGGCTCCTCCTGCAGCGGGAGAAGGCGCATCCAGCAGGCTCAAGGGCGGCAGCGGCAACCCTGCGCGCAGGTGGGCACCCCCGAGCGCGGCGCTCTGGCCGCCAACCCCCTCCACGGGTCCGCCGCGGGCCGGATACTCTCCTTTCCGGGCCACCGCACTCGGGTACAAGGGCTGGGCCGGTCGGGGGGCTGGACCGGTCGGTGGGCAAGAGGAAAGCTCCGTGGTGTGCGCGCGCGCTGGGCCGGGGGGGAAGAGGTATAGAAAAGCTGCCTCCCTCGGGGTTCTCTCCCGCGGGTCTCACTTGTCCCCACCACCAACCCCTTCAGAGGAGCTAAAAGCACCGGAGTAGCTTTGGAGGATTGCGATTCCCGCCTCATCTCCCCCACCCCCGCCCGCAATCTTAGACGCTGCGTGCAGGTCGCTCCGCTCTTTGCAATCCACACCCAGTAACCACAAGGACGCTCTCTGCCCCCGGCCCGCGGAACAGTAGGGACCGTGGGAGGAGGGAGTGATGGCAGAACCGGCCCGGGCATGTGCGAGGAAGGCCGGAGTTGCTCGAGTATTGTCTGCGGGGGCCGGTGCCTCCACCCACGAGCTCCCTGGAGCTTTCCCGGGCCAGAGTGGAGGAAATGGGTTTGCTGAACTTATCTCCGAGGGCTGACTGTGCACATGCACTTGGCGCCTTGTGCACATTTGGACGAGGGTTTAATCCAGGCAAGTAGGAGGGAGTATTGGTCACCCGAGGCCCCCCCCCCCCCCCCCCCCCCCGCAAAGACCCTCTGGCCCAGAGCATGTTCGGGGTTGGGAGGGAAATGTGTGAATGTGCGTCCTAGGGAAGGAGGAGAGTGTCTCTAGGAGACTTGATTTCTTGGATTTGCTGCATTTCCTTAGACCAAACCAGGCTTTCAGGGCTTTAAAGTAAATTATGGTGAAGTAGGACAGATCTCTGGTTGGGATAAAAGATCCCGGGGTTTACAGGGTAGCGGTCCGGGCCGGTGTGCTCGCTCGGTGGCTTCTGGACCTGTCTCGCCTAGGTGGTGGGGGTGGGGTGGGTGCTTGTGTCTTTCGTTTAAGGTGCGGGAGCTGGGGCACTTGGAGAAGGTAAAAAGCTTTGCGGCACGGTATGCTCTTCTAAAATAACTCCAGAATCTCAGTATCTGTCTGTCTGCCTGCCTGCTTGCCTCTCTCTCACACACGCACACAGAAGCACGCGCGCCCACGCGCGCGCGCGCGCGCGCCCACACACACACACACACACACACACACACACACACACACCTTTCATCTTCTAGGAGAGCTCTTTGGGGAGCATGGCTGCTTGGACTTGCTGAAAGTTCATAGATTTTATTCATGTACTTATTCCGTTCCTGACTTTTTTTTTTTTAAAGAAGAAAAAAGGACCTACCCGTATGAAAATCCGCGGGGTATCAGAAAGACCTTTCAGTCCTCTTCATTCGCATTGAAATCAGGGGTAGGGAATTAGGACGAAAATATCCCACCAAACTGTTGTTTAGACTGAACAAAGCTCTAGCTCATGTTAGAATTATTACTATTTTAAATAGACATCTTAAAACCATGTGACAAAATAACCTTTGCCTGGATCTCTCTTCTTTGTGCTAATTTACAGAATTCTAATAAGTCACCCGACTCACAAAGCAGTCAAGTTGCATTTTAATTTTAAACAACAGGTCTTGAGATGACTGTAAGTTTGCAAGCAGGGTTCTGTGACTCCATCTCTTTCTCCCATAAACTGATCAGAGTGGTGTACAGTTGATAATCTGGATCTTATTATGTATGTTTCAATTTCTAATCGAATAGTTTATCAAACCATTGGAGGGGAAGGAGACCTTAGAAATTTTCCAAATAGAGGAGAAAGAACACTTTTGTCTCCTGGAGCAAATATTTTGCTACTTTCTTTCCCATTTGTCCCTGTTAGACGCAAGAAAAGATGCATTGTTGACGAATGATATATGGTTTATTTCTCTTCTATGTCTACAGGTGGCAGTGTAGAAGCCAAACAGGAGCTTCCAGAAGTGGTTTCTGAAAAATAAGAGTGAATGTACATGAGTAAGCAAGCACAGGAATCTGAAAAAAACCACAGGTATGTAAAACAATTAATCCACCTATCCGGTTTTATAATTATTGCATTCCAGTAGTACTAACCGATTTGTTGTTCTGCTCAATATTATGACATTTATATAGGCTTTTATGAAGTGAAACGTATTTTGAGGCATTCTCAGAGGAGAAAATGTCTAATTTATTTCAGACAATGTATTTAAATAAAAAATACTGCATGTTTCTATATGACATTATTATTTACTTTTAGAAAAGAGGATTGTTTTTCCAATGTGACCATGTGGCTTTGAATTTAACCAGTTCTCGCTTGATAGTTAATTAAAAAAAAAACTATTTTCCTAAACCTGTATAGAACTGTCAATTGCTCTGAGTAATTTCATTTGGGACACTGTTAACAAAGTTACCCTGTTATGCCAACAGGTATACTGCTTTTTACTAAAACTCCATCTTACTATTGACTTTTCACCACACTGATCAGAATACAGGCATATCAGGAGGACTCTTTTAAACTAGCCTTTCTGTTTCCAATCTTCTCATCAGTTTTTCCTGCCTTGCTCTTTTTTCCAAGCCTGACATGTAAGAGGTGCCTTCCTAATTCACCCACTGAAAGTACTTACTTGGCTGAAATGAAGGCACCTTTTTTATGTGACCATAGATAATCAAGTTTGTGAAATTATTTATTATAACAATTCAAAAGAATTTGCCATTGGCTATCCTTAAAATGTAAGGTTTTTGCATATTAATGCCTTTTACAAGAGCTGGGTAGCACACTATTATGAATGGTAAAAGAAACCAGAGGGGAAGAAAGTCTACCTTTGTGTATTATTTTTCTTTCTTGAGAATGGTAGGCCATAGCTGTTGGTGCTTTCCCAGGGAAGGTAAAATTATTGTGGTGTTGCCTGTATAAGGCTCAGGCATCAAAATGGCTTTTAAAGGGAATGAAGCTTTTTCTTCCTCAGGAGGTGTAAACCTTCATTATAATGCCAGAAATGTAGTGATACCTTGTGAATTTTGACATTCTGCCTTTACCACTGAGGAGGGATTTGTTTAGCCTCTTGCTAATGAGGATGTAAAGCAAAATCTGATGCTGTTCCTTAAGCTTAAAAAGGTCAGACTGAACACTTAGCAGTAGAAAGGTAATTGGGATCTCTCAAGTATAGACTAAAGGCCTCAAGAAAAGCTCTCCAAAGTCAAAGTTTGCCCTTCTGCATGAGACCTTAGCTTCATTATCTGTCTCAGGAAACTGGGAAGCAACCAATTATCTCCCAACAGTGTCTATGAGGAATAGGGTCAAATCTTCTAAATCAGAAAGGGGAAAGAGCAAAGTTGAAATTATATCCCAGTTTTGAATTAGAGTATACTTATTGTACAGACATCTAGGTGCCTTAGAGACATTTTTATGGTATAACATACACAGTAAAGTGAAAAATGCTTTAATCTTAAGTGTACTGCTTAATTAATTTTTATATATGTATACACCCATGTGACCACCACTCAGGTCAAGATATAGAAACATTTCCAGCACCCCAGAAGAATTCCTCTTAACCTTTCCAGTCAACCCCAAGGTAACCACATTGTGATCTCAAAACTCCATCAACTAGCTGTATCTGCTCTTAAACGTCATACAAATGGTATCATATAGTATGAACTCATGTGTATGTCTTCTTTCACACAATGTAACGTCTGTAAGAGCCATCCATTTTGTTGAGTGTATTAGTAGTTCATTGTAATCTATTGCTTAGTCGGATTCCCTTGTATGGTTATATCACAATTTTTATAAACACAATTGTTTCCAGTTTGGGGCTAATATGAATAAAGTGGCTATGAACGTTCTTGAATATGAGTTTTGGTGCACATTCCACTCATTTCTCTTTATCATATACCTAGGAGTGGAAGTGCTGGGTCATAGGGTAGGCATATATCCAGTTTTATTTAGTATATATTGCCAAACAGTTTCCCAAAGTGGTTGCACCAATTTAAATGCCTCTAGTAGTACACAAGAGTTCTAGTTACTCTGCATTTTCACTAACCTTTGGTTTTGTCTGTCTTGTAAATTTTAGCTATTTTGGTGGGGACATCTCATTTTATGACCTTTTTTTAAATAGACATTAATTTTTAGAACAGTTTTAGATTGACAGAAAAATGTTGGAGAAAACAAAGGGTTTCCATATCAACGCCCCCCCCCATACAGTTTCTCCTATTAATATCATGCATTAATGTGGTGACTTTGTTAAAACTGGTGAACCAATATTGATGCATTATTATTAACTAAAGTCCATAATTTACATTAGAGGTCACTCTTTGTGTTGTATGTGTTTTGACAAATGTGTACTTTCATGTATCCACCACTATAATATCATACAGAATAGTTTCACAGCCCTAAAAATGCCCTGGGCTCCATCTATTCACCTCTCCTTCCAGCCCACCCCTGAATCCTGGCAACCCACTGATCATTTTACTGTCTCTATAGTTTTGCCTTTTCCAGAGTGTATAGTTTTCTCAAACTGGTTTCTCTCACTTAGCAATATTTATGTAAGTTCCTCCATGTCTTTTCGTAATTCATAGCTCATTTCCTCTTTATCATTGAATAACACTCCACTACATGGATGTACCACAGTTTATCCATTCACCTGTTGAAGGACATTTTGGTTCTATTGAAGGACATATTGGAGGCTTCCAGTTTTTGGCGATTATGAATAAAGCTACTATAAACAATTGTGTGCAGGTTTTTGTGTGGACATATATTTTCAACTCATTTAGGTAAATACCCAAGAGCGTGATTGCTGGATCATATGGTAAGCCTATGTTTAGCTTTGTAAGAAACTGTCAGACTGTTGTGCCAAGTGACTACCATTTTGCATCCCCACCAGTAATGAATGAGCATTTTTCTTTGTGGTTTTTCTTTGCATTTCCTGATGTTGAGTGCCATTTCACATGCTTAATGGCATTTGCATATCCTTTTGTGAAGTGCCTTAATTATTTGTGTGAGTTCTTTTACATTCTGCATGAGTTCTTTGTCAGATATATATATTACAAATATTTGCTCCTGGTCTGTGGCTTGCCTTTTCTTAACAGCATCTTTTGATTAATTTCAATGAAGTCCGGTTATCAATTTTTTTCTTTTATGGTATTTGCTTTCTGTGTTCTAGTTATGAAATCTTTGCTTAGTTTTGGATTATTTTTTAAAACCTCCTTTTTAATTACTGAAAATATATGAAGGTCATCTGTTTGGAAGATATGGTAAATTAACCATAAGTATATTTCAAGAATTAAAACTTGTGGTGTTCTTTGCTATAGCATGTGGCAGAGAAGGGGTTTGAAAAAGTGCATTTTTAATTAAGAACTAGGGACACAGATTCTGTTACTCCAGTGACTCCTTTGCTGTCTTCCCCCTGCACTGATAATGTATTTGGGACCTCTCTAGAGTTGAAGGAACTGTAGAAAAGAGCCTAATAATGGCTTAGCTATAGAAAAGAATGTGGCAAAATGGGTGAGTATCCATGCTTCTCAGTTAATAATCCTTGCTTGTTAAATGGTTCTTCCCCTTCGCTCTTCCATCCCTGAGGAAGTTCCCTTCTTTCCTTTTCCTTTTTTTTTTTAATTTTTTAAAATTTTATTTTTATTTTATTTTTTAAATTTTACCAGGAGGTCCTGGGGATCGAACCCAGGTCCCTCTATATGACAGACGGACGCCCAACCATTTGAGCCACATCCGCCCCCCTTTCCTTTTCCTTTGAAATGTTGTTGTCCCTCAAGATTCTGACATTTGTCAACCTTTTCCATATTTTTCCATCTACATCTTTTTCCTGGATGCCCAGTATTCCCTGTCAGGTCTCCAGTTGCCCATCTGTGTTCTAATGACTCTCCAGGTTTTTTTTTTTTTTCTCCAGGTTTTTATCTCCTGCTCTTACCCCCTTTCCCTTAAAGTCCATATCTGTAACCTTAACTGCCTCCTGGACATCTCCTTCTGGATGTCTCACAGGTTGCCTTCATTTTAAAAAATGCTATTCCTCTCCAGTTTGCTTTTCTGCTTTCTTGCCTTAATTGATATATTTGCCATTAATCTAGGATCCTGAAGTAGAAATCTTGGCACTGTCCTTGATTATCCCATCCAACTTTTATCACCCCCACAGTCTATCTAGGTGGTCATCAAGGCTGTTGAACCATTTTCCTGTCCCTGAAACACCTTTCAAAACATCTTCTCTTCCCCATATGCACTACCTCCTGGTTCCAGTTCTTTAACTCCCCTTTTGGGCTGTAGTACTAGCCACTTACCTAATCTCGATTGTTACTCTTGGCTCTAATCCATCTTCCACTTGTCATCAGCTTTCTCCTCCTAAAACATGGATTTGGTCATGTTATTTCCCACTTTAAAAAAAAAAACAATGATTTGTAGCTCTTGACTGCCTATATGATGCTTTCAAATCGCTTAGCATTTTTTACAGTATGAGATACTTCATTATTTGCCCTCCACTTACCTTTCCTGCTCTTTCATCTGCCATTTCCTCCCCACACCCCTTAAACCATTTTCCATTCCTAGAACATTCCTTTAGTTCTTTCCCACACCTATGCTTTTTGCACATGCTGTTTCTTCTACTTCTGGTAGATGTCTGTTCCTGTTCACTTAGTGAATTACTATTTTTCCTTTGAAATCCAGCTTGACAGTGGCCTCTTCTTTGAGCCTTCCTATTTCCTAAGTAGACTTTGTCATTCTTTGAAAAAAATTTTTTGTGGTAATGTGTATACAACATAATATTTTCCATTTTAACCACTTTCAAGTACACAATTCAGTGGCATTGATTATATTCACAATTAGTTTTCATTTTAAAATCTAATCTAGTTTACTAAGGGAAAGGGATCTTTGTTTCTTGAAGCTGGCAAGGCCCTAGGATCATCATTTGACCATCAACTATTATCGTGAATGTAAATGTAGATAATGGAAATAAAGAAGATTCGGGGGGGGGGGGCGTAGAATCCATATACCCAAGACAAATCACCAAAGTCCATGTTTTTATTTCTAAGCAACTTGAACTTTTTATGGTTTATAGCTTCTAAAGGGGCAAGGAAAACCCAATACATTTACATTGAAGTTTTCATTAAATTGGATTCCTGACAATCACAAGCATTTGGTAAAACCATAATGAACCAAACCTTCTGAGTCCTGACTGCTGAAGTTCAGGGGACAAAGGACCCTTCAAAGTGCTTGCAGCTTCCTCAAGGAACAACTCTCAGCTGTCTCCAGGGCATCTTCAGAAGAGGATGACCAGCAGGGAGGCAGTTCTGATCCAGACTCATGGGTCTGATTGCAGCCCAAGATGAACTCAAGATGGCTCCATGGTTCCTAGCATCCTATTTGGCACTTCCCCTCAAGTCCTCAGTCCTTATCCTTTTATCCAAAGCATATTTAAAACAACCCCAGTCTCATTTTGGCCATGATGATTCAGGTTGGCCTAATGGAAGTATCATTGGAGCTGTGAGATGGGGAATGAGCACTTTAGTACTGTAGAAAGAACTTCTTTCCTTTCTCTTCATTCTGGAAGTTGGTATGGATACACTTGGGTATTGGGGACCTTCTCGTTATGGAGCACCCTTGATTATTTGCTGGTGGATTGTCTCAAGCATCTGATTTAGAAGGAGTTTTCTGGGAAAGAAGAGTGTTAGGAAAAGAAAAGATTTGATTGATTGGGGCTGTTCATTTGTGATCTCCTTTATCATGTGTGAAAATTTAAGATGTCTTGCTACTGAGAAATAGTCATAGTTTACCCTATCTGAATGTTTGTGTGCTTTTCCAGCTGTTAACAAATTATCCAGAGAGTGAAAACATTTATTTAAATGTTTCTGAATTACCATCTATTAAGGAATCCTTTTTAAGGGCTAGAGTACATTAGGAAGAAGTATACTTATAAACATGTGGGAGCTTAACTGAAATATGCTAAAACATACATGAAGTGACCCCTGATTTCCAGGGATAATATAATAGCATAGAGAATTTGAATTTTCTAGAACTTGATTTTAGCACACATCTGTATTTGGTAGAGTTATTAGAAGTAATTAAAGAAAACTGATACTAACTATAAGTTCATGGACTAGAGTAAACTTACTGGTCTACTATAGACTTATTGTGGTTTTAGCAATGGAAGAACTTTTATCATTGATGTGGAGGCAGTGGCCACTGGAGGTTCTGAGGGCAGGGAGAAGGAAAAACAGTTTTAATATGGGGGCATTTTCAGGACTTGGAAATTGTCCTGAATGACATTGCAATGACAGATCCAGGCCATTATATATCTTGTCATAATTTACAAAATGGTGCAGGAGAGAGAGTGTAATCTACAATCTAAACTACAATCCACACTTAGTGGCAATGCTCCAAAATGTGTTCATCAATTGTAACAAATGTTACACTAATGATGGATGTTGTTAATGTGGGAAAATGTGGGAGGGGTAGGGAACAGGCCACATGGGAATCCCCTATATTTTTTAATGTAACATTTATGTAATCTAAGTATCTTTTAAAAAACGTATATTTAAAAAATAAATAAAATGTTACTTTAGAGAAACACATACAAAAGAAAACTGAAAGTTTTACTTCATTCATTCCCATTTCTATTAATCTTAGTTATGCAGATGAACTGCAAAGTGACCAAAACGCATTAAAAAGAGGCACTTAAAGGGCTGTAAAAACCCTAATGACATGGTTGCCAGTGATGCAAACTTAGAGAAATGAAAAATCCTCAGCCGAAATAACAGATGCGCTATTATTTATGGGTGAAAAATAGAATTTTCACCTATTTTTAAAAATATATCTTTTCAAAAATTTTTCTTAGGGTAAGTTTTCCTTTAATTTTTAGGGGACAAAAGATTTCTTATCTCACTTACTATGCCTTACTTATACACCAGTTTCTTACTGGATATCTACATATCATTTGCTGTTTTGTTTTTAAGTGACAACATAAATTCAAATGGCCATGGTTCAATATTTTTAGAAGACCATGACAGTTTGAATTATCAAATCAATATTTTTATTGAGCTATTAGTATTTTTATCAAATCAAGATTTTATCAAATTGAAATAAGATGCTAATTAGTATGGTATTTACAGGTACTCAGGCTTTGTTTTTTTAAAAGAACTATAGTTTGATATCATAGACAACACTGTAAAATATTTTATATACTATATTTCTAACATGTTGCATGATATTAATTATCCTTCTTAGGTTATATTTACTGATGTATAAATACATGGTGTATATGTACATATAGACACTCACTGGTTTATGTGTGCGTGTGTGTATATATGTATGTATATATATATATATAGAGAGAGAGAGAGAGAGAAATATGAAACTCACACATACTCCTGCGTAAGGTTAAAATACTTGCAAAGATATTTAAAAACCGTGAGGAGGTATAGAGCTGCTGTTTATTGAAACAGCCACGAAAGACATTCAGTAGGATAATGACTGAGTTCTATTGGGATTACTAGTTAAGTATTTACACTGAGGCAGGTATATGATTGAGAAACAACTAAAGAATACAAGGTTGTATTTTTAGAGGGAACCTCGGGTGTCCCATTGATTGGTATTGATGGGCACATTGCTTTTAAATGGAAATTTAAAATCATAAACATTTAAGATAGAGTCGCTAATCACTCATCCTTTGAACACCAGTTCCCCACATTGAAAAATATTTTAAATGATTTCCATGTTTCATAAATACTATGTTTTTTTCCCTGATTAATTATGTTATTATGCTAGCCACATTTTCTTATTGTTGTGGCATTACCATTATATTCAGTTTCCAAATGGAGGCTTGGGCACAGAGGTGCGGATCCATGGCTGCAGAGGCTGACTTGCCTATCCAGTAACCCAGCTGTGCTCATTCAGGTGGGTCTTAGGCTGCATTTTAATAATCAAAACAAAACCAGGCAGGTACTTGACTAGGAAAATATAAAGGAGGAGGAGGATAGACTCTTAAATGAATTTCAGAAAGAGGAGGGGTTATGGCTGTTTTCAGTTAATCCTAAAGCTTTAAATTTATGCAGGAGAAAGGACAGATGCTATTTCTTCCTAAAATAGCTGTGGGGAATAAAAATCCATGTGCACTAGAGAAAACACACTGTGCCATAGTGATGAGAAATCTATGCAGAGTATCAGATGTCCTTTCTTTACCTTCAGCAACAGCAATGGGGGTTATTTTCTCTGGTCATAATTCCTGGTCACCAAGCTTGAATACATGAAATTGTGTATGATGATACGATGCATGTTCTTACCCATTCCTTGAGACTCAACAGAAAATAACCTGTCAGGGCTTAGGTGACAGCCCTGGCCACACCTTTCTCTATATTTTTTTGTACATGTGTCCCTGTGCTGCCTGGGAATATCGATATATTCATAGAGTAAGAGTATGTGCACTATCAGTGAAAAACATATTTTCATTTAAAAAATTCACCAAGAGCTCTGATCTTGGATTGGATTTGACCTTGGTCTGGCTTGGTGCTGAGATCAGAAGGCTGGGTTTAGAAGTCAGGGTGCTACAGTTTTGGTCCCCATCTTGCTTCTAAATAACTCTGGTTGTTGAGCACATTATTTTTATTGCTCTGGGCTTAAGAATTGTGATCTCTAACGTGAGGGTTGGGCTACTGGTCTCTAAAGTCTCATCTTATTCTGACACTTCATCACATGTCATCAGTCTTTTTTTAAATTTTTTAAACAATTTATTGAAGTATATCATTCATACATGAACATAACATAAACTATAAGTGTTCGGTAAACATCGTGAACTTACAAAACAGACATGCATAACATCATACAGGTCTCTCACACATCATCCCCCCACAAACACCCTGCATTGTTGTGAAATATTTGTTAACAAATCATGAAAGAGCATCATCAAAGTATTACTACCAACTATAGTCCATACCTTCCTCTCCTATACATTTTTTAAGGATTTATTTATTTATTTATTTATTTACTTTTATCCATTCCCCCCCGCCCCCGTTTTTGCTGTTTCTGTGTCCATTCGCTGGGTGACTCTGTGTCCCTTTCCTGCCCTCTCTTCTCATCCTTCTCCTGTCTTCACTGGGATTCGATTCTCGGAACCTTCGATGTGGGAGAGAGCCATCCTACCGCCTGCACCACCTTAGTTCCTGGTTTTTCGGTGTGTCTCGTCTTGGCTCTTCCTTGTGTCACATTCCTGTTATGTCATCATTTTGCTGTATGGCTCATGGGGCCTGGAGGCGCACACGCACACGGGGCCTGTTGGCCCACGCGCCTTCTATATTTTTCTTTTTTTAAATATGTACCTGGAGGTCCTGGGGATCAAAACCAGGTCTCCCCATATGGGAGATGGATGCCCAACCACCCGAGCCACATCTGTCCCCCTGCTATATCACTTAAGATTGACCAAAGATACCCAAAGTTACAGTCTTTTCCCATACAGGATGGCAGCATTCCAAAAACCAGACCTAGGGAGAAAAACTAGGTCTGGGGACACATGCATGGTTTCTAATATTGCGAATTTTTAGCCTACCCTGATTATCACAAAATCAGGACAGCGAGAATATTTGCATTGTCATCAGTCTTAATACCATGTTTTTTTTTTTCAGTTTCAGTACCATAAAATTATTATTGAAATAAAAAATTTGCATAAAATATGGAGTTAAATTATTATAAAATTAATGAAATGTTAAGGTGTGATTTTACTGTACTTGGTCAAGAACAGAGTGACTAGAATTCTACCAAAAAAGGTAACTTTATTGTTCAGGTAGGGTGAGGGTCCCCTCCCCCCACATACTTTCCCAGTCTTCAATATTTATTACCACTTTTCAAAGAATGGGAGACTATTTGTATTTGACCAAGTTTGGGGCTGCTGTATGGCTTTCATAATGCTTTCTGTGTTTTTGTACTAATTTGACATTTCAGGTGTGGTTTTCTTGCATTCATTCTGTTTTGGGCTATTAAGCTTCTTGAATCTGCCAGTTGATGTTTTTCATTAGTTTTGCTAAATTCTCAGTCATTGTTTCTTCCAGTCTTGCTTCTGCCCTGTTCTGTCTTTTATCTCCTGGCTCTCCAATGACATGCCCATGAAACCCTTTGACTGTGTTCCACATATTTCTTCTGATCTATTCTTTTTTTTCCCCCTGTTTTCTATCTGTTTCAAAATGGGTGTTTTCCTCTGACTTGTATCTTCAAGTTTACTAATCTCATCTTTTGATATATCCAGTTTGTTATTAAACATATCCAATAAATTCTTAGTTTCAGCTAATGTATTATTCTTAATTTTAGACATTTTATTTTTCTAGGATGTCTACTTGATTCTTTTTTAATAGATTCTAGTCCTCTTGAAATTTTCCATCTTTTTGTCCATTTCATCCTTTTTCTCTTATTTTCTTAATAATAGTTATTTTAAAGCTCTTGTCTACTAAATCCAGTATCTGGCTCAACTGTTGAGTCCACATTGGTCTCTTTTCCCACTTGGATATTGGTTACATTTTCTTGCACTTCTTCTCCTGACTGATATATATTTTTAAAAAATTATACCAGACTTTGTATGTGAAAGAACCTTAATATCTCTAGATTATATCTTCCTCCAGAAAGGATTGGATTCTCCCTTTTCCTCTGTTAGATAAAATAGTGAGGAACTGATCACCTCTATTCCACTGGTGTCAAGGCTGGGTTGCAGTTTTAGGAAGACTCAACCCAGCTGTGGTTGTCCATACTCCTTGGGCATACCTCTCTTTGGGCTTTTGATAGAAAGCCTGGTGAATGTTTGTCTTCTAAACCCTGAGAAGAACGTGGGAGATTCAATTCTGCCCTTTGAGGTCTTGAGTCTAGCTCTTTAGCCTCCTGCTGCCTCAACTTCAAATTCTTGCAACTCTTGAGGAGAAAACTAGTTATATATTTGAGGCAGACACTCCTACTCTAGTAGGACTTTGGGTCTGAAACACAGTGAAACTGTGGGAGACTTCACTCTGCCTTTTAGAAACCCTCATTCTTAGTATCTCAGCTTCCCTTTTACAGTCCCAGAACTTACCAAATGGGAGTATTTTCCATCTGTCACATTAACCTTGGCATGTTCACCCAAAAACCTTGCTGGTTTCTCTTTTCCTCAGTAGAAATTCTCTCTCTCAGCCAAATCTCCTCAGTGTGAGCCCAGAATCCCCAAAGGCCCTGAGGGAAGAAACTTTCAGATTATCTGTTCCCTTCCTCTGGCATTCTTGACCTTGAGTCTCTTATAGTCTAATGGAAGCCTCATACTTGTTTTCCTGCATAAAACGTGTAAGATGGGATCAGCAGTTTTATGCATTATTTGCATGTCCTCATCTGTTCCCCTCATGGAATCTTCTGTTTAAATATTAAACATTTTTCAGCTTCATGATAAAAGTAATTTTTGTAGTAAGCACCTGCTGACCCATTACAATCTTTCCAAAGGAGGAAAATAGGAATACTAAGACAATATGGTCCTCTTCAAAATATTTCCATTGCTTATTTTTCAGTTTTCCTATTTCAATTTGTCTAGAAAACACTTTGTAGGTAGAAGATGGTAATAGAGGCTGTTTTACTTCGTTTAAAGCTCTCTCAGATGGGTTCCTTATTGGACACATTTACTTCTCTTTTGTAGTAAAATGAGGCATGACTGTTATTACAAACTCCTCCATTTGTGAAGAAAATTTGCTCTGGAGAACTTGCTCCAGAGGATTCTAGTAACACTAATAGTCAGCATCCATATGGTTCACACATGTTAAAAAAAAAAAGAGAGAGAATGAACCTCTCAAATTATTTAAATTTGAACCATTTTATTCTTAAGGAGCAATTCTGTTAACTTTTCTTTGAAGCTGTGTAAGACTTGGCCAGTGCTGAGAGCACCAGGGCTGGCAGGGGCCCTGAGTTCTAGTGTTGGTTTGCTTCCCACAAGCTCTTTGTCTTGAGTGAGGCCTGTTTTCTCATCCTGAGAATGAGGACATTGAAGTAGTTGAATCTTAATCCTTACCATCTCTGCCCCTTGTATTCCCATCTTTCATCACTTTGAAATTAAGGTTGTACTTGCATTTCAATAAACTATATTGCCAGGATCAATTAAAAGAATAAACTTTAATTTCTTTTGAATCTTTTAAATGTTCTGCCTTTGTGGCACCAAATGGAAAAACCAAGAGCTGCCTGTCAGTGTCTAGGAACAGAGTTAGCATGAAAACAAATGAAAAAAAAAAGGTGATTTTGAGCCCCAAGTACCTGGATTGAAGTTCCAGGTTTGCCATTCATCTGCTTTGGGGACTTGGGCCTCTGAACCTCAGTTTCCTCAATTGTACAATGGATAGGAGAGTACACTAGCTTTACCTATCTCACAGGGCTGTTGTGAAGATCAGATAAAATGTTTTCTGTGTGTGTATGCTCTTCATAAATAGTGAAAGCTGTAAAAATGTCAATTCTCATTAGGACTGTAATGATGCAGCCCTTCTCAGCTGTAGCCATCTGTTATTGGTGGCTGTCATTATCAAAAGTGAGATGTGTAAATGGCTCAAGGGTATTTAAATTATAAGCAAGCTGACACTATTCACTAGTTGTGAGCTCTCCTAGGAGCCATTGACATGTAGAGCCCTAAGGGACCAGGGATCATCTTACCAAATCTCCCCTCTTTTAAAGATGCAGTTTAGGAAGTTTAACCGACTTACCTAACATAACATAACTGCTGCAAGGTAGAACCACAACTAAGACCAGCAACCATGTTCTGTTTAAACCCTGATTTGTGCGATTACTTCTACAATGTTGGTAAAAGGTGAAAATAATGAAGAGGTTTCTTTTGCTCGCAAACATTGGGATTTTCTACTCCCCTTCTCCCTATGACTCCACTAACATGTTTCATTTCCCTCCTACTTCACAGCCCTCCCCTCCCATTGTGGTGGTGGCACCTGTCCCCACTCCAGGGAAGATGGTCCTGCACCTCCCCTTCCAAAGCCGACCCTCCAACTCTGCTCCTGATTTGGACCCCTTTTTTTCTCCTCCAGGACACTATTCTAGCAGTTATCCTGTTTGTGTCCTATATTTCCTTTCTTTCCCTTTCTGCCGGCTCTTCTCCTTGGCCTACAAATGTGCTCAAGCTTGTCGTAGAATTTTTTTATTTTTAGTTCATTCTACATTCCCCTTTTTGTCAACACTTGGCTAACTAGAAAGACAAATTGGTAAGCAGAGTCACTGCTTTCTCAACTTCCATTCTATTCCTTTATTCAATAACATACAAGCACCATGACAGGCACATGGTCTTAGAAAAATTCGTCGTTCCCTGCCTCTCTAGTCCCTCACCTTCCTCTTGTCCTTCACCCCCTTCCCTTGTCCTTCTGCAACCAGTTCCTCCCTTTCTGACCCCTTCCTCTCTTTCTCTGCCTCTGTTCTCTGCTACCTCCATCCCCTTTCCTTTGTTTGTTGCAATTTGGCTCTAACCTTCCTAGGGAATCTGACCTGGCCTTGTTCATCAGTGACCTAATTATGAACTTCAGTGGCTGGTTCTCAATGGTATTTGTCAGTCTTTAACTCTTGTCTGACTTTTCAGCACTTTTTCTTCCTTCTTGGCCTCTATGATCCCTTCTTTTCAGAATTTAGGCTTGACTTCCTCCCCCCTTTCTAATTTTTTAAATGGCGCTCTTCTCCTGTGTAATTTAGCAGCAGCCCATAGTTATGTGCCCACTCTGCCTCCGTCAGTACCCACCAGTCAACGTGGGCTGTTTCCTCATACCCTTGACATGCCTTCAGCCACTTGCTTCTTTTTTCTTCCATAAGCATTCAGCTCAGATGGCTTCCTCAGGGAAGTCTTCACCAGCAATCTCAGTTAGTTGCAGCTCCACAGAACTTTTGGAGGTGTCTCTAGTAGCCCTGATGTCAATGTTATTAGGATTGCACTTCTGTCCTTCCCCTTTAGTCAGTGTGTGCCTTGTGGGCAGGGACTGTGTCTGATTCATCTCTACTGGACTTGGCCTTCACATTAAGCCTTCAGTCAGTGCTGGATAAATGAGGAAGAACATTCAATCACTTAAATACGTTACCTATAGACAAGTACTCTTCTGCTTTAAGAGATTTTTGTCAACAACAAGGAAAAGAGGAGTTCACAGTGAACTTTGTCGTGGGAATGTATGAATAAGCTAGTTTATTAAATATTGAGTTATTTTCTATGAAGTACCACAGTGTGATAGGTAGAATAATGGGCCCCCAAAGATGTCCATGTGCTAATCTCTGACACTGGCAAACATGATACATGGCAAAGGGGAATTACAGTTGCACATGGAATTAAGGTTGCTAATCAACCAACCTTAATTAAGAAGTGTGCCCTGGGCTCTCTGGGTGGGCCTAATGTAATCATAAGGATCCTTAAAGGTGGGCTTTGCTGTAAGATCTCTTTTGAGTCTTTGGACTGCTGAGGGTCTTAAAGCCTTGAATATTATCTTTGGCTAATGCTTCACTGACCAATTCCTCTCTATAGCAAGTATAATTACCTCAGTTTTCTTCAATATTACCTGCAGTAAAAGAAAGGTACTAATGTTTATTGAACGCTTATATCAGTCAGGTGCTTTAAATACATTCCCTTATTTAATGTGCTAAATGGCTCAAGAAGTAGGTATTATTAAATCCTTTTATGGATGAGGAAACAGGCCCAGAGAGGTTAACTTACCCAAGGTCACACTGCTAGTAATTGGTGACCCTGAGGTTTTACTGTGCATGAAGAGAAAATCCTGAAATGTGATATTTTCACATTTGCAAAGCATGAGCATGGCATATACTGTCTTCTATATTTTAAAGTCTCGCCTTACATTTTGAAAGTTAAAGATTCATTTGTAGCAAAGATACATTTGAGGCAATGTAACATTGTAACAAATGTTTAGAAAGTAGACAAGAGGGAAAAAATTAGTCATAATTCTCCCCAAAATCTTGACTGTATTTTGGAATATTTCTTGTCAGTCTTTTTTCTCTGTGCATATGTATGTTGCAGTTTCTCATAGCTGTAACCAGTCATTTTATACTTTTTATCATTTTACATTAGGTAAGTAGTTTTTCATGTTTTTTATGTCTTCATAATTATTATCTTTAATAGATAATAGGTTGGTTCTACTTATATATATTATTATTGTAAGTAATGCTGAAAGAACGACACCTATCTGGGGCATACCATTATCCTGGCTCAGAGCCATTGTCCTGGAACACGAGAGTCCAAGCCAAGTCACAAAGCACAGTTAAAACCTCTCTTGGAGGTGGACAGCGTCCTATCTACTCACATCTCATTGGTCAAAGTGTGTCTTAGGACCAAACCCCAAATCAATGAAGTGGGACATATGCTTCTCCCCCATGATGTTGGGCACAGATCCATAATCCTCCGGAATAGTTGGGAATAATGATCTCATCTACCACAGGGAAGGGGTTTGAGATGATCTGAGGTAGAACCAAAATGTCAGTTAATAAAAGTAGCAGATCGAGATGGATGGTGGGTTTTGAATCCAGAATCTGGCCTTGGGCAATGGTTTAGTCTTCAGGTGCCTCCTCTGTGAAATGTAAGGATTAAAATCGAAAGCATGCTGTGTATTGCCTGAGAGGTAATAAGGCTTCCCAGCAAATGTTAGTTCCCTTTTTTTTTTTTTTTTTTTTTTATTGTGGGTAAAAATCAAAATTTTCACAATACATACCAACATTTGCAAAATGATATATAAATGTGTATGCATATATGTGCATTTGCTTACAAAAATGTTATTTATGTATATATATAAATATATTTTAAGAGGTGCTTAGATACCCAAAATATTACATGGAACCCACTGGGATTCCCATGTTGCCCACCTCCCACACCTCCCACCACATCCCACACAAACATCTCAATGGTTGGTGGCAAGGCCCCAGGATGTGTAAGTCCATTGAGGGTGGTGGGCCACACTTGTGTTAGTTCCCTTTTAAAGATGCAATTTTGCCATAGTACTTACTGAATGTTCTATTTTCGTGCTGCTGTTTGGAACTCAACTTTCATGTGTTATAAATCCAATTTACACAATGCTGTGGATGTTCTAGTCATATTAAAGCAAATTTAAGTTTAATTTCTCATTATTTTCTGAATGATTTTCCTTAAGTCCCTTTTAAAAATATGTAAACACTGGGAAACGAATTTAAATTCCTTGGCCCCCACATTACAAAGGATAGGGGGTGGGGCTGGGGGTGTGGGGTGGGTAGCAGCCGGAATCAACAGTTTAACCAGCACCCCAGGTGATTGTTATGTAGCTTTGCCACTTAAAGGGTGGGCCAGCTGATCATCTGCATCTGCTGCACCTGGGAGCTTTTTGGAAATGCAGCATCCAGGGCTCCACCTCCGACCTACCATATCAGATTCTGCATTTAAACCAGATTCCCAGGGGAATTTGTGTGTACATTAAATTTTGAGAAGTGCTACTATAGATGGCCCTTAGAAAATGTTTGGAGAAATGCTGGTTTAAAAGGTTTTTGTTTTTTTTTTAATTATTTGCCTTTTAATTTGACCATACTGAATAAATCAATAGCATAGCTTAGGTAAATTTTTTTCAAAAATCTTTTTTTTAGTGTATGCCATATATGTAACTAGGCATGGTTAGAAGAAGAATAATTTAGAAGTGTTTTTTTTTTTTAATTTCTAAGAAAAACAATTTTACTTATAAGGTTGAATCTTAATTTTTTTCTTTTTCTTTTTTTAGTTAGATGAGATGGCATTTGAAAATGTCATATAAACTCTTACATGCCTGACCAACATAAGGTGTTCACATGGTTATAGGGGTCAGCAAACTGTCCTGTGGGCTAAATCTGTGCCTGGGTTTTTGTAAATAAAACTTTATTGGAACACAGCCACGCCCATTCTTTTACTTATTGTCTATGGCTGCATACATGATACAATGGCAGAGTTACTATGGCCGGCAAAGTCTAAAATATTTACTATTTGGCTCTTCCCAGAAAAAGTTAGCCAATCCCTGGTATAAACAATAAAGGATAACTTTTTGTGTGCATGTGAAATTCTTGAGAAAGGTTTGTGAGGAAGCTTACTTTTTTCCCCTATAAATGGAAAAAAAGGAGTGCGTCTGACATTTAATAGGTTTGTGTTTTTTTCTCTTTCAAATGATATGTTTGTATTCAGGGCCCCAACCACAGATTAAAAATTAATTTTGCTATGTTTTGGACCTATTTTTTAAGTCTTTCAATCAGTCCCTTTCAGAGTACTGAAGATTATGCTCTCGTCAGATGCTAACTTTACTACACAAATGCAGTATTTTATAAATGAACTATGTGTATATTTATGTATTTCATGGGTGCATGCTGCTTCCATCATAGCCCAATGACCATTTTCCCATTTGAAACCCTCCCACCTTAGGCTGATCTTTGCCTGGGTTGCCTCCTAGTGGTGGGCTATGGGCCCTTCACTGGCAAACTCCTGCGTAGCTTAGTCGTTGAGAAAAGTCAATCTGCCATAAGGATGACTCATTGCAAACTATGCTCAGAGCAAGAAACTCCATCTATACCTAAGAGATTATGAATCATTAGACTGGGAAAACCTGCTGGTAGATAAAACTTGGAAGAAATCCCCTATTCTGCTGATTCTCAACCCTCTCCCCGCCCCACATACACTGTAAGTGAATTTAGGGTAAACATATTTTAAAAAGAATAAAGAAATTACTCATTAGGGATTTTGGGGGGATTTAATTTTAGCTGAAATTTTAGTTAATTCTATATTCTTCATACTTGGCTCTATATGCTTGTGTGCATATTTTAAAATTATATATGTGTGTGTATTTCTTGTGTGTGTGTGTGTGTGTGTATGTATGTGTAACTAAATCTCATTTTGGTGAGTCTTGCTACTGAAGGAGTTTAATACCAGAAGAGGCTGTGATTGTACCTTTGTGTAGGGCCTTTCTCTATTTGGACTCCAGTCTTAATTGTTCTGATGAGTTTTCCCCTGGGAGATGTTAATCCACCACTTTTTCACTATTATGAATTAGTCAATATACAGGAGAATCTTTATGTAAAGAGTTACAGACATTGTCTTACTTTCCATTTAAGTTATTTCTAGATAAAATTTGTTGACAAAGCACAGCAGTGCACCAATATTCTATTGATTCAATAGTTAGGATTAGTAACAGCTAAATTCTTACCTAAAGACTCTAGGGCATCCTCATAAAACCTGAATAAAGATTATGCCATTTATTTGCAGCTATTGTCAGGAGAAAGAAAAAAATATATGTGCCAAATAATCAATTATTTAGCTTAATGCAAGGAATTATGTCTTTAGCTCCAAAATACAGTCATAATGAACAAACTTAAGAACTGGCTTATTCTGCTATAACTTTCACGTGTCAATCTGGATGAGGAGAAGGAGAGATGAGTTACACATAGTAATTGACAGATCTGGGATAGATTCAGCACAAATAACATTTTAGAGACGTTTGAAACTATGATATTCAGCTAAATGTTCCCATAGTTTTAAGATAAGATATATTCATTTCTGAATGTTGCCAAGGATTCTAGTGCTATGAGCAGCTTGCAACAGAGATTTGTGTGGTTGCCATGTGCAAAAGCCCTAGAATAAGCGAGTGGGAAATATCAGGGTGGGAAAATATTGCCATAGTAACAACTTATTTTCTTGAAGAGAAATTTGGAAAGTAAAGCAAGAATCTCTGAAACTTGGGTAGCAATATATTTTGCACAAAATGGAGAATACTGAAAATTGGAAGTCATGCTTCTGATACCAGTTTTTATCAAGAACACTTCTCTTTATGATCAGGAATAATTTAAAATGCTACATTTTGAGTGACTTTGTAAGGCATTATTTAATTTGGGTGAAATCACAGGAGAAGGGAATGTCATTCCATTTTTTCCCAGAGCATGAGAATACCAAAATATGTCCTTCATATGAAATACAGTATTCTAGAGAAATTGTGTATCTTCTTTAATTGCATTCTATCAAGTAATTTTCTTGATCATGGAATTCTTTAAATACAGCCTGAATCTCTTCACCCAACTTCTCTTTCTCTTAGTAGAATAGAAAAAGGGCCACATAATTATTAAAGCCCTGTTTTGAATATGAAGTACGAATAATTACATTTCTTCACCATCTTTTCTAATGTGGCCTAAACCCTATCTACACAATAGAATCTCCTGGGTTTTTACAAAATACAAGATGTTTCTATGTTCCAATCCCAAATTTCTGGTTCAGTTGGACTGAGATGGGGCACAGGCATTTGTTGGTGTGTGTGTGTATGTTGAAATCTACCCATGTGATTGTAAAACACAGCCAAGGTTGAGCACTACTGTTCTAGACCCTTGCTACTTAAATGTGTGGTACAGGGACCAGCAGCATCAGCAGGAAATGGGAGCTTGTTAGAAATTAAGACTCTTAAGGCCGCACCCCAGATCCACTGAATTAGAATGCATTCTAACAAGACCCAAAGATGTTATTCATATGCACATTAAAGTGTGAGAAGCACCACTCTAGGGCAAGGGTCAGCAAACTAAGGCCCTTGGGCCAAATCCACTCTGGCTGTTTTTGCAAATCAAGTTTCCTTGGAACACAACCACACTCTATTCGTTTGTATATTGTCTATGTCTGCTTTCCTGCTTACAAGGGCAGAGTTGAAGAGTTGTGACATAAACCATATGGTTCGCAAAGCCTAAAATATTTACTGTGTGGCCCTTTAGCAAAAAAATTTGCCACTTCTGTTCCAGTGAATGAAAAGAAAATTGGAAATTTGAAAACTTGAGATTGCAATAAAAAAATCATTTTCCAGTCTGCTTGTTGAAATTCTCAACATTAGATTTCAATACCACACTTAAGGGAAGTTGGATCAGTAAGGGAGTAAGAATTAACTAAGGAAGCCCTGTTGTTCCAGTAGGAAGGTTATGAGAGTCCGTGCATATTTGCTAATAATAAGCAATGAGATATTTGTCTTTGAAATGTCTGAACTGAAATGATAGGTTTGTATTCATTTGCAATAAAAAATCATGTATGAAGACCAAATCTTGAAGTGTTAAAGTTAACCACCTTGAATTGATGACCTGTAAAATGCTGTAAAAAAATGTAAGCTTAGGTAGATGCAGCAGGTTATGATTTAGAGTGTGTTTTTCCTGCTGGTCTCCGAGCTGCCCTCCAGCTCTAAGTTTTGGAGATTCGAATTCATGTACCTCAGATTGTCTAATTAATGACTGTATAACCACTTGCTTTGAGACACTCAGCAAGGAAATGCCCTTGTGAGGAAGTAGGCCCAGACTGGTGGGGTGTGATATCAGAGTTATGAGTTGGCTTCACTCAGAAGAAAGATGTCCCACCATTCTGCTGTGAAAAATTTCCATAAAGCCTATCTTGTGAGGTTACTTTTATTCCAATTTGACAACTCAGGACACTGAAGCTTAAAAGAGGAGTTAGGAAGTGGCAGACAGGATTTGAAAGCAGATCCGTTAGTCTCTTTGGTGCATTCTTTTTTTTTTTTTTTTAAGATTTATTTATTTCTCTTCCCCTCCCCCCCCCCCTCGTTGTTTTACACTCACTGTCTTCTCTCTGTGTTTATCCGTCCTCTTTTTAGGAGGCATGGGGAACCAAACCTGGAACCATCCCATGTGGGAGGGAGGCGCCTCATCATTTGAGCCACCTCTGCTCCCTGCTTGTTGTGTCTTTCATTGTGTCTCCTCATTGCATCTCCTCATTGTGTCTCTTCGTTGAGTCATTTCGTTGCGTAAGCTTACCGCGCCAGCCAGTCACATCAGCTCTCCATCTTGCTCCTTTTCTTTAGGAGGCACTGGGAACGGAACCGGAGACCTCCTATGTGGTAGGTGGATGCTCAACTGCTTGAGCCACATCTGCTTTCCAGATGCATTCTTTTTCCATCTTATTATGTTATTTCTCAAATGTTGAGTGGATCCTCAGGGCCTTTGGTTGATTGTGTGTCTATGAATGCATGGGACTCGGGTGGGACTGGGAGGCTGAGAGAGCAGGTAGGCAACTCCTGCTGTATGTTTGAACACATTTGGGCAAATGTCAATGAACGATCATTATCAAGGGATGACATGTATGTCCTTATTAATGTTCTCAGCCTGTGAAGGCTCTTTATTATTTTCATGTAAAAGTCATACTGTAGTCATCTAACATATTTAAAAGGGATTCTTATAATTCTTTTCAGAAAAGAACCAATATCATAGCCTAATAAAGTCACATTTCTTGAATGCGTAAAGTAATTTATGAGCGTTCTGTAAAACTTGCTGTCTTTTAGTGATTTAAGTGAAATAGTTTCTGTTGGTCCATTTTTATTAACTGCTCAGAACTTTATATGTCAGTTTGAGACTATAAAATTATTAATGAAATTGGGAAGGTGCCCACCTTCCAGTTTATGTAGCAGTGATAATTACAAAAGCAATTTCCATTTACAGACCTTCTATTAAGTGACAAGACACTTTAGATATATTGTCTTTAATCCTCATGAGTTAAGTGGAATTCTTATTTGGCAGCAGAGAAAACTAAACTTAGTTTTTTTAAAAAAAAACTTTCCCAAGAGTGCGGAGCTAGTAAGTGGTGGAACTAAACCCTTTAAAATTGTAATAATTTATCAGGTGATTTTCTTTTTTATATTTTATGAGCACAGTAATCTTCTCATCTGTAAATAATAGAATTTTTTCTTCCTTTTCAATCCTTGTGTCTTTTTCTTGCCTTACTGCAATGGGTGGGACCTCCAGTACAATGTTGAATAGAAGACAAGATAGTGGGCATCCCGTCTCATTCCTTTTTCTAAAAGGGAGTGCTTTTGATTTTTCAACATTAAGTATAGTGTTTACTATGAGTTTTTGGTATGTATCTTTTTTCAGAGTAGGAAGTCCCCTTCTGTCGCTTAAGATTTTTTCCCCCCAAAATCCTAAATAGATGTCACTTTGTTTGCATCTATTGAGATGAGATGATTTTTCTCTTTTAATCTCTTAATATGGTGAATTCTGTTGATAAACTTTTTTTTTTTTTTTAAAGATTTTTTTAAAAATTTATTTATTCATTTATCCCCCCCTTGTTGCTTGCGCTCGCCGGGTCAGCCAACCACGCCGTGCGGGCGGGCCCGCCCCCACCAGGAGGCCCCGGGGACCGAACCAGGGGCCTCCCATATGGTAAACGGGAGCCCCACTGATTGAGCCACAGCCGCCTCCCAGTTGATAAACTTTTAAAAAATGTTAAACTAAGCGTGGCTTCCTGATTTAAATCCAGCTTGATTAAGATGTATTATCCTTTTTAATAATGTGGATTTGGTATGCCAATATTTTCTTTAGTTTTTTTGTGTCTAAGAACATGAATGACATTTGCCTGTAGTTTTCAGTTCTTAACAGTTCTAGTTGCATTTTTGTATTAGGTTAATGTTAACCTCCATGTTGCAGAAGGTACGCTTTGCTCTTGTTCTCTGGAGCAACTTAAGTGTTATAGCTTCCTTAAAAGGTTGGTGGAACTTGCTGATAAAGCCATCTGGGCATGCAGTTTATTGATAGTTTTGATAAATTGTATTTTTTTAGAAATTTCCAATTCATCCAACATTTTAAACTTTTGGCTATGAAGTTGATTGTAATATGCTCTTTAATTGTCTGTAATATCTGCAGTTATGTCTCTTTATATATAGCACTTCACCAAAGCTTTGGCATTTTTATTAATCTCAAATGGGCCAACTTTTGCCTTTGTTGATTATCTCCATTTTATACTTGTTTTCTATTTCATTTATATCTGCTCTTAAATAACATTTCCTTACTTTTACTTTATTTGGGATTATTTTGCTCTTCTTAATGTCTTGAGATAAGTAATTAGTTTTTTCATTTTTAGCCTTTCTTATTTTCCAACTTGTGCATTTTTCCAAGTAGCTTTGGCTTCATTCCACATGTTTGATATGTAGAAAATTTGTTATTTGGTTCAAAATATTTTCTAATTTTTATTGATTTCTTCTTTGACCAATGGATTAGATATGTTAGTTAATTTTCAAACACATTGGGAGTTATTTAGTTCTGCTCAAAGAGTATCATTTAGTATTTCCTTTAGTGTAGGTCTGCTGGTGATACATTTTTTTTCCAGTTTTGCTTAATCTGTAATGTCTTTGTCACCATTATTGATAAATCTGTTCACTGGTTATAGAATTCTAGGTTGGCAGATATTTCGTGTTTTTTTTTTTTTAAGATTTTATTTATTTATTCATCTATCCCCCCCTTGCTGCCTGTGCTCGCTGGGTCAGCTAACCACGCCGCGCTGGTGGGCCTGCCCCCACCAGGAGGCCCCCGGGAACCGAACCCGGGGCCCACATGGCAAACGGGAGCCCTACCGATTGAGCCACAGCCGCTTCCCGATATTTCGTTTTTTTGAAACAAATCAATTTTATTGATATTAATACATATTAGTAAAGCATACAATCCATCCAAAGAATACAATCAATGGTATTTGGCATCATCACGTAGTTGTGCATTTATCACTTCAATCATTACTACAGCATTTTCATTATTTCAGTAATAAAAAACAAAAAACAGACAAAAAATTCATCACCTCTCAATCTTCCCCTGCTGTGCATAGCTGCTATTTCTGACTATTCTTGCTTATTTATTTATTTGTTTGTTTGTTTAAAAGCAGTTTTATTGAGATATATTCACATACCATACAATCTATCCAAAGTGTATAATCAATGGCTTTTAGTATAATCACAATGTTGTGCATTCATCACCACAAAAAATTTTAGAACAATTTCATTACTCCATAAAGAGTCACCTCTCAATGCCTCTATGTGGTGCTTTCACCTTTTCTATTCATTTCCAAAGAGTCACACACATCCTTTTTACTAGTTCTTCACTAGTTAACCCTCAGCTTTCCATTCTCTAACCTCATTCTATTTTCTGGTAACCAATATTCAGATTATTAACTCCATAAGATTACACAGTATATTTAGTTCATAATAGCGCAGTCTTACTGTATTTGTCTTATTGTGTCTGGATTGATTCACTCAACATAATGTCCTCCAGGTTCATCCACGTTGTCATATGTTTTACGACTTCATTTCTTCTTAGAGCTGCATAATATTCCATCCTGTGTATACACCACAGTTGTTTCCATCTTTTAGCAGTCATGAATAATGTGGCTATGAACATCGGTGTGCAGATGTCTGCTCATGTCATTGCTCTCAGTTCTTCTGGGTACATACCAGGTATTGCCTGGTCATGTGGCAAGTCTATTCAACTTATTTAGGAACTGCCAAACAGTTCTCCACAGTGAATGTACCATTCTACATTCCCACCAACAGTGAATAAGTGTTCTTATCTTTCCATATCCTCTCCAACACTAGTAGTTCTCTGTCTTTTTAATAGTGGCCATTCTAATAGGTGTGAAATGAAATCTCATTGTAACTTTGATTTACATTTCCCTAATCGCTAGTGAAGTTGAACATTTTTCATGTGTTTTTTTTGCCATTTGTATTTCTTCTTTGGACAGATGTCTATTCAAGTTTTTTGCCCAGTTTTAAATCAGATCATTTGTCTTTTTATTGTTGAGTAGTAGCATCTCTTTATATATCATGTATAATAAACCCTTAGTGGATATGTGATTTCCAAATATTTTCTCCCAATGAGTCGGCTCCCTTTTCACCTTTTGACAGAGTCCTTGGAGGTGCAAAAGTGTTTAATTTTGAGGAGGTTCCATTTACCTATTTTTTCTTTTGTTGTATGTGCTTTGGATGTAAGGTCCAAGAAACCACCACCTACCACAAGATCTTTAAGATGCCTCCGTACATATTCTTTTGGTAGTTCCTGGCTTTTATATTTAGGTCTATGATACATTTTGAGTTGATTCTTGTGGAGGGAGTGAGACAGGGGTCCTCTTTTGTTCTTTTGGTTATGGATATCTAGTTCTTCCAGCACCATTTGTAAGAGACTGTTTTGTCCCATTAACATGGACTTGATAGGTTTGTCAAAAACCAGTTGACCATAGAAGTGAGGGTTTATTTTTTTCCTGGACTCTCAGTTCTCTTCCACTGATTGATGTGTCTATCTTTATGCCAATACCATACTGTTTTGACCACTGTAGTGGTATTGGATTGAATCTATAAATCACTTTTGGTAGGATTGACATCTTCATGATATTTGGTCTTCCAATCCATGAACACGGAATATCTTTCCATTTGTTTAGGTCTTCATTGATTTCTTTTAGCATTGTTTTGTAGTTTTCTGCATACAGGTCCTGTACTTCCTTGGTTAAATTGATTCCTAAGTATATGAGTCTTTTTGTTGCTATTGTAAATGGAATTTTCCCCTTGATTTCCTCCTCAGATTGTTCAATACTAGTGTACAGAAATATTTATTTTTGCATGTTGATCTTGTATCCTGCCACTCTGCTGAACCCATTTATTAGTTCAAGTAGCTTTGTCGTATACATTTCAGAATTTTCTAAGTAAAAGATCATGTTGTCTGTGAATAGTGAGAGATTTGTTTCCTCTTTTCCTATTTGAATGCCTTTTTTTTCCCTTGTCCAAAAGCTCCAGCTAGAACTTCTAGCAGTGTTGAATAACAGTGGTGACAGTGGGCATCCTTGCCTTGTTCCTGATCTTAGAGGGAAAGCTTTCAACCTTTCCCCATTGAGTATGATATTATCTGTGGATTTTTCATATATGCCCTTTATCATATTGAGGAATTTTCCTTCTATTCCTAAGTATTTTTATCACAAAGCATGCTGGATTTTGTTGAATGTCTTTTCTGCATTGATCGAGATGATCATGTGTTTTTTTCCCTTCAATTTGTTAATGTGGTGTACTATTGACTAATTTGTTGGCATACAGTTTTTCATATCTTCTTAAGATCTTTTTTATTTCTGTGGGGTCAGTCATAACTTTCCCTCTTTGATTCCTGATTTTGTTTGCATCTTCTCTCTTTTTCTCTTTGTTAGTCTAGCTAAGGGTTTGTCAATTTTATTGATCTTCTCAAGGAACCAGCTTTTGGTTTTGTTGATTTTCTCTATTGCTTTTTTGTTCTCAATTTCATTTATTTCTGTTCTAATCTTTATTATTTCTTTCCTTCTGCTTGCTTTGGGAATGGTTTGCTGTTCTTTTTCTAGTTTCTCCAGTTGTTCAGTTAGATCTTTGATTTTAGCTCTTTCTTCTTTTTTTAATATAGGCGTTTAGGGTTATAAATTTCCCTCTCAGCACTTGCTTCACTTTATCCCATAGGTTTTGATATGTTGTGTTTTGTTTTCATTCGTCTCCTTATATTTACTAATTTCACTTACAATTTCTTCTTTTACCCAATGATTATTTATCAGTGTGTTATTCAGCCTCCACACATTTGCAAAATTTCCCCTTTCCCATCTGTTACTGATTTCCAGTTTCATTCCATTATTATCTGAGAAGGTGCTTTGCATAATTTCAATCTTTTTATATTTATTGAGACGTTCCTTGTGATCTAACGTGTGGTCTATCCTGGAGAAAGTTCCATGAGCACTTGAAAAGAATTAAAACCCACTGATTTGGGATACAGCATTCTGTATATGTCTGTTAGGTCTAGCTCGTTTATCATAAAGTTCAAGTTCTTTGTTTCGTTGTTGATCTTCTGTCTAGTTGTTCCATCTAATGATGTAAGAGTGGTGCATTGAAGTCTCCAGCTCTTATTGTAAAGATGTCTATTTCTCCCTTTAGTTTTGCCAGAGTTTGCCTCATGTATTTTGGGGCACCCTGGTTTGGTGCATAGACATTTATTACTGTTATTTCTTTCTGGTGGATTGTCCCTTTTATTAATATATAATGGACTTCTGTATCTCTTATAACTTTTTTGGACTTAAAGTCTGTTTTGTCTAATATTAGTATAGCAACCCATGCTCTTTTTTGGTTACTGTTTGCGTGGAGTATGTTTTTCCAACCTTTCACTTTCAGCCAGTTTGTATCCCTGGGTCTAAGGTGAGTCTCTTGTAGGTACCATATGGATGGTTCATGTTTTTCTGTCCATTCTGTCAGCCTATATCTTTTGATTGGGAAGTTTAATCCATTCACATTCAATGATTTTACTGTAAATACATTATTTACTTCCACCATTTTTTTTCCTTTGCTTTTCATATGTTGTATCTTATTTTCATCTGTCTTTTTACTCTTTTGGTTATCCTTTCTGCTATTCTTACCTTTTACACTCTCCTCCAAGCCTCTCTCTCCTGTCTTTTTCTTCTGGGCTGTAAGACTCCGTTTTACATTTCCTGCAAAGGCAGATACTTTTTTACGAATTCTCCTAATTTCTGTTTGTGAGTATTTTAAACTCACCTTCATATCTGAAGGACAATTTTGCCAGATAGAGAATTCTCGGCTGGCAGTTTTTCTCTTTCAGTATTCTAATTGTATCATACCACTGTCTTCTTGCCTCCATAGTTTCTGATGAGAAATCCGCATTGAGTCTTACTGGGCATCCCTTGTATGTGATGGCTTGTTTCTCCCTTGCTGCTCTCAGCATTTTCTCTTTATCTTTGATGTTTGACATTCTGCGTAGTATGTGTCTTGGAGGAGGTCTATTTGGATTTATTCTGATTGGGGTATGCTGTGCTTCTTTGACACATAACTTCATTTCTTTCGTCAGTGTTGGGAAATTTTCATCCATAATTTCCTCAAATACACTTTGCCCCTTTTCCCTTCTCTTTTCCCTCTGGAACTCCTGTGACACATATTTTGTTACATTTCATGTTATCATTCAAGTCTCTGAGCCCCTGCTCAATTTTTTCCATTATTTTCTCTCTCTGTTATTTTCTTTTTTCAATTTCAGCTGTTCTGTCTTCTTTTTTTTAAAATTTTTTTTATTTTTTAAAGATTTTATTTATTTATTCATTTATCCCCCCCTTGCTGCTTACGCTCTCTGGGTCAGCTCACCACGCCGTGCGGGTGGGCTTTGCCTTCACCAGGAGGCCCCGGGAACCGAACCCGGGGCCTCCCATATGGTAAACGGGAGCCCTACTGATTGAGCCACAGCCGCTTCCCTGTTCTGTCTTCTGTATCACTTATTCTTCTATCATTTTGAGTCTGGTGTGTAATGTGTTTTTGATCCCACCTATTATGTCTTTCATTACATGGTCTCTGTTAATTTTCTATTCAGGTTTTCAAACTCTTCTTTGTGCTCGCCCAGTTTCATCTTGATGTCCTTTATCTCTCTAGCCATATTGTCTTTCAGCTCATTAATTTTATTTGGAAATTTGTATGAATCTCGTTGATTAGTTGTCTCAAATCCTGAGTCTCATCTGGGTCTTTGATATATTCCTTTGCTTTGGCCATTTCTTCCATTTTCTTAGTATGGCTTGTAATTTTTTGCTGATGTCTAGGCATCTGATTATGATGGTGAGTTAATTCTGTTGCTCAATTTCTTTCTCTTTTGTAGGGATTTAATGGTGGGAGACTGTTTTATTGTCATTCTTTGATTCTTTATTCCTCTTCTTCTAAGATCGTCCCTGTTAGTTTCTAAAATTGGGCCCTGGACACACTAATGGGTTGCAGACCCACTTCCAAGGTCCTTGGGAAGGGAGGCTGTAAAGACAGGAAAAAGCCTCCCTTATTTACTTTTAATTCAGTCACATGTACTTCCTCGGTTGGCCAGCAGATGGTGCTGTTCAGGGGGCTTCTCTTCAAAGCCTAGTTGGAGTGTGTTGCTGCGACATGGACTGGATCAATGTGACAGAGTTTCCTGCTTGGAGGCTAAGAGCCTTGCAAATCAAACTTACTCAGAGACAATTCTCCAACCTCTACTGGCAGCCCCCTTTCTTTTCCTGGGTAGGAAATAATTCCACTCCTCTCTGAGTCTTCAACAACCAGCCTTGGTCAGTAGGAAAGGCAAACAATGGCAGGGCTCCATCAAGCCTGGAAGGGCTCATGTGACACAACAGACCAAATTTGTGAGTCAAAAACTGAATCAGCCTTAGGATGTGTTCCTCTTTCTCCAGTTTCCTGGGGAGGTTGATCCCTGTGGTCCCCTTTGTCTGTAGCAGCTAGCCAGAGGCAGACAGGAGAATTCAAAGCTTTCTGCTGGTAAGGTGGAAGAGGGACACTGGCAGCCTCAGCTGCAGTCTACTCAGGGTCTTAAAGGCGAGGTTCCTTTCTTTGCAGATGATATTTTGTTATAGCCCTTTGAAGATATCATTCTTCTGCCTTCTGACTTTAGTAATTTGTTTTTGGGAAGTCAGCCGTCAGTCAAATTATTGCTCCTTTGAATGTATTCTTTTTTTTTCTGGCTACTTCAAAATTTTTATCTGAATAAAACTTTCTTTTACTATGATGTGCTTAAATGTGGATTTATTTTCATTTATTCTTTTTGGGGTTATTAGAGTTTCCTGAAACTGAAAATGATGACTAATCAATTTTAGATAATTCTCAGCCATTATGTTTAAATATTGTTTCTAGCCCCTTTACTCATTCCTCTGTCTCTCTCTGGGACTCCAATGAAATATATGTTAGGCATTCTTAATGTATCTTCTATTTCTTCTCCTGTTTTAGTTATCTATTATTTTGTACAAACCACTCCAAAAATTGTTGGCTTAACACAATCACCATTTCATTATTTCTAATCATTCTGTGGGTAGACTGGGGCTCAGTTGGGTGGTTCTTCTGCTGGTTTTGCTTGGCCTCTGTCATGTGGCTGCAGTTAGAAGTCATCTGGGCCTTGAACATTGAAGATGCCTTCACTCACATGTCTTGTGCCCTTGGTGGGGTCAACTGGAAAGCTACACTTAACTGGAATGCCAGGATGTCTCAGTCTCAAGGCCTCTGTCTTCCATATGACCTCTCATCATGGCCTTTTTTTGTGGTCTCTCCAGCAGGAGAGCTGGGCTTCTTACATAATGACTTAGGGCTCCCAAAAGCACAAAAGTAGAAGCTGCCAGGCTTTCTCAAGACATAGGCCCAGAACGGGTAGTGTCACTTCTGCTCCATTCCTATAGTTAAAGTGAGTCAGCGTTAACCCAGATTTAATGTGGGAAGAGAATATACATAGACAAGAACACTGGGATGCATGTTTCATCATAGACGGTCTTTGAAGATTAGCTACCATACCTCTTCTTTTTGTACTTTTTTTCAACCTTATGCCTCTCGTATTTCATTTTGAATACCTTTTTTTCTGATATATCTTTCAAGTCACTAATTCTTTCTTCGTCCATTGAGTTTCTAATTTTTAAAGATTGTATTTTCAGGTCTAGAATTTGTATTTTCTTCCTCTGCAAATTTATGTCATTAAAAAACAGTTTCTAGTTCCCTGATGAAATTGTCAAGTTTGGCTTTTAGCTCCTTGAACATATTAAGCATAGCTGTTTTACAATCTAATTCTGATAATTCTTATATTAGGAGTCCTTTTTGTTTCTGTCATCTTTTGTTTCTGCTTTTTCTTGCTCACTGTTTCAATGGGTATTGCATTTGAAAAAAAAAAAAAAAACTCCCTTTAGAAAAAATTTGAGGCCCAGGATGGTGTCATATACCTCTAGAGAGTGTTCTTTGTTTTCTTCTGCCTGATGCCTGAATACTGCATCCTTTCTGGAACTATCTTAATCCAAGTTATCTGAGACACCCAGATGACTTGAAGCCTGGCTGTAAGTCCACATGAAGGGTGGTTACTTTCTGTTCAAGCTGGTGGGCCCCAGTCACCATTTTTTGTCCCCCTAGAGGCCATCAGTAATGATCTTAATCCTCTCAACTTCCTAGGGTATCAGGAATATCCCCCTGGCAAAAACAGCCCCACATATATTCTACGGTCCACTTTCAGATTCAGTATTTGGTAGTTCCTCACCATCTTAATAGCTTTTTGATGACTTTAAGTTGTTCTCTTTTCCTTTGCTCAGCTTCTTTAATTATAGTCAGTGGAGGTATTGGCTGCAATTACCTGGTTCATCATTAATGAAAGTAAGGGTTGCCATAATTTTTAGCACTGATTTGCCTTTCAGTCTTTATATTTGTTCCTATATTTCATATGCCTCTTTATACATAGAGGTAATATTTATGTTGATCTTTGGAGAACTGTTTAAAATCTGTTTATTAGTTTAATGTCTGTTTAGTTTAATATTTGTTCTGGTCAGGGCTGGTTTCCTGGATCTTGTCTCATCTAAACTGTTTTACAATCACAGACAATTAGAAAATCCTAGGGATTATTTAAGCCAAGTGCTTTTCAAACTGTGGCTCATCTCCTCCTGCATAAGAATTATATGGGGGAAGTTATTAAAAATGATCTGGTCCAACATTTTTTCATGCAAGGAAACAAAGGGTGAGAGTGGTTAACTATGTTGACTTTTAAAGTTGTGACTTAATTTGTTGAAGTACAGTTATATTTGGCATGATTAAATGCATAAATATCTATTTATGCTACAGTATTGTCACTTGTTTGGAAATGAAGGCTCACACCTTAGGAAGATGATCTGTAGTGGTGATCTTTGCTTAGGCATGTTATCTGAGCTTTACTTTTTTTCTCCACTAGCTTTCATTCTCAATAAGTGGTCCATTTGGATTTGAAAGAGGAGGTGCATTTCTTGCTATGAAACTTTCCCGTGGCATGTAGCTGGAAAATGAAAAAGACAAAACAAAAGTGAAAACAAACATCACTTTGCAGTGGTAGCTTCTTCTCTTTTTTCCCTTTCTTTTTCCTCGCATTCTTCTCTTTAAATTATCTGTGCCCTTCATCTGTGGTTTAAGCTCAACCATGGTATTTTTTTATGCTTCTTTTGTCTTTGCTTTCCCCCCATTTATCTCTTTATGGGATTTGGCTCTCTTTGGGGCAGGTTGTAAGGGAAGAATAGATGGGTGAGGTGGGTTACTGTGATTCACAGTTAGCCCTGGGGGTTGGATTTGTAAGCACAAAATTACTGAACATTTAAGTCATCACTGAGATAACCTGCAATCTTCCAAGTTTAAGTGAGGAAACCAAAGTATGAGGTTACTTGTGTTATTTACAGAATAATGAGGAATCCATATTACTTTCATCCCCCCCCCCCTTTTTTAACTCATGATTTGTTTTCCCCAATAGAGGGAGTGTTTGCTATTAATAGTAGGAATTTTCCCTAATTCTTCTAGTCTGTTTTATGTGCACAGTGTGCCTCTTAGATCTAAATAATGCCCCAAAGGAAACTCAATCAAAGATCCCTTTCTATCTTTGCAACTTCCAGGTACAGGCGCTGTTTCTGGAACTGTTTGTAGTGATGCCCTGTATTGGTATCAGGTCACTAGAAAGCCAGAGAAGGCCTAAATCATTCTAAGAGTTGTTAAATGTGTTTCTTGTGTTTTTTTATTTAGACAGGGACAGGAGAGGGATTGTTTGAGGAGGCCCTGTTGTCTCCCTTGGTGCTGTGTTTGAACCCCTGGGCCGAGAATCCCAGATGTCCTGTTTGCACTCACCACGTGGACCACACTGCCTGCTTTGAGAGAAGAAGAAGTTCACTTAGAGAGCTTCTGTGTGTGTAGCAACAGAGAGAAGCAGTACATCCAAGTTGGCCCTTATCCTGGTACATGGGGGCCAGTGTCAGGAGCTTGGTGCTGCTCATGAGGTGGGAGGCCGGGAGGGCTTTGGCCTTTGGGAGCAGTCGTCTTTGGCCTCCAGGAGCAGACAGTACTCCTGTTGGCTCTTCCTTCATGGAGTCTTGAAGATCTTTGATGCTTTCTATTAAAAGATGAACACCATGAGAAGGAGACAACTTCATACTCTTGCAAAGAACTACCATGTAAAGGGTTATTTCTTAGCAGCTCCTATGGCTAGATTTGTGGAAGATGGGTACTTGAGACCTCGGGTACTTGAGAATTCCACCTCCTGCTCTGCTCAACAGCATGGGAATTTGGAGAGTGTGCAGATTTCAGCTTGGGGCCACAGATTATTGCTTGAACCTTTGCACTGTTTGGTCATGGCATGCACCTACTTCAGCCTTTCCTAGTCCATTATCCCCTCTGAGGGCTTGCCCAGGATAAAGGCTCAAAGATATTCTTCCCCCTGGTTTTGGATCTCCTGAACCTCTGGTGACAGCGGCACCAGGTACTAATGAATTGTGATGGGACAAAAGTAAGCAAGATACTGGTGGGCCACCCTTACGAGTTTCAGAAACTACCTTTTATCTTTTTTTTTTCCATTAGAAACTACCTTTTACATCCCCCCCCCCCAATAAACTGCAGTTTGTGGAGGATTATGCAGATCACATAGAAGCTACATGCAAATATATTTCCCATCTTTTTCATGATTTCACATACCTGAATAATGCCTCTGAAGAAATCCAAATGGAGACTATTTCTCTGAATCATGTAGATTCCCAAAACCAAGAAGTCATGAGCTATTGGGAAGTTCAATTTATAGTACATGTTTTTTTGTTTTTTTTTTTTTGATCTCTACGGCCAAGAAAGAGAAATTACATTTCTATTACAGAGGAAATAGTCTTAGACATTCCAATCCATTCCCTTATGTAATAATTCTTACAGTGGAAAATTGAAATCATGGACTTTAGTAGATGTGCCGTTTCCTACGAGTTTTGTCTTTTCTGAAAGAAGGCTGGGTACATAAAAGTTTGCTCTGCCTTTTGGCTCTGTCAGTTTGAGATTTATTGCTCTTCTTACAAGTGTGTCTCCTTAGAGTAACTTTAACATGTCAGAGGAGTGGATAATGGATCAGCGTTTAGAGTAATGAGAGAGTAAAGAGAGGTTTGGTAGAGGGGGGGAACCAATGCAGAAATCATTCACGAAGTCCCCAGTTGCTTATAATGCTTGTACACTCCCTTCAAACATGAATTATTCATTTTTGCTGCCTTTGTTATAATAGCCACAGTGTTCAGTCTCTAAGACCATCTTGTGATATATCCTTCTTTTGCTAAAAGGCTACGTATCAGCAGCCTCATTTTATTTAGAAGCCAATTCAGCATACCACACATACCACTTAAGAAAAATGTCGGGCTCCTTCCTGCTATGAAAATGTCACGCATGCTTAAAATGACAGAGTTTGTCCCAAGTGATGGGTTTCAAATGCTTTCTAATATTGTTCTTGAATCTTCAAAGCAATTTAATTTTAGGTTTCCACTTTCAACAAGAGAAACGGCCGAAATATTTGTTATGTCTTTCTTTTCAATATCGAAATGTCGAATTGGAGATTTAGAGAATCCAAAATGTAGACTGATGGTAGTGTGTCTTTTTGTCGTGAAGTATACTTATAAAAGCTTTTCTTGGGAGGTAAAACAACCAAACACAGAGAACGCAGAGAAAAATCAAATCTGACTCATGTATGCGAAGAGGTAGAATTTTTTTGTTTGTGATATTTAATATCAGACTTTCATACTCTCAAAACATGAAATTTCAACTGAAATTCCAGTACAAGTGGTTTAAGTTCACACTCCCCCAACACCCTCCTCCCCCTACACACCCCCATCTGGCTCCCTCTTAGAAGTACAGTCCCTCAGACTATCCCTTAGGGACACTGTGCCTGGGTGGGAAGACACTCAGGCGGCTGGAGTTGGGAGCCCCGTGGTCCTGCTTGCATGGACTAAAGCATGTGCTCAAGTGCTTACTGAAGAGTGTGATAAACAGCAGCATTTTCTCCCTAACTTGTCCCGTGCTTCCCTAGACTGCCTAGAGTAAGAGATAAGGGGAAAGGGGCCAGGGTGGGCAGGGAGCTGTTGTAGCAGTGAAAGGATGGATGACATATTAGATCATTAGGGTTAGTAATGGCTTTTCTCTTTGGAAGCTGTGGGCTTTTTCTCACCGATCAGCTTCTATATGGATTCCAGCCCTAATCCAGAGATGAAGCAGCTTTGGCTGAAGAGAAACCACACAAGCAATTCATTCTGTGGTCTGGATTTAGTCTCAGGGGTGTTGCCAGAGAACCAGAAGACAAAGGTTTGACTTGAAAGCACACGTGGTTACATCCAAATCATGGAGTGTTGCTTTCACTTTTTGTCCTTCCTGTAAGCAAAACGATGAGGCAGATGGGGGAGACCTGGGGGCCACTGTCTTCAGGATCCTGTAGGGGCAGCGATTTCTTTTCTTCAGCACATACGAGCTGTGAGAATAAGCTTTCACACACCCCCATGCCCCTTTTATTATTCTTGGATGAGAGTGAGGAGCAGAGGATGGGAGAGCCCCTCTTTTTCTTTTCCCTGCAGGTTTGTGGGGCCAATCTGTGAGCCATGATTATAGTAGAGTGTGGTCTCCCCTCAAACCAAAGGGGCATTTCCATTTTGGTCTTTATCACTAAAAATGCCTCTTTTCTCCCTGGGCTCAGAGGACTGGTGGGTGCCCTGCCTTTCTCTGCTTCTTCTTTGCTTACCTTTAAGGAAAGCAGGGCAGTGTGCTGCTGGGCAGGTTGGGAGTGCGGCTGAAGATGAGGGAAGTGCCCAGTGGCTTATGGAGAAACCCAAGGTGCATGCGGAAACTCTTGTATGCTGTGGAATGTGCTTCTCTGGAGACCTCAGATCCTCCTGCACTTCAGCAGTGGAGTCAGAGAAAGGGACGCAGAGGAAGGACTGATAGGGACTGAGGACCAGGTGCCTCATTCTGCAGTAGTGACAACTGGTTTTGGCCTGCCTCATGTGACAATGCTGGGGAGGAGGAGACACATGCATAAGCTCAGCCAACTGGCAGGTCACTCAGCTGATTCTTATCCAGAGTGAGGGATCACTTTAGAAGGCAGGTGGGAGCCAAGGACTCTCTTTGTTGCTACTGATTGGGAGGCAAGAAGAAATGTCTTTAGAGTTAACAAGCCCTTTTGTGTATGTATATGCACATGACTTTAAAAAATACTTTTACACTGTTATTTTTCCCCTAGCATTTTCAATGAAAAGTTTCAAATCTATGGCAAAGTTTGAAAGAACATACATATACCTATGGATTACTAGCACTTTAATATACTTGCTTTATCAAATATCTAACCATCTAGCCATCTAACCATCCATTAATGTATCTTTTTTTAAAAAATGCATTTCAAAAACTACTTTCTCCTAAAAGCTTCTACATCGTAATTTCAAGTTTTGTCTATAGTTTTTTTTTCCTATGGAGGTGAACTTTACATGTAATGAGATGCACAAATCTTAAGGGTAACTGTCTTTTGGGTGTTGTATTTTCTATCATTTTTTTCTGATTTTGTAAATCCAAACAAAGTATCTGGTAGTATAAAGTGCAGTTTTTAATGTAGTTGAGAATGATGGTACATTATAAGCATATTTGAAAGATTATGTTTGGAGAATATGTTTGCTATAAAATGAAATTTGTACCTTACCACTCCTGGCCCTTTTCTTGTCCCCACCCTGCCTCCTCCCCGCCACAGGAGTTTTGATTGGTGAAGTTTTTCAGGATCCCAATGTGAAGGCTAGCTTTTGCTGTTTGCATATTGGCAACCACTTTCTCCCACCTTTCCTTTTCTTAAGAAATTCAAGGAGAAATAGTCTAGTCATGATATTTCATAGCAAACAAAAACCTCCCTCGATCTAATATACTCTATAAAGCCTCCAAGTACATGATTCCATGACAATTCAAGGTGGTGTTTGTCCATGTGGAATTAAAGGTCCCTATGAAATGGCAGATGACCTTAATATTATGAAGGGCACATTTTTCATTCTCATTAGGAAAATAGGGAGGTGCAGTTGTTGGCTTTTATTGCTGGCTCTCTGAGGAATCCTTATTTGTTAAAACTGTCTCTGCATGGCTGCGATGCCAGGCTGCTTTAATGATGGAGAAGAAACCCCACATCTGGGTAGGACAAGTGTTTATTTGGGGCTTTTGTGGTGCCCTGCCTTAAATAGGGGAGACATGGAGGAGATTTGGTCACCCAACTAGGGTGTGCATCCAAATGCCAGGTGCTGTGGGTTTGAATTTATTGTTGGAATAAAGAAAACATTCCATTGCGTGAGGACCTTAAGAATAGAATATGTAGAAGGAGCTTCCAGTTTACCTGGGAGACAGAATGTGGGTATGTGATGAGTCAGGAAGGATAATAAGTGTAGTATGAGTCCAGAGAATAGGGAGTGGATGGACACCATGGTGGTTAAGGAATGCTCTAGGCTTATTTTTTTGTTTGTAGATCATCTTGCTTTGAGGTGGTTAGGTATGGTTGGACAAGGCTCTCATTAGGGTTTTCAAGAAAGGCTGTGGATGGCTCAAAGCATGGAAGCTTATTCCTTCAATCTGGCAAGAATGGATGGCTGATTTGGGGAAGTCTTGACAGATAAAGTTGAACTGGTAAGGCGTGGCTGATTGTGTAGGGCCTTAAGTGACAGATCATTTGAAGGCCAGCACAGTCCGTAGGTCCCTGGGCCATTTTGCATTCCTCACCTGTGATTGCCAGAAATGCATATTATTAGACTAGGGCCTTTTTTATTTTTTCAAAAGAAAGAATTACCAACATTTTACCCGTTTATTGATTGAATAAAGAAAACATTTTATTGTTTGAACTATTTTTAAATGAGTTTAAGAGAACTGATGATCAAACAAAATACGTAGAACAAACTTTTATTGCCAAGGTAATGAGCTAAAATGCAGGTGTCACCTTTTCATGAGAAGAAATGTGAACCATGAAGAGTTACACTTCTTTTATTAATGAGGATATATGGTCACTGTTTAAACCACAAACAAACAAAAAAGCCTAGCAGCATTTCTTGGGTATAGTTACTCATCTTCTTAAATGTTGCAAAATCCCCAAGGAAAGGAAAACCAGAAAAATAGGAGAGGGATGGGTGATGGTGGTTTGAAAAAATAGTGACTAACTGACTTGTGCTGACTAAGATCAGTGAACTCACAATGAGTAACAATAGTGAATTTAGAAGGGATATAAGTAGAAGGAGAGCTATTTAAAGTTACTTCAGTACAAAAGGCAGCTGAATTGGTCACAACTAAGGATTCCCTCTGGGAGATTTGGAAGTAATTTGGTTTATCCCTAAAAAAGTTCTGTCTCTCCTTTACAAGGAGCCAACTTGGAGGTGTTACATTGTCCTTTCCAAGTATGGCTCCTTTCCCACTTGCATCCTGGGGGAAATTCTTGGCAAATGAGTTTGTTTGTGGTTTTGCATTGAAGAAATACCATTGGTGTCTAGCGGTGAGCAGAATCAATGGCTAAAAAAAATGGTTGGTGGTGATGTCTGTGAACTGGAAATACAAAAGTTTTGTTTAAATTTATTTTCTTAAGGTTTTTTTTTTCTTATCATGGTATAAAATTATAACAATTGGGAAGCGGCTGTGGCTCAATCAGTGGGGCTCCCGTTTACCATATGGGAGGCCCCGGGTTCGGTTCCCGGGGCTTCCTGGTGAAGGCAAGCCCGCCCGCACGGCGTGGTTAGCTGACCCAGCGAGCACAAGCAGCAAGGGGGGGATAAATGAATAAATAAATAAAATCTTAAAAAAAAAAATTATAACAATTGACCAACCATCTTTTTCATCAACACAGATTCTACTACCTTTTGAAAATGAAAGAGTGTAGTTTATAAATATAGCAGAAATAAATGCAAATAACCATAATATGTAAGGGCGGATATTTGGTTGTGAAATTTGTAATTATCTTAGTGTTTATCAGAAAACGTTTTGTTTTCATTGTTATTGAAAATATTTTTAAAAAGTTAATTTTTATTTTCCTTGAAACCTCTTTTTTCCTAACTCTACTTTACCCAGGACTAGATAAGGGTTTTTCCTATCTTTTCCTGTCATAGTAGCTATCTTATTTTTTATTGATATTGATTATTTACTGAAATTTAGTCTTTCTAAGGACAAGGATACCTATGAGGGCCATTATGGTAATACCAGTGCATAACCAACTCAATGCCTGGCATGCAGTAGGCACTTGCTATTTGTTCAAAGAAATATTAAAATCATGAATCATAAATTAAAGATGGATTTGTCTGGTTGTGTCTTGGGGATTATTATGTTACTTATGATTTTATCTTGGAAAAAATATGAAACACAACTAAACCTAGGATGGACTGTAAATTCAAATTTTAGCTAAAATCTTTGATTGAGCTTATTTTTCCATTGTTCTAAGTCCCCCCACCCCCAATAATTTGGGATTTCCATGAACTTGGGTCATTATTGAACTTATATATATATAAATATTATATTATATAATAAATATTATAAATATAAATCATATGTAAATATAATTGGAGATAATCCCAAGTCCTTTTCATTTTTTCATGTGGCTAAAGCTTCAGATAAGTAAATTTCCACTTTTAGTATGTATATAACGTGCGGTAAAGAAACAAGAAAATCATCTCAAAGTATGAGTTTGAATAGCGTGAATAGAGAAGACAAAAATTTTTGAAAATATATCTAATGCATTAGAAATATTGAGTTGAAATTTTTCTTAAAGCATGTTTAAGGAGTTTGAGTTTCATCTTCAGCATAAAAAAGGTCTAACTTTGCTTTTAAAATTAATTTAAGTACTTTGTCTTAAATTTAACGGGCATATTGTTCAGAGCTAGAAGTGTTAAAAGCAGAATTAATACCATTCCCTCAAGGCTGGTGGTAAATTTAGGTGAAATTAATAGCACCAGAAAAGCCATACTGTAGAGCTTTGTGATGTATTAGGAAAAAATTCATTTAAGAACTTTGTTTTCACAATTAGAATAAATTTTATTTTTAAAAGGAATTGATTTTAAAATCCAGTGTGGTTATTATATTCTACTCTTCAGAGGTGGGTTGTTGTTTTGGTTTTTTTTGGTCTATGAAAATGAAAAATGAGTGTAAAGAGAGGGATATCCATGGACATTTGATTTAAGAATTGACTCAGGCTTTTGTATACATAACACCTTAATCCAAATGGATGGTCCTCCTGTTTTTATATATTCTGGTTTGGGGTAGAGCCAGCTGTTATAAGTATTGTCTCTCTTATGAATAATCACTATTTCCAGTTAATTCTGAAGTACTACAAAGTGCCTATTATATAAAATTCTATCTCTTCTAAGTTTAGAACTTTGAATATAAGTTAGTAAACAGTATGGCTATTTTCATAGACTCTGTCACACAGAAAGGTGGTGCCCTTTGGAGCTATAAAATAAACTCAAGAAAAATTTATATCACGTGGTGGATGATAGATGGGTGAAATGTCTCTTGTCTGAAGAAAATAGTGTGCCATCTAGTGGAACCACTTCACTAGTACTGACCAAGTTGAGTATTTTAGTAAACATTATTTTAGATTTAGGTTCTTAATAAAACATATAACAATAAGTTTTTTTTTTTTCAAAGAATGTTTAATTTTTAACTTTTTATTTTAAAATGATTTTACATTTACAGAAAAGTCTAAAAACACTACCGAGAGTTCCCACATAGCGTTTTCCCAATTTGTTCTGTATGTTATCAAAACCAGGAAATTAACATTGGTACAAAACTATTAACTAAACTCCAGACTTTATTCAGACTTCACCAGTTTTTCCACTAATGTCCTTTTTGTGTTCCAGGATCCAATCCAGGATCCTACAGGGCTTTTAGTCATCATGTCTCCTCTGTCTCCGATTTGAGACAGTTCCCTCAGTTCAAAGAGTGTTTATTAAAAATTCTTCTCTAAGGATTATGGCTGTAATAAAATACATTTGAAAATATAGGAGACTAAGAAAATGTAAAAGTATTTATGAAATAAAAATTGTAATCTAGAAATGTTTATCCTGCCTGTTCATTCCACACCCCACTAAAGTCTTTAAAATAGCTTTTCTTATTTGCAAAGTGCTTTATAAAGTTTTACTTGTTCTGAAAAGTCGTGAGAGGCAGGAAATGATCTCTGACAATTTTCTCATTTTACTTAGAAGGAAATTGAGCCATAGGGGAGTCTTACATTTTGCCTTAATTTGAACAGCAGTTTCATACACACTGGCAGGTAGGAAAAGTGATTGAAAAGTAAATCTCATTTTGTCTCATTTTGTCAACATCATTTTTTCATGACTATAACTAAAATTTTAAAATGAAATTGTACTGCCAATAAGTCAAATGTTTTATTCTTTAAAAGTGGGTATCTTACATACCAATCAGTGCTTACAAATGTTTTCAAAATAATTGCAACATTTAAACAGCATATATATTTATATTATCTTTTTTTCTTAATTGGTTGAATTATCCGTTCTAAACTAACCTTTTGCTGCCTTGTATATTGAAGCAAATATTTCTTTTACAAGTTATTTTAAAATATAAAAGTAAGTTTTGGTCCCTAAACAATATCATGTTTTATTTTTGTTGCCCTAGACAGTATTATGTATTTTTGATTAATATAATGGTTTGAAAAATCATGCTGTATATGAGATGAGAATAACAATTCGGGGAAACAAGGTCTGAGTCTTACTTCACCCGTTTATGGCTTCATTCCCCTGATTATTGTCTTTTGCACTGTGTGATTCTTCTCTTAATATAATGACCACAGTGAACTCTTGTGTACCTGAAAGCAGCGGAAAGGCCTGGAATTTCCACAGAGGATATAGCATTTTCCTTTAGCTCTGCTCCACACCCACCTTTCCCAAATCAACTCAAATAGATATGGTAATGCTATATGACATGAAACTGCCTCCAAAACAAAAAAGGAATGACATGGCGAGGATCTTGGCCAACAATGACACCTTATTAGGAAAACTCACCATCAGATTGATGTTGGTATGAGGGAAGGATGGATGTCCTTTAGTTCCAAGGCACCAACAATTCTTTTAGCTGTGGCCAACCTGTGAAGTAGCCAAACTGCAGAGGCTGTGTGGCCTTGGGAAGCCAGCATGTCTGCTTTCCCAGAATGCTTATTATGACTGGAAGAATCACATGTGTTGCTTTTGTATGGATTATGTAATTGAGCCTTATACATTTTTTTCCTCAGTACATTTTTTGAAAGTTGATACAAACATAAAATAGAATTGCCTGCAGCCTAATAAAGTAGAGAAGTTAGTATTTCAGGTTCCCCTTCTGCTATGAGGAACTTCCTTTCTTCCATTTCCTTATCCCCTCAGGCAATCCAACTGGACCACAGGGTGCTTTAAGTTTCCTGTTACCCAGTGCCCTCTTTGCTGACAGGAATAAAGTAGTATGTAGTTCATGTGTTTGTAGCTGTTAGCTATAATCCCTTTCCGATAAAATACTTAAAACGAAACTGAAGTCTTGGAGAGATAATACCTAAAGGCCAAGCACTGGCAATTTTAGGCTTGTGAGACTCAGTTGTTGCCTACACCTGGGGCTAATCGCATGAGAAGCATGCAAAGTAAATCTGGTAAAAAAAGAAACCGAAAAAACCAAACTACTAATTATAAATATGGTCTTCTCTGGAATACAGGAAATAAGCAGTTTTCAGGCCTGTGAATGAAAGGAGGCTTTCCAAATCATTTACACAATGTACTAGATCATATTACATCTTTTGAACTGAACTTAAGAGCAATGTGAATGCATTCCAAAGGAAATGGAGGAAATAAAGAATTTGTCTCTTCAGCTCAATACTTCTAGAAATTTATAGCATATTGTATTAGATATTAGATACTGGACTCTTGAGATAATTTTAAATTAAATGTTTAGAAGGGTTGTGATTATTTTTCATGAATCTCCACATTTTCTTTTGATGACTTGAGTTGATCATTAAGCATTTTCAATAACATTTTGGCTTCCTGTGTATATCTCTCCTGTTATGGTAGGGGGAAATTTTTACTGGTTCTTCCTGTAGTTCTTCATAATTAAAAATTTCGTTTGTGTTTTTCTAGGAGAAGCTTTTCAAAATGGTATAAGTTAGAGATTGTATGCACAGTGCTAAGGTTCAAAGAAACGAGTTGGAGGGTGAAAAGGGATTCATGTACCCCTTAGAAATATTGAGGATGAGGTTTCACTTTGCAGACACTTTGTTAGTTCGTACAAAATCCACTTATTTTGTACATTAGTTAGTACAAATATACTTACTCCTAATTAATTCTCTTTTTATTGACTTTCAATAAAGGTACTTTGTTAACCTTTGGCTATAGTAAGAGTTCTCCAGTTCTTAAAACTGGACTTTCATTATTAAAATGAAGAACTCTTCAAGTGGTTATAGAACAAGGGTGTTGTAAAGTAATGAGTTAAACTGTTCCCTAGATTGGTCATTATTGTATGCTTTGAATCCTTATGTTCTGTGAGTGACTGGCTTCTCTATATATTCTGTACAGTTCTTAGTACTTAATAATATTCTATAGCTACATTGAGCTCCCAGAATATGTATGTGGCATCAAATTTAAGGCCTATGGGAAGAGTTGGTACAGTATTTAATAAATACTAAGGTTTTCTTTGTATTGGAATTTATGAAAATATATTTTTCTTCATATATTCTAAATACCTCATGCTCTTAAAACAGGCTGGTCTTGACTGTATTTTGTTCCATGACTTTTCCTCCATTATTATTTGATAATATTACAAAACTGGGCCTTAGCTGGTATGTTAAATTGACTATAATTGGTATGTGTCATAAAAATATATGCAGTTCTCCCATCGTCAATACTAAATCAAAGCACTCTTTTAAGCCTGGGATTTTCTTTGTCTATATCTTATGCTTCTAGCTACAGGCTAAGCAAGGGTACCGAGATTCTCATGCAGCACTGGGTTCAGGGTGGCCTTCCCACCATCCACAGAGTGAAGCTATTGACTCAGTCTTGTGCTCATCTCAGATGATGATAAGACACATGTACGTCATGAGAAGTTTCCAGCCTGTAGATTATTCTACCTTTGTGGCATCTAGGAGACTGAATTATGGAAAGCTTGATTCAAAAGAAAGGAGAGGAAAAAATGTGATCTTTCCTGTTTTGGGGTGAACAAAGTCTCTACAAAATTTTACTGTAAACCTGAATTAACTCCTTGCATTATTTTTAAAGCCCTATTCCCTTTTACCCTTCTGAGGAACCATGTATTGAAAGATATGTACATTTGGTAATAAAATACCTGACCTAGAGTGAAGTAACAACGAATTTATTTTCAGAAGAGAAGCACAGTGTTTTTAGATTTGGTTAGATTCCACCCCTTCCTGCTTTTTATAAACAGGTGAAGAAACTGAGTCTGGAAATGTTGTGACATCCTTGAAGTTACACAAATAACTCAAATCGCATATGGTTGCAAAGAACCAAAGTAGTATATGGCTTACCTAGGAGGTAAAGATAAGAAAGGCTTCTAATTGTTTAGTGCAATTTTGAAGAGAAATGCTTTTGCTCCGATTTGTGAGTATTGACCTGATTCCATTACTTATGATTTTAAAAAATGTTAGCATCAAATTAAATATATAGATATGTTGCATTTAAAATGGAGGCTTTTAGCAGCATTTAGAGCAGGGGTTCTTAACAAGGGGCCCGTGAGCTTGAATTGAAATTCAAAAAAGCATTATTCTTGTGGGGATGTGTTGGTGTGGGTGTGATATATTTATTAAATAATACATAATATAGTGTGGACTTAATAAGGAGTCCGTGGTTTTCACCTGACTGGCAAAGGGGCCCATGGAACAAAAAAGGTAAGAACCCCTGATTTAGAGCTATCCATATGTTATGGTTTAGGCCAAATTAACCAGCCAATTTCAGATTTTTTTTTTTTTGAAAAGCTTAAGTCTATATACACTTAAAGTTTCTGTCAAATCACATAGTGTAGAATCTATCCCCAAATTGCTTTTTTTAAAAAAAATATTCCCCCCCCCCCCTGTTATTTGTGCTTGCTGTCTGCTCTCTGTGTCTGTTTGTTGTGTGCTCATCGTTTTAGGAGGCACCAGGAATTGAACCCGGGTCCTCCTATGTGGGAGGGAGGTGCCCAATCACTTGAGCCGCCTCTGCTCCATGCTTGTTGTGTCTCTCATTGTGTTTCCTTATTGTGTCTCTTCGTTGTGTCATCTCATTGCGTCATCTTGTTGCATCAGCTCACTGCGCCAGCCCATTGTGTCAGCTCGCTGTCTTGCTCATCTTCTTTAGGAGGCACCAGAAACAACCTGGGACCTCCCATGGTAGGCGGGTCCCCACATGCTTGAGCCACATCCACTCCCCCCCAAGTTGCTTTTCATCTAAGATGCATTTCTGAGGAAGAGGTCACGTTTTCCTAATTTGAGCTGTCCACCCCTCCTTGGTGCTCCCTGTGCTGGGCCTGCTTTTCGTCTATCGCTAAAGCATTGAGCTCCCTGTGTCCTGACTGCTTCCTTTTTGGTGCCCCCCTGTACCCAAGTACCTGTGCTCCTGGAAGGCAACAGGGCCTGGGTGCTCAGGGCCAGATAGGAAGCCCTACAAGGCATCCGCTTTCCTCCTACCATGGGAGATTAACATTCAGCAAGTCCCCTGGCTAGAAAGCTCACCTGAGGAGTTCTGATCTATAGCCAGGGTTGAGAATTCTTGCTTTAATGAAGCAAGAATTTAATGAAGTATTCATTTCTTTGGGAAGAAAGCTCAGGAAGTAACATGGATGATGCAAATCTCTACCCAGGATCCATGTTTGAAGTCAAAGAGGAATATGAGATGTGTTCTTGTACCTTTCATGGATGCTTATTTGTTGAAATGCGTGTTCTGTGCCAGGCTCTGAAACAGTATAAACACATTTAATCCTTACTGCCATGCTGTGAGAAAGAGATAATTACCTTAATTTTAGAGCTGAGGCTATAGATATTTAAAGGAGGGGTTCAGGTCACTTGCCCAAGATCACATAGCTAGTAAGCAATAGAAGGTATGTCTGATCCTTGCTTGTGTGATTTCACCAAACTATACCAAGAAAAAAATATTTTGAACTGGATATTTGATATTGCCTTTCTTACTTGTATGTTAATATGAATAACAAAATACTGATTTCTCAATGCTCATATTCAATTTTGAAGAATTTTTGCTTAATAATTAGATTATATTTTTTTGAAAAATTTTTGTGTATTTATTTTTAAAAAACTTGTTTTTAATGCCAGACCCTGTTCTAGGTGCTGGGGATATAACAGTGAACACATATAAAAATAAATGTTATTTTTATCAGGTTCTGAGATGAAACTAGAAACTATCTGTGCATGTTTCATCATGTCCTTTGTTCACTATAAAGGCATTGAAACATAGAACCCAAGATTATTTGCTGTCCTTTTTTCATGGACACAGAATTACTGAGCTAACAGGGTACCTCTGAGGTTCTGGGAGGATGGGAACCTAAGCCATTCCATTATTAATAATTTTCAAGGAGGACGATTCCATTAAGACTTTGTGGTAGCTGCTGCTTTAGAATCTTACAGCATGTCTATAAATTATTTCAGCCCCACCAGAGTTGGCTGGTATTTAAATATGAGTTTTAAGCTGAATTAAAAAAAAAACATTTTTTTAAAAATCTTAAATTCTATACCTTTAACCAAAGAAAACACCTTCTGAGGTTATGAAAGGTTATGAAATGACAAGCATAAAGCCCAGGCAGATGGTTTGACACCTGTTTGGTACTGATGTGGCCTGAATCCTACCCACTGTAATGTCAACAGGGCTGTCAGTTACTCTTGCATTTCTGTCCCATACCTATTGGTCATTACAACCCACTGTTCATTGTGGTTTAGAAGACTCCAGGAACATCTCTTGTAATAGTTATCTCAGCCACTTTGTAGGTGACTAGACTTTTTTTCTTCCGGAAGCTCTTATGCTTTTTTTTTTTTTTTTTTTTCCCATCTGTTGATTAAGATTAACAAAGCCTGACCTCCTCTTTTAACAGAATTACCAGTTAGTGGACTATAGACTTGAGTGCATTCTAGTAAACCTTCCCATGTGGTCATTTGCCATCTGCAAAGCTTAAATAATGGCCATTTTCATCTCAAGTCTCAGATTCCATGATTGTGTTTATCCCGTGAAATTGTAGGGGAAAATCAGACACTTTAAATGCTTCCCGTCATGAGAAGGCCAGCTCTTGGGCAACATCTCTTAAAAGAATCACTTGCCAAACCTTTATAGAAATTTCCTGTTTAAAGTGTTATTTTTATCAGCTTCTGAGATAAAACTAGAAGCTTTTTTCTGTGCATTTTTCCTCATGGTTCTTTCTTCGTTATCAAGGTGTTATAACACAGAACCCTAGATTCATTCATTTCCTGCTTTGCAGAATGACCTGCTCTTTGGATTATGTCATACTGGTTGCCGGGACCTCTCTCAGGGCCTTCTTGGCTCCAGGATTATCTATCCTGCAGTATCTGGGTCATGCTTGGCTTGAGTCATCTCACAATGGCTCCTTCATCCTGATCTATCAAAGCACCCCTGGCTAAATTATTACTTCCTTCAAAGTCCATTCTTTATCTAGCCCCTTAGTACACTAACTTGATGATGATATCCTCCTCCAGGTACGTACCTGAGATAGTGCTTCAGACATAGGGAAAAAAGTACTTCCTAGGTTGTAGACTTAACCAACATGGAATTCACTACATCACCAAAATATCACACATGATAATTCCCTGATTTTCCAAGGTGAAACTTTTCCATTGCGATCACTGTGACTGTGGTGTGTGGGATACATCTGGGGAAGATTTTTTAAGGCAGTCTATTTGCACTCCCTGCATTTCTCCTTTGTAACTAACACTCATTTCTATTTTAATTATCTGTGTAGCTGTTTAATGTCCATATTCTCCACCAAAGTTTAAAGTCTATGATAGCAAGAACTGTGCCGCATTGCTTTGCATATAGTATATGTTCAATAAATACTTGTTTTTATTTGTAGTATAAAGAGCGTTGTGCTGGGACCCTGGAACTTTGGCTCCAATCCCATTTTTGCCTCAACAATGTATGTGATCTTGGACCAGTCACTTCCCCTATCTAGAGCTTGGATGCTATGAGTTTGTTTCCAAATCCAGACTGATTCCATTCAAGTACCCTGACTTGGGTTGGGAATTGCTGGACTATTGCTTTCCAGGGGAGCCTACACCAGAATCCCAAGTCCACCTCCTTTGGGACATCCAAGGACAGTGTTTTTCAAATCTTTTCTGTAGCTAAATTCTTTTCAGAGGAATAAATTATTAAGATCATTAGTTATGTGTGGGCTGAAGCCATGCCAGCACCTTACCTGTCTCTGCATATTTGTTTTGCATGTGAGATGGAGGAATCCCAGAAAGTAGAATGGTCCAGAGGGCAGTTGCTCTGGATGGTGAGGGGTTGAAGACTCAGTGGCCTTCCCTGGCCAGCTTTATACTTATACCTGACCCCTCTTCCATTGCCCACCTCTACCTCCAGTCCCATCTCCTAGCTTGCTTCATAGAACAACATTTCACATCTGCTCTATTGAGATAACAGGGATTTTGATCAATGTGCTAATTAATTACAGTGGTGTGTGAAAGCCAGTCTCAGAAGCTGGGAGCCTTAGATTCACTCCATCAACACCCTGCCTCAACCCCCATAACCCTCCCACTGCCACCACCATCTGATTGTGTGCTGCCATGAAGATTGGAAACCTACCTGTGACAATCCTGAAGACCCTGGATCAAATAGTTTCTTTCCAAATCCAGAGGGATCAAGAAACAGAATCAAACTTGGGAATTCAACAAGAACTTCTTACTCCAATTCATGAAAAAAAAAAAAAACAAACCACAACCTACCAAAACTTACATAAGAAGAAATAGATAACCTGAATAGCCCTATAACCATTAATAAAGCTGACTTCATACTTAAAAACAAATATCTAGGCCCAATGGTTTCAATGGTAAATTCAAACACACATTTAAAGAAGAAATAACACCAATTTTAGACAATTTCTTGCAGAAGAAGAGGAATGCCCCAACTTATTTTATGAGGCCAGCATTACCCTGATACCAAAGACTGATAACAACAATAATAACAAAACTACCACCAGTATCCCTTAAGAACATAGCAAAAAAAATCATAAAAATATTAGCAATACTAGTTGTTGAATTTATGTGCATAAGGTTGTTCATAATATTCCCTTATTATCCTTTTAATGTCTGTGGGATCTGTATTGATATCCCTTCTTTCATTCCCAATTTTGGTAAGTTATGCTTTCTTTTTTGTGTGTGTTAGTCTTGCTAGAGGTTTAACAATTTTTATTGGTATTTCAAAGAATCACCTTTTGGATTCATTTCTTTTTTTCTATTTTTCTGTTTTAAATTTCATTGATTTCTGCTCTTATCTTTATTATTTCCTTTTTCCTGCTTGTTTTGGGTGTATTTTGCTCTTTGCTTTCTAGTTTCTTCGAGTGGAAGCTTAGATTATTGATTTGAGAATTTTCTACTATAAACATTTAGTATTATAAAATTTCCCTGTAAGTACCATTTTAACTGCAACATACACATTTAGATATGTTATATTTTCATTTTGTTCAGGTCAGAATAGTTTCTCTTTTCCCTTGAGATTTCCTCTTTGATCCCTAGGTTACTTACAAGTAACACTTAAAAGTGTGTTGTATAATTTCCAAGTATTTGCAAATTTTCCTTTTCTCTCTGTTGTTGGTTTCTAGTTTAAATCCATCATGATCAGAGGACATACTTTGTATTATCAAAACTATTTTAAATTTGTTAAGGTTTGTTTTATTATTCAAGATATGGTCTATTGTGGGGATAGTTTCATGTACATTTTAAAAGAATGCATATTCTGCTTTTATTGGTTAGCATGTTTTATAAATATCAGTTATATCCAGTTGGTTGATGGTATTTTCTGTTCACAATCTCTCTTCCTCACTGAGAGAGATGTGTTGAAGCTTCCACCAATAATTGTGGATTTATCTATTTCTCCTTTGATATCTGTCAGATTTTGCTTCATGCATTTTGAAGGTCTGTTGTCAATGCATACACATTTAAGATGGTCATGTCTTCTTGGCAAATTGACCCTTTTATAATCATGTAATGTCCTTCTTTGTCCAAGGCAATTGTTTTTGCTTTGAAATTGACTTTGATCTGTGTATATAGTCACTCCAGCTTTTTTTTTTTTTTTTTCTAAAACACTGCTTGCATGGTATATCTTTTTTTTCATCCTTTACTTTTTAACCTACCTGCATGTATTATTATATTTAAAGTGAGTTTTTGGTAACATGTAGTTGGTTCATATTTTTTATTCATTCTGGCAGTCTCTTTTAATTTGGGTGTTTAGACCATTTGAGTTTAATGCAGTTATTTATGTTTGGATTTATGTCTATCACGCTATATTATTTGTTTTCTTTTGTTGTTGTTATTCCTCCGGTTACAGTATTCTGCTTTCTTTTGAGTTATTTGAATATTTTTAATATTTCATTTTAATTTATCTCTTGTGAATCACATTGTACCATTTTTTTTAGTACATGCTCTAGCAACTACAATATACATACTTAACTTTTCTTAATCTTAGAATCAGCATTTTACTCCTTCAAGTGGACTATAGAAACCTTACCACCTTTTGTTCTCTAATCTTATAATTATCTTATATATTATATCTGTGTACATTGAAAATCTCATGAGACAATGCTATATAAACATTTAAAAATTTTTACTTCCAACTATCCAACATATTTTAAAGAATTGAAGAGGAGAAGTGTAGTGTTTTATATTTACCCAGATATTTACCATTACCTTTGCTCTTCCTTTCTTTTGTCAATTGTTTTTTTCTGCACTCTTTCTCCTCTCCTTCTGGAGCTTTGATGACACAAATGGCTTTTGTTATTGCCCCCCACCCCCGCACCCCAGGTCTCTGAGGCTCTATTTGTTTTGCTTTAAATTTTTTTCCTCTCTGTTCAGACTTTCTACGGAATTTTTACCTCCAAGTTCTCTGACTCTTATCTCCATGCTGCTGATGAGACCATCCAGTGAGCTTTTTGTTTCTGTTATTTTGTTTTTTAGTTCTAGCATTTCCAAAATTCTTCTTTATATCTTTTATTGATTTGCTCAGACTTTCTATTCTTACAGAGTTTTCAAAATTGTTTGTGATTAGTTGTTGGAGCATTTCTATAATAACTGCTTTAATGTTTTTGTCAGATTATTCAAACATCTGTGTCATCTCGGCATTGATGTCTGTTGGATGTCATTTCCCATGCTGAGTCATTTGGACTTTATCTGGGATATTTTTAATATTATTTAATGACACTTTGAATCTTGTTTAAATCCCATGGTGAATGTTGATATTTTTGTTTTAGCAGACAGTCAACCTGGTTAAGTTCAGATCCCAAGTTCCACCCTACCTTCTGTGAGTGTGGTTCCAATATCAGTTTGGTTTTCAAAGCCACTACTACAGCACTATTTGGGTGTGTCCCATGTGTGCATCACCCTGTAGCCAGTCTAGGACATAAGGTGGTTCAGTTCTCAAGTCTTTGGTATGCTGTTAGGATCAGATCCATGCAAGCAATGCTTGGGAATGAGTCAGAACTTCATACACAATTTTAAGGGGTCTCTTCCCCAAGTTCCTCCCTCACTGGTACTCTCTAGTTCCATGGGACTCCTTTTTGGTCATTTAGCCGGAAAACTTGAAACTCTACTCTGCCATGTACCACAACTGTGCCTATGACTAGGTCCAACTGGCAGGAAAACAGACTAAAAATAGCAGGGTTTGGCCCCACCCTCTTGGACCTGCAGCTCCACTTAACCAAGAGAAGGTTCCCCTCCCTCAGAGTTTTGGTCCTCTAGGTTCCCATTGCCACTGACCACCATCACCATTACAGGATTACTTGAGGGTTGTGGTGTGAAGGAATAGGGAGAAGAAAAAATGAGGTGTTCTAGTTAGCTAAGCTGCCAAAATGCAGATACCATGAAATAGGTTGTCTTTTTATCAATGGGATTTTATTTAACTTACAAGCTTAGCATTTTGAGGCTGAGAAAATCAAGGCTTCATCAGGTGATGCTTTCTTCCTGAAGATTGGCTGCTGGCGATCCTGGACTCTTTTGTCACATGGCAAGGCACATGGTAGTATCTGCTGGTCTCTTCCTTCTCTTCTGAATTTTCTATTGCTTTAAGCTTCTCGCTTCTGTGGCCTTCTGTCTCTCTCTCTCTCTCCATCCCATTTATAAAGGACTTCAGTAAGAGGATTAAGACCCACCCTGGGCCACAACTTAACTGGAATAACCTAATCAAAAGGCCTTACTTACAGTAGGTGCACATCCACAGGAATGGATTAACACTAATAACATACTTTTTGGGGTACATACAGCTTGAAACCATAACAAAGGGATTTCTCCCAATTTCTCCGAGTGTTAGGAGTTCTCTCTCTTACTCCTTGAGCCAGAGCATCTCCTAGATCTCTTTGTGTTTGTGCCCCAGTCCCCACTGACAATATTGAGTTCAGGCTTGGGGGTATTGGAAGAGAAAGTAATGACAAACACATTGGTAATTTAGTGGTATTTTGAATTCTGGTCTTCTCTCCAATCTGCCTGCTACTATTTACTTTTCAGAGTTTTCAAATAGCTACTCTGTTCACTCTGTTCTGGTTTTATAGTTGTGTTCCCTGAAAAAGACAGGGTAGAGTGTGCTTCTCCATTTTACCTGGCACAGGAATATCTATATATCTATTTTTGGACTATGTAAAATAGTATGTGTCTAAACAATGGATGCATTAACTGTCCCCTTAGTGTCACTCTGACCAGCTTTACATCTTTGGTTGAAAAACGATCCACACACATTTTAGAAGAAGGTGGGGGGATTACTACTGCCATTTAACAGCATGACTTCCATCCTCTGATGAAACAAAAACCTGATTGTCTCTTGACTCTACAACTAAAACTAAATTGAGAGTATTTTGTTCTCATTGACTTATTTATTAAAGTGCAAGTTCTTTTTTCAAAGACAAGAGTTGTTATAAATATGTCAAATTTTTCTGAATTCCTTTTAGTCCAACTAGTAAGGACAGTGTAGATGATCCTTAAGTAAACCTGAATCAACAAGGGCCCTCTCTATTCAATAAGAGGTACTTCTTTAATCAAGAGGTACTCCTTTGTTGAGCACAATTTTCCGAGACAAATTTTAGATCCTGAATGTTGTGCTTATAATTCCTATAGAAGTGATAATTGTGGTAATAAAGTCAGAGAACTAGCGCTTATGAAAATCTGAAGTGAAGTTGGAAATATCTACCTTAATAGCTAAATGCTTTGTTAAAAGATATTACCAGGGTGGTGAATGATATTTAAAGACCTCTTGTTCTGGAGGGGTGGGGAGCAGGAAGCTCTGTTGGTGTTAGAGGAGAATGGAATGTTTTAGGGAGTGGGGGTTTGTCATTTCCAGGAGCAGGGCGGGCAGCACAGTGGGAAAGGTTTGGCTCCATCTTGAGCCCACTCACAGGATGTCAGGGGGAAGTGTGACTAAGGTCACGGCCACGCCACGTGGTGGGCCAGCTGGAGCCGGAGCAGGGGCCGCTGTGGCCACACATCCTGAATTTCCATGGTCTAATGTAGTGGGCTTGAAAGACAGGGTGGATGCAGGATGCTGGCTGGGCTTGTGGAGTGCGTGGGCAGTATGTCTTAAATGACAGTGGGTGGAGATTACAGCATTTCATCTGCTTTTCCTCTGACACCTTTTAAAGATACAACCCACGATTTTCGAGGGTTTATGCCAATATCGGCTAGAGGGATCTTGCAGTAGATCTTAAACCCTTTAGCATTATTAGGCGCACTGGGGAAGCCATTTACAACAAATATGGATATATAAAATTAGATTAAGAATTTGAAATGTTCTTTGTATTAAGCAGAGTTTACTAAGTGGTTATTTTGAAATCCTCCTTATGTAATTTTGAGATATTTCCACATCTGAAAAATATACATAAATCTCTGTTAAACTTTCATTTGGATAAGGGCTGTTCAGGATGTTTAGCAGGTTAGGTTTCAGATTTTCAGCAGCAACTTTATGGTGTTGTCATCCTGTTTGATGGATTGAGTTTGCACTTAGAGGAAATGGAATGTATTTTTTTTTTTTTAAGATTTTATTTATTTATTCATTTATCCCCCCTTGCTGCTTGTGCTCGCTGGGTCAGCTAACCACGTCGTGCGGGCGGGCTTGCCTTCACCAGGAGGCCCCGGGAACTGAACCCGGGGCCTCCCATATGGTAAACGGGAGCCCTACTGATTGAGCCACAGCCGCTTCCCATGGAATGTATTTTTAATCGCTGGAATGTATTATGCTTAAGGAACATAGGAGAATATATGTCAGGTTTGAGCTGTGATTTCTCGCTGATGATTTTTCGACTACTTAGCATGCTTAAACTCTGCCTCTACTTGAACAAATTCTAGTATTTCCTGATTTTAAACAAGGAAAAGGATTCTTAGAAAATAGGTATAGAATTATTATCCTCAGTCTATGAGTATTTGAGCAGGTCACAGGCCAAAAATTTCAAGTTCTTAAGTTTAGAAAAAAAGATCCACTATTTAAAACCATATAAATATTGATCTTTCCCATCCTTAACTAATGATAAAAAATGCTTAAAGGAATGAAGAAAGGAATTTATTCAGATCTGCTAGGTAGTTTGAATTAAAACTGTTTTAATTCCAGTATCACCGAAGATACTTGGGTGGGAGGCTAAAGTACTGTGTGGTATATGTGCTATTTATGTTAAGACATCATTGTTGAAGGTTTTGTGTTTATAAAACCATGCCTTGCAATAATTCATCAAAGTGTAGGGATTTCCTTTACTGTGCTGAGTATTTATTTAGTTCAGGTGCTGTTCTTGAAAATTTAGACTTGCATTTCTTCTATGGAGAGAAAAGGTAAAGAAATCACAATCGTTAGTTATGTTATTTTGAATGTGATGCCATATTGAAAATATGTGACCTTAACTACGAAATAAAGGTGCCAAGAAGGGATGGGTATCTGCTTCCCAAGCCACAAATGCCTTAACAGAAAAGGAGAATGGGAACAAATATTTCTTGATTGCTTGTTCTGTGCCCTACTTGAAAGCCAGTCACTGACTCTGCTTACAGTTCCCTTTAAATTTCACAACCATTCATCGAAGTAAATTTATACATATGAAAGAAAATTAATTTATAGTTTAGCTTTTGTTGTGTGGGTGGGAGATGATAGAATGAGGAGAGGGTACACAGATGGGTGTGTTTGGGCACTTAGTAGCTCTCCACTGGGGGTGTGTTTGCCCTCCCTCAGAGGACATTTGACAATGTCTGGAGACATTTTTGGTTATTACAATTGAGGGGTGGGATGCTACTGGCATCTAGTGGGTGGAGGCCAAGGATGCTACTAAACATCCTACAGTGTACAACAAAGAACTTTCCGGCCCCAAATATCATCAGTGATGAGATCGAGAAACCTTGATTTAAAATTAACACAGAAAATAAATTAAAACCAATGTCCTCCCTGGTTCATTAAGATATATGGAAGAAATTTTAGCCTGATTTACCCATCCCTGAAAATAGCTGTATCTAAATATTATTTCTAGATATTTCAAGGAGAAGAAACTATAACTTATTGACAAAAAGGATTTACAAGCAATTTCAGGGGTCCAGTATTTTCTTAGGTTTTCATTTTGAGAATATACTTTTTGTTATGAAGCTTAAATTTCTCATAGTATATTTTGGTTTCTTCCACTTAATCTCTCCCTCATGACCGTAATAGTTAACAGGCTGCCATTCTGCCATAAAGCATACTTTTGTCCAAGATATTTAGAGGCCACTATTAAATTGCTTCTAAGCACTAGAGACCATCAACCAGCAAGGAATGCTATGTGTATTAGCATTATGTTGATTATTAAACATAAAAAATAGTGGGTGGTAAAGGTAGACTATAATACACCAATACTGTTTCATTAGCATCAAGTAGCATAATTTGTGATTCTTGTTTATAAAAACCTTAAAGTTCTTTTTTTAAATGTTTGAATTGTACTTAGAGACTTAGAGTCACAAGTACTTAGCAGTTTAGCGGTCCTGTGCGCCCATCTGCCATCCAAACAGGTTCCCTTCTCCAACATTGCAAGTGGTCATAAATTTGTAAAAGGTACCTTAGCCATAGTATCCACTGCAATACATCATTCAGATGTATTGCACCTTTCAGAAGACTTAAGAGTGTTTAAAATGTTTTTTTTTTTTTTTTTTTAAAGATTTTATTTATTTATTCATTTATCCCCCCCTTGCTGCCCGTGCTCGCCGGGTCAGCCAACCACGCCATGCGGGTGGGCCCGCCCCCACCAGGAGGCCCCCGGAACCGAACCCAGGGCCCCCCACATGGCCCCACTGATCGAGCCACAGCCGCTTCCAGTGTTTAAAATGTTAACACTAAAATCAATGAAGAAATTGGATGGAGTCAGTACAAAAGAGAGAACTGGAGACCCAAGAAAGGTGCTTATGAAGGAAAGGTTCAGTAGGGAAGGATGTCAAACAAACCAATAGTGCTTTTTCATTCACACATACCAGAAATATTTTTGAGCACCTGCTGAGTGTGAGTGCTTTAGACACTGGGGATGCAGCAGAGAGCAAGACAAAGGACCTTGCCTTTATTGTAGTGCTTAGATTATAGATGGAGGAAATATCTTTAGTTAATAATTGATTGTGGTAAGTGAATGAAGGAACTAAAAGGTGTGATGTAAGAGAGTAGCATGAGGGTGTGGAACGGAGGGGTAGGTCTATGTTGCAAACTTTAAGAAAGGTGATATTTGAGATAAGAGAAGGGATAGGATTTAGCCAGAACTGAAAGGGCAGGCAGAGGGACAGCGAATATAAGCTAGGCTGCTGATTTTATAAAATAAAACCTTTTATCACAGTCCTGGGGGAAGACCAGATGTCTGTTTCTCAGTTTTAATTACTAAGTATGCTTTAGTTACCTAGAAAAGAAATGATCTCTGCTCTCTTAAACTTAAATTTTAAAATATACCATTTCCATCGCCACAAAAAATGTACGTATAAGTGTAGAAAACTCACAGATTTGAGGTATCTTTTCAGTTATAGACACTGAAGTATAATTTAAAAAAATACACATTTCCCCATATAGCTTTTTTTTTTTTTTTTTTTTTTTTTTAATGTGGGACGTGGAAATACAGATTTGTTGCGGTGGTTCACTGAATATTACCCTTTCATCTGCTAACAATTTAAATTCTACAGAAAACTATAAAGCAACCTAACTGTTCATTTAAAGTAATATTTTAGAAATAATCTCATGGCTTGCAAAGAGTTACATATTCTATTGCTTGTCTATTTTCCTACTCATCTTTTTAACTAACTGAGGGGAGCAAATCTACCATAAAGGGTGGTAAGCAACTTTCAAGCATGGCCTGCCTTTTAAATTTTGTTTCCCTTGGGTTTTGTTCTCTCAAAAGGACCTTTTACAACTTTTTATTTCAACTGGGGCTGAGTTCTGATGTTATATATGCTTCTAACAAGATGGTCCTGAGCGAGCTACTTCCTCTCAATACTGGTTTTATTAACTTTTAAAATGAGGGAGAACAAACCACGGGGAAGGGGATAGGTAAAACAAGATTGGCAAAATGATGATAATTTTTGAAACTGGTTAAAGGTACATGGAATTCATTGTACTATTTTCTCTACTATTGTATGTGCTAATAAAAAATTTATAGAGACAGCAGAAATAGATCAAACTTAAACCTTGTTCTGGAACTACCATTGATTGTTCTTAAAAGGTCAGGAGGAAGATCTGAGCGTCTTAGAGGCCAAGTTCAGTAGCAGGCACAATGTGGGGCCAGCTCCCAATCTTTCTGGGGTGAGCATAAGATGAAGGGAGGAGGATATATGTGTTTGAGGAGGGGTGCAGATAGAAAACTGCCACTAGTGATATCTTATCCACCTAGACCTGGCTCTCATAAACCCTCCAGTTTTAGGGACTTTTCCTATGAAACCAGTCCCCTCTCCTCAAACAGCTGGCCCAAAACTTCCATTGTCCTGAAAAGCCACTGGATATGGTACCATCTCCAAAGTCTTGTTTGCTCTCGGCAAGATGATCGAGAATTTCATCAGTCCTGGCAGTGTTAGGATCTGCTCATTTCTTTGCCCTGAAGTTTAATCATGTCTCACTTGATTAAACTTGGTTGGTTTCTACCTCTGGAGCTGTCTCCTTATTACATTAGGTGAGTTGTTTTGTTCTGAGATACAGGACCACCTTAGATTGCACTTTCACCCTGTTCATTTTGGAACTCACTGACTCCTCAAACCTCACACTTGGTTTTCTGTAAAGTCTAACCAGAGCTGCTGAGAGAGAAGCCTCAGGGATGCATCTCAAAACCTCAGGAATACAGTTTGACCCTAGAGTCCCAAAGACACTCCTAGCGATCTCATGAATATGCACACATCCCTTCTTTATCTCTGGCAAGAACCAAGGCTGGAGATAGATGGAACTTCACTTCCCACCCTGATATGGAGCTGTGCACTCTCCATTTACTTTGTAGTTTTGATTTTTTTTTCCTTGCTAAAACCCTGAGTGATGTCTTTGAAAAAGGTGAGAAGGGAAAAGAGGAAGGAAAGGATTAATTTGAGACACTGAAAGTTAAAGGTAAAGATAACAGCATATGAAAGACCATCAAGAAGAATTGAGGTACAGGGAGAAAAATAAGAAGTACCCTGGCACTGTTAATACATAGTGACTTGCTGAGTAATTTACACATAGGTTTCTTTTTATTTAAAACCCACTACCCCATCTACCTTTCCTAAGCTGCAGTATTTTTTTAATGGAAGAGAGAAGTTGGCTTATAATTTGCTGCCTAATCTGATATTTGGTTCTTGTATACTCATTTAGCAGTTATGTATTGAACATATGCCTATGTTAGATCCTGGATAAAATGCTGGGACTAATGCAGTAGGCAAGACAGACCTGAGCCCCTCTTGTAATATAGAAATTACATTTTGGCCCATAAGCATGTTCTCTTTGGTCCACACAATATTATAAACACCGTGATGTTTCTTCCTCTTGAAAAACTGGGAGATTTGGCCCCCTGGACCTGCATCCCCATGTGGCCAAGTCAGGGAAGGGTGGGGCTGAGAAGTTCTTGCCATGGTAATTTGGAAGCACTTTTTTTACAACCTGCCCTGCCCTACTTCTCTCATTTGTATTAGTTATTTTGGCCCTTAGGGGCATCTTAGTTGGGATTCTTTATCTTCATGAGCCTGTCTTCAAGAGCTTCACTTTTGGTCCCCTGAGGGAAGGGGTGCCCTATGTGATAGCTGGGACAGGGAGCAAGGTTGGGATGGGACATGTGCTCCTGAGCTATGCCCTTTTCCCACACCTTCCCAGACCACCTCTGTACAGCTCACTAGCACCACATTGTGCTCTTCAGGATTAGCATTCAGGTCAGAAAGGGGAAGTCTTGGCCCTAGCTTTTTCTAACCTTCCCATCGACGAATCTTCCACTCTTGACTGTTCTACTGTTTGTCTCCTAAGTACACATAGAGCATTGATCGCCCTCCACACCTGTGCCTTTGTGGTTCTTTCTGCCTAGTGGGTCCTTTCTTACCTGCTTATGAGAATGCTGCTCACCTTTGAAAAACACACCCCGCCTTCCCTTCCCAAGCTGCCCAGAATGTTGGACGTTTTAGGGGTTTGAGGTTGGAGGCAGGCAACAGAGAACAGATCTGTCTACAGGGGCTCTTCCAGCTTCTACCAGAGCCCTTGCTTTTGTCTGTTCCACAGATTGGGCTTTGTTTTAAATTTCCTTTGAAGAAAGCATTCCAAAGCTTAAGGTATTATCTGTACCATTAATTTTGAGTCCACATTATCCATTTTCTTTCCTAATCTTTGTGCTTGTTCTCTATAATTACATCATGAATTCTGGAGGTCAGCGTCTCTGTCCTGTGTCCCAGAGCCAAGCCCAGTGCACTGCCCATAGTACAGGCAAAAATATTTGTTGCATGAACAAATGAACATTTCATTTACAGATTGTCAGAGCCCAGAGTCCATAGGTGGTACAGATTTAAATCTTACACTCTGAGACGTCTTTGCTAAAGGCACACTCATTCTTGGAGAACCCTTTTCCCTACCCTCTACCCCTCTCAGAACATGACATTTTGAAAACAGAAGCCATCCATACCATCTTCTTTTTGCTTCACTCATCTTCTGGGTTCCTTTCACCAGTCTCTTTAAGGCTGGGGCTGAAAAATAAAAAATAGGTGGTGACTGACTTGGCCAGAGCACTCCTGGGAGCTCCAAGTGACCTGATGTGGGGGAAGGCAGGTAGGACTGGGGCTTTGATAGGGTTCAGTGTGGAGACCACACCAGTTTGACAGTCCCCTCATAAACATCCTGGGCATTTTGGGCACTCACAACTCTCCTGTAAAATAAACACTGAATTTACAGCATGGTGTCTGTCATTGCACAATTAAATACCTTTTAGGGGAGAATCCCCCAAATCTCAGAGAAAGGTGGAGAGAAGACTGAACTTGGAGTTGGGAGCCTGGTTTAACTTGCCAACTCCACTACTTGCTATATACTTAACTTAGGCAAGTCACTGAAGTTTTCTAGGTCTGTTTCCTTTAGTTTTAGGAATTAAATGTGGGAGAGCTCTCACAGCACCATTTACCTGTAAATCTCCTTTCTGTCTCAAGAGGCAATGCTTTATGCCGGTGTTCCCCTTAAATTTTTAGAAAAAGACACCAAACCTCAGAGGGTCTGAGGATGAAAGGGCCTGAGGCAAGCACACATTTTATTTAGAGTCTTTTTTATCCTAAAAATTTATGTTTTCATCTTAAAAACAATTTTAAGATTATTTTTGCAAAAGAAATTATTTAATTGTCTTCAAATTAAATTTTGGAGTAAAATCGATGCTCCAGGGATATGTAACATGTTTATTCCCTGGTTTTGTGAACTCCCTAGAAGGTCCTCATGCTACTTCGATCTAATTTTTGTGGTCAGTTTTAAATTCCAAGACGGATGGAGATTACTACTTTATTGCATATATTATGCCACTTCACCATCACAATACCCTAGGAAATAAATACTGTTGGTCTCCTTCATTTTACTGACAAGAAAATGAAAGCACAGGGATGTTAAGTAACTTGCTCACAGTCACACAGCTTGTAAATGGTGGAGCTGGGATTTGACTGGGATTTGACCCAAGCAGTCTAGTTCTAGAGCCTGTGCTCTTAACCATACTATGCTATCTTGCCTCTAGAATAAATAAATTCACATATACCAATTGATTTGTTTTTGTTGTAGTATTTATTGATAATAAATTTTGGTGCTGCTTTTCACAGTCAGTACCTAATACATAGCATTTATGCAATAGATGATAATGTTGTTTGTGGGTACCTAATTTGTTTAGAACTCCTGATGTCCTCAATCACCAAGAACTTGAGTCAGACATAAACTCTACCTGGTTATCCCTAACTTGTCAACTTCTGAGATACCACAAAATGCTAACTATCTATCTGGAGGTTTTAGTATGACTGCTAGAAAAACATTCAATCTGAAATTTGTCTTATATATGATTCCATATGTTTGATCTGCCACGGAGTTGGGTGCTTTCAAACAATGTGACTAAGATACGAAAGATACAACTATTATAGTTTTGTAGTGACTTTGCTGCAGTAGTATTTGGTATTAATGCACTTTGCTTAGAGTTCGTTGTGTTTCTTAGTCGTATAAACAAAAAAACAAGCACCATTTATTACTCAGAGCTCTGTTGAATGTTTGTGGTTCAATCTGCCAGATATTTCAATATATAGTCACAGGATCACTCTGGGTGACATCAACAACTATAAAGTCTTCCTGTTTCTTTAATTACTTTTTACAAATCTGGATTAGGGCTGTCAGCTTACTGTATCCTATGTGATAAGAGCAACAACAAAAAGTCACAGAGGAGAAAAGATGGCAGCATCCCAAATGTCCATCAACCGATGAGTGAATAGACAAAATGTGGTAGATACACGCAGTGGAATACTATTTAGCCATAAAAGGGAATGAAGTTCTGAAAAATGCAAATCATAGATGAACCTTGAAAACATTCTGCTGAGTGAAATAAACCAGACACAAAGGGACAAATATCATATGCTCTCACTGTTAAGAAATAATTTGAATGAGCAAATTCAGAGTTAGAATCTAGAATATTGGCTACCAGGGGCTAGGTTGGGAGTAGAGAATAGGGAGTTAATGCTTAACTTGTACAGAATTTCTATTTAGGTTGATTGTGAAGTTTTAGATATGGATGATTGTGATGGTAGCACATTATTGTAAGTATAATTAACAGCACCGAATTATATATGAGAATGAGGTTAAAAGAGGAAACTTTAGGTCGTGTATCTGTTACTAGAATAAAAGTTAAAAGATAAAACATAGGACTGTATAACACAGTGACTGCTATTGTAAACACTGGATTATAGTTAACAGTACAAGTACAAAATGTTCTTTCATGAAGTATAACAAATGTACTATACTAATATAAGGTATTAATAATAAGGTAATATGTGGGGAAGATACACCTAATGTAAACTATGGGCTATAGTTAAAGGTACCATTTTAGTATTCTTTCATCACTTGTAACAAAGGATACCACGTTAATGCAAAGTGTCAACAATAAGGGGGTATATGGGAACACTGTAATTTTTACATAATTTTTTGGGTAAACCTACAACTTCTCTAATTAAAAAATTAGATAATAAAAAGTCATTGCTTGCAATGATTGACAGGTCATAGGACCATGAATCAATGCCCCTGTGGCATAGGTTGAGGAAAGGCAGCCTCCAGCCATTACCTACCTAACATAGCTTATGGACAGCTCATCCCCTCCCAAGAATAAACAAAATGGAGCAGATAAGGACCATCACTCCATCCCCAACCCCTCCCATATTCCAAGACTTCCTAGCCCATTCTCTGCTGGCCATTTGGCCCCAGGCTGTAACTCGGTTTCCCCGTCATATCCACCATGTTCCACGGGTGGGCTGAAATCTACTCTTCATACCCCCTCCATTGAGAGAGCTTCCCAATAAACTTCCTGCCTGCAAAAAAAAAAAAAGGTCACAGTGGTGAGCAAAGTAACCCATATCTAAAGAGGACATCTTTCCGCATAGACACAATTGGAAGAAAACTTCCACTTCCACATGTTTCTACATCTGGACCTTTATGGGTGCTCATGTGATTATTTTCCTGTTACTGCCCCATCTGTGGCCAGCCCCTCCATGGCACACTGGATCCCATCCATCAGTCACTGAATCAAGTATCTGTCTGGCTGTCCTTGTGTTTCCCTACATCAGTTTTGCCCATCTTAAAAAAAAAGAAAAACAACCCAAGAACTTTTCAACCCCATCCCCCTCTAGCTGTGTCTCTTTTGGAAGAGTCATCTCTGATTACTGCCTCTAATTCCTCTCCTCCCATGGTCTTTATCCTCAGTCAAATTCAGTGAGAAAGCTTCAGTCCTTGTCTTATTCAGCTTGTCAGCAAGGATTGATGCCACTTTTGGTACTCCGCTTACCTTCAGGGTGTTCCTGGCACAGTCTCCTTTCCTGCTTCCTCTTGGCATCACCTCAGTCTCTGAATATTCAAGTGCCCCTCTTCTCCCCACTCTTCTCTCTCTGTCCTCATGCCTGATGGTAAAGGATCAAATCTTGACTTTAAATGCCACTTAAACACCGATGATTCCATCTCAGACCTTGCTGAGATGAGTTTCAACTGTCTTTTTGACATGTATCCTTTTGGCTGGATGGCTAATAGGCATCTCAAACCTAGCATGTCTAAAAACCCAACTCTTTATTCCCCTTTACACATCTTCTCACTCCTGCCATACCCAGCCTGCCGCATCTCAGTAAACGGGCAACTCTATTCTTCCAGTTGCCCAGGCCAAAATCCCGGGAGTCACCATTGACCCTTCTCTTTAGCTCACACCCCATAAGCAATCCATCAGCAAGTCCTTTCAGCTCCTCTTTTAAAATATATCCAGAATACAACCAATTACTTGTATCTCCAGAGCTACTTCCTAGGCCAGGCCACTGTCGTCTTTCATCTGGATTCATCAACTGGGCACCCTGTACCACCCTTGCTTTCAGAGTTACCCTTTTAAAATGTAAGTCACATCATTCCACTCCTCCTGAGCAGACGCCTCAGTAAAGTTGTGTGTATTGCACACGGTAAAGACCCATAGTCCTTACCTTGGTCTAGAAATCCCTATGTGATCCCGCATCCCTGCCCAGCCAAATCAGTCTCTTCTCCCTTGCTCATTCTGCTGTAGTCACACTGGCCTCTTGACTGTTCCTGTAACTGAACAGGTATCCTCCTAACTCGGGACCTCTGCACACATTCTTTCCTCTGTCTTACATCCTCATTTGTTGCCGAGATATCCATGTAACCTGCTTCCTCACTTCCTTCAGATCTTTGTTCAAATGCCTGCTTGATCAGAGAAGCCTTCACTGATCATCCCAAATAAAATAATAGCTGCTCCCTCGACCCGCACCCCAGGACTTCCTGCCGTCCCTATCCTGCCATAGCACTCATCACCCCCGAGCATATGATGCATTTATTTGATCATATGTTCTTCCCCTCTAGACAGTAAACTCCATTTGGGCAGGCACTTTGTTTCTTTTGCTCATTTTGGTATACCCTGAACCTAGCACAGTGCCTGGAAGTTAGCCAGGTACTCAATAAAATTTTTTGGAATGAGTAACTGAATGACCTGGGCAATGTGGTCAGAAATAGGCTATGTGAAATGAGGTGAGGATTTGCCAAGGCTGGAAGAGGACTTATAGCATCTACAGTATTTCATCTGTTCTAAGACACACCCTCCCTCCACCCCCATATTTGACCATTTCTAACATCAGGATGCAGTCAGAACTGTTCACATGGCCCATAATTGAGTTAGTTGTGTGTATTGTTGGGTATAAATATGGTGAGTGTACCTACCATTTAATATGCCCTCAATAAGATTACGCTTACTGAAATAACATTTTATTGGCATAGGAACAAAATGTTTTTGTGTACACAGAAAGACTAGAGAACAGCAGGGAGTAAATTTGATGCTCATGAAGCAAATGTTTGTTGCTGAGAAATGACTGAAATTCCACATTTTATTTCAAAACCACAACTAGGAAGATACAAATGGTTTAAGTTGTGTTATGATTTGTTATTGATATAAATGCAGAAGGACTGGTGATCACAGCACCAAGCATTGCCACTGAAGGCAGGAGAAATTGCTAAATCCCCCAGAACAAAACAACAAGAAGCTATTTTGACTGTCTTTACAGCATTGTGTGGTAATTTGTTGTAATTTTTTTTTTTTCTTTTCTAATGGTATATAAAACAATGGAGTGTCTTAACAATCAACAATATTTCAGGCTGGATAAAATAGGATGTGTCTCTTAGATTTTAGAAATATAAGTAAGACTAATTTATAGATCTTTTTTGTCATTTATAATTATTTGTTTAAACTTTAGTTTTAAAGATAACAAATGTTACTCTTCCATATGAACTAAATAGACTTGTAAGAAAGGGAGAGGCTTGGCCAATTACTTGTCTCATGGTTTCCTGGGTTTCCTGCTGAATATCTTTCTTCAGTATAGGTAGAGAATCAGCATTATTGGGACTAATTATCCAATAGTGAGTTTTGACTTTTGTTTGCTGTGTTTAGTTTGAAGATAAATTTTCCAGACAGCTGCAGGTTTTGTTTTCAAACTTATTTTGAAATAATTATAAATGTAACAAAATGTTACTCTAAGTGTTGTAACTAAGAAGTTATAAAAACAGTACAGAGAGGTCTCTCACATCCATTACCCAGCTTCCCCCAATGGTAACATTATACATAACTATAGTGCAGCTACAGTATTTAAAATAGATCATTTTATTCTCTTCTAATGTCCTGTTGGGGTAGGAAATGAGAGGAAATGTGGCTTCAGGAAGCTGTCAGATATCTTTGGTGTTGCAAGGGCCCAAGTGAAGTGATGGTCCCCTGCTTGAAAGCTAGTGCTGGGGTGAATCACACAAACTTGTACCTCATCCTGTAACCACTAGCAGACATTTCCCACACAAGGAAAAATTTGAGCTGTTTGATTTTTTTTTTTTTCCTCTTAAGATAGTGGCCAAACTAGCTAAGTCTTCAGTACAGTCCTCAAATCATGGTTATCGAATGTTGTGTGCCCATATTGCCAAGGTTGGTGCTTGTCATACTGTGCAAATAGCCAACTCACTTTTGAAGCTTTCCTGGTCACAGGACGTTGAGACCAGAGGCCGAGAGGATATAGATGGATTAATACATTGATTTTCACTACACAGAGGAAATAATCACCTCAGGTTATAATGTCTTCAAGAATTAATTTGTGGCCTAAAGCTCTCCAACAGATAACATTGATTTGTTTTGGCTTCAACACAAGCCTTCTTTTGTAGAAATAATTCTGTAATTTAAAATGTTCTAAACAATTTCTGAAATAGAGCAACTTGGAGTCCTAAAGTTGGAACGGACTTTGAGATCAACTACCTATTGGATTGGGTGACTTCCTCTTTACTATCCTGTCGAATGCCCATCCCGGCTCTTCTTGAAGTCTTCCTCTGCCTAGGGCCTCACTCCAAGTCCAAGAAACCCCCTTTTAAATGTGTCCGTTTTCAGTTTCCACCTAATAGGTCTTTCCTTACCCATACATCAGAGAACAGACAAGTGCCTTTGTGCTTTTTCTTCCTCCTTCTGGCAAAATAGGTCTAGATCCTTTAATCTTGCAGTAGTTTCAGGCCCCTTCACCATCTGCTTGCTGCTTCTCCAAAGGCTGCAGTTTGTTGATAGCCTGTCACCATCTGGGAGGATAACGATGGATCAGATGAATTGAGGAGTGAGCTGAGAGGTACTTATAGGAAAAATATGACAGAGAAGACTTGGTACAAGATTGGACAGTAAAGCTTACTGTTTACTTAAAGTCTTATTCTTCAAGTGAGGTAGTGCCCTCTGTTTTCTTGTTTCTCTTTCCCATTTTATTATTTATTTCCTTTCACTTTTGGACACCCTATGCTATCTTCCATACCCCTTAAAGCTGAACTTCTAAGGTGTGGTCTGCACTGTAAGGAACCCTGATAGCTGTTTGTTCTATGTCCCCATCGCCTAGCCGGTGCCAACCACTCATTTCTTGTGTTCTGCTTTGGCGGACTCATTTACCTCATCACCTGCCCGGCCAGGGCCATCACCATCACCACCTTCATGTCCACCTCCACCACTGCCATTGCCTAGATGCCTGGTCTCCAAGTTGTCTTTGTTGCTGTTTTATATTCTTCTTTCCTATTGCTAGATGAGAACAAGGTCACATAGCACAGTTAGTGATTGACTTATAAACTGTCTTGAATTCATTTATTCTTAGCATCAATGATACCCTTGAAAATTCTGGTTTTCATCTAGCAAAACATTGGAATGGTACTGCCCCCACCCTAGTCTTAAATGCATTAGTGTCTTGGGGAGCAGAAGAAACTCATACAGAATACCTAAAGGATTATTCTTCTCTTCACAAGGGCCCAAAATCTGGGAATTGATAACGCTTATTTTTTAGTGTTTTTCCCTGTGATTACTATTTATAACATAAAAAATAGAGCTCTCAAATATGAATAGATATTTCTGAAAATTTCTTCTAACCCCTTGAAGCAGACACAGATCAGATTGTGACAAATTTGGGATTGGGAATATTATTTCTACAGCATAATAAATTTAGAGATTCTAAGCAGAGAAAATGCAGATTTGAAAGATAGAAAACCAAATACTACAATATCATTAACTTAATTGGAGTGGGGTTAGCAGGGTACTTGAGGACTGAGAACAGAGCCATGTCATCCAGTCTGAAAACAGTACTGGCCCATTTTATATGAACCCAATATTGATATATATTTGCATATCATGTAAATATATCTCGACTAAAACTCTCCAAAATTTTAATGTTATATAGGCAGATTTGGAGATATATGAATTGGGCATACAATTTGTCATCTCTAAAGAGCTAGTCGTTACAGATCAAAAATGTCAAATAGAAATAGAGAAGCTAAAAGCCTTGGCTTATTCAGAGTGATCTTGAAATAATTTATTTGCGGGACCTCATAAAGGTTGTGCTAGCACAAAAAATACTGTCCCATAAATAGAAATGGACTTTGGAAAACCTGACAATGTGAAAAAGATGCTACTTTCTTTGAGCTCCTGTGTGTAGAGTATTCCATAAACCTACTAAATCCATAAGGAGCATTTGCCTACCTACAGAATAACATTTAAATTTTTAAAAGACCATGGTTAGATAACCAAAGGGACGATGCATTTTAGCTCATTGGTGCAGTAAGAAATGTAACAGTTTCAGTAGTGTTCAGAATACATTGTCCTGACTTCCTAATGCAAAGATTTGCCTGGGAGTATAAAATCTTGGTTGGCTATTAAAGCCTTTCCCCCTGGGAAGCGGCTGTGGCTCAATCAGTAGGGCTCCCGTTTACCATATGGGAGGCCCCGGGTTAGGTTCCCAGGGCCTCCTGGTGAAGGCAAGCCCGCCCGCATGGCGTGGTTAGCTGACCCAGCAAGCACAAGCAGCAAGGGGGGGATAAATGAATAAGTAAATAAAATCTTTAATAAATAAATAAATAAATAAATAAAGCCTTTCCCCTTGGATAGCCAATTGTTTCCTATGGTAATATTTATATTTCATAAATTACTAAACAGATTGGGTTAATGATATTGCAGAAAGAGAAGTGCCCTTCTATAATTCTGGTTAAATAATAACAACCTAACTACAGGAATACTGACCTGTGTTCTTATTCTCCATGTAAATTCCAAGAAATGGAATTTATGTGTATTGTTACATCTTTTTCACTATTATTCCCAGTAAATTCTTAAGTTGATGATATACTTGTTTCAGAATAAGGCGATTCAAAAGTTTTGCCTGACTCTCACCTAACCTTATTATGAAAGGAATGCCCCCTTTTTTCTGAGGGTTTGTTTTTGCTTGCATGCAGCATTCCCATTGGAATGCTCTTGAGAGGTTAAACTCTTTATCTGAGCAATTGTTTTTATAAACTTCAGTATTTTGATTCCAGTGCTCATAACTAGATAGTGTATAACCTGGTCTCTACCCAGTATTATCTACATTGTTTTCATACTTATCTCCAAGGGCCAAAGATTATCTTACAGAAGCTCCGAAATAATACCTATTTCGGAAGTTCATGTGTAAAAGGAAATTTTTAAAGGGAAGAGGGTGAGAATCGAGTTCAAACTCTAAGAAATTTTTTTTAAAGGATTATATTGATTAACAAAAGCTCTCTGGCATCTTCTGGCAGACATAAAAGAGAAGGCAGTGATGGTAATTAATTTTTAGTGAGTGCCACATATTTGATAATTGCTCTGATTCACGCTATTATATTCTTCTTCCTTCACCCACAGCAAAACAAGCTTAATTTGATTCATACCCTTAGGAAGAAAAAAAAAGCCTAAGATTACTCACATGGCTGTGATTCAGCTCTTGGCTCCCACCACCACCTCCTCCTCCTCCCTTTCTCCCACCCTGCCCACTCCCATATTCACTCCCACCCAGTGGTGTTGCCATCAAAAAACTGAGTCAGTTTGTTCTTTAAAATGGGTGGGGATAGAAGACAACTAATAAAAACTTTTCTGAGCGAAGTATACTGCTTAGATCTGAAATCATTGCAGGAAGAAAGGCAAAGCAGCTGCTTATATAACATGAAAATCTTGGAACAGAGGCAAGCTTTCATAAAGAAATGTTCAGATTGTCTTATATAAGTCTAGACATAGTGTGTGTGCGTGTCTATGTAGGCATACACATAGCCATATAGGCAGGTTTCTATTTAAAATTTCCAATATTTAGCAATCTTAAATACACACACACACACACACACACAACCAATCTTCTGTTCCCAGAGTAGGATAATTTTCTATAATCAAAAGCGAACCTGTCAGCTTTCCAAAGATTTTTGATCGTTTTAAAACATAAGTGATAAAGTCACTTTGTCAGCCTTCAATGTGACTTGGAAGCCTGAGAATGTTTTTTTTTTTTCTCCCCCTGAGTAGCTGGAAGATTGGTAGCGGGGGTGGCAACTCACACTTAGCGAGATGATGGTGATGGCAAACATTATTGAGGCAGCGATTTAAGTTCCTTCCGTGTATTTACCCATTTATTCCTATTCTTCAGATGAAATAAAAAGCCTTGGTGAAACGAAGTGACTTTTCAAAGTCTCCACAGGTAATAGTCCTAGAGCCAGCATTGGAACCAAGGCTGCCTGTTTTCACTCTGACCTATAGTTCTGGTTTTTCGGAACTTGACACAGTTGGATCATATGGTATTTTAGAGATTGCCCAGGGACAGGAGTGGAGGCTGAGACAAAGCTCCATGCTGGAGCTCCAAACTTTTCTTTAACTCAGGTCTGTGTGAAACTTCAAACGAAGTTCCCATGTGGGGTAGGGGAGAGCAGAATTGAGCCTTCCCTCAAATACTCATTTGTAATACTGACCACCTCCTCTCAGTTTTGCTGACTCCCCCCTCCTCCCCCTATTATATTACCCTCTGTCTCAGAAACATTGCTTAGGAAAAGACAAGTTGGAGCAGGAGAGCGCCCTCAGACAAAACACAGAACTACTTCTGAGCACTATATTTGAAGGGTTCCATATTTATAAAGCTTGCCTGTGCCTCAGAGATGTTTGGTTGCTGTCTTTTTTTTTTTTTTTTTTTTTAATCATTATAGGCTGGCTGGAAACTATTAGCTTTTGTTATTGAAGTGTTTGTGGGATGCTTGAACTTCTTCCTATAGTTTTCAGATGGAAATCCCTGTAGTTTTCTCCTTTAAGACAATGTAATACAGCATAGAAGAGAATGCATTCTGGGGTTTCTTTTTGCTCACCTCCCACCCTCCCCACCGCAGGTTTTCCTTAGAGTAGCTGCGGTGGGGTTTTATGTCACGACCCTGTAAAGAAAATGAACAGTTGACCTCAGATACTTTTTCTGGGTCTTGTAGTCACCTCCTGGTGCCTTTGTTTGGGAGCCCCTTGTTGATCTCAAGGGCAGTGCTATGCCCCAAGAAAGGCTGTTTTGTTTCCCCCATTCTCTGACCCATGCTTCCCTTATTCTTTGACCTGCTCGGCTTCTTTCCTGGCTGATGCCAGGTTCCATGTCTTGAACTGTCTGGGCCGAGTGGAATAGTAGTTCTTTTTGGATGTTCTCTCCAGCTGGCCCCTTCAGGGTTCTGCTCTGGATTTTTTTAGACTCCAAGGATTCGGGAGGGAAAGGCCCAAACAGATCTCAGATATAAAACCAGTAAAGTATTTAAACCAGTGAAACTTTGAGAGGGAAAGATGGATTGCCTAGGTGCTTGTCATCATTAGTAAAATAGTTACAAGTGATTTAAAAATAATATGGAATTGTATTTTTCTCATTCAGAAACATTATTCAGGGAATGACTAAGATGTATCTGATTCAAAAGTGATGGCACAAAGAACAGTTAAAGGACAATGAGTTGGATGATAATAATAGTAACACCTCAACCCTTATATATAGTGCTTACTGTCAGGCACTGTTCTAAGCACTTATATTCATAACTTCTTAATCTAGGTGTCATAGCAGGAGTGGAATAAACATAGCCATATAGGCAGGTTTCTTTGAAAATTTTCTAATATTTCAAACCCTGACAATCTGGCTCCAGCATCCATGCTCATATATTATAGATTCTTTTAGTTGCCAGAATTTTAGGTGCTTGATTTTTATTAACATTCTATTTTCATAGTCTGTGTTTATTTCAACTGAAAGCCATGTAATTATAGATTTTATATTCTCCATGTGTCTTAGGAAGGTAACTTACGTTAAGCCAATAAAATTGTACATGCAAAAGTGTCAGTGGCTAGATTAATACATCCCTTTTAAAGTATGAAAAAGTTTTAATAACTGAATGAAAAATAATGTGCACATAGTTAAAAAAAAGATTTGCAATAGAAATGTTCCAAAGGTATAATTCAGTTCTGCATACTTTGAAGTTTTGTGTGAATTTCATTTCTGAATTATCAGTTCTACATATAAATCACTGTGTGGTTTATTCCACTAAAGCCCTACAGGGAATCTTTTTGTAAAGTGAAGAGTCAACGCCTCAATGAACTGTTTCACATGTCTCTGTATACATTTTTTTTCTCTGCCCTCATCCACTGAATTGAAAACTAAATTTTTGAACAGTTTTTCTGTACTCTAGAAATAGAAGGTATTTTCTATATTGTAACAAAAGTAATTATCCATCAAGGCATAATCAACAAAACATTTCAAGCCTCGGTCAGAGCAGTTGCTGACTTTGCTCAAGGTTAAAGGAAGTATGTTGAAAAGAGATAACTGTAGTTGAACTGCTCAGAGCAAGCCGTCCAGATTTTTCGCATGGGGAATTGCACTTCTTATTATTGCATTCTTCCTGTCTGCGTAATACCTGGGAACAATTTACTCCATGTAATGCCATCCCCATCTTGGTAGGAAACTGTATACTAAAGAGGAAGAATATTAGGCATGTACATGTATTTAATTAGAATTTTCACAAATGACATTTGGTGATGATGTTTCAAGATTCTGTTTTGCAGCTTTTAGGCAGGTTAGGTTGAAAGGATTGTTCAGATTTTTAGTGTTGTGGTTGTATTGCGTGTGTGTGTGTGGGTCAGGTTATAAGTGTGAGTTGCAGTAATTGCAAAAGTGAAAGCTGTAACATGGCTCCTATGGTCCTGACCACTTCCTGAAGAACCTGCCACGTGTGCCCCAGATTTAGAGACTTAAAACTTGGGTCCTCAGGACATAAAGAATCCAAGTTCCTTGTGATAAAGACCTCAAGTGTACCTTAAAATATAAAACCTGTTTACTGCTGTTGTGTGAACTCAAACACTTGGTTGCCTCCGTTGTAAAATGTTCAGTGCACAATTTTGAAATTTGAAGTATTAAGGAATAGAACTAGAGCCTTGCCATACCTTAAAAACCATCTTTCAACCTTCTGTTTTTCCTGATCAGGTTCTTTGAAACTGATTAGAACATGCATTCAGATGCGTAAATGTACAGTTATAAAAGAAAAATGCGAGCTTGTCAGATCAACTACAACCACCAGTCTAATAAAACTGAGTCACATCCAAATAGGCTGCGCTTACACTACCCTCCCATCCTAGGGAAAACGTGGCTGGGGGAGGCAGTGTGAGTCATCACCTGGTTTGTTTGACATACGCTTCCTTCCATAAATTGGGAATGGCAAGCAGCACAGTGCTCCAGGCTTGCCTCGGAGAAGGAGCAGTTGCAGGCTTGCATGGTCAAAATAAGATTTTAAAGTTTGATGGATGAAGCTGAACCCATATTTTGACTTCAAATGTCAGTGGAGGGTCAGAAACCAACAAGACCCACACAAGGAACATTTGTAAGTACCATTTTTGGAGGTTAAAGAAATGGTAGGAGCGTTCATGGTTGAATTTTTTTTTCTAGGAGAAAAAAAGAAATAAAAGAAATAAATTGGCAGTATTAAAATAAAAGTAGATAAATTTGTAGCTAGTTCACTAAGAGAGCTCGTATATAACAAAACTGCTTTTAATGTGAATAGACCAGAATGATTGCGTGTGAGAGAGAGACAGCTAGAAAGACATTGAGAGAGAGAGACAGACAGACAGACAGACACATTTGATTTGGTAATTACCCTACAAATTTGCTCTTAAAATGTTTAATTTTTGCCTGATTTATCCAACCATTTTGAAAGAAATGTATTTCATCTAAGCAACTTTTTAATGGCAAACTTTGAATCTCTTTCACCTTTCCCTTCAGTGATTTTGCATAGGATCAGTGGTGCTTTTTAAAATAAAGAAGTTTAGAATGTAAAATTGTCGGGAGACTGTAGAGGAAGGGTAAGAGGGAGTAGATTTATAGCTGAACTGAGTTTGTAAACTCAGTCTCTGTTTTGGAATTATTTCTTACTATATGCCAGGCATTCCTCTGATTTCCATCCTGGCTTGGTTGTGGCTCTTTGTCTGTCTGAGGCTGGGGTGTTCCCTGTTTTAAAACCAAAGCCATAGCAGCCTGGGCGTTTTCTGTTTCGACTTATGACTTTTTTTCTTCTTCTTCTCTTTTCCTGAATGAGTGTCCTTTGTGTAACCCCAGTAATTCAGAAATCCTGCAGTCATAGGGACTGCCCTGTCATGTGACTTAGGTACGAGGTGCTGGCTGCGATTGGTCAGCAGCTAATTGGCGGGTCCCTATAAGAGGTCCTGGGCTTGGAGTTTGGCCACTCTCTTGCTGGGGCTGCTTGCTTAATGTCAATGCAGGGGGAGGTTGGGAGGGGGTGTCCAGTGATTCAGCCATATGTGATAAATGACCAAGTGACCGCTTGCTTGGGGCCCGCACACTAGTGGAAGGCACCCAAACTGGTTGTGGCTGACTTGATCAAACTCTGGCTTCCTGAACTGGTAACTGTCACTTTAATATAGCTTACTGATTAAACTAAGAAAAATGCAGCTGAAAATCTTTGCCAAGAACTTGTGTGGACTTACCCCCTGGTTTCTCTCCCCCCCCCCCCACCGTTCTGATTCATTTTGTCACAGGAATGAAATGCAGATAACTCTTTAGAAAACTTCTCTAGGAAAAGCTTCTCATATGATCTGGAACAAAGACATTTTATAATCAGATATATCAAGCTGTGAAGAGGGAGTTTTAGCGAACGGAAGCAGCAGCATTCTGTCACCAGGAAATACTGCTTTATCCAGAATCGGTAAGTGAAAAATGGCATTGCTCCTTAATAGATATCATATGGTGTGTGTGGGAATTGCAAAATTGTTCACAGACTTCTAACAACTCTGTCGAACCAAAGAACACATAAACAGTCAGGAATTCTAAAAAAAAGAGCAGCCCAAGAATATAGCATAAAGGCTGAGAATGAAGACAGGTATTTAGAAACAAACTCTGCCTTACTCGTTTAGTGGAACATATGCAATGCAACTACTTTGTTGTTGTTTTGTATGTTTGTTTGGTTTTTGCTTTTTAGTAAGGGGAAACATACCATCAAAATGGGTTGTTTGGTAGAGTTGTGGCTTTAACTTTTCATAGATATAGATTTCCATTTAGCCTGAATAGTATGCATGCTATTTGAAGGGATGCTTTCTGAATTACTGTACTTGCCATCCAGTCCCTCCCTCTACCCATGGGTGTAAGGTATTTAGTTAGAACATGACAAAAATGAAAGTTCTGGTATTGGAAACATTTTCTAATGATCGTGAAGGGCAGATTAAGACAATAATAGTTTTTTGTTTTTTTTTTTACATTTGTGTCATAAATTTAAAGTTTGCTCTATTTGATTACATTAATATAACAAAAGGTTAATTATTTCTAAATGATGCATTACATTTGGTGAGGTCGTACTTAGCAACTCTTACTGGTTTGGTGTATCTGTGTGTGTCTTTCTCTGAAACCTTAAATTCAGTTTTCTAATATTAAGTCTGAGCTGCCTGATGTTTAAGGTTTCCAGAAATTTCAATAATGCTTTGAATACCTGTATTATACACAATGAGTTCTTGTTCACGAACTCTAAGGAAAGAGAGTTTTATATTAGGCATGCTGTCTGATTTCTTGATTTGCTTTCTTAAGGATAACTATTCCAAAAAGTTTGAATAGAATGAAAAAAATAAAAATTAGAATGGTTGGTGGCTACCTGATTTCACCAGTTTCATATTGGTCAATAAAAGTAATAATGTGATGTCTACTTATATATAATCAGATGGAAAATGATTTTATTATTTTTCACAGTTAGCAATTATTTAGGTAATTTTGGTGATTTACATATAAATGAATTTATATAATTAAAACTGTTATTGATAGAATTATATGCTTTGGTATATATAGAACATTATATTTTTTTACTTAGGACAATTGAAAGCTGAATCTTCATTTTTGACTCTTGGTTCCCATTCTGTTACTTTTGAAATCTTAAAATCTTTAGCTTTAAAGGGAAAAATATATAATAAAATAGAGGATAGCAATGCTGCAGTTTCTCTTTGTTGGCAGTGAAGTGGAATGTAGGTGGAGTGGAGGGAGATGAGTCTAGTGGGATTTATTAATTGGTCTCTTATATACTTTGAGAACTTTTGAGATCATTTTTCTCAAACTAATAGGTCACAAGACTTCTGTTTAAATATTTATTTTCAAAGAAATAGATAAAAAGAAAAGGTAAGCATGGCTACTAAGGGCAGGTCTTCCAATGAATCAGGAAATTGGTGATCCATTCTTGTGATTATTATATTGTATTTGACTTAATTAAGGCGTGGTGAGAATGTGGAAAAACAGTCCTTGTTTCCCAAAAGCACTTGAATTTAAAGGTTTTATAGTCTTGAAGACAAAAAAAAAATGGTGACAAAACATTAAGATATTTACAGGTAATATATATCAGACTGCTAGCTTATATTCAGTGATTCACAATTAATTTCAGCTCTGTATTTCATGTAAATACTTGGGGAAACATGATGATTTAATATTCTGACTAAACACTGCCATGCTCAATGGAAGAAAGCCTTTTTACAATTTTTTTTTTTTTTTTGGTTTTACTCATCCATTTAGAAGCCATTGTTTTGAATAACAAAAATGTGATATAAACAGGTTGAAATGTTAAATGTCAGAAATTGTATCCCAGAAGAATTTCTTTAGATCATCATGTTTTCAATTCTATTTGCCCATTCTCTGTTCTCAATTTATTAATTTTAAAAAGTACATATACCTTAAATGAATAACATAGCATTGCCTTGAATTATTCCCTGGGGTTGTTGACAGAATTAACATTTTATCTGTGTTAAATAATAAAGTATTAACAGCCTGCATATATATTTGTGAGACTGTAAAGCAACAAACTGAAGGGAATCTCATTTATCTGTCTTTTCTGTCAAGTGACAGACCTCAAGATAATTTCTCTCAAATAGTATTTTCTATTTGCATATTCTTTAATATAAGTACTTTCCTTTTGGGTTTATTTTTCACATTTATGTTGTGGTATACAGTTTTGTCCGATTAATATTTTTCTTGACACAGATATATATGTATTTCATTTGAAGGGGAGAGAGCTTGAATCACAAATGAAACAAGTGGCTGTTTGTTAGAACTCAGATAAGCCCCACAGTGTTGTTCCTATGACAACTGAGTAGTTGGGTGTTGAAATGTAGCTTTAAGTTCTCAGTTTGGAAATGTCATTCAGACCTCCCACTACAGTCTCATTGAGTAGGAGGATAATGAGAAGGGGGAAAAACCATGCAACAACATAAGTATCTCTGTTTCATGTCTTCCTCATTTCTCTTTGTGTACAGGATTGCTATGGGAGTGGTAGACATGGGTCTTGAGAAAACAATACTTCAGTATAAAATAATAAGTGTAAAGGGGTCAGAAAAATTGGGGAAGATAAGTAACAACATATGGAGGTAATAAAGAGACAGGAGAAGTCGGTTTCCATGAGTTTGTGTAAATCCTTTACCGGGTGCTGACCATGATTGAGAACATCTTGAACTAGTTATCGAATAGCTCTTCAAGAGCTGCAAGTATTTCCTTAAAACACAGTTCAGGGAAAATTCCTTTGATAGCAGGATGGTTTACCAATTTTGCATAACATATTTATCTCCCCTAGGCTGACTACAGGGAATACCATGTTCTTTTAAGGTACAGATTTTGAAGTCAATTACTTGTTTTTCCACTTAAATAGCTTTTGTCTACTTTCTGTGGGAAAGACAAGGTTGTACTATTAGAATAATGATAAAACCTAAGTATCTTACTCTATGTTCAAAAAGTTTCTTTAAAAACCCTTAAAGGTTGTTTGAGACCTGTTGTGGAAATGAATTGGTTGACTTAAGAATCCTCTGGAACACTATATTTGAGGGTAGGTGTTGTTTAGACTAATATTTGGCATAGATTAATTATGCAGTTTTAGATTTTCCATGCCTCAAGGGCTTCCTCTTTTCTACTTCTAAATGGTTTTGACTATTTATTTATTTGGACATCAGCACCTCCAGAAGTTAGAACAGAAAAGAAGATTTTTGGGTTTCATCCCCTATTTAGTATATAGGTCCACATCTCTTCTGAAGTCCAAAAAGCTCTGAAAATCAAAACATTTTCTCATAACTAATTTGGCAACAAATCTTGACCTGAACTGATGTGAGGCTGTTTATAGTCTTTATTTATCCCACTTAGTATGTTTGACTCTAGAAATACTAATGTGTTTGGTCATGGCCCACAGGCCCCCTGAAGTTTTATGTGTATAGAATAGTCACCCTATTATTTTATAAAATAATAACAATAAACCTGAGTGTCAGATAATGATTTGTAGACCATCTAAATGCTGACATATATTGAGTTCATTATGTGTCAGGCATTGTTCTAAGTGAATTACTAGCATCTAAAATACAGTACCTGCCACACAGTAGGTACTCAAATTGTTTTTGGTATAAAATGTTTTACATGTGTTCATTCATTTAATTCTCACAAAACCATATGTGGCCAATATGATTGTTTTCCACATTTTACACGGGGAAACTGACACACAGAGAGGTGAAGCAACTTGCCCAAAGTGGCATAGCAAGAAAGTAGTAGAGTCAAAATATGAAAGCAAACAGTGTAGCTACAGAGTCTGCTCTTACTGAATCCACTTCATTTATGAGAGAAGATCGGGACATGGCACTGGAGCTCTTGGCTGAGTCAGAAGGGTGCCTCAACTGTTTATTTTATTCCTAATCATCCTGTGTCTGGTGTCATCAAAAGCTGAAGATATCGTCACCGTGGTCATTACCAGGGGCCTGCTATGGAATGGTTTTAACAGGTTCTACTGGGTGGCAGTGTCCGAGTCCCAGGAATCTGAGAGGCTTTTAATCTCTTCACAGGCCTCCCAGAATGATCGCCATCAGCAAGTCAGCTTTACTTCTTTATCTTAAAAAATTAAGACATGAGAAATAATTCTTTCCTTAGCCCCAAGGAAATTATCTTAAATAAGAGAAAATGTCTTTTTATAGACATTTTCTGAGCCCTTTATCCAGCAGGAGGTCTGGTCTCCGAGGAAAGCATAGGTCATCCATGGGAGCCATAGTTGGACAAAGTAAGGGCCCTTTAGGGAAAATCAGGCTCTCTTTGAATCCATGAAAGGATACTTTTAACAGTACTTCCCCAAATAAAAATAAGTATTGGTATATAAGGTGCCTCTCTGATCCCTATATATTTCCAGGGATAAAACGTTTCATTCCATGCCGACAGCAACTTCCCCAGTCTACCCCTCAAATTCCCTATTGTCCTTCCCTGCTTTATTTTGCTTCTTAGCACTTATCTCTGTCTAATGTGTTGTATGTTTTGCTTATTTATTTGTTTAGTGTTTTTGTCAAATATTATCAGTAACGTTAAAGGACAAGATTTATGTCTCTTAGATTTCCATCTTCAAACTTATTGCTTCCTCTCAATCTCAGACTGCTATAAGTAACTAAAATTTTTGCAATTAGATTTTTCCTGTTATTAGTTGTTTTATATTAACATCCATGAGGATTACTTAAAAATTTTTAAACAAACTTTTTTGATTGTGTAATCAGAATCTGGATAACTTATGTTTTTATTCAGGAGGGGAAACTGAGCCAAATTTCAATATAACCATTGAGTATTTTTATTTTATTTTATTTTATTGATTTATTTCTCCCTACCTTGTCGTTGTTTGCACCTGCTGTGTCTGCTCATCTTCCTTGTTTCTTTAAGAGGCACCAGGAACTGATTCTGGGACCTCCGATGTGGGAGGGACATGCTTAATCGCTTGAGCCACTTCCGTTCCCTGCTTTGCTGTGTCTCTTATTATGCTTTTCATCCTGTGTCTCTTGTTGCGCCATCTTGTTGTATCAGCTTGCTGCGCCTACCCATCGCATCAGCTCGCTGTTTTGCTCATCTTCTTTAAGAGGCACCGGGAACCTCTGCTCCCTGCTTTGTTGTGTTTCTCATTATGTTTTTCTCCTTGTGTCTCTCATTGCATCATCTTGTTGTGTCAGCTTGCCATGCCTGCCCGTCACGCCAGCTCACTGACTTCCCCAGGAGGTACTGGGAACTGAACCATGGACCTCCCATGTGGTAGGTGGAAGCTCAATCACTTAAGCCACATCTGCTTCCTCACTGAGTATTCTTCAGCATGAAGTATATCTTCAGCATGAAGATTCTGAATTATGGAGGAAAAAGATGCAAACTAAAACACATTTATGTTTTATGAACTACCTGAAATTTAGCCAGAGAAACTGGGGAACTATATATAACATTTTTTCCAGCTAAACCATTATCTTACACCCACTTACTTGCTACCCTTTTTCTTTTAAAAAATAAGAAAACCAATGTAAAGTAGTCATTCTATATGTTATATTAAAAAATGTAAGTGATTTAATTTTTGACATTTTCTTACTCAAATTCGTAAATGCTCAGCTGTAATGTATCATCTTTCAATCCCATATTTATTCTAATTTATGTATTATAAACTGTTTAAGATAATATAAAATATAAATTTAAAGTTATACGTATATGTTATTAATGCTAAACAATTTGGTCCTATAAGTATATCAGTAGAGTACTTATAGAGTTGATTTTGTTTATTTCAGAGTAATTCTTACAGATTAGACACATATAAAAGTTGAATTTAAAACAAAATTGACATTTTGTTTCTTATCAATATTTAATAAAATAGTTTCTAGTGCTTTCTTGTGAACGCTTAATCTATTAAAGTAATAACTTGATATTTTCTTAAAAAGCTATTTACTTTAAGGTAGAGGATGGAGCCACTGATTATGAAGAACAAGCTAAAATTTTATTTTAAATGATTGCCCCTTTCTACCTCGGAAGAGTTCAATTACCCTGAACCACCTGTTCTAATGAAAACCAATTGTTGATGTTATTCTTGGAAAGAAAGCTTAGTTTTCCTGCCTTTCCTAAAAGTAGATGGATAAAAGATTTTTTTTTTAAAGATTTTATTTATTTATTCATTTATCCCCCCCTTGCTGCTTGTGCTCGCTGGGTCAGCTAACCACGCTGCGCGGGCGGGCTTGCCTTCACCAGGAGGCCCCGGGAACCGAACCCGGGGCCTCCCATATGGTAAACGGGAGCCCTACTGATTGAGCCACAGCCGCTTCCCTGGATAAAAGATTTTAAAATGAATTCTCAGTTAGGATTTGTGACACACACACACACACACACACACACACAAAGTGAGACTAGAGTTTTTAAAAATGAGAGACACTGAGTGAATTTATACAGGCCCAGCAAAGATTTGCAGGTAGTTTTCAAAATTCTGTTTACCTGGAAAAAAAATCCTTTCTAAGCCACCAGACATTTTTCAGTGAGTATCGAGTAAGTGGCACAGTAGTCACCATGACCCCAAGAAGGGTGACTGCAGCATCCACTAAAGTGTATACTGCCTGAGAAATAAAGGCTTTGGAAGCAAGTCTAAGCAAGTAGACTTTTGCTTGAACCCAGTTTTGCCCTTTGCTAGCTGAGAAAGCTATTCAATTTGTTTCTGTAAGCCCCAGTGAGTGGAGTACCAGTACTAGATCTTAGGGTTGTTACATAAAGTAAAATAATATGTATAAAGCACATGGTATGGTACTGGGATATAATGGTGCTTAAAACACTTTAGTTCCCTTCCCAAATCCTTTCAGGAAAAAAAAAAAGACTTAATCAGTTTAGTGCCAAAGCCAGTGGATCCATGTTCATTTATATGACTTTTTTTCACACCAGATTAAGCAAATTGGTGATTGCCCATGTTCTGAGTAGACAATGTTGGAAGTGCATTGACCCATTTAATCCTCATGACAACCCATTGGTACAATTATTATGCTTATTTCATAGATGAGGAAATTGAGGCACAGAGAGGTAAAGGCACTTGCTTTGGGTCATTCAGCCGATAGGCTATTGCCAGTGAGGATGGCAAGTATTTATGACAGAAGAACTAAATAAAAGTTGACTGAACCTGAAAGTCTCAGAAATGCTTTTCTCATTTCTATTCTGTAAAGTGTCACATCTTCCAGGACTGGCCCTCTCAATATTGAAATACAAAATTGACTTTTTCTGCTTCTTATTTCAAAAATAAATAGGAGCAATTTTAGTCATTTGTGTTTTATGAGCTTTAATTAGGCCACTGAAGTATAGGAGGGGAATTCCTTGTTTTCAGTTGATCTCATGCACTAACAGATTTACTCATGGAACTTCCCCTATTTTTTTTTTCTAATGTTTTCACTTGAAAGTGGGGGTGGAAGGGAGAAGTCTGTGAGCCTTTGGGTCCTAGGGATGTATTTTCACCAACTGATCTATCTGGAGATTCTTTCTTCTATTCATTATAGAATCAACTCAGAAAATTAATAAATAAGAATCTATATTTACTAATATTTTCTCCTTTATATCCATTCAGTTCTGGGTGTTACCAAGAAGGGCACAACTTTTAAGCAAAGAATTACAAGAAGCCATCTATGTGCATAAAACCTTCTGTTTGGGTGAGGAATTAGTTTTCAGAATATGGGAAAAGATTTTCACATTCAGAATTTCCTCATCTTTCAAATGTAGGTTAAGAATTTGACTTAGAGGGTTAAGGCAGACTGCCTTCCCATGGGTTCTCAGTGCCTGGAGATTTCTAAAAATGTCATGGCTTTGGACTGAGCCTACCCTAAGGAAAATATACTAACCATGCCTGTCTTCATTCTTTTATTCACCCATACATACATACATACATATTCCCACGTAATTCATTCAACACCTAAAAGCTGGACAGATGAAAGGATGAGGTGAGAGTCCATTAGGAGGAAAAAAAAGTACTAACTCTTTCTTTGTTCCTTTCACCTCAGACAATGACTACATCTTTTATTTGATCGTTTGCCATTTTTGAGACAGCACATATATCAAAGACTGACACTCTTTCATAAGTTTTTGAGCATCTTCCTTTGGCAATTATGCTTCCTTTTTAAAGTGAGGGGAGAACAAGCTTATGGGGGGGAAATAATGCAGAGACATTGTTTTTCTTTATTTTTTTTAAATGGTGGTAGAGGAAGGGATCATAGTAGGGAATGTGTGAGTAAATATGGTCTGTGAACTCCCCTGAGCTTTCAACTTATTTCCCTGTTTAAAGAGCATTATGAGACAACAAAGGCCTCCAGGAGGATGTTTTGGGAAATACTTTTTAAATAGAAGGTAAGAAGTCCTGCTCTTGTCTCAATCAAATTTAGTATGTGTTTTTAAAAATATCTCTAAGTAAAGACATGAAAAAGGGGAGGGGAGAGATGACAATAGGGAGCTGGGTTTATAGCCCTAACACTTCAAAAGGTCTTCCTTGTCACCATGCTACAGTTAATGAATACTCTTCCTTAAGACAGCGTCTTTATCTTTACTTGTAATTTAGTAGTGATTTAAACCCTGATCACATTTCCCATAGTTTTTAAAAATACCTAACTAACCATTCCGATTCTTAGTAATGGCAAAATAGTTTGTGTTTTCTAATACAGATTTAACCACAAAGGCAATGCAAATGCTTTATGTCTTTCAGCGTGAAATGTGATGTCTACACCAACACTAGGCATATATAGCCCAATAGAAGGAAATGTTAACATGTATTTAGAGACAAAAACAAACAAAATTGCACCCAAAAAGGATGGCTCCTTATCTCAGGGCTCTTCTCCCAGAGTGAGAGAGAAAGCAAGTAAGGACTGTTACAGACAAGTTAGGTTGATAAAGAGTGAATTTTGACCTTTCTCCCCATACTATTTGACATCCATACTCTAAATGACCTTTCTTCTTCTTCATAGCAGGGAGATGATGGGGAGACAGTTCTTTATCTCTCCCCACTGCCGCCCCTGCCCACTTTCTCTTAATGGTGGTGAAATGATCACTTTCCTACAGCTCCTATTTACTTGGCCCTTGATGCATGCGGAGTTTTGGTAAGGTGTTAACAAAGCTCATCTCAGGTGCCAACTAGACTTCATAAGCTTGTGCAGAGAAACTGACAAAGACTTCATGTGGGAAATGTTCTTTTTACAAAAAAAAAGTCTTGCACACCTGCTCCATGCCAGATGACAGCAGTGGCCCAAGTCCCTGCTAGCATGGAGTAGGTAGACTGACAATGATGGAACAAATAAGTCTATGGCAGGCATTAATAAGCGCTATGGAGAAAAATAAAATCAGGTAAGACAAGAGTACTTGGGGGTTTGGGTGTTGGCAGACAAGGCCTTTCTGATACTGTGACATTTGTGCAGAGACTCACCTCTGAGAAGCAAAGGTGCCAGCCACAAAGGTATTTGGAGGAAGAGGATTCCAGGCAGAGAAAACAAAACCGGTAACTGCAGTGGAGGCAGGAGCAAGCTTGGTTTGTCCAAGGGACACAGAAGAAACCTGTGTGGAACAGTGAGCGAGGGGGAAAGTAGTAGATGAGGACTGAGAGATAGTGGGATGGCAGATCATGTGGAGCCCAATTAGCTGTAGTAAGAAGGTAGGTGATAACTAGAGAGAGGCAGGATGGTATTGCAGGTGAAGGTAATTTCTGGAGGGATCCTTGAGACTTGAGCACATTATGCTTCATAACCAGAACATATTCAAGTTTGGGAGAGATCTCTTTCAGTTAAATACTACTTTTTATAATAAATTATTAAGATATGAAAATCTTGGTAGAAAGATAAAGTCGAGCTATTTGAAAGCACAAATGCAACTAAGCAGCCCAAAGTGGCTAATTCTGCCTGTCATATATACGCCTCAGATAGGTTTGGGGTACCCAAGAGTCTAGCAATGGGATATTTTGATTTGATTTCAACTTGCCAAAAACTCATCTTCCATGGAGCATGTCTTTGCTGATTTGGTACTCAGTAATAATAATAACAATAGTAATAATAATAATAAAAATAATAATAATCAGTTTAGAATTTTGACCTGCATGATTTTAATTAATTCTGGCTTAAAAGTTTTCATTTTTGTAGTCCTGAGTTTTGTGTTCAGTCGATTGAATGGTAATTCTGTGAATATGTAATTTTTGGTACAGGTTAGAAAGTTGTGTCACACAGTACTTGTTTTACAATTGGAGGCAGAGAGGGAGCATGGGAAAATAAAAGTAGTTGACCCCTTGGGGAGGGCGGGGTTGTATGCACTTTTTTTCATTTAAATTTGTGTTATTTTTGTTTTTTCAGTTTCTTAAAGGTAAAGTAGGTTGCTATAATGGATTGCAGCCCCTTGTCATTCTCTTATGTTGTTTGGTGGCTTTTGTATAAAGTATGTGCAATTTCTGACATCTGGGATTTTATAGGTTAAGACCCATGATCTCAGTGAGAAAAGACATATAATGTGTATGTACATCGTTATACCGACACTGGACCACGTAACCAGGCCTTTCGATGTACATGAACTTGAAAACAGGGACTTGATTGCTGTTTGCAGGTATTGCCCTGGTTTACCTTATTCCACACCGCCTGAGACTTTATACTTAATTATTGTCACTTAGCCTGGCTACTAGTGATTCATTTGGGTTAGCATTTATATTCTTTTAACAGGGGACCCACCTGCAGAAACGAGTTCCTGGGTTTGTCATTTACAGCTTCATTCAACTGAACCTGATTTCCTCACTGCCTCTGGCTAAAAGTGATTGAGAGAATCAGGGTCTCACTTGTGGGGAGGAGAAATTACTAATTTGGGAACATGGAGTGTTTTGGGGAACAGGGCATCGTTTGCTACTTTTTATCCTCTGGTCTAAGAACTCCCTGAGCTTTCAAGCCATTTCCCTGTTTAAAAAGCATTAAGAGACAACAAAGGTCTCCAGAAGGCTGTCTTGGAAAATAATTTGTAAATAGAATTAAAACCAATTTGAAGCTAAGAAATCCCATTCTGCCCTCAATCAAATTTAGTATGAGTTTGAAAAAATATCTCTAAGTAAAGACATGAAGGAAAGAGATCCCTTTGGACGTTTTCCATTGGGAGCTGAGAGAGAGTTGTAGAAACAGATAAGATGTAGGAGAACCTCGCTCCAGGGTAGCTGGAAAATCTCTGACACTAAGCTGAAGTGTCATTGGGCCCTTGCCTCGATTGGGCCCTTGGCACCCCAGGCATGCTATATTTTCCTGCTTATCTCCTGTGAGACAAGGGGTATACTCCTGATACACTGAACATCCTTCCCTGAAGAGTTGGGAGGGAGAAGAATTGGGAGTTCAAGTTGCCATTTTCCCTGATGGACTATAGTTAATAGTACAAGGATAAAAATGTTCTTTCATGAATTATAAGAAATGTATGATACTAATAAAAGTGTTAATAATAGGGTTGTATATGGGAAAATAATATAAAGTATGGGCAATAGATAATAGTACTAGTTTAATACACTTTCATCAAGGGTAACAAAGATAACTACTGTTTAAAAAATAGTACAATTATAAAACAGTGCTATCATCAGTTGTAACAAGTGTTCCACCCAAAGCAAGGTGTTGATGGTGGAGTGGTATAGGGGAATCCTGTGTTTTATGCATGAATGTTTTGTAAGCTCACAACTTCTCTAACAAAAAATACAAAAAAAGTTACCATTGTCCCCAAATCTCCTGCATAAATCTCTCTACTCAGTCTACTTTCTAGGTGTAATATAAAGAGCTAGATATTAAAGTTCTTTTTCTACCAGCCCCTGACGTCTCGCTTTTAGAGAAAATGCATGCATTGTCCATGCAGTGGTGTGTTCTCTTTGGCCTTCCTCTAAGTCTGGTCCCCTCTGATGGTATCCTGGGGTTCAAGCTGTTTTGCCCCATGTGCCCCGGGATTTCCCCCTTTTCTTCCCCCATATAAATAGACAATTTGCAGTCTGTGTACTAAGACCTTCATATTTCTGCCTTTGACTGGAATCTATTCTGGAACGATTGTGTGGTGGCTGGGCACTGCAAAATGAGTCAGTTCCTGCAGTTTGGTTACAAGTTCTCAAAAAGTATTTCAGAATGTGGATGTGGTCAGCAGAGTCATTTTCCAGGCATCTAAAAGGAAACCCACATCAACTGAAACAATTGAGCTGTGAACCGATGGCCATGCACAGCAGAACTGGGCCTGCTTTTCCTCAAAGGAAAGCCTGTAGCTGACCCCAGATCTAGCCTACTCTACAGATTTTAAAGGGGACTCCATCTTCATACTTGCAAATAATTTTATTTTACCTGTTACTATTTGTACAATGACAATAGAGGTTTTAGTCTTTAAACTTTTTGGATATAGGCAGAAGTTTGATAAAAATTTTTGTCAAAAGGAATCTTTAGGATTAGAGTATAATTAGTACAAAGTGTGAAATGTGTGGTTTAAAGAGAAAAACTTTTGGTGATTTAGCTAATTCAAGAATAACTAAGATGGTTTAGTTACCACTAGAGTACACGGAAATATAATTATTTTGTTTACTAATTAAATTCTGAACCTATATAGCACTTTGTGGCAATACTGATAAAAACAAACTCTTTTCATCTTTTGAAAGAATTTCAAGTTCATCCCAACTTTTAGAGACTATTTTAGTTCAGCATTGATTTTAGAGAATCCATTGTGAATTTTTTTATTCTCTTGGGTACCTGTGAATTATGAAAAAAAAATTGAGTTCTTAGTGTCCCCCCGCCCCAAAGGAAGCTAACTTTCTGTGCCAAATATGGGCATTTTTAAACCTTCCGTCAAATATAACAATGATTCTTTGAAGCTTTTTTGTTGAGGAAAAGCTAACATAACATAACATAACAATAAACTGCGTGCATTTTATTGTGTACAGTTTGATAAATCTGACATATGTATATACTTGTGAGACCATCACCACTGTTAAGATATTGAAATTATCCATCACCTCTAAAGTTCTCTGTGCCTCTTTGTAATCCTCTCTTTTGCCACCTCCACATCCCCCATCCCAGTTTTAATGGTTTGGGGATAGAGATATGACCTAGCACAGATAAAAAACCAAAGTTAAACTGTGACCATAATAAATGTGATGTCTTTAGTTCCTGCTGTTTATAAAGCATTTAAACACGGGGTTCAGGATGTATCTTGTCTAGTTCTGTGGGGCCAGCTGACTGCGTGGTTTACAAGTATTTGCACTCGCTGTACGATGAGGATTAAAGTATCCAAGGCTGGATTCAGATTGCAAGGATAACTTGCTAAAATGCTTACTTCCCGATTCTGTCCTTGTTTTGAGAAATAAATCTCTTATGTTTGTACAGCACATTAAAATTTATATAGTACTTTCATAAACCTCATTGTATGTTACCCTCTCAATGGCTCTGTTATAGATAGGGTTAGTATTACTCTTATTTTTTCTCGGGGAACAAACTGAGACCCAGAGAAGCCAAGCTACTTGCCTGGACCACAAAGACCCCATCTTCCCAGTGAAAGGCCACCATTCTTCCCACTATGCCTTGCTGCTTGCCCAAATTCATGTCATTGAGTATTTGGCCCAGGACTCTTTCTCATTTATTTATAAGGCAAGTACTTACAGTCCCTTCTATTTGTATATGGGGTGTTGAAGGTATTCAAGGTAATGATCCCTCTAATCCTCTGTTTCCCCATCTGTAAATGGGGAATAACACAACCATCTACTTTGCAAGGTTGTTGTAAGTGTCAAAGACTTGTATGTGAAAGAGCTGTGGAAGCTGGGCAGCACTATGTACACAGCGAGTGTTGATATTTACTGTGTAATCACCATCATCATGCCTGGATTACTGATAGCACGGTGCTGAGTGCCTTTGTAAAGCCAACAAGGAATCATGACAGCTTAATTCCATTAGTTGCACTATGGTTTCCATCCAGATTTGAAACTTTCGCAATAACTGAGACCTTGTGCACCTGATTATTTTAAATTCTTTAAAAGATAATAAACAATCATAGGTTGGGTCTGAGCAACTCTAAATGGTGTCTTTGGAATGAGACAAAACAGAGCTAAAGATGGGCCAAAATGGTTGGCTGGTTTGGGAGCAGCTGCCTCAAAAGAATTCCGGATGGTTCTGTCACCACCCAAGCTTTATCTCCAGTGTATATTGATATAGTCTTTAGTAATCTCTAGGACAGCATTTCACAAACCACGTTTTTAGGAGACGGAAAAAGAGTTCTGTGGTCAAATAAGTTTAGGAAAAGCTGAGTTGAACAACATTATAAGTGGATTTCTTTCCTATAGGACTTTTTCCAAATCTTTTATATTGGTAGTGCAACTTCAAGAGGTGCATATGACACATCTAAAACATTTCCCAAATTTAATGGATTCAAAGACCCATTCAAAGATCATCTCTTGGTCAAATGTTCTAGAGAACACACTTTTGGGAAATGTGGTTTGTAACCTGTTACTTGATTGTATTAATGCAATGACAATTTACCTATGAATTTTCTGTCTGTCCCCACTGGCACATCTAAAACAGAAAACATGACTTGTTTTCTTGAGTGGGTCTTCAGTTCCAGTTCCTAAATTTGTTATTCATTGTTTAAAAACTAATCCATGTTTCATACCTTAGAAAATTAAGGGATATAATAAAATGGGAACAAAAAAGGTTGTAAGGTTTTGTCTAAGGATGAAACTCAGTTGAGGGAATCTTTTGTTTGTTTAATTTGTTTTGTTTATCACCAACTCCTAGATGCTGCCCTTGAGATGTCTCCATTTATTCCATCTCTATTTCAGGTCGTCCATGCAGTAACCCATCCTGGTCTTTATAGGTGCAAGTATGAAAGAAAAATAGTGATGTATACCACAGTTCTCTCCTGTCAGCATAGGGTTTGCATTAACTATTAGTGGTCCCAGTATTAGGATGTTTGACTTTTCATCATGAAAAGAATGATCACATTACAGACGTTTTATATAGTTTGTTCCCCAGACTACAGGAAGTTTAATCATCAGAGTTAGGACTTATAGGAGAAGTAATGTCAGGATGAATAGCAATTGTCAGTGAGAAATGTGAAGCTTGGGTGCCGTTGCTTATCAGCTAGGAATGGGAGGCAAGAGAATGAACATGGAGTCAGGGATATTGAGTAGGAAGGGGGACAGGCGACTCTGGACTAGGTGAATTGGGATCATTCCTGGCTTGTCATATCTACATTGAATGTTTAAGTAATCCAAGGGCTGGTTGGATTCCCCAGGAAGGCTCAGTCTTCTGGTTTAGACTGCTCATCAGGCTGTGAGGTCCACTGCTCTTTCAGTATTGCCAACTTACATATAGTGTATTCTCATTAGAAGTTGAGGGTTACCTTTCATACTTGAGCTCCTTAAGCCCTGCCATTTTCTCTAAATTAGAGGGTTTTGCCATTCCTTTTTGACTGAAAATTGCTTCTACAGCACATTGCCACATTTGCCCAGGGATCTTCCCCCGAAGCACACGCGTACATTCTCTTATCCTCCTTGAGCCATTCTTTTCGAGCTTATACCATCTTTTCTTTAGCGTCAGGTACCTCTCCTGACCTCTTTCTTCACTCATAGAAAGAGGAATCAGAATTTCCCTGTTACTTACAATCAATATAATAGCAGTTTTTTTTCTGTTATTTCCCCTTTTAACCTAGTGATTAAGTTTGCCACTGCTGCTCCCCCCACCCCACCCCTCACATACCCACAGGAAGAAAGGTTTCCTTCCTTCATCTCTTGACTTTGCCCAGGCCTATGAATAATCTTCCCTTTCTTGGTGGACTCCGGATGCTCACCTTTTCTTTTCTTTTCTTTTCTTCTTCTTTTTTTTTTTTAATAACTCCTGAGAGCTACTCCTGCATCCTGACCTTCTGGTTTTCTCCATCGAATAAACTTCCTCTTCTGCCTAGTTAATAGTGGACACTCATGAAGCCTCATTGATGAGTGCCACAGTGTTGTGGCTGGATTTTGGGCTTCTCTTGAATCCCATTTCCTCCAAACCCCGACCTTAGCTGCACTGACTCACATCTTTCCTCCTTGCCCTTTGTCACTTTAAGTATCCGTCTTCCTTTTTATATTCCAGACTATGCTTTTGTGGATCATATCAAAAATCTATTTCCAATTTTAAGCTGAGAGCTTGATCTTCTGATCTTTGAGATTTCTTCTTTTTTTTAATCCTATTTTTGCATATGATTGTTAATTAGCTTGATAATGTTTCTCTAAGCACTTATATTTGCTCTACAGAACTGGCCATACGCTGCCAAAAACTGTCCACTATGAGCAAAGACATAGTCTAGTATCAACCAATAAGGAGAGAAAAAGGGGGAGAGAAATTCTGTCATCAAGAACTTGTACGGCCCTTGGTTTGCACTGAATTATTGCCACTAAAATACTTTCAGTTTCCTTAAGAACTGGTCACACATCAACCATGTGGCAACCACTCTGGAAGCAAATACTTGACTTGTAGTTTAGGACTTTAAACTGTTATCTTTATTCCATTCTCTAGGAATTTGAAAACATCCAATTCCTCAGTTTTCCATTAGTGGACACATTTCAGAACAGCCTTTCATTTTCTTGAAAAATCTCAGTTAACTTTCCCATTTCCTCCTTGGTACACCAGTAGACTACAAATTTGCACCCTGCTCCTCTTTGCTAAATGTTGTATATGTGTGGTAGTGCATAGGTCACCACATGTGTTATCTGTGCCATATAAACATTTAACTTTCTATCATTTTCAAGTCATTTTTACTGGCCCCTCCAAATCTTGGCATTACATCTGTTAGCATGTCTTCCCTTCTCATCCTTTGTGGTATGAGCCATTTACATAAACCACATAATTTAAAAAATCAACATATTACCACAGCCTACCATACCTCATAATAATTGATGCCCATTGTGGTTCAGCCTCTGGTAGACATCTGTATTTATTTTTTTAAGAGACCTAACTTGACTACAATATAGTTTAGTTTATAACTGTCACAAGCAAAAAGTAGCGGTATATGGATGTTCCCTTTGTTTTTTCTTTCTTTTGCCCCTGCCTCCCGCCGCGCCCCCCCCCCCAACTTATCCATTCAATTGCCTGGGTTTTCCATTTTGCCAAGGTAGATCTTTTTCCCTTATCATGAAATGAGGAGGTTAGGATAGCCTTCATGAGCCCCAACTACCCTTCTATGCTAAAAGGCTCTGATTGTATGTAAATATTCACTCCAAGGCAATGCTTTCACTAGCCTACACTTCTGTTAAGAGGAAAATATACTCCTTTACAAACAGCTAGATCCTATAAGCACCCCCAAATCTTATATAAAGGTACCATAACTAAGATGGAAAAAAAGAAATGTTTACAAGATAAAGAAATATAAGAATTTTTCAGAAATATAGATCTCCTACTGTTTTTTTTTTCTTTTGTTGTAGAAGTGCATTAAAACAGATACGAGCTACTTTACTATCTATTCAGTTAGATTTATTTATTTGACAAACACTTATTAAAAGATTAATGTGATCTAGTGTACTGTGCTTAGGACCTGGGGAATCTGAAAAGGAAATAACTTGATTCTTACACTCAAAGTGCTCACATTCTCATTGGGAGATACATTTACAAACAAATAATTAACTAGCAGTGAGCTTGTGTTTCCGGCTGAGACATGGGCCCAGTGATCTGGGGGCCAGCCCTGAGTAGCATGCAGTTAACTTTTCAAAGGTCTCCAGGAAAGTCCCTTAGAAACATAGGAGAATCTCTTTGAGCTGGGTCCAGCAGAGAGAGAAGAGGAACTGGGCGGGCAAACAGTGGGCAAAGGCCGGATATTTGCCCCTCCTTCAGCCCATCTGAGTTGAGTGAAACTTGATGGGAAGAGTCAAGGAAGACCAAATATGAGGAAGTTTGTACCATGAGAGCATTTAATGACAGCAGGAGTTCTGTACAGTGGTGAACACAGAGGCTTGGTGGAGATTTGATATAAATGAAACCTGCAATAATATGCATGTATGATGGTCAGTGCCTTTCAGAAAACACAAGTCTTAGAAATAAGACCAAATTTAGAAAGATCCTGGTAGTAGTACAGAGGAATATAGAATAGTAATTTGTTAATTAAGACTAAATGAAAATCTAAAAGTCATGAATTCTTGGAGAAGCTGTTTTGCTATTCCTTTTTTCTATTATTATTTTCCGGTTCAGAAAAATGGTCAACTTATTTTGATTCTCTTAATTTTTCACTTATTGATGGAATTTAAATTATTTTCCTTCTTTTTTTGAAATGACATTAATACTTCATCATCATTATATGCTCCAGACAGTGTATGAAGAATATACTATAGGGATTTCTTTACAAAAAGGGGAAAAGGACAGAGAGAGAGAGAGAGAGAGAGAGAGAGAGAGAGAGAGAGAGAGAGA
>JAKSZT010054419.1:4868654-5036418 GCA_026826555.1 Tolypeutes matacus | reverse complement strand
AGAGAGAGAGAGAGAGAGAGAGAGAGAGAGAGAGAGAGAGAGAGAGAGAGAGATGCATGTGGATTTAGCACAAGTAGTTTCTGGAATTTGTCCATAAGAAAAACTGTTACCTAGGTTAAAACTATCCTTTTTCTCTGAGTGTTTTTAAGTAGTAGAATTATTCATGTTTTCATCAAATGATTGTTTCAAGAAGTTTTGGTTTTCAAAGAGAAAGGATTTTTAAAGGCATTTGCTTAATTGCTAAATATTATTTGAAAAAAAAAAAACAAAACAAAACTAGTCTGAGTCTGTCTTTATGAGGTGTGAGTGGTTTCGCCCTTAGAAGCTTGTTTTAGGATCGTGTGCCAACCCCATCCTTTCCCAGGCCTGTTCAAACTAGAATCGTCTGGCAGGCAGTGTCTTTTAGAAAATGTCTTAAGCAATAATGTCCCAGAAAATGTTCGCTCCAGTCTTCAAGCTAACTTGCAGGGCAATTTACTAAATAAAGAGATGTGAGGATCAAGTGACCATCAGCTGGTATAAATGTTTTTGGTCCATGCAGTCACAGGATCTCAGGTATGCAAGAGCTGGACTTGCTGCACCCACGTGCCTGGTCATGGTGATACCCTGGCTCAAATGCTGTAACAGAACACTAAAGGAATCCAAGTTCACGAGAACATACTTTAATTAGACACCTGTATTTAAAAGGTTGGTTTCTCCTCTGGCCTAATTTCACCCTGTGGCATGTATGTGTGCATTTCTTTCCTGTGCTATAAAATAATAGTTAATTAGACTTTTTGTCCTTAACTATGTGGGAGGCGGTTTTTGCTCACTTATAAAATAAACCTTGACTTTGTTAGAACAGCATACTGGTGTGTGTTCTATCTTAAACATAACTATAAAATATAAAAATATATGTTTAAGATAAAAGTTGACTGTATTCCTGCTTAATTATAGAAGGCTACTGGCGCATGAACTAAAAATATGTGAAACCTCCTGGATTGGGGGAGGGGCGACATCTGGAGCCAAAATTTGTGGAATAATAGACAAACCTGGACCCAGAAAGGATTTGGAAGCTCGCTTATTCAAAAAGTATAGATGCTCACACTTTTGAGTAAAAAAAAAAAAATCATTTAGACACCTTAGCATTCTATCATTGCTATTAAATTTTTAATCTGTTTTCATTTACTTTCACATAGATTCCTTGGAGGGGATCAAAGTTTCTTAGAAAGAACTACAATGTCTAAAGTTAACGATACAATTTTGGGGACAAAATTGAATTGCTCTGGAAATTCCTTTTTAAAAAGACAGGGTGATTTTACTGTTCCTTTAGCTGACTGACCCCTCAAGCAACATTTCTTTAATTTCTAGTGAACCTTTGATGAGAATGCCATTTTATATCTGTCATATTGGCTTTAAATATCAGTGGATTTCTTTATTTCTCAGTTTGGTTTATAGGTCACCATTGGTCTAATTCCAGAGTTTAAGATCTTCAAATTCTAGGTTAACATTTCAAGAAATGGCCTTTATCCCAGTTCCAAGCAGGCTTTTCAACAGCAGGTGGCAGGCTTAACTTTTAATCAGTCTTTTCCTTCCCTTTAAATATCCTTTCCCATACTTTGTTTGGAGTGCATACTTCAAATAAATTATCTTTAGCCAAAATGGATGTGTTTTTTTTGTTATTGTTTTTGTCTGGATTTTGTTTTTTGTGTGTTTGAGTGTACTGTGAAAGGACTTGAACAGCCAGTTTATTTATAAACTTCAAAAATATATTACTTTTTGATATTTTATGCCACTGTGTATTCTATTCTATATTTTCTGTTCTCTATATTTTTAATAAAAATTTGAAAATGTATATTATTAGTTAATGGGCACTACTAATCTATAGAGTAACCTTTAATACATTTTTATTAACAATTATTCCTTCTTGTATTACTTGGATAAAATTTTAAAGTGAGAGAAGATCACCTTTAGATCTTTAAATTTAAGAAGATTTGGAGGATTGATAGGGTAGACTGAGAATTTAAAAATACCATTCTTCTGGTCTAAATATATACCAATATTTTTAGATTTCCCTTTGGATTTTGGCATTGAAAGTGACCAAACTAAACCTTTATCTCACTTCATTGTTACACTGATTCATAAAAGTAAATTTCTAAATATTTACTTTTAGTAGTTTATGAAATGTAAATTTGTGTGTTCGATAAGTAGTAGTTTATGAAATGTAAATTTGTGTGTTCGATAAGTGCTTTATTTTTCATTGAATTAAGATTCAGCCAAACTTGTACAAGTGGTCTTTTCCCCCCATTTTTGCATATATGTCCTGGCTTGTAGGCAAATATATTCCATAGATAGAATAGGTTTTAATTTATTTAAAAAGGGGGAAAAAAGCAATCAGAAACAAACTTACTTCACCTTGTAAATTCTACCCATTTCTTCGTCCCAATAGCTAACCACACTGGTAAATCCCTATTATTATAACTCGACAAGTGAGTTCCCTCTTAAAATTAGGCATCTGTGATTAAATAATTAAATCATTCCCTTAATATTTATATACTTAGAACTACCAGAAAGCTGTTCATCTTTTTTTTATAACTAACACATAAAACAAAGCCACTCTTCTTGATGATAAATATTTAAGTGTTACTCTATAGTCTAGGTGAGTATCTAGTCAAAATGTACTAATTTAAAGTTCTAAGTATAGCTTTTCTTCCAATTGTTGATAACATTCCTAAATCTATTCTAAGCAATCGCCAAAGCGATTTAAATTCATAAGCAGAAAGGATTCTAAGGCCCGTGTTCTTGGAGCAAAGTTGCATAGCCCATTTATGTTCTAACATAATCCTAAAAGTCAAAAACAATAATTAGCCACGGTAGTCATGTGGTAATAACAAGAAGTCCTCCTTGTCTAAGACACTTGTTCCTGCTTTCAGGCTTTGATCTGACTGTTTGGCCTCTCCGTGCAGTGTTCTTTCCAATCCCAGATAGTTGCATAATTCTCCTTCTCTTCCTCCTTCAGTGATCTGCTCAAATGTCATGCCCCCTCCAAGGGATCTTCCCTGACCTCTTCATCAACAATAGCATTCCTCTCTGCTGTTTCATTACTCTATGAAATGACCATACATATCTATTGGGATTCTCTTCTGTCTTCCCTCACCTCAAAACTTAGACTATAAGTTCTGTGAGTGCAGGGACTTTGTTCAGTGCTTGGGCCTCACTTCTCGGAATAAAGAACAGTGTCAGGTACAGAGAAGACACTCAGTAAATATTTGGGGTGAATAAAAAAATAAATGGATCGATAGGGAGGGCACCTAGCTTGTAACTCTTTTACGCCTGCATTGTATTATCGGAGGAAAGCTTGGAACTGACATACTTGTGAACTGTTACTTTAAATACTTCTTAAAACACCTTTTTAGCTGTCTTTTTTTCTTTCTTTCTTGTAGACATTTGGTAGAAGCAACTATCACTCTCAATTTATAACAGGAAACTCACAGTATTATTTTTTTTCTGCAGTTTTATTTTAGGGACTTTTACATATGTATATCATTGCTGTGCCAGATTACCCAAATTAAAGCTTCATAAAGCAAACAGTAATTCTCCAAAGACACAGTAAAATGGCAGATTGCTTTTTTGTTTTTCTCTTTTACTTTTTTTTTTCACATTTTTACTGCCGAAACATAGGAAACAATCAGTTGTAGATTTTCTCACAAGGAATCATGTATGCTCCAGAACGGTGTGGGGATCTTCATCTTTTTTGTTCACTGCTGGATCGCCAGCACCTGAGATAGTATCTGGCACTTCAGTATCACTCAATCAATATTTGTTAAGTGAATAAACCTAGAGTTTGTTTTAAACTGTATTCGTGGGATTATTGTCAAAGTGTCAACTCATGAACAAAGAATATATGCAATTGAAATCTCAAGACTGTTCCCACATTCGTTTTCTGAATTGACACCTTCTCTTTCCTTCCACAGAGCTCCTCCCCAGAAGACCATGGACCCGCCCAGCTGCTGGAATGTATAGATGCCCTCAATGGCTCAGTAGCCAGTGTAGATCCTGTCTTTTGTAATCAGCAGCTACATCTGGCTACTGGGTCTCTGATGACATCTTCTAGCTTCTGTCACAGTGTCTTGAACAAGTCTATTAATAATTAAATCTTTACCTTGATTTACACACATACACATACACAATCAAGTTCTAGGGTGGTAAGTCCTTCCAATATTAGCTGGATTTGAGAATCTATCAAGATTTTATGAATAATGAGGTGTATCAGATTTCAACACCACAAGGGGGAGGAATCTGGATATTTAATCCATGGGTTGTTTTTCTCTTTTTTTTTTCTCTGATCTGCCTGTGGAAGGTATCATTTGGTTACCAAATCACCTATCTTTTAATCAATCTATGTATGTTATGTACCTATCTGTATGTCTCTCTATATAAAATTTTTCATATTTTGACTTTTAGATAACATTTTCAAAATTACATGGTAATTAAATAATGACAGCTTGATGATATAATGGTTTAAGGAAATTTCACTTGTGGTAGGTAAGTCCTAACAAGACGTTCTGACCTATTGGGTGTCTCTTCTGTGTGAGAAGAGAAGACAAATACCAAAGTCTTGAATGCAGCAGGCAACTGTGTTAGAAGAATATCTGGGGTGACTTTTGCAGACCATCCAGGTCTGGGGCGTGAACCTGGCATACAATGTAGATTTCTGTGTTTGTTGGACAACAGCTACATTGTCTGCTGGGTTTCAGGCTACCTGGAAACATGTTCTCCATAGCTGTCTCATCAGTGCTTCGCCTGTAATTTTTCTGAATAACTGCTTTCCAGGAGGCATAACCTGGTGGGGCTTATCATTGCACAGAATGGACCCCATGAAATGAACCCCATAAAAGCAGATCACCTTAGCAAAGCATAGTTTTGTTATTATTTCACCCAAAGTGATCTAATACTCTGGCCTAGTAAACTGAATGAACCAGAGATGAGGTGTAGTCCTTCCTTCTCTCCCTGCCCCAGCTGTCAAAGATTGATCACTTGCATGTGATTGTTAATTATTATTTGGTTTATAAACACAAAAACTATCAAAAGGCAACACATGGACCTAATCATGCTGCCATGATATCTTGCCATTTCTTCTCAGTTTGACTTCTTACTCCCTTGGATGAACCTGTTTCATTTTTGTTCTTGTATCACAGCCCTGTAACTGCTGTGAATGACCCTCAATCCTATTGGAAACCGTGTCTTACTCTGCCCCTAAACCCCACTCCATTCTTTACTCCCTGAAAGTGGATTCTGAAATTTAGGTAAACTGGATTTTTTTTTTTTTTTTTTTTACCACTGTTTGCTATCGCTTATTAAACCAGAAAAGCAGCTTTCTTAAGGAATTACAGAGAACTTGTACAGGAGAAAGGGAAGAAGGGAATGAAACTAGCTTCTGGAAAACACGAGTTTTTTACACTACGAATTGTTTGTCTGCTCTTGGTAAATAAATTTCATCCTGTAAGCATTAAAAAAGCCTAGCAGTTTAGATCATTCAATTTCAATAAAAAAAGCTTTTAAAGGAGGATTTATACACCCTTGATTATATGAACTGGAGACTTTTAATGGGAAATCATGTATTTTAAATTAATATGGATTAACACATTTATAGCAGAAAATAAATATAAGAACTGCAAGGATAAATGTCTGCATGTAATAGTTGTTATGTAATGTGTTTTTGTCACACCATGCTGAATTCAGTAACAATAAAGCTAATGATTTGGAGCTTTGAATATATTGGACATTTTTGCGTGAATCATTTGGTTTCCTGTCCACCCATCGATTTAATCATCTATTCTGTACCTGAGCCACTGGCCTTTGTGCCCCAGAAAGAGAAAGTCATTCCATTTTAGATATCTGGCAGCCTTTGAAGAGTGATAAAGGTCTCTAGGCAGCAAGGTTATGTTTACTAAATTATAATTATCAAAGAGACCATTTTCCTTCTCCCCATCTCCATTCCCTTTCTTCTGGAGTTCTTTCAATCCCTTTGACTACAGTTAAATGTGAAGGTGTTGGCATTGGGGTGGGTGTGAAGAACTCTTAAGTTCCATGGCGAAATTTCATGTTTCTCAAACCAGATGTTCCAATATAAGATTGATCCCCAAAAGGAGGTTGAAGGCACAAATGACCAGGGGCTTTTTCTCTCTCACTCCTGGGGTAGGGGTGGGGAGCAGGGGAGACCCAGGAAGGGATGGACCTTGGTGTGTTGGCTCTTCGAACAGGTTGTATAGCCGCCTGGCTATATTCTTGTTCTTTTGTTTTTAACTTTTCATTTTGAAATAATTTCACACTCCAAAAAAGCTGTATAGTTAATAAAACTGGCAGGAATATAAAATGATGCAGATGCTTTGGAAATGTTTACCCATTCCTCAAATTGTTACATACAAAATTACCATATGACCCAGCAGTTCCACTCCTAGACATCCACCCAAGAGAAATGAAAACATATCCACACAAAGACTTGCATGCAAATGTTCAGAGCGGCAGCATTCATAATTGCCAAAAAGTAGAAAAAAAAACCCAAATGTCCATCGTCTGATGAATAGATAAAGATAATGTATATCCATACAATGGAATGTTACTCAGCCCTAAAAAAGAGTGAAGTACTGATTCAAGCCACAACATAAATGAACCCAAACAGTATGCTAAATGAAAGAAGCCTGTCTCAAAAGGTCACATAGTCTATGATTCCATTTATATGAAATATCCATAGAGACAAAAAGCAGATTAGTGGTTGCCATGGGCTGGGGTGAAGGAAGAATGGGGAGTGACTGCTAATCAATCGGTAACAGGTTTTGTTTTAGGGTAATGAAAATGTTCTGGAATTAATGTCCTCGCAAAGTTTATTTGCAAACTTTTTTGACTATAGCTAAAAACTACTCAATCGTACACTTTAAAGGGGTGAATTTTATGTGTGTGAATTATATCCCCAAAACTTTTGCTACAAATCAAGTGTCCATATATGTGTGGATCTATTTCTGAGATATCTAGCCTATCAATTGATCTATTTGAGTATTTTTATCCCACCACTACATTGTTAATACCATAATAAAACAATCCACTAGAGTTGTTCTTTGATATTGCTTTGAATATTTTAGGCTCATTGCATTTGCATTATAAATGTTAGAATCCACTGTGAATTTCAACAAAAAGTTGGGATTTTTAATTGGAATTGCAGTAAATCAATTTTGCAAGAATTGACATTTTTATTTTATTGAGTCTTCTGATACAAGAATGTTAGGGGCTCCATTGATTTAGGTCTTTAATTTCTTACAATGTTTCATAGTTTTCTGTGTAGACGGCTTGCATAGAATACATTAGATTACTTCATATCTGATCTTTTGTGATGCTACTGTAAATGGGAGCTTATTAAAATTTCACTTTGTAATTGATTGTCGCTGGTATGTGGAAATGCATTTGTTTCATCTTGTATCCAGTAATTTTGCTAAAAATATTTGTTATCTCTAAAATTAACTATAGATCTTTTCGGACTTTTCTTTGTACAGAAATATATCTGAATGATAAGTTTTTCTCTTCCTTTCTAATCTTTATACATCATATTTCTTTTTGTTTATTAATTGTACTGGCTATATCATGTAGCACAGTGATGAACAGAAGAGGAGATAGAGGGAATCCTTGTCTTATTCTCAGTCTCAAAGGAAAAGCTTTCAACATTTTACCAGTAAGTATGATGTTTGCTCTAGGTTCTTTGTAGAGTAGATACCTTTTAAGGCAGTTTCGGTTTCTTCCTAAGTTGCAGAGAGGTTTTCCTCATTAGTGGATACTGAATTTCATCAAATACTTTTTCTTTATTTATTGAGATGAGCATCTGATTTTTTTCTCCTTTAGTTAATGTGATGAATTACACAGATTTTTTAAAGTAAACTTTATTGAGGTATCGTTTACAGGTATTAAAATGGAACCATTTTAAGTATATAGTTTGAGGATCATCAGAATCAGAGTAACACATTCTATTACTCCCCAAATCTCCCTTGTGCCTCTTTTCAGTCAATCTGTCCTTACTCCCATACACAAAGCACACACTAGGCTACTTTCTATCACTGTAAATAGAATTGCCTTTTCTAGAGTTTCATGTAAATGGAATCATACAATATGTTGCCTTTTGTGTCTGACTTCTTGCACTTACCGTGATTTTGTAATTCATTAGTGCTGTGTGTAGTTCCTTGTTATTGCTGAGTAGTATTCCTTTATATGAATATATCACAATGTATGTTTATCTAATCATCTGTTGATGGACATTTGGATTGTTTCCAGTTTGGGGTTATTATGAATAAAGAATTGCATTGAACTTAATAATAAATTAATTTAGATTGAATTGTGATCCTGATAAGACCAAGTCTTCTTTTCAGAGAACATGAAATCTTTCTCCTTTTGCATAGCTCATCTGTATTAGTCAGGGTTCTCTCGGGAAACAGAATCAACAGGAGATATCTGTCAATAATATGAGATTTTATAAGAGTCTCTCATGCGACTGTGGGAATGCACAAGTCCAGGTTCCACAGGCAGGCTGCAAACCAGGGGCTCCAATGAAGGTCCTTGATGAGTTTCTGGGAAAAGTTGGCTGTCCAAAGATGAGCTGGGAAATGCTCTCCGAATGTTGAAATCACTTCCCCTTTTAAGACATTCAACTAATTGAATAAAAGCGTCACCCATTGCTGATGCACTCTCCCTGATGGATGCAGATATAATCAGCCATCCAAGCAGTAAACTCACCGGTGGTCGAAGTCCATAAATGCTCTTGTATTACAATTAGCCCAGTGCTTGCTGGACCAAACACCTGGACACAATTACCTGGCCGAGTTGACACGTTAGCCTAACCATCACATCATCTTTTATGGCCTTTAACAAAATGTTTTCAAATTTTCTCTATAGAGGTCTTCTGTATTCTTGGATAAAATGATTCCTAGGTATTTTATGGTATGTGTTTATTTTATCAATGGTATCTTACTTATTCCCGAATTACTGAGGGAAGCGGCTGTGGCTCAATCAGTAGGGCTCCCGTTTACCATATGGGAGGCCACGGGTTCGGTTCCCGGGGCCTCCTGGTGAAGGCAAGCCCGCCTGCATGGCGTGGTTAGCTGACCCAGCGAGCACAAGCAGCAAGGGGGGGATAAATGAATGAATAAATAAAATCTTAAAAAAAAAAAAAGAATTCATTTACTTTTGTAGCTTGATCTTGTATCTGGCAACTTTGCTGAGCTCACTTATTAGATCTAATAGTTTGTATTCTGTTGGTTTTTCTAGGGAGACAAACTTATCTGAAAATAATAAAAGTTGCATTTTTTTTCAATACTTAATCTCATCTCTTTTTTTCTTGCGATTCTGGCCAGTATTTCCAGTCCTATGTTAAATAGTGGCAGCTTTAGTGAGCATTTTCACCTTTTTACAGATCTTAAAAGGAATGTTTTTACATTTTCTATAATGATGTTAGTGGTAAGTTTCTGCATTTATTACATAAGGGATGGCCCTTCTAGTCTTAGATTGCTGGTTTAAAAAATAATAATATTATTATTAAAAATAATAATTTGATAGTATTGAACATTATCAAATTATATTTTCTTCATCAATTGAAATAATGTGATTTCTCTTCTTTAGTCTATTACCATGCAAATTATATTGATACATTTTCTCTTGTGAATCATCCTTTAAATTCTTGGTGTGAACATGATCCATTAGTTTTTTCTGTTTTTTTTTTTTTTTTTTTAAGGAGGTACCAGGGATTGAACCCAGGACCTCATACATGGGAAGCAGGTGCTCAATCACTGAGCTACATCTGCTCCCTTTGCTATGTTTTTGTATTAATTTGTCTAATATTTTGTTTAAAATTTTTTGCATCTCTTTTAAAAAATGGAAGGGTCCTAAATTTTTCTTGCCGTATGAATGCTCTACTTCAATATAAAACATATATATATATATATAATTTTAAAAGCTCAAAGTACTTGAGTGAAGAAAATGGGAGAAAACGACTTCAGAGATCTTTGCATTGTCACAGAACATCTGAATTATCAACCATGGGAACAGGTGACTTCCCAGTGTGGCGGGCTCTTAGCCCAGCTCATTTCCTCGTTAACTTCCTTTACCAGATATCAGTTAAGGGTCCAGTGTTGAACTACTCTTTTAACGTGCACATTTAAAGTTACCCAGTAGAATTGCTTAAGTGAATGATAAAATATCCATGTAGCAGAAAATAATGCAGCTGTTCAAAAGAATGAAGAAAATATATACTAATTTGACAGTGCTAAGGCCTATTATTAAGTGAAAAGAGCAGGGTGTAGGGTTATGTGTGTAACATGATTTTGTTTGCTGTTTGTATGTATGCATGGAAATTGTCTGGAAACATATCCAAGAATATAGTAAAGTGGTTACTTCTTCGAGGTGGGTAGTGGAGATAAGAATATGACATCCGGGAGGCGGCTGTGGCTCAATCAGTAGGGCTCCCGTTTACCATATGGGAGGCCCCGGGTTCGGTTAAATAAATAAATAAATAAATAAATCTTTAAAAAAAAAAAAGAATATGACATCCTTTTCATATTATATCCTCCTGTCTTGTTTTAATTTTTTAATCTTATTATTATATTACATTTATAGAATCCAAATAAAAATAAACTCACTAGATATAATTTACAAACTACTTTTGCCTACCTATCATCTCCCTAATGAAGAAAGATAGGATTATATGATCTCCCTGATATGAAATCATTAGAATAAAGAATTTCATAGTCAGAAACTAAAATAACGGTTACCAGGGGCTGGGGTAAGGACAGGGAATGAGAAGCTAATGCTTAAATTGTAGAATTTCTTTTTTTAATTTTCATTTTTTATTGAATTACATCATTCATACATGATCACACATAAACAACATGCAAGAGCATCGTGAAAATATTACTACTAACTATAGTCCGTAACTTACCTTTGGTGTATTTTCCCCCCAATCCACCCTATTTTTAAAAACAAATCAATTTTATTGGTACAGATTAATGAAGCATACAATTTATCTAAATTGTACAATCAATGGTATTTGGTATAATCACATAGTTGTGCATTCATCACTTCAGCCATTATTCTTTGGGATGATAGAAATGTTGTGGTAAGGGATAGTGATGATGGTGGTAAAACATTGTGAACATAATTAACAGCACTGAATTATAGATTTGAATGTGGTTAAAAGGGGAAATTTTAGGATGTATATATGTTACTAGAATAAAATTTTTTAAAAAACTGATAAGACTGTATAACACAGAGACCCTAATGTGAACCATGGTCTATAGTTAATAATACAATTATAGTAATATCCTTTTACCAATTGTAACAAATGAACCACAGTAATGCAAGGTGCTTATAATGTAGGGCTTATATGGGAAGTATGCATTTACTGCGTGATTTTTCTATAATCCTACAACTTCTTTAATAATAATTATATATATATATATATATATACATACATACATATATACATAGTACGAAAGGGAATAACAGGTTCCTCATTTCTGTGCCGCATTAGAGAAGCATCCAGAGTTGAACACTGCATTCATTAGATCATTAGAGCAGGTGTACGTGGGTGAAATATAATACAAAGTCAAGACCTATGGAAAGCCACTCAATCCCACAATATCAATATCTCTCCCAGGGTCGCAAATTGTACCCCTAATGCTGAGCAGCCTCTCTATGGTAGTGTGGGTGGTCATGGTGGTGGCGGTGCTGGTTTGTTCAGGCAGATCACCCTTATAAAGAAGCCCTGATTTAAAATCGGCTGACTTGATCAAATTTACATAAACAGGACAGTGCGTAGAAATACTTCATTACCCCCTGGCATTTATTTTGTTAGGCTATTTTCATTCTGTTTGAATTTGGTTCCATTGAAGTAATGTAAAAACGTTAGCAGTTCATAGTCCAAGTAAAAGCAACCTTTTATTCCCTGGTTACAAAAGTAATAGCATTCAATGTCAGAAAAGCACAAAAAAAGACAGTAAAAAATCCAACTACTAGGTGCATTTTGCTTGATATCCTCTCACTCGTTTTTTTAAAAATTTTTTTAAAAGATGCTTAGATTACATAAATGTTACCCCAAAATTACAGGGATTCCCATGTTCCCCACCTCCCACACCTCCCATAACATTCCACATAAACATCTTTCATTAGTGTCCTCCCACTCATTTTATCTATGAATATATATTTTCATATTTTACCTATTTGTTGGCATCTAGATTTGCTTATAATCTATGATAAATGTTTTTTCCATAACATTAAATATTCTTCTACATCATGGTTGCTGGCTATTTAATATGGTTATTCTATAGTTTATTGAGGCTAACTGCTATCATTAGACATTATATATCAACAAATTTTAGTATTAGAAATTATGCTATGCAATACATAAAAAATTATTTGTTCATCTTGCATTATTTTAAGGATTAATTCTTAGAAGAATAACTGTGAGTTCGAGGGATATTAATATTTCTAAGCTTTTAATACAAATTACCTTTGGGAACATACCAATTAACAGTCCTACAAACCCTATAAGTTCCAATTTCCTTGCTACATTATTCTTGTAAATATATATTTTTTACATCTTTACCAAATTGGTAAGTGGAAATGGTATCTTGGTTTAATTTGGACTTAATTACCAGCTAGGATGAACAGTTTGTTTTTTTTTTAACATATCGTATTTCCAAGCACACGGTATTGTGGTAAATTCTCTTTGAATAACTCAAAAAGTGCTTTTTGAAGAACTGACTGTACTATTGCTATTGCCTTTTTTTTTTTTTTTTTAACTTCTTGGGCACCAAGGTTAAAAATGTAGTCCATTGTTATAAATTTTTCTATCACAGAATGCTGCCTTTTTCCTGCTCTAATGGGGATGTTCTAGATAGACAAAAACATTATCTTTTTTAGTAGGAGTTGTAAAGGCCATGGGCACAGTTTTATAGAAGGTTCTTGTGTGGATGATGATGATTTTAGTTTAAGTTTACTTGGTTCTGTCTTCCAAAACATTCCCAAGGACACCCATTTTTACAGTGTAACCTCTTTTTTATATACAAATTGTAGAAATTGAGATTGGATTAACTAGCAAGGACACATGATTTTTTGTCAGATGCACTCTATTTTTGTCCTGGGAATCTTTTTTATTTGATGGCATTTAGCTTACCTGCCTCTCACAATCAAATGTAGTAAATAATTTAAAAATTACATAACAATTTCATGTTTTCACATAAAAGTACTTAGGTAACCCATAATTATATATAACAAATATAGCAACTGGAATTAGAAATCTTACCTAAAATTTGCCTGAATCGTTGTATTTTTTAATTAATTACTGCCAAATCACCAAGAATGTGAAGTCAAAAATTGCTATTAATTGATAACCATTGTTTGTTGATAGAAAGTATAAATTGTGATTTATCCACAATGGCTGGGAAAGGATTATTTTGGTTAAATGAATAGTATATAAGAATTGCTCTACAGGCCACATGGGTCATCAATTTTTAAAATTTTAAAATTCTGCAAAATGTGCTTAACACTAAACTTAAAATAATTTTCATTTTTAATTTGGGAGACATTAAGATGTAATGTATAAAGACATTAAACTAAATTTTATTGAGTTCTAGAAGGATTGGGTTCAATGTTTTAATAATCCTCCCATTGAAATAAGCTTTGTGTCATTTGTCTCAGAGAGAGAGAAAAAAGCGGAGGGAGGGAAAGAGAGAGAGTGTTATTTATGCATTTTCATAGTTTGGATCCTAGAAATCCAGAAGTTAACTGTATATCATTTTTGTTCATCTCACACAAATTGTGAAATAAAGGCTATCTCGTGTTTTTACAGTTTAATTGTACTTCTGTTGGAAGTTTAATTGTACTTCTATTGGGTCTTACTAACATCTCATTTAGAAAGTTGATCTAGTGAAGAAATTATCAAAAAACTTAATCTTGTATTATTTATTCTAACCTGTTACAATTCCCATTTCCTTTTTTCTTAAACTGTGGCAGTTTTATCACCTAATTTGTACACCTACTAATCAATAACCTGTGATAATTTTGTAGATGGAAATTGAAGTACTTTAAATCAGTTGCTGAAGTTTTGATGTGGGTTTTTAACTTTTACAAATTGTTCCTTTTCTCTCTTTTTCAAATTTCAGTTGTTTTTCTTATTTGAAGTTTATTTTTATAAAGTCATGAGGAATATACATTCTATGTAAGAATAAGTCTATATAAGACTCATGAAGACCAGCAACAGCCTCCCCTCCCCTTCTGCTCTCTCCCCTCCATCTGCATTTTCCACTTCCCAGATGCAACCACAGGCCAAGTACTTTTCTTCTGGTATTTGCCTCCGTATTTATAAATAAAATCCTTAACTCTGCTACTTCTTGCTTCAGAGAAGTCTCTCCCAAAACTTCTGACCTGCTTAAACATGGAAGGGTTGCTCCCTTGGCCTGCAGAATGCTGGCAGCCTGTATTCTTCCTTCCCTATTCTCCTGGAGTTTCCTTTTTTGCCTCCTTGACTTAGATCCCCTATTGTCTTTTCTAATATCTTCCTCGTTCTTGATTTTTTCTCTTTTTTGGTGAGCACATCATCAGTAGTTTCCTGAGAAAGAGAGCACGGGAGGTAAAATTTCTGAGATCACATGCATCTTTATTTTGTCCTCATTCTTAATTCATTGTATGATCGGATATAGAATTCTAGGTTAGATATTATTTTTCCTTCAACTTTTGATAACATTATTCCATTTTTTTTTAACTTCCAGCATTGTTGTTGAAAAATAAAATGCCATAGTGATTCATGATCCTTTATATGAAATCTGTGGTTTTGTTTTCTTGTCCCTCCTCCCCAGTTCTCTCTGGAAAGGTATTTTCTTTGTCTCAAATGATAGATTTAAAACTTTACCTTGAAATGGAGCTCTTTTCATCCTTTGTGATGAGCACTCACTGGGCCCTTTCAAATTGGAAATTATGTCTTTCAATTTTGAGAAATGTTCTGGAATTATTTGGTTGATGATGTCTTCCCCTCTGTTTTTCCCTGCCCTGTATTTCTAGAACTTCTGTTATGCAGATTTGGATCTTCTGAATTAACTCTTTCCTTATATTTTTTTCTTCTATTTTCAGTCTCTTATATATTTTGTTCTATATTCTGAGAGATAATCTCAACTTTACCTTCAAACCTTCTATTGAATTTTTATGTCATTTCCACCATCTCTTTAATTCTTTTTGTATTTTGAATCTTTTTTTTTCTCATACTATCCTGTTCTTATTTCATGGATATAATATCTTATCTCTCTGAGGATATAAATAATACTTATTTTAAGATGTCTTCTTTCTGCAAAAACTGTTTCCTGCTTTTTCCCATTTGGTTGGTTTGTTCACTTCATATTTCTGGCGGCCCTTGAATGCCTGCATACATTATAAAGCTTTATACACTTGAGCAGGGTTTTTCAACTATCAGAAGCACTATTGAGTGTTCTGCCCGATCTGTTTCTTTAGGAAATAACCAATGTTAGTAGATTTTCCCCCTTGAACTGGCCAGGGTCACAAAAGAAGACCTTTTCAATTTCATGCCAGCATTTTGGATGCTGACTGGAAAAGAAAGCTGGCTATGTCAACATTTAGTAAGCAAATTTTTCGTCATTCCCCTGTTTTCATTATAGTATCTCTACCATCAACTGTGCCTGGTGTTCCGCAGTTCAGAGACTTGCTGTCCTTCTCACTCACTACAGTGAATCAAGTTCTACAATACAAACTAGGTTGTTTCTTGGATTTCCTGCAGCTGGCGTAGAATTCAGCAGAGTTGAGCATTTTAAGGCAGTTACCATTTATCCCTGTTTTCCAGCTTCCATAATTTTATTGCCGTTGTCTTCTCTCCCTTCTTTTGTTCTTGTGGCTCTTTGGCAGATGCAAATGTATGTGCTCTGTTGGCCACTGTTAACCAGACAGTGCTCTCCTTTTAAATTAAATTCGTTATAATATGAATGTGATTTTCTGATAAATTTTTTCTTCCCATTTCTCCCACTGCTCCTTTCTTCTATTTTGTCGTATGTTCATATGTTAAACCTCATTCATGACACTATATAAGGTTCTGAACGACAGTTGTAGATTTCAGTGCAACTGTTGGATGAGACACACACGTACACATACACAAATTAGATTAAACTCCTAGTTTATACAAGCAAGAACACAAAATATTCTTGGGAGCAAGGTGGCCAAACAGAACAGGGGCAGGTTCAGCAAATCTTGGTGAAGCTGCTCTTCACCCCACCCCCTATGCCAGCACTCCTTGGAGGCTGCCAGTGACACTAAAAGTACAAAGTCGTAGGACTTTTTTTCTGGTTTTTTTTTTTTTTTTTTAATCTTAGAAGCTCATTTTTTTTTTTTTTTTTTTTTAAACTAAGCCGCAGTACCATTAAGGAAGAATTTACACAGGTAATGTATACTCTTAGAAGAAAATATTTAGAGATAACCGGAAACGTAACAGGCAAGCTAGAAGATAGTTGGGTGAGTGATTCTTGAGCTAAATTCAGCATCAGCAAGACACTATACTCATTGAAAGGATAAAACAAAGCCAGTGCCCAGGTGTCCTTGACCGTTCTCTGTACTCATCTCCACAGTGTCCTGGAAAGCCTGTTTCTTGTAGTCTACCCACAGTCTTTAATAGGGAACTCTTCTATTCTGAGGTGGATTGAGTCTGTGTTTGGTCAAAAGACCATCTAGCATGATATTTTAAAACAATCTCCCAAATGTTTGATTTTAGTGGTAATGGGTTATGACAATATTGATGGAAAATATGATTCTTGTTATAGATGCCATTTATTACTTTTGAAAACAATATTATTTTGGCATTCCACTTTTTGTACTAAGCAATCATTGACTCACGTAAGTGATGCAGAAACTTGCAATTTTAAAGAATTTGCTCTCTTATTTTACAAACCACCAAGTGGTCTTTCTCCCAGTAATACTTTAGTTTTTGGTTTTGTGGAATGGTTTTATGTAATGCAGCACAATGGAACGCTGTTCACTAAGAATTGGCTTTAGCTATAGAAGCTTCAGAAAGTGTCATAAGGTATTCAAGACCTTCATGTGATCCTATGGGGGTGCACCAAGGACCACAGTGTTTGGTGTGAGTCTTTTTTCAGAGAAACATTTTTTAGCATCTAAATGACAAACGTAACTGAGTTTAAAAAGACCAATAATTGGGAACAAAGTGAGAGTGTATCACCAAGGTATAAATAGCTAAACACTTCATTTTCATTCACAAAAAAGGAATAAAATAAGTGTGATAAAAAATTAAGTTGAATATTCTCAATTTTTAAAAAATTGTCACTCCAAATTGCTATTTAAATGAAGACTTTATTTTTCTTCAGAGTGATAAACTTGGAAATTTTTGCTCCAGCGGAGCTTGATGAGCAGTAGCCATTATGAAAGTAGTCACTAAAGAGGATTTTGCCCATTTGCCCATGAGCCAAGGAAGGCTGAACTCACATGCTCCAAGTTCTATTCCTTGCCCTGATTAGCAGCTTAAGTTCCCTGCATGTTTGGTCAAAGTTAAACAATCATTCATGTTATGAGGTCTTGAGGTATTTAGTCATTTTGGAAAATTAGATTTTTCTCCTTTGAACTCTCAGTTCAGATGCAAGTTTGATGTAATTCTGTGCTCCCCTATTAACAAACAAGCAAAGTTCATTCCCATCTTGCTCCTTCCTATCATTTCTAAGATAATTCTTTCTTTAGCAACTAGTATAATATGTTTTAGGACTCTGATACAGAAATGTAAGAAAACACCCTTAGATCCACATTTTTCAGACTTATTAAAGAGAACAAACCCAGACTCAAATTTTGAGATGACATTTTTGAACAAACTGTTCAAAGTACATTTTCTGCTAACAGGAATTTTTGTAACCTCTTATGTCTATTATGTGGCTTATGTAACTTCTAGTCAAAGTGACTGTTCAGGCTTGTGGCAGTTTGATATTATTTATGAATTCCAAAAAGAAATACTGATTATGTTTGTAAACTGATCTGTTTCTCTGGGTGTGTGATACTCTTTGATTGTATTAGATTCAGCTGAGATGACTGATTAAATTATGTTATGATTAGGGCTTTGATTCAACCATATCATCAGAGTGTAACTCAGTGTTAAGTCCCAGCCTCCTAGGGCTGATAAAACAGACTCTCACATGGAAGTAGACACAGGAGAAGAACACAGAGGAAGAGAGACAGCCCATTAGACACAGCAGAGGCCCTGGGAGGAGAGATGAGCCTCAGAGTCTACAGCTGACCTTGTGAAGAAAGCAGAGCAGCTGAGCCCAGAAAGAAATGAGCCCCAAGGAGAGAGATGAGCCCTATACCAGCCTACAGCTGAAATCAGAAGAAGCTGGGACCACAGATCCTTAAGAGGAAGAAGGAAGGCTGAACCCTCGCAGACATCACCCTCCATCTTGCTTCAAAACATGGCAGCAGACTTTGGTAAGGAACAACAGATTTTGGTAAGGAAGTAACCTTGAGTTGGACTCTTTATGACCTTGTGACTGTAAGCTTATACCCCAAATAAATACCATTTATAAAAGCCAACAGATTTCTGGTACTTTGCATCAGCACCCCTTTTGGCTGACCAATACAAGGCTTACGTGCAATCTCTTGCAGAAGTGTGCTATTCTCCCCTTTTCAATCAATAAATCTACTTAGAGCCCATGGTTCATAACATTTTAATTAGTTTCAAGACTAAACATTGAACTGAAGAAAATGTTTAACCTGTAAAATATATATTGCAGTTGATGGTGTGGATTTCCAAAGTTTCATAGCGCATTAAAAAAAGACAAAAACAAAGGGGCAGAACTAGAGTGTGTTTTTAAATCTAAGTCCTGATGCCATTTGTTGGAAGATTTATGGTTTAAAAAAAGTCCCTCTATAGGAATTGACAATCAATTTTCTTTCTATTCTACATTGTGCATACTTAAGATATCTTTAGTGTTCTTGGATTCCTTTACAATATTAAAAGGATTTCTTTGTTTTAAGATGCTATTTTTGAAACAACTTCACCCAAGATTTGTACCTGCTTTTGACAAAAAAAACTTTAAAGATTAACCATAAACAAGAATGTATCAAGGGAAGCGGCTGTGGCTCAATCAGTAGGGCTCCCGTTTACCATATGGGAGGCCCCGGGTTCGGTTCCCGGGGCCTCCTGGTGAAGGCAAGCCCGCCCGCACGGCGTGGTTAGCTGACCCAGCGAGCACAAGCAGCAAGGGGGGGATAAATGAATGAATAAATAAAATCTTTGAAAAAAAAAAAAGAATGTATCAAAGTGATATGGCTGTATATTTCTACATTTTAATTATGAATTAGCACACAAATGTGAAGAAAAGAAAAAATATATATGTATAATTGAATATCAGAAAGAGCTAATTTGAATATTTGGACTCTTAACATTCCTTGGCTAGATTCTTAACACTTAAACTCCCCAAAAATGGATTTGAGAGTTAAATGCTACCCAAATTTTGTAAAAAATTAGCTTTGAGAGTTCAATTTTGCAGACATTTATTGATGTCTGCCATGTACAGAGCACTGTGCCAGATGCTTTAACAAACAATCCCCAAATCTCAGTGACTAAGCACTTAAGTTAACAGCCCAATGTAGTCAGCAAGTGTTGGCAGGATGGTGGGGTAACCAAGGATTTATCCAGTTGATGGCTCCTTGTGACAGACTGGATTGATTTCTTACCAAACCCAGTTAGTGCTGAAGATGGCAGAGTGAATTAGTCAGAAGAAGTTATGTGCAGTGGTGTGTTGGAATCTTTTCATACAGGCTGGCAAGAGCCAACTGTTAGCATCTCTTCCCAACTCCATGTTCTGTGACATCCCTTTGGGAGCTTGACATTGGCTATGGTGGGCATTATTTGTACCACAGCAAATGCAACAACTCAGGATTTTGAGAGGTGATTTGGTTTGGTTTGGTTTGGTTTGGTTTGGAGATCCAGTTGTTAAACATTTTGCCAGTACAAATCTGGTTTTGTGAGTCGCTATTACAAACAGTATCTTCGTGATTTGACACAATAAACTTTCATTTCTCACTCATATCACAGTGTAATGTTAACTGACAAAGGAAGTCTGTTCCAAACAATAACTTAGGGATCCAACCCTTTTCATCGTGTGGCTCCACTATCTTCAAATGGCTTCATAGTTACCCGGTGTTATCGGTTTGCAGACAGGCTGGCTGGAGAAACCATAGAGAAGTCCCACCACCTCTTACATGCCTCAGTCTGAAAGTGATACATTGCTTTTTCACACTTGAAGTAACAAGGAATAATCATAAGGCCCCATCCAGATGCAAGAAAGACAACAAGTATATGACAGTGAAGGGAAGAAGCACCTTAAAACTAATGAAGGGTTCAGCTGAGCAATTTTTTCTCTGGATTTAGAAAGACCTGAGCAGATTTGGGTATGCATAGGATGTACATTTGACCATTTAATTGTTCAAAATAAGTCACAAGTTCACCCAAATTCAAGGGGAGGGGAAAGAGACTCTACCTCACAATGGGAGGAACAGGAAAGTCACATTGCAGAGGGGTGTAGAAAAATTATTTTTTAGAGCAGCTTTAGGTTTACAGAAAAACTGATCAGAAAGTACAGAGAGTTCCCATATGGCCCCTCTTCCCTTACACAGTTTCCCCTATTATTAATACCTTGCATCAGCATGGTACATATGATAACAATTGATGACCCAGTATTGATGCATTCCTGTACATTAAGATTCACTGTTTGTGTTATACAGGTCTATGAATTTTGACGAGTGCATATTGTCATGTATTCACCATTATAGTATCATACTGAATGAACACTTTCACTGCCCTAAAACTTCCCTGTGCTCCACCCATTCATCCTTCCCTCAATCTGAACCCCTGGCAACCTCTGATCTTTTAAAAAAAAATTTTATTTTAGAAATATATATACAGCCTAAACTTTCCCTCTTTAACCACACTCAGATATAAAATTCAGTAGTGTTAATTACATTCACAAGGTTGTGCAGCTGTCACCATCATTCATTACCACAACTTTTCCATCATCCCCAACAGACATTCTGTACCAATTAAGCTTTACCTTCCTCTTCCCTAACCCTCCCCAGTACCTGGTAACCTGTGTTCTAGTTTCTGACTCTATGAATTTGCTTATTTTAATTGTTTCATACTGGTGAGATCATATTTTTGATCAATGTTTTCTGCATGATCTTCCCAATAGAGAATTATTTTTGGTTATAATTTAGACTATCATTCAATGAAAAAAAAAAAGCAAGTGAAATAATACTGAGGTCTCCCAGAGAATTCTTAAAAACGATCCTTTGTTTCTAGCTGCAGTTTCTCACAGGCAAATATCACTCTTCATCTGGTGTCTATGCCTGTGGTCAGGCTTTTAAGAGCAACCCAAGGAAGGACAAATATTTAATGGGTATTTGCTGAAGGAACAGGAAGAATCAGAATCAAAACTTTCTATCAGTGGTTTATCAAAAAACACAAAGGCCTATGAGTCCCATGTGGGAAAACACCATAAAATAACAATGAAAGAAAAACTAGCTTGCACTGCATTGCCCAAACATCTCACCACTCTGCCCACCCACCTGCAGCCTGAAATGACTGTAGAAAATTGTGATGCCACTAGGAAAATAGTTATATTCTGCTTGATCCCAGTCTTTCCTTCTGACCCGATTAGCCAAAACATGTGCATCAGGTATACTCACTGACTGCTGATTCTCACATACTCTTCGTCCTTTAGGTGTGTTCGTTGATCCCCACCCCTGATGAGCAACTGCTCATTCTAAGAGAAGACAGTTTCAGATGAATTTGAGTACTTCACCCACCAAATTAAATTAGATATTCACCCAGTTTTAATTTCTCCCTTTTTCTACCCTTACTTGTGATTTGGGGAATTAGCCACGCTCAATCTGCTTGGCAGTAAAATTAGGCTATCCAGTCAACTGAAGGAGAAAAACTGCAAATTATTTTCTGAAATGACCCAACTTGAGTCAGATTTTGGGCTTTACCCACTTCCATAGACTGAGAGGAGCTTGTGCAAGGAGGGATAGCTCCCTTCACCCTTTGGTTCTCTCTGGGACACAAACAGCCCACCTTTTATCTCTCTTCCAGCTTATTCTTGTCTCACTGCCCTTTCCTTGCTATTTTTTTTAACACTTTGGTATTTAAATTTTAAAAATGTAATGAGTTATTTGCATTTGAATAAAAAACCTTTAAAATCAAGAAACGGATATCTGTCTATATGAATTATTTATCATAAATCATTAACTCAAAGCAAAACAGAAAAGTATCTATAGAAATGCTGTACTTCTGTCATATTATCACTGTATTTTTAACTGCTTTATTAAGGCATAAATGACATAAAATATTCTGGACATTTTTAGAATGTTCAGTTTGATAAGTTTTCACATATATACCTATAAAACCATCTCCACAATCAAGATTATGAACATATCCATCACCCCCAAAAGTTTCCTCATTTCCCCCCTTTCCCCCTTCCACGTCCCAATCCACACCCATTCCCAGGCTGGGAGGAACAGTTTACATATATATGTATACACATTCCTGGCTCTGTGTGAGTGTTGGATACTGTTCCCTCTAGTACTTTCCGGTAGTTCTTTTCCCAACCTTTTTTCTCTGTATAGCTCTCCTCTCTCTACACTGTGAGCTCTAGCTACCTTGGTCTCCCCAGACTGTTAGCTCCGTTCCTTCAACTCTGGGAGTCTTCTGGGTCCTGCCTTGCTCCCCCCTCCCTGTACCTACTCCCTTCAGGCCATAATTTGGGGCAATCACAGGGCTCACCTACTTTGTTTCCTGTATCATAAGGATCAAAGTCTTTATCTGGCAGATATTCAATATCTTAAAAGCCATTGTTTTATATATTTTAATCAGTTTTTTAGTTGTTTAAGATAAGTAGGTAAATCTAGTCCCTGTTACTGCATCTTGGCTGGAAGAGGAAGTCACTAAAAGTATTTTTGTTTGCTATAAATTTGTTAAGGGGTAATAAAATTTCCACTAATAAACTGTAAGAAAACATTTTTCATAAGTTCAGTGAGCAGTTTCAGAAGGTAGATATACATTTCCCAACTTCTTAAATACAAGGGCATGGAACTATTAAGAAGAGCAATAGCCATTATAACTATGAAGGAAAATAAATGGATTGCATAAAAGATTAGAAGTTAATGAATGAGGAACCATGATTTCTCATTTCTTTTCCCTTTTCTCCATTTTCTTACTGTACTTTCTCTCCAATCTCTGCTCACTCCCCAAAATTCAAACTTCACCATTCCATCCATCCATCCACCCATCCATCCATCCATCCATCCCCTATTCCATTTAACAGATGCTACTGGAGTGTCAAGGACAAAAATGAATGATAAGACAGGGAACCTCCTACAAGATGCTCACAGAAGGGGTGAGTTCTATTATTATAGATGGATGAATAAAGACTGAGGTAATGCAGAGGATGGAGTCATTAGCTTCGGATAGGGCTGGGGGGCAGATCAAGGAAGGCTTCTCTTGGGAGTAAACATTTGAAATGGCTATTGAAGAACAAGTAGCATTTGGCTGGGCTGAGATGAGAAGGAGGAAGCATTGCGACAGTGGGAATGGGCTAGGCCAAGGTAAGTGTGAAAAAAATTCAGTCCCAGAGTGAGGAAAAACTGACTAGGGCTGGAATCTAGTTTATGAGCAGTGGCATGGCAGGAAATTAGGCTGCAGAAGTGGTGGAAGTCAGGCTAAGAGCTGTGAGGGCCAAGCCAAGGGGTCTTGATTTTAATCTTGCAGCAGTTTAAGGTTTTAGAACAAGGATGTGACATGATCAGCTGTGGGTCCTGGACTAGAGAGGAGAGGTAAGTGGCAAGAAGACTTTGCAGGAGGCTTCTGTAGCCATCCAAGTAAGAATGTGAGTCCATTGGAATGTCCCTTGGAATGTGAGTCCCTTGGAATGTGAATCCCAGAGACATTTTTGCCATAGAATCCGCAGTATACAGTGACCAATTGTATGTTGAGAGGGAATGAGAAGGAGCCTTTTGGATATGTGCCTCTAGGTTTTCCAATTTGAGAGAATTAGCATATATCATGTCATTAACTAAGGTGGAAACAGAAGGCAGAATAGGTTTGAATTCACTTTCAATCCTGCTGGGTTTGGGGGTTTTTTGGACCATCCTGGTTGAGAGTTATAGCAGCAATTGGACTGCAAGAGAAGGGTTTGATAGTCAATGGCATAATGTTGTAGGTTAGGTTATGATAAAACTGGTTAGGTCATAGTACATAGAATGAGAAAAAAAAATCTGACATTCTCTTTGAGAAACTTTAATGAAGCATTTTGAGAATTTTCTTTTGGTTGTACTTCAAATATCTATCACACATTGATATTCATGCAGACCAATTTCTAAGTATCCCAGTGCAGGAGATAAAATTCTGCCATAACATTTTCTCAGTGAGCAAAAAGATTTAAGGTATTATCACCAACCCTCATGAATTCTAGAATTTTATGTGGCATAACAATGTACTTCAGTGAAAATGAAACAATCAGACATGAAGCATATATTGCCATAGATTATCTAAACGGTTATCTTGGGAACAGGAAAATAAGAGGGGTGGCTACAAAAGATTCTCAGGAGTCAGTGCTAAGCGCTCTTTCAGAGAGTTGCACTTTTAAAGTCAGCTCTGATTTAAATATTCCTGGTACTTAACAAGCAGGGGAACTTGGGAAAGCCTGAGTCAGCCTCACACCCTCAACTGGCTTCATAAACCAAGACACATTCCAACTTGGTCATTTTATGAGCCTATGAAAGTGAGATCTATTTGGGGAAAAGGGATTTGGTTTGACCTTAAAGCAGTGGGAAAGAAAGCACTCACCACTTCAGGAAGACTTCCTGAGAGGAAGCTTGGCCTCAAACAGGAGACCCTTACTGGCATTTCCCAGTCTCCTGAAATGTCAGAAATATTGGCGATAGCGTTTGTATTCATGACTACTACACAGTTAAGCGTTATGGGCGGACAATTTCAATAATGCCAGTCAGTCTGAAGCTCTTACCAAGTTCTTTCTTTCTTTAACTAATGTCATCCAAGGTGAGCACAGTGTTACATATTGAGGAGGCTCCCAGAGGTTCCCTTCTCCAAAACTACAAGATGTGGGCAGAAAGAGTGAAGAACCCATGACTTGGATTGGCCCTATTTCTCTATTCTAGGATCAGGCATCCCATTGAATGGTCACTGAGTTTTCAGACTGAGACAAGATTTGGTTGTTTCTATGTCTTTGGGGGAAGTAGGAAGACAACATCAAGAATCTTCTCAATCTAGTGCCACCTGGAATGAGAAATTCTTAGCTACACCCCAAATTACAAAATGGCCAAGGTTTGCAGTCATACACTTCTTTATATTAATGAAAGTTACGTCAGAAGAAATAAAATATGTAATAGTAATTTTTTCAGGGAACTCTAGACTTACAAACATAACCCAGAGAGAAGATAGTGTTGCTCATTCGGGAATACACAGAAGACATTTGAAAATTAGAAATTGGTCTTCAAAATCTTAGTAATTTTTGACAAGTGGTGCCTGTCTTGGAAACCAGGACTTTCTGACTTCTGGGGAAAGAGTGCTCGAAAACTATGGTGGATGGGCAGCTGTAGGCTTCACCTACAGGTGTCCAATACAAGGCTTCCTAAATTAACTCTTTGACTAAAATGCACAGAATGCTCAACTGAGTAAAAACCTTGAAACTTATGTATCTAAAATAAACTCTGTGGAAGAAAGAGGCAAATAGAGAGTAACTAATGGATTGAAGTTGTATGCACCTCAGAAAGACATGCTCTTTTTTTTCTTTATAATAAAAAACTTTATTTTTTAAGGAAGTTTTAGGGGATTTCCATATAACCCATATAACCCACCCCTTCTCCCTCCCATATTTTCTCCTAATAATAACATCTTACACTAGTGTGGTACATTTTTTACAATTGAACCAATATTGAAGCATTCCTACTAACCAAGGTCTATAGTTTACATTATAGTTTACACTTTGCGCTGTACAGTTTTATAGGTTTTAACAAATGTATAATGACCTGTAGCCATCATTGCAGTATCATACAGAACAATTCCATTGCCCTAAAATCCCCCATGTTCACCTATTCTTCCCTCTCTTTCCCCTCAGAACCACTGGTAACCACTATCTTTATATCAGTGTTACAAGTTTTTCCTCCATTACCACACACTAAAAACTATAATAACAATAAGTCTACTTTGGTCCACAGTTGCACTCCTCCCTTATGTTTGCTCACTCCTCTATCTTGAGGATTAGGTATTATAGGGCAGATGGAAGGAACTGTTTTGCTTGCAGTTGTAGATACTCTTTGTTTTTTGGGGAATGGCACTTGTCCATCATCATCATGAGGAACTTGTACCCCTGGTCACCTCTATATAACTTTTGCTCCATCCAAACTAAACTATTTCATATTCCTGCATACCCCCTATTTCCAACGTGTCCTCTTTTGCGAGAGCAAAACGATGGGGATTATAGGTAGAAAGAGCTGCATGGTGCCTGTCTTCTGTTCAGTGTTGGTATAGACAGAAGCTGAAGACATTGCTTTAAAGATATGAGACACACCACACAGCTTCAGGTCCATGTGTAGGACTTTTGAGGGCAAAAGACCATTCCCCCCATTTCTTTAGAGAATCAATAAGGCTTCAATCCCTGGTGACAGAAGAGACCATGACTCCATCATGGTCCCCACTGTAGCAGCTTTGGGAGCACTGGAGATAAGCACCCTGGTGGGTAAATCATACTCACAAAGGGGATGGTAGCTGTGCAGGGTGGGCATGAATGGGGTGCTGCCCCTTTTGAAATATTGGATAAAGATCAGAATGGGAGAGTAAGAGAGGACAGTGTGAGCACCCATGTAAAACACTTATAGAAGGTCCCAGAAGTAATTGGATTGCCTTGGGAGGGTAATAGTGTGGGGGCTGAGGCCCAGCATTATCCAGAGTTGTTGAAGAAATCTGAGTTATTCTGTAACCTCACCATCATTCACACAGACTAGCTGGTGAAGTTTGGGCAAATTTGAGTCGTAGTTCATTCATTTGAGAAACATGTATAAAATACTTACTATTTGACAGACACTGTATGAAGTATTGAGGTCCCAAAGACAAATAAGACCTACTCCTTGCACTCTGAGGCTTACATCATGATAATAAGCCTATTCATTATTTCCACAAGAGGTTTTGCACTGGATATCCATTAGAGTTTTGCTCCAAGGTTGCCACCAATGGTCACACAAAATTGTGCTCTTCAAGGAGATTATGATGTGAAAATCATCCCCTAGAGTTGTGCAGTGCACAGCCTGTGCAATCACACATGCATGGCAACCCTGTTTGCCCAAATATTCTCCACCTAACTTGCCTTCCCCTGCAACTCTATCTTTCATCTCCTAGATGCATCTGATCTGGACTCCTCTGTCCATCTTCACTCGACCACACACATGACAAGGTGTTTCTCTTTTATCAGATCTCCTTTGATATATTCTGGCTGTAGTGGTAACTTGAAAATTAAACAGGGCCTCTCTGAGCCCTTTTTTAGTGTTTTCTTTTACTATTATTTTAGTTCGGTGTTCCTACTTAGCTTGTTGCCAGCCTGAATCTTATTTCCCTGCATGGTTTTCAGCTCTAAGTGCAGGAACTGTGTCCTATCCATCTTTGTGTCTCAGCACAAAGCTTTGCACATAATTGAAATTCAATAGGACAAAGGAAGAAAGTACTACTTAAAATGAGAAACTTTTTAAAGATTGAAACATGCCAGCTGAAATGGAATGTCTGTGACAAAAATCTTCAGGCAATACATTTTTCAAATTCTTTTAGTTGTTGACTCTCAAATATTTGTGCTAATGACAAGCAGGAAAAACACAGATGCTGGAAATTAAACCAAACCCCAAATTAATTCTGGCCAACTAATTCTTTTTACCAAAGTTTATGCAAGAGCATCCAATCAGAAAAGACTCAGACACCATTGACCCCTAGCAACTCTCCCTTGAGGAATCAAATTCATTCTTTCTCGGGTTCAAATTATTAGTGAGAAGTCCTCAGGATTAGTGATCCTGAGAGTAGAAGGGAAAGGGAGAAAATAGAGATAGAAAGGGAACAAGCAAAGTTTCTGAAAAATAAAGAAAGCAAATAATTAATTATTGGTATAGAGCTTGAATTTAGAACCTTAGAAAAAGACCAGCTAAGGTCATTTCCAATTAATTTCATAAGTCATTTTGTTCTTATAAAGAACAACTAGTTTTTTCAAAAGAGAAAGGAAGAAGGACAGAAGGAAGGAAAGAACGGGGAATCTCCAAATAGTCCATTGCTTGTTTTTTCAGTATTTTATTGAAGTTCCATATGCTTTAATTGACAGAGGAGTCTGGAATACTCTGAAACTGACTAAGGAGATGGCCTTCCTGAGTAATTTAAACTTCTTTCTCATTCACAACCTCAACCACAAGGATAAACTGGCACTGTATTCTTTTTGAATTTCATGAGTAAAAAATGCACTGAAAACCTTTACTGTAGCCAGAATGAGCGATATTTCCTCCAGATATCTTTTCTGACAAATAGTACATCCTAAACCAGGTAGCTGACTAAGCCCTTAGTCACAGAAACAGAAATTTTCCAAATGAAGTCAGGCTTTTCCCCTCTGAGTTGGCCAGGCTTCGCTATCTGCTCTGGGACACTGGAGTCCCATGACTAAATTAGAAACTTCAGTTCATGGGGGTGAAAGATTCAGAGAAAAACCCCAGCATCCTGTATACTCTGATTGCAGCACCTCACAAGGACATTTAGGAAAGGAAAATGCAAATAGCTTGACATAGACAAAGAAATAGCAGTCTCTATAGCATGATATCAGGGGGTCTGGGAAGAGTCTAAAGTCATCTCCCCCCAGAGAGATGTGGCCTTCTGGCTTGAGGCTCTAATTCCATTTTAAAAGTCAAGTGATTAAGGCCTCTATGTTGGCCATTACTCACATCTTCATGTGAATGTATAACCTGAAAGAAGGTTTGGATAGGAGAGGGAAAGAGAGCAAGCAAGAGGGATAATGTGGGTTAGAGGGTACACATCAGACCTTAGATTAGAAGGCTTGGAAAGCTAGGTACCTTTGGGAAAGTTAATTCACTCCTCTGAGCCCTATTTGCAACATGACAGTTGATCTACCTAGATGATCTTTAGATCCCTCTCCCCTGCCTTCCTCCCTTTCTTTTTTTCTCTCTCTTTCTCTTCCTGCTTTTCCGCAATTATTTTGAGCCCCTACTATATGCTATGCTTTGTTCTAGCATTGGGAATAAACTGTAAACAAAACAGACTAAATCTCTGCCCAACGTAGCTCATATGCTAATGGAGGAAATATAAGAAAATAAATAGATATATAATACAAGTAGTCCTCACTTTGCATTCTTCCTATATGCAAGAAATTCATTTACAAAGGTTTAGTTAAATAAACACTGTTCTAATTTAGTCACCACCAAATATTAACTGTGAGTAATTGCATAAAGTACAATTTTCACTGCTCACTTGCCAGTCCACAAATTGCTATGTAAATGGCAGACACACACATCATGATCGATAACCAATCACGCCACCTCTTTCAAAATCTGTAGGTGTTTGATTACTCACTCTGTTATTCGGTTCACACGCAGACAGCAAAGTATGTAGTTGTGTTGTCTCCTTATCTCCCAGTGGTAGAGAGATATTATAAGCAAAATATTTTAATGTTTAAAGCACTCTTGCGGTTGGATAATGCTCCGGGTCACCCTAATTCTTTTGGAATCTTGAATGAAAATGGGAAAATTTGTTTTTTACCACCAAACACAACTTCACTAATCCAGCCAATGGACCATGGAGTTATTTCAACTTTTAAAGTCTATTAGACAGTCTTTAAACAGGCTATTGACTCTACAACCAGAAAGCATGAAATTTCTTTGGCTGAGTTTGGAAAGAAATATGACATAAAGCAGGCAATTGAAGACATTCAATCATTATGGCAAGAAATAAGAGCAAGTAATATGCATGCAATATGGCAGAAACTTTTGCTTCACTGGACCAATAACTTTATAGGGATCTCATTGAATGTAAGTGGAGTTATAGAAGAACTAGTTGATCATAGGACTGTTGACACTGCTGCATTTGAGAGATTCAAGACATGCAACCAGAGGAACTTTAGTGAAGGGAAACTTATCGACATAAATGAGCAAAGTGGTTGTGACAAAAGGATGAAGATGTCTTAGAGGAAGTGACACTGGCCAAAAAAAGCTTTACATTAAAGGAACTCATAGAGATTTCACAACATTGAAAGTACAAAGGACAAAATATTGGAAGCTGATCCTAATTTAGAAAGGAGTATGACAATTTGTCAAAGCATAGCAAAGATGCTTGCTCCATATTGCAAGTTATATGATGAGAAGAGGCATGTACTGCTCAAACTGCTCTTTATAGGCTTTTTACAAAGAAATAAAGCATCTCAATTAATGTTCCTAATTTTTAAAATTACAGTGTATTTAATAAATATTTGTTTTACTATTTTTTCATTTTCCTGTACATTTATACTGAACAGTAAGAAAGTTTTTAATGTTTTGACAAAAATTTTAAAGATCATGTGTGGAACAATCATGATTTTTCCAATTGATTATTAAGAATGCTTTGTGGTTTCAGCTTGCATGCTCATTTTTAATGTCCCACACAACCATGCAAAGTGAGACTGTATGGTTTTACATTAGTGATAAGGGATATGAAAATAAAGCAGGATAAGGGGATAGAGAATGATGGGCTGTGATGGAAGAATGGATTATTTATATTGGTTTTCAGGAAATTCTTCTCTGAAAAGGCGAGATTTGAGCAGAGGCCTCAATGAAGTGAGGAAGCCAGTTACATCACTGCCTATGGGGATAACTTTCCAGGCTTGGAGGAACTAGAAGGACAAGGGCCCTGAGATGGGAGCATGCTTGGCCTGTTTGGAAAATAGCTAGGACATTAGTATGGCTGAAGCCCTGTGAGAGATGGGGAGAGAGGTAGCAGATGAAGATGGTCAGGTAAGGAGGCACTGGATCACGTAGGGTCTGGTTGGCCATGGTAAGGAGTTTGGATTTTATTAAAGTGATGGGAAGCTATTGGAGGGCTAAGAGTGATGTGTTAGTGCACTGAGTGTCTGATTATTTAGGGGTGAATTCCTCTAAGGAGAGGAAAGGGGAGAGGGACCATACTAAAGATTAACTTCACCTACTTCATAATTGGTGTAACAGCCAGCCATGACCTCAAAATGAAGAGAGGATAAAAGACTCGGAAAATGGGATCTACTTATAGTTTTACTGAGCATCCCTTGTGGACCAGGGAAGCTTCTCATTCAACTCCTTCAATCTCACTAAGAACCTCCTAGAATTTTTCCAAGAGACTTTCAGACCAAGACACTTTTCACCCAGGACATGGAGGACTGGAGATTCCTAGTCAGTGGAGCCATCATTTCCAGAGACTCCTCAGCCAGATTTCCCCCCACACTAAGCAAGGTTCACAAACACACGAGCCTACCATTCAGGCAGGGGATACAAATTGATGAAGTTGGCCTAGGGAGATTGGAGAAATCACAAACTTGTGCGCTGCCTAAAGGGGGTAACCACTAGAGACTCCTGCTAGCTGTTGCCATGGGGGAATGTGAACTGTGGGTGACAGATCTTCAAGAGAAGCAGGAAATACAGATTATAACCCTGGTTTTTGAGTGGAAAGTAGTTAAAAAAAAATTTAACACATCATGCAGGCTATATATAAATGTGCCTGTGGCCTGGATCAGCCTATAGCTCTAATGTTGTTATTTCTACTCTTAAACGGCTTTACCCTCACCGCCCCCCCCCACCCACACACCTCCACCATCTCCTACAAATGTGCAGAGAGTCCTCACTGACATCTTTCTCCCACTCACGCATCCTTCAGAAAGGAATTATATTTAATTGAAAATCTGAGTATCTTGGAATCTTTTAGTGACCTTTCAATTCCAGGTTTTATGTACCTTGGGCTTGACCACTTAAAAAGCCTTTTAAAAAAGGTTCCTGGATTTGGCAGAAACCTCTGGATTGGGCAGACATTGTTATTTAGCATCTAAGTATCCAAACTTTTCTTGCCACACTACAAAAAATTTAAAAGGCATGGAATCTTCATTAAGCAACTTGATATGAAAAGTAGGAGACATCATGAATATTGTTGATTAACAAGGCAGGAATTCACTGAAAAATTTTGATTGCTGCATTCCAATTGTGGAGAACCAAGAAAAGAAAAAGCAAATACAAAAAGGATTTTGATTAAAGGCTAAATAGATTTTCTTCATGTCGAATTTTCCAAAGTGATCTATTAAAATATTTTAATACTTAGAAATTGTATACATGCAGATTTTTTTGTACTCCTAGAAAAGTTCCATATTTATACCAGTCTTTTAGTTTCTCTTTCCTGCTTCTTATTTATTTCAAAGAAAAGAGAAGTTTAAATGGGATTTTGTAATTTTGAGGTTATGTTTTATGAGAAGGGAAAATTATATTGATTTTTTTAATTCAGTCTTTTCTAAATTTTTTACTTATGAAGGTATTTTACACAATTATTTAATTTGAAAAAATGTTCCATATCTTTAAAAAATTCCTGTGATTATTACTTTTCTAAATTCCAAAAAAGCTGAAGAATAACTTTATTACAGTAACTTAAACATTAAACAGGACACTAAACACTGTTACTCAGTGTGTTAGTCAGCCAAAGGGGTGCTAATGCAAAATACCAGAAATCGGTTGGCTATCATAACGGGTATTTATTTGGGGTAGAAGCCCACAGTTACCATGCCATAAAGCATAAGTTATTTCCTTCATGAAAGTCTGTTGCCACGTGTTGAGCAAAACAGCTGCCGATGTTTGCCAGGGTTCAGGCTTCTTGGGTTCCTCTCTTCCTGGGGCTGCGTTTCTCTCTGGGCTCAGCTCCTCTGTTTCCTCCACGAGGTCAGCTGTAGACTATGAGGCTCTCTAGGCTTTGCCTCTCTCCACAAGGCCAGCTGTGAACTCTCAGGCGAACAGCTCGTCTCTTTTTCCCAGGGCCTTCTCTCCTTCCTCACGACCATGCTCCTCTGTGCGCTTACTTCCCTGGGCTCCCGCATTAAAACTCAGCATCAGAACTCCAACATCAAAACTCCAACTCTGTCCTTTGCCATGTCTTTTATCTTTGATTCCCCACCCAACAAGGGGTGGGACTCAACACCCTACTGACTGGCCCAATCAAAGCCCTAATCATAACTCAATCATGCCCAGAGGAACAGACCAGTTTACAAACATAATCCAATATCTGTTTTTGGAATTCATAACTATATCAAACTGCCAAACTGCTACACTCAGTATTAGGTTAGAAAGAGATGTGCAATGTACATTTCACCCAGAATCTTCATTTGGTGTAGATAATTACTCTCAAATTATTTAATCACCTCTTTTAGGAATATCAACATCTCCTCTATAGATTGGCTTCTATAACAACAATAGCTTGAGGACTACAATAAATGGTGGCATAGGTCAAACTGATGGGAAATGGAACAGATGACCAGACTCAGAAGGTGGGCGGCCCAGCCCTTCTCATAGGTAAAGACCAACAGAGGACAATTCCTCAGTTGTCTGGGAGTATCAACAGGAAAGGACAACCTTTCTTTGCTCATTTTAGGGAAATGTGAGAACTTACAGGGTCCCAGAGAGAATCTAATTTAATTTGGTAAAGGACTGACCCCAACTATATCTTGTTTCTGAGATATTTGCTTTGATAAGAAGCAGAGATGCATGATTCCCTAATATCCCTCCAAAAACTAGATCCCTCCCAAATCAGCTCTCATTGTATTTAGTTAATGAATGAGCATTGTGAGATCTGTCAGTATATATGGTTCATGGCTCTGGAATCAAAAGAACATTCTGTACTTTCACGGAATTCCATTCATGGGACAAAGAGAACAAATGGGCATCTGGTGCCACACCTGTCACAGAACATATCTGGGGGTGATATATGACACATTTCTCTAAAATGAAACTCAAATACTTTCACATACAGATGGAGTTTGCCTTTTGATTTTGCTATATTTTTCCTTTGCAAAACAGTGCCCCTTAAGACAGGAAGCAACAAATACCAACCTGATCTTGCAGAAAACTTTAAGATAACAGAGGTAAGAGTGTGGGGATGAATGACTCTCTACAATGTCTGAATGAATCAATGCAGAAGACTGCTTATGAATTCAGGGACCAAGGTCATGAGACACAAAACTGTAAATTCTTCTCAGAGCATTTTGTTATAAGATTTACAATGAAGAGCTAACACTGACATGCATTGCCAAAAGCCAGGCCAACTGTGTCAGTTTTCTATTGTTGCTCTAACAAATTGCCACAAACTCAGTGCCTTAAAACAACAGAAGTTTATTATTTTAAAGCTCTGTAGGTTAGACGCTTGACATGGGTTTCACTGGGTTAAAACCAAGCTGTCTGTAGGCCTGCATTTCTTCTGGAAGCTCTAGGGGAGACTCCATCCCCTTGCTTTTTCCAGCTTCTCCGAGCTCATGATCCTTTCCTTCATCTTCAAAGCTAGCAACAGCAGGTTGCATCCTTCTCATATCGTATCACATCACTCTGACACTAACTCTACTCCCCTCCCCGATATGAGGATCCTTGTGAAGACATTGGTCCCACCTGAATAATCCAGGATAATCTCCCCATTTTAAGATCCTTAATTTAAGGTGACATCCTATTCACAGGTTCCAGGGATTGGGATGTGGACATCATTGGCGGAGCTATTACTCTGTTGCCCACACCCAACCACACTGCAAATTTCAATGGATTCTAAAGATGACAGTTCCTTTACGGCAGGGGTTCTTAACAAGGCGTCCATGGATCCCTTGAGATTTCAGGGGTCCGTGAGCTTGAATTGAAAAAAAATCAACTTATTATTTTTATTTTCTCTGACCTGTAACTAAAATCTAGCATTTCCTTCACTTATGAATGTATGTGATAAATTACAGTAGTATTCATTTCATATCATATTACAGTTGTTGCATATCTCAAAAAATCACTTACGCTCATCCATACTTCAAAATTATGGTAGTTGTTAGACACAAAGCTAGTTGAGTGTCATAAAACTATCTGCTGCTACATCCTGTGGTTTTCACCTGACTGGCAAAGGGGTCCATGGAATAAAAAAGGTTAAGAACCTCTGCTCTAAGGTATCAATCTTATGGCATCTTCTGGGGACTCCTGAGTTACCTATGCCTACTGTTACATTACCTCAGTATAGGACCAACTTTGTTTTACAAGTGAGAAAATGGAAATTCAAAGAGCTAAAATAATATCTCCAACAACCCACCCGCATGCTTGAGAGGGGAATGAATCTAGAACATGGAGCTCCTGATGTTCAGTCTAGCATTTTCTCACTTGTTCTCCAGTGCCTCCTCACCAGGAAGTAAGCCCTAAAGAGATGCAGGAGTGAGTTCAGCACCATATTGGGTGAAGAAGGCTGGGATAGGGGTGGGAGATGGATGCAAGAAAGGAAATGACATTCTACCCATAGGAAGTAAACAAAGCAGTCCAACTATGGCTCTACTCCCAGGCACAGCTCTCCATTACTATAGACTTTAAAATATGGTCCCTTTCATAGGACCACCTAGACTTTAAGTTTGCATGCTTCATTTTATGTATTCACAACAAGGTATTTGAGGCTAACTATTTCTTTGGTATAGAAATAGAGTGAAATGTTTGAGAACTAGAACCAGTTTGAGCTTAGGCTCTGGTGGACTCACACCCCAGCTCTATCATTTACCATTGACTGTGTGACCTTAGGAAATAGGACCCACTCCATGAGGTAGATGTGTGGACTAAAGAAGCTAGTCCACAGAAAGTGTTTAGCTTGGTTCAAGGCTGTAATAATTGTTAGCTGCTATTATTAGTAGTAATATCATTATCATTATTAAAAGGACCATGGCAGGCTGTGCATCAGTTGACCCCTGCTCACCTCTCCAGCCTCATCTTCTACAATTCCCTCCTCAAGACTCTGCTCCAACCACACTGGCCTTCCTTATGGCCCTCAAGCACGCTGTTAGGGCCTTTGCATTTGCTGTTCTTTTTTTTTTTTTTTTTTTTTTATTAATTTATTTTTTATTGTGGGTAAAAATAAAAATTTTCACAATACATACCAATATTTGTAAAATGTTATATAAATATATATGCGTATATGTGCATTTGCTTACAAAAATGTTATTTATATATATATAAATATACTTTAAGAGGTGCTTAGATTACCTAAAATATTACACGGAACCTACCGGGATTCCCATGTTGCCCACCTCCCACACCTCCCACCACATCCCCCACAAACATCTCCCACAAGTGTGGCCCACCACCCTCAATGAACTTACACATCCTGGAGCCTTGCCACCAACCATAGACCACAGTTCACATCGTAGACCACACTCTCTCCCACTCAGTTCTGAGTGGTGTGTGCTGATTTAAAATGGCCTACATCCATTGCCACAACAGCACTCAGGACAACCTCCAAATCCCGAAAAATCCCCTGTATTTCAACTGCACATCCCCTCCCTGCCCCAAAAGTGTCCAGTGGCCACTGGCTCCACCTCACTGTTATAATTTCTTCCATTGCTAGAATCACCATATGTGTACAACAGAATACCATCAAGTCCACTCTAGTCCATAGTTCTTTCCCCTAATCCTGAGGGGACTGGGATGGTGATGTCCACTCCACCTCCAAGTGAGAGAGGGCTTATATCCCATGTATATGGTGGGTGGGATGATCCTTCCTGCAGATGCAGGCCCTCTCCATTCCTTGGGCTGGCCGTTGCCCATCATTGTCTCCTCACCAGGTGACTTGGATGAGTCCATTGAGCTGTAGGGTAGGAGTTGCAGCTCCACCGAGATTCCATGCACACCTGGCACATAGGTAGGCCAGAGGCTCCAGTCTCTGGAAGTATACCTAAAAACTCCAGCATCACATATAGGTTTGAATAGAAGGGACTGGTGAACCATGTGCAGGGAGGACTTATTTGAGTCCAATTCTGTCATTCATTTGCTGTTCTTTTAACTTGGAACTCTTCTCCAAACATTTACAAGGCTGCTTATCTCTCATTATTCAGGCCTAAGCTCAGATATCACCTCCTAGAAAGTTCTCTCAACTACAATATCCCCTCCCATTCTCCCTAGTCACACCCTGTACTATTTCTCTTTTATTCCTTTAGTGCTTGATCATTATCAAGCTTTTCTTCCTTCCTTTCTTCCTTCCTCCCTCCTCCCTTCTCTCTTTTATTTCTTCCCTCCTTCTCTCTAGATTTTAAGCTCCTTTAGTTCAGTGATGTTATTATGTTCTTTGCTACACCTCCAGCACCTAAACAGTGCCTGAAACATGGCAGGAGCTCAATGTTTGTCAACCAGTTGACCAACTGAAACAGACTATCATCAGAATACAGATCTTAGTTTGATGTATTCATTTGAAATTTTTATTTGTTTTCTACAAGCATTGACTTCTTGGGATCTATTTTTGTACATCAGTTACAATATCTTTCCCTGATGTCTCTTTACCACTCAGTTTTTCTTTCTGTTCATATGATGCCCCACTCCTCAGTTTTTCCTTCTCTTCATCCAATACCTTCAGAGTAAAAAAAATGGGTTCCTGGGAAGCGGTTGTGGCTCAATCAGTAAGGCTCCCGTTTACCATATGGGAGGCCCTGGGTTCGGTTCCCGGGGCCTCCTGGTGAAGGCAAGCCTGCCCGCACGGCGTGGTTAGCTGACCCAGCGAGCACAAGCAGCAAGGGGGGGATAAATGAATAAATAAATAAAATCTTAAAAAAAAAAAATGAGTTCCTCACTCCTTCCAAGGTTGTTTTTATTAAAAAAATTTTTTTTAATAACATGCTTTCAAAGTCCAAAAATCCTATAAGACTCAAAGAATGAATTATTAATGGTGAAACTTCAGAGGCCATTGTTAGTTGATAGGGAATTATTTTGGGTCCTTTGCCTCTCTAATCACAGCACAATTGCTCATGGGTTTATAAAGGTTTGCCATAGTAATTTAAGCAGACAACAAACACTCGTGACATGAACAACGTCTTCTACCTGCTCACAAAATTGGTTGAAAGAAACAAAAATCAATAGTGATCAGGGAAAAGCATAAGAATCCTGCTATTATATATGTGCTAAAGACTATGTTACCCCTCCTAGATTCAGACGAGGGGCCAGCTGATCTGCAGTGGAGAGGGGGCCAAGATGAGGTGGGGTGGGCGAGTCCCCTGTTCTTAGGCCTTATCTCCTAAAACTTGGGGCTTGGCCAAGCCATTAAGGGCCCCAGGCCTCAGTCAAGGGCTTTCAGAAGTAACAGGCAATACATTTCAGTGTCTCCTTTGAAAAGAAGAGGAGAATCCTATGGGAGTAGGCAGAATCTTATGGTCATACTATTTCAAAAGGATCCTTGGGAGTCATCTGATTCACTCTCCCATTTTTTATTAAATTATTAACCCACAATAACCCAGTGGTAGATCTGGGAATAGAACTACCACAACTACCACATCCATGGCCTTGTTGTGAGGAAAGTAAAAGAGATGGAGTGTGTAAGGGAATTTTTTTCTTCCTAATCACCATGTATGAAGAACCTCTAAGAGAACAAATGTAGGACTATGTATACAAATATTCATGCCATTCTTTATTTTTATACACTTAATACATATTATGTGTGTGTGTGTGTGTGTGTATCTATCTATATATTCCTAAGAAAGCACTCACTAAAACTTCTAGTTATCATAGCTGGGAAAATAGCAAAATATGCTTAAGCTTCTGATCTCAAAATTCTTATCCTCAGAATAATCCTTATTCATTGTATAGCAAATGTTTATACTGAGTTAATATTCTAGGTGGCTTTTCACTCCAGCAAACAATATTTTTTAACCAGTGCTTTTAACCAGTTACACATTATAATACAGATCACCACACATATACTTGTGGCTGCTATAGGACAGTCTAGAGTAGATTTCAGTAGGACAAAATATTTCAAAACATTTTTGGCAATTGTTCCTCTTCCTCTTTTCAGTCTTCCATCTCCTCTCTTCTACCCGCTCCCAACTTCCCTCCTCTCCCAAACATCTCCTCAAGAACACAGGGAATGCAAGCCCCCTAGGAAATGCACCAGTGTTGCTCAGCACTGATTATTGGATACCTACAAAATCCAAGTTTTAAAGAGTTCCTTGAATAATAAAAACATTAGCTTCGCAAAGTTACTACTCAGTTCTTTCCTGAGAAAATGGAACAAATTTTTTTTTAAAGCTTTGGAACATAAATGGTTAAAAAGACAGCTCCCTCTTGTTTTTACAATTCTTAAACATCATTTATTTATTTTCCAGGGATGGGGAGGATGGGGGAGATGGTATTGATTCTCTGCCTGGTGTTAATTTTCAGTGTGTCATTCTTTGACTCAGTGTGTGTGTGTGTGTATGTTTCTCCCTTGAAAAAACAAAAGTGATTTCCTTGCCCACCATGGAAAAAATGTAACATACAACCAAATCCCTTCCTGAGAGCACAGAGGACCAAAAGCAGGCAGCTTAGATCAGTGTGGTGAGGAAGTTTTGTCATTTTCAGAAGGAAGCCTGAGTCATAGCATGCGACATTTTGGGAGGCCTGAATCAGAGCTGTCGAGGAAGTCAGTTCTCGGACAGTTTAACTTAAAACCACAATGCAATTTAATACCTTTAACATCTTGTCTTTCTCCAAGATGGATGCAGACATAGATGTTCCAATTATTTCCCGTCAGGGACAGAGAGTAATTTAACTGTTGAAGAGGTCCTCTAATCCAATTTTGAGGCAACAAGGCCAGGCCCAGAAGTTATAATTAATACATATTTTTTAGAAAGGCAAAAGGAGAGCGGGTAAGAGTGGGAGAGAGGACACTGCTCTAAAATCTATCAATACATTGAGAATCATCAAGTTAAATTATGTTATTAGTAGACTAAATTATTATGGATGGCTAAGCATTTTAATACACATTCTTTTCTTCTTTGAACCTAAAATGTACTTGAGAAAAATATTTCCACACACTCACATTTCCTTTTGCTGCTAGATTCTGTCTTCTTTTGCAAAGCCTCAATACCCATAAAGGTTCTGGAATGCTAAGGAACCACTCCATGTAATCATTCATGGGAAGATGAGCATGGGTGGGGTTCAGGGAATGAGAAGAAATGCTACTCTTTGGGGCTGGGGGAAAGGTGGTCTTTGGTAGTGATGGGTAGTAAGCAGGGGAAGAAGTACATAGATAGCAAGATGGGATAATTATCTAAGATTGATCTGGAGACATTACTAAGAGGTTTGGGATAAAATAAATTAGGTAATGATATTGAAGTAGAGGCATAGGGCATAGAAAAATTCTGATATGTTAAGTTTCAGGGACCTGATGATTCAGAGGCCTAATAATATTCATTATAAATGGTCTAATAATCAAGTAGATTTGGCATGAATTTAGATAGATAACTTTGGAGTCTGCCCAGTTCCCAATCTCTACCATTATCTCAAGGCAGTAGGATCATGAAGGGCATTAATTTAGCATGATAATTTCCCATGGTTGAGTTTCACTTTCAGCTAACCACTCAGGCAGATCCATCTGCTGTTAGGCCTGGGAAAATCTTGTTTGGGGGCAGTTACGGTCCTCAGGCACCCTAGGAACATGTGTAAAGATTGGAAAATGAGAAAACAGAAATGCACGTTTCACCATCTAGAAACTTAAGAGGTATGTCACACACACACAAAGTGTGGCATGAAATCCTGAGGTCTATTTGTGATGTCAAAGGATAGTAAGGGCTTTAGACTTGATAGTGGCAGAAACCTGTCCTTATGACCTTTTATGTAGTTTATGAAGGGACATTATGAATATCAGGACTTATGCATCTTTTAGAAATGTTTCTCTCTGGATCAGGCTTAAACTGGGCCAGGAACTGCCCCTGGGGTATTGGGGATGGTCTTTTGGCCCATTGAACGTCCTAGGACTTGGCATATCACACAATTTTCGCTCCCTCCAAGCTATCCTGGTACTGTCATAGAAAGTATGGTAGATGGAGGGTGAAGTGGAAAATTATAGGATATATAATTAGAAGGCCTAGTTTCACCTCTCCAGGTTGTCCTTGCAAGCTATGAGCTGGACAACAACCTGCAACCTGGGTTTCAGTTTTCTACTTCCTAGAAGTGGGATCAGGATATCAATTTTGTTGGGAGGAGTCAATGCAGTTAAGTACCATGTATGTGAGCGGAAAGCCCACAATGGTGTGCTAAGTGTGCAGTACTAGAGCCCTTCTCCTTCCAGACCACATTTTGTTTCTTCTTCCTAATCTGTAAAACAAGTATTTCTTTTTTTCAAAGCTTTATTTCAACTTCAAAACATAAAATAACTGACAAGAGGCAGTTTAACAAATTATGGAAAAATTACTTTTAAAAATCCTGTCCAGGCACATTTATCTTATTTAATTGTAAAAACAAGCTCATTTGTTTCTCCAGTGTTCCAAAAAATCAGTTTGGCTAGATTACATGACCAAGGTCTCCTTTCCAACGAAGAAAATGGAAAAATATACTTGATTATATTCACATCTCGTAAAAGTAAATCCCATATATTTTTGACCTTTAGCATTGATATGGCACCTTCTTTGCCTTTCCTACAAAAATATTACAATATTACTATTAACAATAGTCTATGTTACATTAATTGTGTTTTCCCATGTATCACCATCTTCTTTACACCTTGTAGTTTGTAGTAGAGGAATCATCTTTTATTTGTATTATTAACCACAATCCTCATCTACCACCAAAACCACTATGTTATGTAGTCCCTAGATTACCCTCTAACTCTCTTTCAATTAACATTAACCTCCCTAGACTACCCCTTTCAGCCACAATCACATTTATAAATCAGCAGTGTCAGTTATACTCATTATGTTACCATCAACTCTATTCATTACCATATATTTACGATCAATTTTATTAAACATTCTACATATATTCAGCATCAGCTTCCCCCTTCTCAACCCACATTTTGTCTCCTACTAACCTTTACTCTATAGTTTAACTCCATAAATTTGCTTATTGTGTTTAGTTCATATCAGTATTTCTTAAGTGTATCCCTTGTGCTCCTTCCCCTCTCACCACTGTGCTGGTACAGACCTTCTTTTTTGGTTGCACCTGAACTATTTTCAGCAGCCTCCTCACTAACAACTCCCACTGTGGGTCCTTTGGTCTTGCTATTTCCATTTCCTGGCATGCGCATCCTCCTGATGTCCACGTGACTTTCTGCTTCCCCACTCCTGTTCAACCGTTGACTTCTGACAGAGAACTTCCCCAACCAGCATGTATAAAACAGCACCCAGGCTCCTCTCATGCGCAATCTCCCTTACCCTGTTTTAATTTTCTATATTTTCTATAGCACTAACCATAAACCTCTATAACTACTTTGGTTATTTTTTGTGCAAATAACCCTTTTTATTTTAAAATAGTTTTAGATCTAAAGAAAAGTTGTAAAAGTAGTATCAAGAGTTCCTGTGCCTTACCTGGTCTTCTCTATTCTTAACATCTTTCATTACTATGGTACATTTGTTATGACTAGCAACCAACATTGGTACACCACTATCAACGAATCCACATTCCAATTGGATTTCATAAGTTTTTTTTCCCCCAATGTCCCTTTTCTGTTCCAAGATCCCATCCAGCATACCACATTATATTCAGTCATGTCTTCTTAGCTTCCTCTAATCTATGACATATTCTCAGACTTTGTTTTTTGATGACCTTACCGTTTTGAGGAGTACTGGTCAGGTATTTTGTAGAATGTCCCTCACTTTGGATTTTTTTATGTTTTTTTTCATGGTTAGATTGGGGCTATGGGTTTTTGGAAAGAAGGACATAGAGTTGAAGTGCATTCTTATCACATCTTATCAAGGATACATACTACAGCATGACTTATTTCTGTAAATATTGACCTGGATCACCTGGCTGAGGTAGTGTTTGTCAGCTTTCTCCACTGAAAAGTTACTTTCCCCCTTTTACATATTCTACTCTTTGAAAGCAAGTCACTAGGCACAGCCCACACTGCAGGGAAGGGAAGTTAAATTCTATATCCTTGAGTGGGAGAGTACTTATATTAATTACTTGGAATGCTCCTGTAGAGGAGATTTGTCTCTTCTCTCCCAATTATTTATTTATTTAATCATTTATTTATATCAGTGTGAACTCATGGATACTTGTTTCATACTCTGGATTATATTCCAATACTATGTTATATACTTTGTTGCTCGAATTGTTTCAGCTTTGGCTATTGAGAACACTTTCATTTGGCTCCTGTGTCCCTTTGACGTGCTGCCATTATTTTGTTTTTTGACTACTTCCTTACTTTCTGACACTACAATATTCTCCAGGCTCATCATGTCTATTTCTTGTCCCAGTCTTAGAATCATCCATTTCTCCAGGAAATCCTGGTTCTTTTTATTAGAGAATGTTATTAGAAACCAATATCTGTGTGTTAGGTATGCTTGTTGCTACCGGGTGTGCCATTGCTTTTAGGTGTCTCCGAGGACAAACTATCACACACATCTCTAATTATTTCTGTATTTATCCAACCATATTTATATCAAGTTAAACATGATTTCACACTGATGACTCTGACTCTAATCCAGTACCACATGACTCATTCTAGCTTTCTTCTGTTACTTCCCTTATCAACAATGAGAATCCTGGTTCCCACCATTCATTCATCGATTTGTTCAATCCCAGGATACATGTACAACAGTTTCAGAATAGTTAACCTGTCCCCCATGAGAAGTAACTTTACCAACTAGAGTACAGTGATTATATATAGTCCCTTTTGTTTTCAGTCTTACAGTTTAGAGTGAAAGCACCCCTTCCCAAAGTTACTTAGATCAACACATTTTCCCCCAATCCCTTTGGTGAGGTTAGGCCATACACTCTTTTTCTTAAGGTATCGGAGCCAGGGATTGAATCTGCAACCTTGTATGTCGGAAGCCGGCACTCAACCACTGAGCCACATCTGCTCCCCTGACTTGGCTTATTTGTTTGTTTTTCTGCTTGTTTGTTTTCATTTTTAGGAGGCACCAGGGACCAAATCTGGGACCTCCCATGTGGGAAGCTGGCGCTCAACTGCTTGAACCACATCCACTCCCCTATGCCATCCATTTTTAATACAGTTAGATTCTTTCGCCACAGTTTTCATTCCATACTGGGATCCACTTAACTTCCTGGTTGATTTTAAATTATCATTCATTAAATTCGTTCTTTGTATGGTGAAACTCTAGGGGTTTTAACAAATGCGTAGTGTCATGTATTCATCACCACAGTACACAGTACCATACAGATTAGTTCTACTGCCTAAAAAAACAAAAACAAAACCCTGTGTATTCTGTAGTGAAACACAATTACTTATTTTTCCTCCATTAGATTATAAGATTCATAAGGATAGGGGTTTTTGTCTGTTCTGTTTAATATTGTGTTATCAATTCCCAGAAAAGTGTTTGGCACATAGTAAGTGCTAAATAAATATATACTTTTAAAAAATGAGTGGGGGTCTCTACCCTTGTCCTCAGAAATCCAAATCCCCCTCCATAATAAAGCTTCCAAAAGCCCACATGGGAACATGTCATTCCCTGTCCTAGAAATTTATAATTTATCATAGTTTAGAGAAAGTTTTGTGCATGTAGGATCTACTAACTTCATTCACCCCAAGATGGGTTACATACCCCACTTCTGTAGAGTAAGCATACCGTATCTGTAACTCTACTATAGTTTTATCTACCATATACCACAATTATTCTATTCACTCATCTGTTTACTTGTAAAAGAGCCAGGATAGTCTGGCTCCATCTTTCTTTCTGATTGATCTTTAACTCCATATAGATCTCTTCCATTCTACCTCAGGGAAACCAGAGTAGAAAAGTCTGTGTATTTAGAGTTTCCATAGGCACATTCTTCTTATATTGTTAATTAGATGGTAGGATTTTTATTTTCCTTTATTTTGTTGTTGTTTTTCTTTCTGTTTGTTTGATGCTCCCCTCTGCTCATTGCACCCCACTGACTCTGCATTGCTCTCACCTTAGCAGACAACAGCAGGCCTCCCAGCCCTCAGGTCAGATTAAATAGAAGCTGCTGCCCTGTGAAAAAATCAGACATGCCATTCCTAGAGACATTGTCAACTGCAAGAGGCATGTAAAAGAATATATGGATGGAAGACCAATATTTATTCCAATATTGACAGATCTTTGCAGTGGCTGGAGCTTTAGCAGCACATTCAAGAGGAACTCTACAAAGTTTGTCCTTTAAGCCAGTGGCTCTCAAATTTTAGCCCTGTTCAGAGTCACCTGGAGGGCTTAATAAAACATATATTGCTTGGCCTTAGCCAGAGTATCTGATTCAGCAGCCCTGAGGTGAGGTATGAGAATTATAGTTGTAACAACTTTCCAGGTGATAATGATGTTGCTGCTCTGGACACCACACTTTGAGAAACAATGCTTTAAGCAACAGAAAAAATGTCTTTAAATTGGCAATAAATATCTTGGCACAAACCAATGTGAGATATAGAAGTGTTCAGTAGATAACCCTAAACCAGGATCATAAGAGAAAAAGGGAAACCAGGCTGAACATTCAAAGACTCAGGAGCAAACTTGAAGAGGCTCTGACTGGCCAAAGACATGGCAATTTGAACTTCAAAAAGGATAATAATTACAAATCCACCCTATCAAATATGTTTAAATTCACGAGTTCATTAATGATATTTTAAAAACTAATTGGTTATGGATTGTGGAAAGATGGCAGAGGTGGGAGTTCCAGGATGCAATACTTCCACCAGAACAGCTATTAAACAGGCAAGAACTCTCTGAAAAAACTATTTTGAAACTATGGAGACCACAAGTAAACTGTACAGCATCCAGGGAAGAATGGGAGGAAGAGGGTGATAAATTAGTGTAAGGGACAGTAAATTGCTCTCTTCACATGGTGGCTCTGGTGCCCATCCCCCAAGTTTACAGCAGGTTGCTGTGGGGTCCTGTGCCTGGCTAGCTCACTGGTGATGGAAAGGGACAAAAAACCATCTTCCCCAAGACCAGGGGTGGGTGTGGCTAATTACTGATATCGGCTTTTTTTTTTTTTTTTTTTTTTGGAGATCAGGGGACTCTCCGTCAGATATGCAGAGAAGAGCCCTGCCACCTCATAAGGTGTGGCTTTTATTTTAGCTTTAGAACAAAGAAAACATGTATGCTTTTGATTAGTGACTTCGGATCGCTAGGGGACCAGCTTTGAGGGCAGCCATTGTTTCAATGATGGAGGAGACTTACAGACACTATGCTTCATCAGAGCTGCAAAGGACAGTTATTTGAAGGGCTGCATTTGATGGGCAGGCCAAGAAAGCTCAGGTTTGGAGAGCCATGGTAGAAGCTCTTAGCACCTGTATTAGTCAGCCAAAGGGGTGCTGATGCAAAGTACTAGAAATCTGTTGGCTTTTATAAAGGGTACTTATTTGGGGTAAAAGTTTACAGTTAAAAGGCCCTAAAGAGTCCAACTTGAGGTACTATAAGAGGTACTTTCTCACCAAAATCAGCTGCCACGTGTTGAAGCAAGATGGTGGGTGATCTCCACCTGGTCTCTCCTTCCTTCTTCCTCTTAAGGCTCCATGGCCCTAGCTTCTTCCAATCTCAACTGTAGGCTGGCATAGGGTTTGTTTCTTTCTGGGCCTTCTCAGCACCTCAGCTGCTCAGCTGCTCTATTCTCTTCAGCGGCAAACTATCAGGCAAATGGCTTATCTCTCTTAGGGCTTTAGCTGTTTGAGTCTTCTCCATTCTGTCACAAGACAGGACTGAAATGACCAAGTCCTCTCCCCTTCTGTGTGTCTTCATGAGTGAATGTCCTTTTGTATAGACCCACCAAGGGGATGGGGACTCAATCAGAGTCATGTCCTACTGACATGGTCAACTCAAAAGCCCTAAATTGATTTAATCAAGTAAACTTAAAGCCTTTGGATCAATCAAAGGGTATCATATCCAGAGGAACAGACCAGTTTACAAACATAATCTTTCTCTTTTGGGGGGGATTCATAAATAATATCAAACTGCCATAGCACCCTTTCTAATCCCCCACCCCAGGGCACTTTAGAGCTGGTCTGTGCCCCCTTCGTGGAACCCTGGCTTTGTTTCAGCTGGGAAAGACTGACTTGGGAGAGTCCTCTCCAGCATGCCTGTCCTCCTAGAATTTGTACTTCAGCTTGAGAAAATGAAAGGAGTGTAAGAAACTATAGTGACAACAATCTTGGGAATAGGCTTGCCATCTTCAAACACCCAGTAGACAGAGATCTGTCTCCTGAGAAACAAAGGGGACATCCAAACTCCTGTAAACAGGGGCACTCAAAAACAACTAATAAGCAAAAGGAAAGGAAAAGACACAGGCCCAGAAAGACAGGGAAAACCCTGTACACTGCATTTGCATTGGACAGACCTTCCTGACAGAAGGGCTGAAGCTCAAGAATATCTCTATCTTATCACCAGTTGGTTACAAAATAAGAAAGAGCCATCTCAGGGAATAAATCCCAGAGTTACATTTTAAAATATTAAAATGCACAGTGTGCAAAAAAGAAGACAAGACAAACAAAGAAATAGGAAATGATGGCCCTTCCAAAGAAAGAGGATAAAAATTCAGAAAACAACAAAGAAGACCAGAATGGGGTTATACCAAAAAAAAAAAAAAAAAAAAAGCCTTAAAAAATTGTATTAGTCAGCCAAAGGGGTGCTGATGCAAAATACCAGAAATTGGTTGGGCCAGGGTTCAGGCTTCTTGGGTTCCTCTCTTCCTGGGGCTGCATTTCTCTCTGGGCTTAGCTCCTCTGTTTCCTCCACAAGCTCAGCTGTAGATGCTCAGGCGAATGGCTTATCTCTATCCTGAGGCCTTCTCTCCTTCCACATGACCAAGCTCTCTTACTTCCTGGAGCTCCACCTCAAGACTCCAACATCAAAAACTGCTCTCACTGTCTTTTGCCTTGCCTTTTATATTTGATTCTGCTCTACCAAGGGGTGGGGCTCGATGCCTTACTGACATGGCCCAGTTAACGCCCTAATCATAACTTAATCATGCCCAGATTAGCAGAACAGTTTACAAGCATGATCCAATATCTATTTTTGGAATCCATAATTACATCAAACTTCCAAATGGATACAAAAATGATCTTAAAAATCAAGGAGAAGGAAAATACAGAGGAAGAACTAAAGGATATGAAGTAAACTATGAATGAGCAATAAGATGAGAATCTTAATAAAGAGATAAAAACTATAAAAAGGAACCAAACAGAACTACTAGAGTTGACGACCATAATAACTGAAATGAAAAATTCCCAGGAGGGTTTCAAGAGCAGATTGGAGCTGGCAGAGGAAAGAATCAGTGAACTCAATGACAAGACACTTGAAATGAGTCAGGCTGAGGACCATAAAGAAAAAAGAATTATAAAATGCAAAAATAGTCTAAGACACCTCTGGGACATCATCAAGCACACCAATATACACAGTATGGCAGTCCCAGAAGGAGAAGAGAGAGAAAAGAGCAGAAGGAATAGTCAAAGAAATAATGACAGAGAACATTCCAACTTAGCAAAAGCCATAAATATGCATATCTAAAAAGCCCAGAGAACACCAAACAAGATAAACATGAAGAAAAATACACACCATCATATATTGAACACACTATCAAATGCACGGGACTGAGAGAGTGTTCTGAAAGCTGCACAAGAAAAGCAGTGTGTTATGTAAAAGAGAGTCCCCATTAGATTGGGTGTTGATTTCCCATCACGGAGGTAAGAAGGCAGTATGTTGAAAAACATAAATGCTGAAAGAAGACAACTACCAACCAAGAATTCTATATCTGCCGATACTTTCTTTCAAAAATGAGGGAAAGATAAATGGAAAGACATTACATGTTCATAAGACTATCGTTAAGATGTTAATACTACCCAAAGCCATTTATAGATTCAATGCAATTCCAATAAAAATTCCAACAACCTTCTTTGCAGAAATGGAAAAGCCAATCATCAAATTTATATGGAAAGGGAAGGGGCCCCGAATAGCCAAATTAATCTTAAAAAATAAGAATGAAGTGGTAGGACTCACTTCCTGATATTAAAACTTATTACAAAGCCACAGTAATCAAAAGAGCATGGTACTGGACCAACGACATATATAGACCAATGGAATTGAATAGAGAGCTCATAAATCAACCCTTAAATTTATGGAAAACTGATTTTTGACAAGGTGGCAAGGAACATTCAACTGGGAAAGAATAATCCCTTCAACAAATGGTGCTGAGAAAACTGGATGTCCAATTGCAAAAAGAGGAGTACCCCTACCTCATACCTCATGCAAAAATCAATTCAAAATGGATCAGAGACCTAAATATAAGCGCCAGAACTATCAAACTCCTAGAAGAATGGAAGTTTCTTCAGCACCTAGAAGAAAACATAGGGACCTGGTGTTAGGCAATGGTTTCTTAGACTTTACACCCAAAGCACAAGCAACAATAAAAAGAATAGATAAATTGGACCTCGTCAAAATTAAAATTTTGTGCCTCAAAAGACTTTTTCATGAAAGTAAGCAACAACCTATATAATCGGAGAAAATATCTGGAAATGACATATCTGATGAAGGGTTAATATGCAGAGTATATAAAGAAATCCTTCAAGATAAACAACCCAATTTAAAAATAGGCAAAAGACTTAGATAGACATCTCTCCAAAGAAGTTATACAAATGGCCAGGAAGTACATGAAAAAATGCACAGCATCATTAACCATTAAGTAAATCAAAACCAGTAAATCAAAACCACAGCAAGCTACCACTTCACACCCACTAGAATGGCTATTATTTTAAAAATAAAACATTACAAGTGTTGGAGAAGATGCAGAGAAATAGGAACACTCATTCACTGCTGGTGGCAATGCAAAGTGTTTGCAGCTGCTAGGGAAGACAGTTTTGCAGTTCCTCAGAAAGCTAAGTATAGAATTACCATATGATCCAGCTTTCCCACTACTAGGTATATATTCAAATGAATGGAAAGCAAGGACTTGAACATATGTTTGCACACCGATGTTCTTAGCATCATTATTCACTATTGCCAAAAGATGTGCGCAAACCATGTGTCCATCAATCAATGAATGGATAAATAAAATGTAGTATATATAACAATGGAATATTATTCAGCCAAGAAATGAATGAAGTCCCTGATATATGCGATAACAAGTATGAATCTGGAAGACATCATGTTGAGTGAGATAAGCCAGACACAAAAGGACAAATATTGTATGACCTCACTGATTTGAAACAATTAGAATAAGCAACCTCACAGAGTAAGAATCTGGAATTTAGGTTACCAGGGTTGGGGCAGGGTTAGGGAATGGGAATTTAAGGCTTAAAGTGTACAGGATTTGTGTTTGGTGTAGTGGAAATGCTTTGGTAATGGAAGATGGTGATGGTACCACAGCATTGTGAGCATAATTAACAGCACTGAAATATATATCTGAATGTGATTAAAAAGGGGAGTTAGATTGTTATTTATGGTAACAAAATTTTTAAAAATCCATGAACTACACTACACAATCAGTGAATTCTAAATTAAACCTAGGGTATAATTCTTAGGACAATTATAGAAATGTGCTTTCACCAATTTAACTAATGTTGCACACCAATATAAGTTGTCAAATCCTTCATTAGGGTGGTACATTTGTTACAATTGATGAACACATATTGAAGCACTGCCACTAACGGTGGATTATAGTTTTCATTATAGTTTACACTCTATCCCACGCAATTTTGTAAGTTATGACAAAATATATCATGACCTGTATCCATCATAGAACGTCATGCAGGATAATTCCAATGTCCCGAAAATGCCCCTATGTTACACCTATTTTCCCTCTCCCTCCCCTCAGAACCTCCAGTGGCCACTGACTCCACATCAATGATAAAAGTTCTTCCATTGCTAGAATAACAATAAGGGAGGGGGAGGAACTGGGGCATATGGGAATCCCCTAAATTTTTAACATAGCATTTATGTAATCTAAAGTTTCTTTATAATAAATATATTAAAAAAATAATAGTGCGATATGTGGGACTCCTGTATTTTATGCATGATTGTTCTGTAAACCCACACCTTCTCTAATAAAGAAGTCACCTTCAGTGGATCACAAAGGGAAAGAATCAAGCAAGCATTTATCCTGTGTTTACTACATGGATTCTTTCACTGAATATCCTATTATAAATGAGGGAGCGTCTCTTTATAGAAGTATTTTAACTAACAAAGATAAGAAATAATTCAGGCATTGAGCATTGACAGTTGCTAGAATAAAAAAGAGAGCCAATGAAACATATAACCTTACCAATAAAAGAACAGAACACCACCTGTAGTCCTGCCAAAGGGTTTGAACAGGATTCTGATAAAGCCTCTGAATCCAGTTGCCAATTTGCAAGAAATACTTAGAACAGGGGACCATGCTGCACTGCACTGTGATTGCATATGCTACAACAAAATCTAAGCTGTGGGAAATTCTCCAGGTCCAATACTCCCAGTTCCTCAACAGATAAATCATAAGAAAAGAAAAGAATGGAGGAGGAAACTGTCAATTAAGAGATTCTAATTTTTTTTTTGAATGGGCATAATTAAACTAAAGTGACTAGAAAAGCACACTTGGGTGAAAATCTATAAAGAAGAGTAAGATGGGATAGTGGTTACATTTGGGGGTAGGGAAGGATTGGGATGGGGGAAGGACTATTGAGAGACTACTAGGAGGGCTAACAAAGTTTAATTTCTTAACCTGGGTGATGGTTACAAGGGTGTAAACCCATTGTTTTGTGGGTTTTTTGGTATTGACTTTTTATTTAACAATAAAAACGTTCTTTAAAAAAATCAACCAATTGCTATTAAGACAAAAAAAAAGTGAATTGTTGAGGAATATGTTCGGTGTGAAAACATTTGCTTTATAGAAATTGAGATGCATATATATATTTATGGGCCCAAGTCTACTTTCTTATGAGGTAAATCAGTGGTAGTGGAGAGGAGTAAGTGGGAACAACTCAGGCCAAGCAAAGGGCTTCCAGTTTAACACATTGTGAAAAGTATTTACAAGGCAAAGAACCCCAACTTAGTCATTCTTAAATAAAGAGTAAGACTTCAGGGGATTAGATACAGCAAGTCGTGAAAGTAAAAAAACTCTCAGGGTTTTTCACATTTGAGAAGGAAACTGCTGAACTTTTAGCATACTTGATATAGAGAGAGCACATACTTAACTGTCACAACTATCAGCAGCTTAAGGGAACTGGAGCCTTAAGGAAAGAAGGAATCATTGAAGCTGGAGAAAGGAGGGGCAGCAGGAGGGAGGGATAGTGTGACAAATGTTAAATAAAGCAAGTGTGTATGCTGTCTTGGTTCTGGTTTCCATATTGTTAGCTAAGGATGGGCCCCCACTCAACACCCACTTTGGGAATACAGATTTGCCTCTGTGACAGTGAAGCTCCTGGAAGTTTGACTTTTTTTTGCGATGCCCAACTAGTTTAAGACAAACATATCAGTTCCTTGGCCTGAGGAGTTCTAAATTCGTGGTGTTCAAAGGCAGGGAAACTCTTTGGCTTCCCTGAATCCACAGGGCTTAGCCCCCAGTTCATACCTATGGTAGAAGCGAAGAGATTGTCGGTTTTAGATGATTATCCCTTAAACTGGCCTCATTTCCACTTCTCACAGAATTTGACTCGCCTGGAAAAGCATTGTATAAACTATGCTTACAGAATTGTGCTATGTAATTAATGTCCTAAAATCATCTTGGTTTGTAGCAAAATGGTAATAATAGATTAAATAATAAAAATTTTAAAAATGCAAGGCCCTAATACAAAATATAATGTACTTTCAGATGTGTATATATCATTTCTTTTCTGAGAGTACAAGAATAAATGTTTTAATAATTATAACAAATGCTTAACGAAAACCCCATATGTGGCCAGGCATTGCTCAGAGCTTTTTGTATATTAGCCCATTTAACTCAACGACCTTGTGCGGAAGGCTCTGTTATGTCCCACATTTCACAGGTGAAAATCTGAAACACAGAGAAGATACATAAGCTGCCCAAGGTCACACGGACTCCCTTTCTGTTCCTTGTTCCTCTTCAGTCTCTTCACCACATGGCAGCCAGAATGATTTTTCTAAAAACAGAATAGAAGCTATAATATCTTCCCACCGCTTTTAGGGTACTGTCCAAATGCTGTAATAGGGTTGCAAATGTTTACATGATCTGACTTCTGCCCACCACTCCAGCCACATCTTTCAGCCTTCCTTGCCACCTCACTCTCTCCCCAACAAGCAATTTCCTTCACTTCCTTCAATGTATCCTTCCCTACCTCACCTCCAAGCTTTCTCACATGCTGATCTTGCTTCCTGGAACATGTTTTCTCATGCCTTTTGCAGATATAACACCTACTTTTTTTTTTATATTCTCCTCACTAAGTCTCCCCAAACACACACTAGCTTAGGAACATGTGGTGTGAGCTCTCATAACCCCTGCACCCCTTATCACAGCACACATTCTGTCCTTTAGTTGGTGTGATTGCTTATTAAATTATGTGTGCTTCCTGCTAGATTATAAGTTCTGAGAGGTCAGGGACTTTAATTATCTTAAGAATCATTGTCCCTCCAACAAAGAGCCCTATGTCTGGCAAGTAGTAGGCACTTAATAACTATGTGTTGGATGAATATTATACAAGCCTGAGATTCTGCTTGGGTTTTTTGAAACTGAAACCAAACTATAAGTTTGTGATGCAGTTATATAGTAAGAGTTTAATCACGTCAAACCTATACCACAAATTCATTTCTGTCTAAGACGGTTCAGCTAGGGACTCCTGGGATGGGGTGGCAAGGGCTAAGATAGAGACATAAATAAGAAAATACAATGTAAGTCAGAATGAAATGAGAACTCTAACTTCCTTCTGGGTGGGCAGGAGTGGGAAACCATGTGCATCAGAATAGTAACATAATAACTGAACATTAAAGGGTGAAGAGGATTTTTGAAATAAGCAGTTGGTGGAGAATAGCCATCTACAGAGAAGGAATGACATAAAGCTTGAGGCCAAAGAAAGGCATGATCTGTTCAGGGATGATGGAAGCCTTCATAAACTGAAATGCAACTAAATTTAGAATGCTTTACTTACTATCTCAGCACAAAAGAAGACTCAAAGATGCAGATGAGTGTGGTTTAATATCCACAGGTACTTAGGTGGGTTCCGGTATTCTCAAAAATCAGGGGAAAAATCAGGTTAGCATTTCTACCATCCTTCTCCATAAAAGAGATGACATAATATAGGGACTTGAGCGATTAGTTTGGCATAACAGATTTCTTTAGTCCAAGGGATGTGTGAACGTCAGATGATCTTGGCCCAATGCCATGCAATCTTGGAGCTATCTAACTCCCTTTGTTTGGAGTCTCTGTTTCCCTTTGACTGTAGTTTGACCTCCCTTGGAGGGCTGCCTACAGGAAGTGAACATGCTGGTTAAGGGGATGCAAGAATTTCCATCCCTATGATGCTGATTTCCCAAAGCACATTAATAAATCCCTTTCTTGGGTGGACTGGGTTGATGAGAGATTATCCTGGAGAGACGGATCCAGTCTCTATGAGCTTTTGAGTCAAGTTTCTGAGCTGCCAAGGGTGAGGCACAGTCTATAGGCTGTCTCACCCCTCCAAGGCATTGAACAGAGGCACTGTGGTATAGTGTGTAGACTAAGAGTGTAGGCTTTAGAAGAAATAGTCCAGCTCTACTGCTATTTTAGTGAATTCTCCACGTCTTATCTATAAAATGGGGATAATAATGCCACATGAGGTTTGTTTAAGGATTAAATAAGTTCCTACCAGTAAAGTCCTTAAACTCAGTCAGTGTAAACTATTTTTTTGGTTAGATTAATAGAGATAGTCTGGTTAATAAAGACTCTTGTAATTCTTGGAGCCATCTTTCAGTCACTATAAATATCTCTACTACTAATGACTTTTTCTCAATCCAGGGTACCCAAAACCAAGGTTGATACCAACCAAAGAATACCATCACCCATCTTCTCAGAGAACAATTTTACATGACTATTTAAGAAAAACAAATATTTTGATATTAGCATGAATGTAGATTGCATATGGAATGAAATGCAAAATTTGTGTAAATGTTTAATATAAAACATTAAACTTTCAAGAAATTTCTTGCTTGCAGCGTACCACTCAAGGACTCACCTTTAGAGTCCTGGGGCTGAGTTTGGTCTCCTATCTCATTGAAGGAGTTTGATTCTTAGAAAGCAATTTTATTTCTAAATTCTTGGGGACTGCCTCACTATGGCCCCCATTTCAAACAAGATAATCAAATATGAAACAGCTGCTTGCCCAGCACATGTTTCTGAAGATAAACAAAATCAGAATAGAATTAATAATAATCAGAGGGTGGCCAGATCATTGAAAACTTCTTAGTCCCCCAACCTATATAAATTATTATGGGCTGTTAGAGTAAATATTTTAAACAGTCATGCTCTTGCCTTCTTGGAACTAAAAAACTAAAACAAGGAGAATATTTATAACTAAACATAATTATTGGAGTAAAAAGGTTGAAAAAAAGAGACATATAACCACTGGGAAGAAATAGGAGTCATCTAAGCTCAAAAACAACATGTGTAGAATTAATCCATGTTCTTTCTCTCAGGGATGCCATCTGCTTTGAGTGTAAGGGATGGAGGAGGCAAATGAGTAAAACTGGAGTAACAGAGGGATGGCAAAGGGAATCCTGGCCACTCCTAGCCTCCTCTTTCTGTACTCTCCATTTTTGTTTTCTCAGAGGGCTTCTTCTTTCCCCTAGATAACCACTGCCTTCAAGCCTTCTCTTCCTGTTCAGCTTATCAAAACTCTTCCTCAGCTTCAGAAGAATAACCTCACCCACATTAAAATATATAATAAAGCCTACCAAGGTATCTTCACTAAGAAGTTTGCTTTCTAAAAACTTTTTAAAAATTTTGATATAATTTCAAATGTAACGAAAAGTCACAAAGAATATACTCTTTATTCAGATTCACCAACTGTTTACATTTTGCCTCATTTGCTTTATCATTCTCTCTTTCCTTTCCTCTTTCTATCTCTTTCTCTATGTATAAACATGCATATAAACATAGATTTTTTCTGAAATATTTGAGAATAAGCTGGCAACATCAAGCCCCTTTACAAAATACATGAATGTACATTTCCTAAAAACACATGCACTCTCTTAAAAAGCCACAGTATAGCAAATGAAATAAGAAAAATTAGCATTGGTACAATTCTATTATCTAATTCCCATTCCATATTCAGATATCAAAATTGCTCCAATACTTACTTTATAGCTAATTTGTTTTTTCCTAATCCAGGATTCGATTCAGGATCATGCATTGCATTTGGTTGTCATATAACTCTAGTCTCCTTTAAACTGGAACAGCATTTCCTTGTGTTTTTTTCAGTATTTTTTTCATTTTTAGAGAAGTTGTGGGTTTACAAAAAAATCATGCATATAATATTGGATTCCCATATACCACCCTATTATTAACAACTTACATTGGTGTGGAACGTTTGTTACAATTGATGATAGCACATTTTTTTTACAATTCTACTATTAACTATAGTCCATGTGTTAACTTAGGATACACTGTTTGTATAGTGTAGATTCATGGATTTCTTTAAAATTTTTTATTTTGTTAACATAAACCCTCTTGATCACATTCAGCTATATAATAGAGTGCTGTTAATTACAGACACAATGTTGTGCTACCATCACCACCATCCATTACCAAAACATTTCTATCATTACAAATAGGAACCCTGTACATGTTAAGCCTTAACTTCGTATTCCCTATCCCCAACACATCCCTTGGTAATCTATATTCTAGATTCTGACTCTATGAGTTTGCTTATTCTAATTGTTTCAAATCAGTGAGATCATACAATATTTGTCCTTTTGTGTCTGGCTTACTTCACTCAAAATGATGTCTAGATTCATCTATGCTGTTGTATGTATCAGGACGTCATTTCTTTTTATGGCTGAATAATATTCCATTGCATGTATATACCACATTTTATTTATCTATTCATTGGTTGATGGATACAGGTGCTTCTATCTTTTGGCAATTGTGAGTAAGGCTGTTATGAACGTTAGTGTGCAAATATCTGTATGAGTCCCTGCTTTCAATTCTTTGGGGTATATTCCTAGTAGTGGGATTGCCAGGTCATATGGTAGTTCTATACTAAGCTTTCTGCAGAACAGCCAAACTGTCTTCCACAGCAACTGCACCATTTTACATTGCCACCAGCAAGGAATGAGTGTTCCTATTTCTCCACATCTTTTCCAATACTTGCTATTTTTTTTTTTTTTAATAGCAGCCATTCTAATGGGTGTGAAATTGTAATTCATTGTAGTTTTGGTTTGCATTTCCCTGATGGCTAATAATGTTAAGCCTCATTTCATGTGCCTTCTGGCCATTTGTGTATCTTCTTCAAAGAGAGGTCTATTCAAGTTTTTGCCCATTTTTTAATTGGATTGTTTGTCTTTTTGTTGTTAATTTGAAGGATTTCTTTATATAGTCTGGATATTAACCCTTTATCAGACATGTTGTTTCCAAAAATTTTCTTTCATTATATAGGTAGTCCCTTATTTTCATGATGAAGTCCTTAAGAGGCACAAAAGTTTTAATTTTGATGAGGTCTAATTTGTCTACTTTATCTATTGTTGCTTGTGCTTTTGGTGCAAAGTTTAAAAAACCATTGCCTAACACAAGGTCCTGAAGATGCTTCCTTACATTTTCTTCTAGGAATTTGATAGTTCTGGGTCTTATATTTAGGTCTTTGATTCATTTTAAGCTGATTTTTGTATAAGATGTGAAGTAGTGCTCCTCCTTTTTGTGTAAAGGGAGAGCCATTATTCCCAGCATCATTTGTTGAGGAGACTATTCTTTTCCAATTGAGTGGTCTTTGTCCCCTTGTCAAAAAACAGTTGGCCATAAATGTGAGAGCTGATTTCTGAGCTCTCAATTAAATTCCGTTGGTCTATATGTCTACCCTTGTACTGGTACCATGCTGTTTTGATTATTGTGGTTTTGTAATAAGTTTTAAGATTGGGAAGTGTGAGTCCTCCCACTTCTTGTTTCATTTTCAAGATGGTTTTTGCTATTCAGGGCCCTTTATTTTTCCATATAAATTTCAAGATTGGCTTTTCCACTTTTGGAAAGAAGGTTGTAGGAATTTTGATTGGGATTGTATTGAATCTATAAGGTGCTTTGGCTAGGTATGACATCTTAATGATATTTAGTATTCCAATCCTTGTACATGGATTCTCCTTCCATTTATTTAGGTTTTCTTTGAATTTTTGTGGCAAATTTTTGTGTTTTTTTTTAGTTTTCTGTATACAAGTCCTTTATATCTGGTTTAGCCTGCTGGGCTGCCAAAAGCAATGTACCAGAAATGGTTTGGCTTTTTTTTTTTTTTTAACAAATCAATTTTATTGATACATATTAATAAAGCATACCATTCATCCAAAGTGTATAATCAATGATATTTAGTATAATCACGTAGTTGTGCATTCATCATGTCAATCATTATTAGAGTATTTTCATTATTTCAATAATAATAATGATAAACAAAAATCAGACAAACTAACAAAGAAAATTCCTCACCTCTCAATCTCTCTTTGTTTCCCTTGCCATACATAGCTTTTATTTCTGGCTGTTCTTGCACAATTATTTATTTGTTTATTAAGCAGTTTTACTGAGATATATTCACATGCCATATGATCTATCCAAAGTGTATTACCAATGGCTTTTAGTATAATCAAAATGTTGTACATTCATCATCTCAAAAGTTTTAGAACAATTTCATTACTCTAAAAAGAAAGACTCCACACTCCTTAGCATTACTTCCTCAGTCCTACATAACCACTAATCTAATTTCATCTTTATAAATTGATAGACATTTACATTTTATATAAATAAAATCATACAGTATGTAGTACTCTGTGTCTGGTCTCCTTCACTTAGTATAATGTGTTTTTTGGTATGATATTAACATTTTGTAGTATTAACCTACATTTCTTCTGCTTCAAAGAAAAGCGGTCTTATATAAGCAATTTTACTGATATTCATATTTCACATAACATATTTACATTTCACATGATATATTTGGTTCCTAATAGGGCAGTCATATGGTATTTGTCCTTTTGTGTCTGGCTTGCTTCACTCAACATAATGTCCTCCAGTTTCATCCATGTTGTCATATGCTTCACAACTTCATTTCGTCTTACTGTTGCATAATATTCCGTCTTGTGTATACACCACAATTTGTTTATCCATTCATCAGTTGATGGACACCTGGGTTTTTTCCAACTTTGAGTATTGTGAATAATGCTGCTGTGAACATTGGTGTGCAGATGTCTATTCATGTCATTGTTCTCAGTTCTTCTGGGTATATACCTGGCAATGGTATTGCTGGGTCCCATGACAAGTCTATATTCAACTTCCTTAGGAACTGCCAAGCACATCTCCACAGTAGCTGTACCATTTTACATTCCCACTGACAGTGAATAAGCATTACTATTTCACCACATCCTCTCCAACATTTACAGATTTCTGACTTTTTAATAGCGGCCAGTCTAATAGGTGTGAAATGATATGTCATTATAGTTTTGATTTGCATTTCCCTAATCATTAGTGATGGTGAAAATTTTTTCATGTGTTTCTTCACCATTTGTATTTCTTCTTTGGATAGTTGTCTTTTCAAGTCGTTTGCCCAGTTTTTAATTCAGCCATTTGTCTTTTTTATTCTTGGGTTGTATGATCTCCTTATATATCATGGATATTAAACCCTTATGAGATCTGTGATTGCCAAATATTTTCTGCCATTGAGTCAGCTGTCTTTTCACCCATTTGCCAAAGTCCTTTGAAGTGCAAAAGTGTTGAACTTTGAGGAGGTCCTATTTATCTATTTTTTCTTTTGTTTCTTGTGCTATGGGTGTAAGATTTAAGAAATTACCACAGATCTTGAAAATGTTTTCCTACATTTTCATCTAGGAGTTTTATGGTTGTTGCTTTTATATTTAGGTCCTTGATCCATTTTGAGTTAATTTTTGTATAAGGTGTGAGATACGGGTCTTCTTTCTTTCTTTTGGATATGAATATCCAGTTCTCTCAGTGCCATTTATTGAATAGACTGTTCTGGCCCAGCTGTGTGGGCTTAACAGCCTTGCCAAAAATCACTTAACTGTAGATGTGAGGGTCAGTTTCTGAGTTCTTGATTCAGGTCCACTGGTCAATCTGTCTGTCCTTATGCCAGTACCATACTGTTTTTTTTTTTTTTTTTTTTTTTTTATCACTGTGGCTAAGTAATATGCCTTAAAGTGTGGAAGTGAGAGTCCTCCAACTTTGTTCTTCTTTTTTTACAGACATTTGTGGCTATTTGGGGACCCTTACCCTTCCAAATAAATTTGATTATTGGCTTTTTGATTTCTGCAAAAATAGCTGTTGATATTTTTATTGGGATTGCATTGAATCTCTAAGTCAGTTTGGGTAGAATTGACATCTTAAGGATATTTAGTCTTCCAATCAATCAACACAGAAAGTCCTTCTATTTATTTAAGTCTTCTTTGGTTTCTTTTAGCAATATTTTGTAGTTTTCTGAATACTGGTCCTTTATGTCTTTGGTTAAGTTTATTCCTAAATATTTGAATTTTTTTAGTCGCCATTATAAATGGAATTTTTTTCTGATTTCCTCCTCATATTGCACATCAGTAGTGTATAGAAAGGCTATTGATTTTTGTGTATGAGTCTTGTATCCTTCCACTTGGCTGGACTCATCTATTAATTCTAAGTAGCTTTGTTGAGGATTTTTCTAGATACAGGATCATGTCATCAGCGAATAGTGAAAGTTTTACTTCTTCCTTTCCTACATTTATTACTTTGTCTGGCCTAATTGCTCTAGCTAGAACTTCTAGCACAATATTGAAAAATAATGGTGACAGTGGGCATCCTTGTCTTGTTCCTGATCTCAGTAGGAAAGGTTTCAGTCTTTCACTATTGAGTACAATGCTAGCTGTAGGTTTTTCATATATACACTTTAATATATTGAGAAAGCTTCCTTCTATTCTTATCTTTTGTAGTGTTTTTATCAAGAAAGGGTGCTGTATTTTGTCAAATGCAATTTCTGCATCAATAGAGAGGATCATATGATTTTTCTTCTTCAATTTATCGATGTGGTTTATTACCCAAACTGATTTTCTTGAGTTGAACCATCCTTGAATACCTGGGATAAAACCCACTTGATCATGGTGTATAATTCTTATTTTTATTTTGTGAAACTCCTTTATTATTTTTTAAAGATACTTAGATTACATAAATGTTACATTAAAAAAATAGGGAATTCCCATATGCCCTGCTCCCCACACCTCCCACATTTTCCCACATTAATAGCATCCTTCATTACTGTGGTACATTAATTACAATTGATGAACACATTTTGGAGCATTGCCACTAAGCATGGATTAAAGTTTACATTGTAGTTTACTCTCTCTTCCACCCAGTTCTGTAGGTTATGGCAAGATATATAATGGCCTGTATCTGTCATTGCAATGTCATTCAGGACAATTCCCAAGTCCTGAAAATGTCTCCGTATTACACCTGTTTTCCCTCTCCGTACCATCAAAACCTTCAGGGGCCACTGCCTCTATATCAATGATATAATTTCTTCCATTGCTGGAATCACCATAGTTTATAGTAGAATACCAGTAAGTCTACTTTAGTTCATTGTTTATTACCCAATCCTGAGGATTCTGGGATGGTGATGTCCGCTCCACCTCTAATTGAGAGGGGGCTGCAAACCCATAGGGCCGATGGATGGCACTCTCTTGCTTGCAGTTGTAGACTCTCTGGGTTCCTTGGTATGGTAGCTGTCCATTGTCACTTCCTTTTTAGTTGTCCTGGGTGAGACCAATGAACTGGAGAGTAGGTGTTGAGATTTGCGGCCCAGCTGGCACATGGATAGCCCAAAGATTTAAGTCTCTTGGACATATACCTAACAACTCTAGTACTAATTATAGGTTCAAATAGAAGGGCAGAAGAGCCATGTGTAGGGAAACCACAACTGAGTCCAACTCTGTCACACTAGGGAGCATAAATTCCAAAGTAGGGCCCACTGGCAAGGCAACAAACTCCTGAGCCATCTGCCCTAACTATAGTGTCTGGATGTCTCCAGTGCCCTGAGGAGCCCTGCTATTTGTGGTAGTATCTAATTTGGCAGTCAATGAGATCCTGCTGAGACATGCATAAGCATAACCTCTGGAATGACCTCCCAACTCACTTTAAAGTCTCTTAGCCATATAAACTCAGTTGTCTTTACCTTTCCCCCCTTTTGGTCAAGGTCGTTTTCCAGCTGTATTGCTAGTTGGTGCTTGGTAGCAATCCCTTGGTGCCAGGGAGGCTCAATCTTTTTAAATATATTGAGACTTGTCGTGACCCAACAAATGGTCTATCTTGGAGAAGGATCGATGAGCACTTGAATATATATCCTGCTGTTTTGGGGTGCAATGCTCTATAGATGTCTGTTAGGTCTAGTACATTTATCATACATTCAAGCTCTCTGTTTATTTAGCCTCTGTCCAAATGTTCTATCCAATACTGAGAGTAGTGTATTGAAGTCTCCAACTATTATTGTAAAGACATCTATTTCTCCATTTAGCTTTGCCAGTGTGAGCCTCATGTATCTTGGGGCATTTGAGGTTAAGTGCATAAATATTTAGCATAGTTATTACTTCTTGCTGAATTGCCCTTTTATTAATATATAATGGCCTTCTTCATCCTTTATAACAGTTTTGTGTTTAAAATCTATTTTGTCTGATATTAGTATCATTACTTGTAGCAGTTTGATATTGTTTATGAATTCCAAAAATAGATATTGGATTATGTTTGTAAACTGGTGTGTCCCTCAAGGCATATTAGATTATATTGGATTTAGAGACTTCACTTTTACTTCATTAAATAATGATTGAGGCTTTGATTGGGCCATGTCAATAGGATGTTGAGTCCCTACCTACCAAGGGAAACCACACCGCAGAGAAGGGAGATTCGAGTTTTGGATGCTGGAGCCCAGGAAGTAAGGACACAGAGGAGCAGAGAGAAGGCGCGATTAGACACAGCAGAGGACCCGGGAAGAAAGATGATCTGTTCACCTGATAGTCTACAGCTTGCCTTGTGGGGGAGAGCGGAGCAGCTGAGCTCGGAGAGAAACGAGCCCTGGGAAGAGAGACACCCAGGAAGCCTGAACTCTTACAGATATCGGCAGCCATCTTGCTCCAACACGTGGTGACAGACTTTGGTGAGGGAAGTAATTTATGCTTTATGACTTGGTAACTGTAAGCTTCTACCTCAAATAAATACCCTTTATAAAAACCAACCGATTTCTGGTATTTTGCATCAGCACCCCTTTGGTTGACTAATACACTACTCTAGCTCCTTTTTGGTTACTATTTGTGTGGAATATCTTTTTGCAACCTTCCAATTTTAACCTGGTTGTGTCCTTACATCTGAGGTGAGTCTCTTATAGACAACCTATAGATGGCTCATATTTTTTATCTATTCTATCAGTCTATGTCTTTTGATTGGGAGTTCAAGCCATTAACATTCAATGTTACTACTGTAAAGGCATTACTTACTTCATCCATTTTGACCTTTGGCTTTCTGTTGTCATATAGTACTATTGTCTATCTTTTTATTCTTTAATTTACCGTTTCTAGTAATCTTCATTTCTACACTCTTCTCCAAGTCTCTCGCCCTTGTTTTTTTCCTTTCAGACTGCAGTACTCCCTTTAGTATTTCTTGTAATTGTGGTCTTTTGGTAACATATTCTACCAGTTTTAGTTTGTCTGTGAAGACTTTGAGCACCCCTTCATTTTTGAAGGACAGCTTTGCCGGGTACAGAATTCTTAGCTGGCAATTTTTCTCTTTCAGTACCTTAAATACATCATACCACTTTCTTCTCTTCTCCATGGTTTCTGATGAGAGGTTGGCACTTAATCTTATTGAGTTTCCCTTGTATGTGATGCTTTGCTTTTCTCTTGCTGCTTTCAAAATCTTCTCTTTATCTTTGATATTTGTCATTCTGAATAGTAGGTGTCTCGGGGTATGTCTGTCAGAGTTTATTCTGGTTGGAGTGCATTGTCCTTCTTGGATATTGATATTTTTGTTCTTCATAAGGATAGGGAAGTTTTAAGGCATTATTTCCTCAAATAGTCTTTCTGCCCCTTTTCCATTTTCTTTTCCTCCTGGGACACTGATAATATGTATGTTTTCACATTTAGTTTTATCATTCAATTCCCTGGGACCCTGTTCCATTTTTTCCATTCTCTTCTCTTTCTATTCTCCTGTCTTTTCCAGTTCAGATGTTCTTTATTCAAAATCACTAATTTTGTCTTCGAGCAATTCAAATCTGCTTTTATGTGCATGTAATGTATTTTTAATCTCATCCATCATCTTTCATTTATCATCATTTCATTCCCATAAAATCTGTTACTTTTCTTTGCAGACTTTCAAATTGTTCTTTATGCTCACCCAGTGTCTTCTGAATATCTTTTATTTGTTTAGTCATATTTTCTTTCAATTCTTTCAATTGATTTAGGAGAGTTGTGTGTTATCATTGATTAATTGTCTTAAACCCTGTATCTCTTGAGGATATTTGGTATGTTCCTTTGGCTGGGCCATCCCCTCCTCTTTCCTAGCATGGTTTGTAATTTTTTGCTGATGTCTAGGCATCTGAATATGTTGGTGAATTTACCCTGATGGCCAATTTCTCTCTCTTGCCTATTGTTATTATTTTTTAAACAGCTCTTCTTTGATATTTGGTTCAACTTATTCTAAGTCTTTAAAAATTCCCAGTTCAAGTTATCAAAATCATAGCAAGGACTCACTAATGGGGCTCAGATTTTCTCCCAGAAGGTAGAAAACAGAGAAACTCAAGTGCAGTTTTTGTCTATGCAATTTCCAGACCAGCCAGCAGATGGTGCTCATTGGCACACCATTCCACGGACTTGTATCTCTCTCGGTTTTCCTTTGTTTTGATCTGACCAGAGCTGAGATTCAAAGCAGGTTGAATTCACTGAAGAAAAGTCCCCAACTCCCCCTCCCTTTTTCCTTGTAACAGCGGACAGGGAGGAAGACACCTCCTCCCTTCTCAGTCAGCTGCAATGAGCTAGGAATTTTACTCCAGCTTAATGTCTTGCAAGTGGGGGCGGGGAACCATTCCTGATGGCCATGAGGTTTAGTTACTCTGTTTGTTGTTTTGGGCTCTTTGTCTCTCTGTCCCTCGCCCTCCTGGGAGTTGTGAAGCACTGTCCTGGTCTACTGACCCCTAAAGCAGGTCCCTTCAGCAGCTTTTGGCTCTTTCTCTTTTGTTTTTCTGAGAGTGTTGAGCCTTGTCTCCCTAATCCAATGCCATCTTCCCACAATGGTTTGGCTTTTAACAATGTGAATTTATTAGTAACGAGCTTACACTTCTGAGGCTGATAAATATGCCCAAATCAAGGCATCATAGAGTGATGCTTTTTCCCCAAAGACTGGCTGCCATTGATCCTGGACTCCTCTGTTGCATGGCAAGGCACATGGCAGGATCTGCTGGTCTTTCCTTTCTCCTCCAGGTTTCCTTGCTTTCAGCTTCTTGTTTCCTTGGCTTTCTCTCTCTTTGTCTGAATTGCCTTCTCTTATAAAGGACTCCAGTAATAGGATTAAGCCCTACCTTGGGCCATGCTTTAACTGAAGTAACCTAATCAAAAGGTCTTACTTACAATAGGCTTACACCCACAGGAATGTATTAACTTTAAGAATATACTTTTCTGGGACCCATAAACCTTCAAACCATCCCAGAAATTTTTGTTAGATTTATTCCTAGATATTGGGTTCATTTTGTTACTATTGTGAATAGATTTCTTTTTCTTGGTTTCTTCTTCGGGTTGCTCATTACTTGTATGTATAAGCACTACTGATTTGTGGATGTTGATCTTGTACCCAGCCACTTTGCTGAAATCATTTATTATCTCTAGGGGCTTTGTTGTGGATTTTTCAGGATTTTCTGTATATAGGAACATGTCATCTGCAAGTAAGGATAGTTTCACTTCTTTCTTTCCAATCTGAAAGGCTTTTATTTCTTTTTCTTGTCTAATTGTTCTAAGAATTTCCAGTACAATGTTGAATAACCCTGGTGACAGTGGACATCCTCGTCTTGTTCCTGAACTTAGAGTGATAGCTTTCAGTCTTCCACCATTAGGTAGGATGTTCGCTGTAGCCTTTTCATATATGCCCTTTTTCATGTTGAGGAAGATTCCTTCTATTCCTAGTGTTCTATGTGTTTTTATCAAGAAAGGGTGCTGGATTTTGTCAAACTCTTTTTCTGCATCAATTGAGATGATCAAGCATTTTTTTTCCTTCATTATGTTAATGTGATGTATTACATTAATTGATTTTCTTATGTTGAACCAAGCTTGCATACCAGGGATAAATCACCATTGATAATGGTGTACAATTCTTTTAATATGCTGTTGGATTCAGTTTGCTTGTATTTTGTTGAGGATTTTTGCATCTATATTCATAAGAGATATTGTTCTGTAGCTTTCTTTGCTTGTAGTATCTTTTTCTGGCTTTGTTTGAGGTTGATGTTGGCCTCATAGAGTAAATTAGACAGTGTTTCCTCTTCTTCATTTTTTTGGAAGAATTTGAGCAGAATTGAAGTTAAGTCTTTTTGGAATGTTTGGTAGAATTCACCTGCGAAACCATGTGGTCTTGGGCTTCCCTTTGTTGTTAGTTTTTTGATAACCATTTCAATCTCTGTACTAGTAATTGGTTTGTTGAGATATCCTATTTCTTCCTGAGCTGTTGTAGGTAGTTTGTGGGTTTATAAGAATTTGTGCATTTCATCTATGTTCTCTAATTTATCGGTTTATAGTTGTTCATATTATCCTTTTATAGTTCTTTTTATTTCAGCAGGGTCAATACTTATGCCCCCTTTTCATTTCTGATTTTTGTTATTTGTACCTTCTTTCTTTTTATCCTTGTCATTTCTAGCTAAAGGTTTGTCAATTTTATTGATCTTTTCGAAGAACCAACTTTTGGTTTTGTTTATTCTCTCTGTTGTTTTTTGTTTGTTTGTTTTCTATTTCTTTTATATTTTATGTCCATACAAATCTGTTATTTCCTTCCTTCTCCTCGGTTTGTTTGCTCTTCTTTTCCTAGTTCTTTCAGTTTTGAGCTTATGTCTCTGATTTAAAATCTTTTCCATATTTTGATGTAAGCATTGAGAGCTATAAATTTCTCTCTTAGCTGACTTCCTTTTGACTAAAGAGTTTAATCCATTTATATTTAAAGTCATTATTGTTAATGCAGGACTTTCAGTTACCATTTTCCTATTTAGCCTTTCTAGATCTTATACATTCTTTGTACCTGAATAATTCCTCTTCCTTTGAATGGACCACCATTTCTTGTTTCTTCATGTGTTTTTTTGTCCTCTTTTCTTGCACACTGTACATTTTAATATTTTAAAATGTTAATTCTAGGGTTTATTCCCTGAGATGACTGTTTCTTATTTTGTAAACAACTGGTGATAAGACAGAAATTTTCTTGAGCTTCAGCCCTCCTATCAGGAAGGTCTGCTGAAGGCAAATGCAGACTGCATGTTTTCCCTGTCTTTCTCAGTGTGACTTTTCCTTTTTTTTTTTTTTTTTTTTTTTTGCTAGATGTTTTGGAGTTCCTATTTACAAGAGTATTGTTGCCTTCTCTATTTCCCAGGAGACAGACCTCCCTCTCCTAGGTGTTTGGAGCCCACAAGACTTTGCCCCAGATTGTCTGTCTCTATAGTTTCTTATACCCCTTTCATTGTCTCAAGCTGCTTTTACCTGGAGAGTAAATTCTGGGTGGAAGGGCTTTCTGGAGAGAACTTTACCAAGTCATTCTTTCCCAGCCGAACCATGGCTAGGGACCCACTTTGGGTTGCACACTAGCCCCAAAGTGCCTTTGGGAGGGGCTCAGGAAGGGTGTCAAAGCTTCTTCCACGGAAATCCAAAGCTGAGATTTCTTGGCCCAGCTCATGCAGCCCTTCAACTAACTGTCCCCTGTAGCCCTGAGGGAGCATAGTGGCTTTAAGTCTCCTCTGCCATGGCCTTTGTCTGGGGTGGGTTGAACCAATGGCTGCCTTCAGAGCCAGCTTCCTAGTAATCTGAATTCATTAATCAAAAAGTTGTGATCATTGATCAGCCATGACCCCTCGTCTTGTGGAAAAGCGTTTTTAAAAATAAAATGTTATTGAAGTATATCATTCATACATGAACATACATAAAAAATAAGTGTATAGTAAAAGGTGGGAACTTACAAAACAATCATGCATAACATCATAAAAGACTCCGATCCATCTCCCCACCAACACTTTACATTGTTGTGAAACATTTGTTACAAACTATGAAAGAGCATCATCAAAATATTACTACTAACTAGAGCCCATATCTTACATTTGTTGTATTTTCCCCCAATCCACCCAATTATTAACACTCTATATTAGTATTATATATTTGTTATTGCTCATGAGAGAACATTCTCATATTTGTCCTGTTAACAACAGTTCATCATCCACCATTGGATTCCCTGTGTTATACAGTCCCATGCTTTGTACAATCCATTCAAAGTGTACACTCAGTGGATCTCATTTTCATCACAGAGTGGTGCTGTCATCACCTCAGTCCATTTTAGAAAGTTTCCATTACTCCAAAAGGAGAAATCCCATTTCCCTTTATACCCCCTATTGTTTTCCCTTAGTATTAAAATAATATCTTCTTGTCATTGCTGCAAAATATTACAGTATTACTGTTAACTATCATCCATAAGTTACATTAGATATAATTTTCCCATGTATCACCGTATTCTTAGAACTTTGTAAAAGAAGAGCATTTTTATATTTATGCTATTAACCACAATCTTCATCCACCACTGAAATCACTATGTTATACATTCCCTAGATTATTCTCTAGTTTCCTTTCAATTGACATTTACATCCACAGACTGCCCCTTTCAGCCACAATTACATTTATAAATCAGCATGTTAGTTATACTCACTATAATGTGTTAATATCAATGCTACTAATTTCCACACTTTTACAATAAACTTTATTAAAATTCTACATACATTAAGCATAAGTTTCCATTCTCAACCCACATTCTATCTTCTAGTAACCTATACTCTACAGTTTAACTCAGCGAGTTTACTTATAGTATTTAGTAATATTAGTGAGACCATACAATATCTGTCCTTTTGGGTTTTGCTTATTTAGTCGACATAATATCCTCAAAGTTCATCCATTTTGTCCTATGCAATCCCGATTTCTTTTCTTCTTACAGATGAATAGTATTCTATTGTACGTATATACCACATTTTATTTATCCATTCATCGATTGATAGACACTTGAGCTGGTTCCATATTTTAGCAAAAGTGAATAATGCTGCTATGAACTTCAGTGTGCAAATGTCAGTTCACGTCCTTGGTTTCAGTTCTTCTGAATATATTCCTAGTAACAGGATTGCTAGATATTACAGCAGTTCTATATTCAGCTTCTTGAGGAAGTGCCAAACTGTCTTCCACAAAGTCTGCACCATTCTACATTCCCATAAACAGTGAAGGAGTGTTCTGCTTCTCTGCATCCTTTATAGCACTTGTAGTTTTCTGTTTTTTGTTTTTGTTTTTATATGGCTGTTCTATAAGGTATAAAATCGTCTAATTGTAGTTTTGATCTGCATTTTGCTAATAGCAGTGATATTGAGTGTTTTTTCATGTGCTTTTTGGCCTTTTGTATTTCCTTTTTGGAGAAATGTCTATTCAAGTCTTTTGCCCATTTATAATTGGGTTGGTTGTTTTTTTTATCATTGAGTTGTATGCAGTCTTTATATAACATGGATATATTGGGTATGTAGTTTCCAAATATTTTCTTCCATTGAGTCAGCTATGTTTTCACTTTCTTGAAAAAGTCCCCTGAAAAACAAAAGTGTTTAATTTTGAGGAGGTCCCATTAATCTATTTTTTTTCCTTTTATTGCTCATGCTTTGGGTGTAAGGTTTAAGAAAATACCACCCCCCACAAGATCTTGAAGACATTTTCCTACATTTTTTCCTAGGGTTTTTATGGTTGTAGTTTTATATTTAGGTCCTTGATCCATTTTGAGTTAATATTTGTATAAGGTGTGAGATAGGGGTCCTCTTTCTTTCTTTTGGATATAGAAATCCAGTTCTCCCAGCACCATTTGTTGAATAGACTATTTTGACCCAGCTGAGTGGGCTTAACAACCTTGTTAAAAGTTACTTGACTATATATATAAGGGTCAATTTCTGAGTTCTTGATTTTGTTTCATTGGTCAGTCCATCTATTTTTATGCCAGTACCATGCTGTGTTGTTGTTTTTTTTAAACCACTGTAGCTAAGTAATATGCTTTAAAGTCAGGAAATGAGAGTCTCCCAACTTCATTCTTCTTTTTAAAGACATTTTTGGCTATTCATGGCCCCTTACCTTTCCAAATAAATTTGACAATTGGCTTTTCCATTTCTGCAAAAAAGGCTGTTGGGATTTTTGGGGGGATTGCATTGAATATGTAAATCAATTTGGGTAGAATTGCCATCTTAATGATATTTAGTCTTCCAGTTCATGAACAATGAATGTCCTGGAAGAGGATTTTTATGACTCTTTCTGTTACTGGCAAGCTAGCCAGGTGCTGGACCCCACAGACACCTGCCATGTGAGTCAGGGAGGGGCACAGTAGCTGAGGTGAAGAGAGAGTAATTTACTCTTCCTTATCCTAATTTACCAGCCTCTTCCTCCTACTTTTCTGTGGATGCTGTACAGTGTTTTTCTTACCTTCAGAGTTTCAAAATAGTTGTTTCAGACAGTTTCTGCCTGTTTAGTAGTTGTTCTGGTGGAAAGACTGAATCCTGGAGCTCTCACTATCTCCCCACAATCCTCTGCTCCTTGTCTTTTTTTATCTTGACATTTTGCAGAGTACAGGCCAGTTATTTTGTAGAATATTCCTCAATTTGGATTTGTCTGATATTTCCTCATGATTAGATTTACATTATGCATCTTTGATAGGAGCACCACGGAAGTTATGCTTTGCCCTTCCTAGTGCATCATATTAGGCACATAATACTGGTTTGTCACACTAATGGTGATAGGGAGAAATACTTTGAGACTATGTAAATATTTTCCTATCCAATTTCTACCTATGAGATTTAGTGTCCTCTGATGATTTTCAACTCCTTCTTGCCTTCTTCATTTATTACTTGGCATTCTTCTTTAAGGAAAAGCTTCCCCTCTCACCCATTTATTTTGATCAGTATGGACTCATTGACTTTTATTATATTCATTGGGCTATAATCCATTACCATATTTATTTTAAAACTCAAACTATCCAATATTTCACCAGTGGGAGACCTTCAAAACTGGCTCTTCTGTCCTTTCTATAGGTCCCCATCATTCTTTGAGCATTTCTTTACTTTTTGGCACAGGAAGATATTTCAGAATCATCTTACACATTCTGTGCTCCAGTCCTGGAATCAACCATTTCTCAAAGGAACCATGGTTCCTTTTAATGGAGAATACTATTTAGAAACCAAGATCTGGCACTATATGCATTCATTGCTACTAATGTATCAGTGTTTCTAGGTCTCCTGAGAGAACAGAGCTAAGAAATATCTGCATGTATATGTATGCACACACACATACACACTCTCTCACACATATGCATGTATATACACAGAAGGTTGCAAGTTTGGTTTAAGTCAAAAGAATAAAACATTAGTTCAAATTTTGTTCTCTAGCAGAGTCAGTACAGATGGCACTTAAGTCACACTTCAGTAACAAACATGTAGCAAAAGTCCCCATAAGTTGATCTGGGGGCGAGCTTTTAAATCTTTGTCCACATTCACTTAGATAGAACCATCAAAACACTCTTCCAGAAGAGGTAAGGTGATCAGGGGCTTTGTAAGGACAAGACAGAGTTGACAATGGAGCTGGAAGGGCCTTTTGTGACTAGGAAAGAGTTGTGCGCAAGACTGACAAATGGAGAAGAAAAGAAGGAAGATTAGGAGCCTATAAAAAATGCAATGTTTAAAGTTAGAAATTTGATATCATAAGAAAAGGAAAATGGGGAGAAGCTGTCATGGTATAGTTAGTACTATACTTGTTAAATATATGTCCCAGAGACTTAAATCTTTAGTTTGTTCATGAGCCAGTTGAGTCCTGAATCTCAGCAGAGTTGCAACACTTACTTTCCAGTACATTGGACTCACCCGGGACAAATAAGGAGATGATGATGAGCAACACTTATCCCAAGAAACATCTTTAAAATAACAATCTTGTATTTATGTGAGAGCAAAGCACCAGCTAAGTTTAGGAAACTACCAGTCATTTCAGCAGAACCAACCATCTAGTTTCACTGTGTAGAAGTAACCTATAAGGCCACATATCTTAGTTTTTTGTTTATTATTGCATTTCTTATTGTATTTATTATTACTGTCTTTGCATGTCTATCATGTCTTACTCAATCTTGTATCCACTGTAGCACATATCATCTTGTAGTTGTTCAAGAAATGTCTGCTAAACATTTCTGAATTCAGCCTCTTTGTAGCAATTAAAATATCTTTAAATGGTTCTCATTACCTTTGAGGTAATATTTGTAATTTAATTTTATTATGAATTCTTAGTTAATTTCATGACAATATATCTAGCCAAAGGAATGAAATGTCTACAACATCTTACAAAAATGGGTTTTCTTTTGAAAAAGAAATGCACTGAGAAATATAAATATTAAGTTCTACATTCAAAGTACCTTTCCACTGAAAAGCAGACCAAGTACAGAATAAATCTACCATGCCACAAGAAGAGCTCCACAATGGAAACAGATGCAATCTGCCCAGCAGCTCCTAAGTGCATGATCTTGAATATGTTGCTCAACTTCTGGGACTCAGTTTCCTTTTCTGTAAATTGGGAGTAATAATACCTGGCTTGTAGGGTGGTTATGGGAATTAAATGGACTAATGTATGTTGAAGGTACTGGATGTCTCTTTTATGCCTTCCAAAAGCTGCATAGGGATGTAAAGGTGTCCGGGGGGGCTACAGTAGCAACATGTGTGAAGCAAATTCTTGGGATAGGTTTGACCACTGCAAAGGGAAGATCTTTTGGCTATACAGACACCCTTAGAGGCATTGTTGTCTTAATTTCCATGTTAGGGGAGGAGAGGCAAAGTCAAGTGTGATCTGGGTGGCTGGAAATCTAAGGCATCTAAAGGTCTGTTCTACATGGGAGGATGGATTGGAAGAGGCACACTCAGCATAAGGAGGATTTCTATAGAGGAGATTCCTGTTGTCAAATCCAATGTAGAGGATTAAAAATCGCTGCAAATTCTTTGACACTTCTCTCATTGAGATGTGATGTTTATGTCCCTTCTACTGAATCTGGGCTGCATTGTGATTGCTTTGACCAGTAGAGTATGACAGAAAGGATGCTTTGCCACTTCCAGACCTAGCCTTTAAGAAGATGGACAGTTTCTAATTCTTGAAGCCTTGAGTCATTGCTTAAGAAGTCTGATGACCCTGAGGTCACTATGCTGTGAGGAAGCCCAAGCTAGCCACATGGAGAGTACATATAAGAGGAAGGACAGAGACAGAGAGACAGAGTGAGGTAGAAACTTTTTCAGTCCCCAGTTGTACAAGTCATGCAAGCTGAGACTCCAGACTTTGTGGAGCAGAGATGAGCTTCCTCTTTGTCCCCTCTCTGAATTCCTGATCCAATATGAGATAGAATAATAAAAATAAATGTCATTTTAACCAACTAAGTTTGGGGTATTTTCTTATGAAGCTATAGATAACAGGAAGAGCCAGCAATGTTATGTCAGGAATGGACAGGTCCAGTGGACTTGAAGGTGGGGATAGAAGGACTGGATGTTGTTCTTGGGGGAAAGGACCCTGGCAGTGTGAGCATGTGGATGAATTTTGCTGTTGGTTCCAGACCCAGCAGAGACTCAGAAAACATGCCAGCAGAAGCCAGGTCACATACACCATACAACCACAGTATGGGGTCAGGGGAAGTCTGTAGACTTTGGGGATAGAGGTGAAGGAAGAGCTTGGGGGTGGCATGGACACTTACAAGTTCCCCCTGGACTTGATGGAAAGCTGACTGGAAGTTGAAACAGATTCCAGTCCCCACTCACTCATGTCAAGCTTGGTTCTCATCAGTTTATGAACTGGAAGGCAATTCTTCACTGTCCACGGCTTGGAAAGGAATGGTAGAGTAGATGCAGGGATGCCCACTGGAGTGGGAATAGGAAAGGGAATTTTCTTGGGACGGGCAGAACTACAGATATTGCAACTGCATTGCAGAAAGACGAGAGGGAAGGAGCTGTTACTGTCAGATCTAATGGTTCCAAGGACAGATATGCAGAGGAATGGCTCACCAGTTTATCATGCAGGCTGTCTACAATCTGGCACCCACTTACCTTTCCTATGTTGTTCTCCAAGGCTTGGCTTCATGCATGCTGTTGTTCCCCGTATGAGTCCCACTTCCTTATTTTGATGCCTTCACTCAAACAAGTGTAATGGTCTTTCTTGGCATCACATCTGGATCCAGGACTCCTATGAAGTACCTTTGAATGTCTACATTGCATATAAGGATTGCCTCTGATCCTTCAATGTGAAAGTAATCATGTAGTCTCTGAACTCCCAGGGTATACTGTCTGCATATTGAATAGCAATGAAAGTCTTGTCTTTCCTTTCCTCACAGCCCAGGAAATTGTATGTGGGCCTTATCTCACTTTTGAGACTGCCAAATGCCATGACCTCTTATAGCAATCCAACACTGAGTGGGCCCTGAACACATCTAATTGAATTGGTATTTGGAAGTAAATCCTAATATTTCTAAAGGTTCTGGCATTATTTCAAGAGAAAATATTTTAGAACTCAAGTAACTTGCCCATGGCCATATAGCTAATGAGGATAGACTCAGTCAAAACCCAGGAAAGGAGCTCCAGAGCAGGTGTTCCAAAACTACCCTGTACTGCAGAGCAAAAGCTTATGGTCTATCCAGAAATATCTTACCCTGTGACAGGAGAGGATTAAATTAGTTAAGCCAATTAAAAATCAACAATGTCAATTTATAAGCCAGATGCAATTAAAATTGTGTTTCGTTTGTTTGTCAGTTATGTGTAAGATGGGTGAGATAGTCTCTGCCTTCAAGGATATAATACCATCTTTGACATTGATGTGTGAATATTGCAATATTGCTGTCAACTATAGTCCATAATTTACATTAATTGTATTTTCCCTTGCATTACCATATTCTTACTACCTTGCAATGGTGACGTACATTTGTTCTAATTTATAGAAGAACATTCTTGTATTTGTATTTTTGACTACACACTTCATCCAGCACCGTGTTCACTGTTATTCAATCCCTAGATTATTCTCTAGCTTTCTTTCAATTGGCATTTACCTTCCTAGACTACCCCTTTCAACCACAATCATATTTATAAACTAGCTATGTTAGTTATACTCAATATAATGTATTACCATCAACTCTATCCATTTCCATACTTTTACATTCAAGCTAATTAAAAACTCTACACTCATTAAGCATCAGTACCCATTCTCAGCCCTCATCCTATCTCCTAGTAACCTATACTCTAGGTTTTAACTCCATGTGTTTATTCTTCATATTTAGGTCATATTAGTGAGACCATACAATATTTGTCCTTTTGTGTCTGGCTTTTTCACTCAACATAATGTCATCAAGGTTTATCCATGTTGTCATATGTGTCCCAATTTAATTTCTTCTTACTGCAGCATAGTATTACATCTTATTGTATATACAGCATTTTGTTTATCCATTCATTGGGTGATGGACATTTGGGTGATTTCCATTTTTTGGAAATTGTGAATAATGCCACTATGAACATTGGTATGCAAATGTCTGGTTGTGTCACTGTTTTCAGTAATTCTGGATATATTCTTAATAAAAAGATTGCTGGATCATATGGAGGTTCCTGAGGAACCGCCAAACTGTCTTCCACAGAGGCTGCAACATTCTACATTCTCACCAAGAGTGAAGGAGTGTTCCTATTTCTCCACATCCTCTCCAGCACTTGTAGTTTTCTGGGTTTTTAAAAATAATTGTCATTCTATGAGGTATGAGATGATATCTCATTGTAGTTTTGATTTGCATTTCCCTAATAGCTAGTGAAATTGAACATTTTTCATATGTTTTTCACCATTTGTATTTCATATTCAGAAAAATGTCCATTTAAATCTTTTGCCCATTTTAAAAATTGGAGTACTTGCCTTTTTACGATTGAGCTGTATGATCTCTTCATATAGTATGAAAATCAAAGCCTTATTGGATATATGGTTTCCAAATATTTTCTCCTTCTCAAGCTGAGTTAGCTGCCTTTTTACCTTCTTAACAAAGTCCTTTGAAGCTCAAAATCATTAAAGTTGAGTTCACATTTGTACATTTTTTTTTTATGTTGCTTGTGCTTTGGGTTTAAGGTTTAAGGAGCCACTAGCTACCACTATATCTTGAAGATGTATCCCTACATTTTCTTCTAAAAATTTTACAGTTCTAGCTTTTGTATTTAGGTCTTTGATCCATTTTGAGTAATTTTTTGTATAATTGTGAGATAAGGGTCATCTTTCTTTCTTTTGGATGTAGATATCCAGTTCTCCTAGCACCATTTGTTGAATAGACAGTTCTGCCTCAGCTGGGTGGGTTAAACAACTTTGTAAAAAATCACATGACCATAGATATGAGGATATGTTTCTAAACAATCAGTTCAGTTCCATTGGTCTATATATCTATCTTTATGCCAGTACCATGCTGCTTTTACCACTGTAACTAGGTAATATGATTTAATGTCTGGAAGTGAGAGTCCTCCAAATTCGTTCTGCCATTTTAAGACGTTTCTTGCTATTCGGGGTGACTTACCCTTCCAAATAAATTTGATAATAGGCTTTTCCATTTCTTTTTTTAAAAAAAAGGCTGTTGGAATTTTTATCAGGATGGCATTGACTCTGTAAATTAGTTTGGATAAAATTGACATCTTATCGATGATGCCCTCCCATTTACGTAGGTCTTCTTTGATTTCATTTTGCAACACATTGCAGTCTTCTGAGTACAGGTCCTTTACGTCTTTGGTTAAGTTTATTCTTAAATATTTGATTCTTTTAGTCACTACTGTAAATGGAATTTTTTTCCTGACGCCCTTCTCAGATTATCATTACTAGTATACAGAAACACTTACTGATTTTTGCATATTAATCTTGTATCTTCCCACTCTGCTGAACCCGTTTATTAGTTCTCATAGCTTTGTTGTAGATTTTTCAGGACTTTCTAGGTATATGATCATATCATCTGTGAATAGTGAAAGCTTTACTTCTTCCTTTCCAAGTTGGATACATTTAATTTCTTTTTCTTGCCTTATTGCTCTAGCTAGAACCTCTAGCACAATATTGAACAGCAGTGGTGACAGTGGGCATTATTGTTTTATTTCTGATCTCAGTGGAAAAGCTTTCAGTCTTTCACTGAATATTAGCAGTGGGTTTTTCATATGTGCCCTTTACCATGTTGAGAAAGTTTCTCTCAATTCTTATCTTTCAGAGTGTTTTTTATCAAGAAAGGATGCTGTATTTTTTCAAATGCCTTTTCTGCATCAATCGAGATGATCATGTAATTTTTCTTCTATAATTTATTAATGTAATGTATTATAATGATTGATTTTCTTTTGTGGAGCCACCCTTGCGTGACTGGGATAAAACCCTCTTCATCATTATGGATCATTCTTTTAATGTGTTGTTGGATTTGATTAGTGAGTATTTTGCTGAGGATTTTTGCATCTATATTCAGTAGGGAAATGGGTCTGTAATTTTCTTTTTCCATTATATCTTTTTCTGGCTTTTGTATTTTGGTGATCTTGGCTTCCTAGAATGAGTTTGGTAGTGTTTCTTCATGTTCAATTATTTGGAAGTGCTTGAGCAAAATTGGCATTAAATCTTCTTTGAATGCTTGGTAGAATTCACCTGTGAAACCATCTAGAGCTTTTCATTTTGGGGAGGTTTTTGATGACTGTTTCAGTTGCTTTGCTTGTGATTGATTTGTTGAGGTCTTCTATTTCTTCTTGGGTCAGTGTAGCCTGTTCGTATGTTCCTAGGAACTTGTCCATTTCATCTACATTGACTAGTTTATTGACATACAGTTGTTCAGAGTATCGTCTTATGAGCTCTTTTTATTTCTGTGAGGTCAGTCATAATGTCCCTGCTTTCATTTCTTATTTTTTATTTGCATCTTCTCTCTTTTTTTCTTTGTCAGTCTAGCTAAGGGTTTGCCATTTAAAAAAATTTTCTCAACAAGGCAACTTTTGGTTTTGTTCATTCTCTCTATTTCTTGTTCTCGATTTCATTTATTTCTGCTCTGATCTTTGCTGTTTCATTGTCTGCTTGCTTTGGGATTAGTATGCTGTTCTTTTTCTTGTTCCTCCAGCTGTGTAGTTAAATCATTGTTTTTAGCTCTTTCTTCTTCTTTTTTTTTTTCTTTCTTTTTTTTTAATGTTAGCATTAAGGGCTATACATTTCCCTCTCAGCACTGCTTTCACTGCATCCCATAGGTTTTCATATGTTGTGTTCTCATTTTCATTCATTTCAAGATATTTACTGATTTCTCTTGCAATTTCTTCTTTGACTCATTGATTATTTAGAAGTGTGTGGGTTAATCTCCATATGCTTGTAAATTTTCCCTTTTTCTGTCTGTTTTTGATTTCCAGCTTCATTCCATTATGATAAGAGAAAGTGCTTGATCATATTTAAATTTTTTTAATTTATTGAGTTCTGGTTTGTGACACAATATATGGTCTATCTATTCCAGACAAAGATCCATGAGCACTTCTGAAGAATGTATATTTTTCTGTTTTGGGGTGCAATGCTTTGTATATATATATTAGGTTTAATTCATTTATCATACTAGTCAAGCTCTCTGTGTGTTTATTGATCCTTTGTTCAGATATTCTATCCAATATAGAGAGTGGTATATTGAAGTCTCCACTATTATTATAAAGACATCTATTTCTCCCTTCAGTTTGCCAGTGTTTGCCTCATGTATTTTGGTGCACCCTGATTAAGCACCTATACGTTTATGATTTTTATTTCTTCTTAGTGAATTTCCCCCTTTATTAATAAATAATATACTTCTTTGTCTCTAATAATAGCTTTGCTTTTAAAATCAATTTCATCCGACATAAGTTTAGTTATTGAAGCCTTTTTTGTTGCTGTTACTGCATGTGTGGAATATCTTTTTCTAACTTTTCACTTTCAATCTACTTGTATCCTTGGGTCTAAGGTGAGTCTCTTGTACACAGCATATAGATAGCTCATCTTTTCTTATCCATTCCATTAGTCTGTGTATTTTGATTGGGAAGTTTAATCCATTGACATTCCATGTTATTACTCTAAGGCAGTACTTACTTCACTCATTTGGCCTTTGGGTTTTATCTGTCATATCTTATTTTCACCATTATTTTTACACTTTCAGTTATTTTTACTGATAAGATCTTCATTTCTAGGCTCTCTTCCAAGCCTCTCTCTCCTGTCTTTTCTTTTCAGTCTGTATCATTCCCTTTAGTTTTTCCTGTAAAGCAGGTCTCTTGGTTAAAAACTTTCAGTTTCTGCTGTGAATACACTAAATACGCCCTCAGTTTTGAAAAACATTCTTGCCAGATATAAGATTATTTGCTGGCAGTTTTTCTCTTTTGGTATCTTAAATAAATTATGCCACTGCTTTCTCTTTTTTTTTCTGTCACTTATATTTTATTTATTTTTTAACTTTTAAAATTGAAGTTATCATTCATACAGGAACATTCATAAACAATAAATGTATAGTATAAGTTGTGAATTTATGAAACAAACATGCATATCATTATACAGGGCTCCCATAAATTACCTCACCACCAACACCTTGCATTGTTGTGAAACAATTGTTACAAACTATTAAAGAGCATTGTCAAAACATTACTACAGACTATAGCAAATATCTTACATTTGGTATATTTTCTCCCCAATCTACCCAATGACACACTGTGTTAGTATTATATACTTGTAATTTAGGAAGGAATGCTCTCTCCTTTCTTCTGTTAACCACAGTCTATCTTCCACCACAGGATTCATTGTTTTTATAGTCCCATGCTTTGTACAATCCATTCAAAGTGTATACTCAGTGTCTTTCCTATTCATCACAAAGTTGTGCTGTCATTCACCTCAGACAATTTTAGAACATTTACACTACTCCAAAAGGAAAAATCCCATACCTCTTTATAGCCCCCTATTGTTGTCCCTTAGAAGTGATATAAAATCTTCTTTGTCATTGCTGCAAAATATTACAATATTACTGTTAACTATAATCCATAAGTTACATTAGTTGTAATTTTCCCATAAAAATTTAACACTTTGTAAAGTAGAAACATTCTCATACTTATACTATTAACCACAATCTTCATCCACAACCAAAATCACTGTTATACAGTCCCTTCATTATTCTCTAGCTTCCTTTCAATTAAAATATTACATCCACAGAGTACCCCTTTTGGCCATAATCACATTTATAAATCAGCAGTGTTAGTTATACTCACTATAGTCTATTACCATCAGCTCTATTCATTTCCACACATTCACAATAAACCTTATTAAAAAGTCTACATACATTAAGCATCAGCTCCCATTTTCAAACCACATTCAATTTCCAAGTAACCTGTACTCTAGAGATTACTTCTGTGAGTTTACTCATCAGTTTAGCTCATATTAGTGAGATCATACAATATTTGTCCTTTTGTGTCTGACATTTCACTCAACATAATGTCCTCAAGGATCATCCATGTTGTCATAGACATCCCAATTTCATTTCTTCTTACAGCTGAACAGTATACCATTGTATGTTTATACCACATTTTGTTTATCCACTCATCAGTTGATTAGGATGTTTCCATATTTTAGCAAAAGTGAATAATGCTGTTTTGTATGTCAGTGTGCAAATGTCAGTTTGTGTCCTTGCTTTCAGTTCTTCTAAATATATTCCTAGTAATGAGAATGCTGGATAATATGGCAGTTCTATATTTAGTTTCTTGAGAAAGTTCCAAACCGTCTTCCACAAAGGCTGCACCATTCTACATTCCCGCCAACAGTGAAGGAGTGTTCCTATTTTTCCACATCCTCTCCAGCATTATAGTTTTCTGTTTTTGTAATAATGGCCATTCTATAAGGTGTGAAATGTTATCTCATTATAGTTTTGATCTACATTTCCCTAATACCTAATGATGTTGATTATTTTTCATGTGCATTTTAGTGATTTGTGTTTCCTCTTTGGAGAAATGTTTATTCAAGTCTTTGGCCCATTTTTCAATCGGATTGCTTGTCTTTGTGTCATTGGGTTGTATGTTCTTATAAAACATGGATATAATACCTTTATCAGCTATGTGGTTTCCAAATACTTTCTCCCATTGAATAGGCTGCCTTTTCACCTTCTTGACAAAGTTCTTTGAAGCACAAAACCGTTTAAGTTTGAGAAGTTCCCATTTATCTACTTTTTTCTTTCATTACTCATGCTTTGGTTGTAAGATTTAAGAAACCATCACCTACCACAAGATCTTAAAGATGTTTCCCTCCATTTTCTTCTAAGAATTTTATGGTTGTAACTTTTGTATTTAGGTCTTTGATCCATTTGGAGTAAGTTTTTGTAAAGGTGTGAAATATGGGTCCCCATTCTTTCCTTTGATATGGATTTCCAGTTCTCTCAGCACCATTTGTTGAATAGTGTGTTTTGGCCCAGCTGGGTGGGCTTGACAGCCTTGTCAAAATTCACTTTGCCATAAATTTGAGGATCTATTCCTGAACACTCAATTCTATTCTATTGGTCAACATATATATCTTGTGCCAGTACCGTGCTGGGTTTTTTTGTTTGTTTGTTTGTTTGTTTGTTTGTTTGTTTTTTACCACTGTAGCTAAGTAATATGCTTTAAATTCAGGAAGTGAGAGTCTTCCAACTTCATTCTTCTTTTTAAAGATATTTTTGGTTATTCGGGACCTATTACCCTTCAAAATAAATTTGATAATTGGCCTTTCTAATTCTGTAAATAAGGGTATTGGAAGTTTTATTGGGATTCGGTTGAATCTGTAGATAAATTTGGGTAGAACTGACATCTTAATGATATTTAGGCTTCCAATCCATGAATATGGAAAATCCTTGCAAATATTTAGGTCTTTTTGCTTTCTTTAGCATTGTTTTTGTAGTTTTCCAAATACAAGTCTTTAATGTCCTTCATTGAGTTTATTCCTAAATATTTGATTCTTTTAGTCTCTATTGTAAATGGTATTTTTTCCTGACTTCCTCTTCAGATTGTTCATTAGTAGTATATAAACACTACTGATTTTTCAACATTAATCTTGTATTCTGCCACTTTACTGAACTTGTGTATTAGTTGTAGTAGCTTTTTTTGTGGATTTTTCAGGATTTTATAGATAGAGGAGCATATCATCAGCAAATAGTAAAAATTTTACTTATTCTTTTCCTATATGGATGCCTTTTATTTCTCTTTCTTGCCTAATTGCTCTTGCTAGAACTTCTAGCACAATATTGAATAACTACGGTGATAGTGGGCATCCTTGTCTTTTTCCCAATCTCAGTGGGAAAGTTTTCAGTCTTTCTCCATTGAGTAAAACGTTAGCTGTGCAAAAGAGTCCCATCCATAAGCCATAAGGGAATGAAGCCCCCTCTCAATTAGAGGTGGAGTGGGCATCACCATCCCAGAATCCTCAGGATTGGGGAATGAACTATGGACTAGAGTGGACTTACTAGTATTCTACTATAGACTTATTGCGATTCTAGCAATGGAAGAACTTATATCACTGATGTAGAGGCAGTGGTCACTGGATGGAGGTTCTGAGGTCAGGGAAAGGGAAAACAGATGTAATACAGGGGCATTTTTGGGACCTACGAATTGTCCTGAATGACATTGCAACGACAGATATAGGCCATTAAATATCTTGCCATAACCTACAGAATTGTGTGGGAGAGAGTGAAAACTATAATCCATGCTTAGTGGCAATGCTCCAAAATGTGTTCATCAATTGCAATGAATGTACCACAGTAATGAAGGATGTTGTTAATGGGGGTAAATGTGGGCAGTGTGGGGAGCAGGGCATATGGAAATCCCCTATATTTTTTATGTAACATTTATGTAATCTAAATATCTTTAAAAAAATTTTTTTAATGAAGGAGTGATTAAGACATTCCCAGATTATCAAAAGTTGAGGGAATCTGTCACCACAAGATCTGTCTTACAAGCAATGATAAAGGAAACTCTTCAGACTGAAAGGAAAGGACACTAGACAGTGGATCAAGCAGCATAAAGAAATAACATCCAGTAAGGATAACTGTATCAGTAATTATAAATGCCAGTACTATTGCACCATATTGTTTGTTATGTTTCATACAGGTGATAAAATGCAAGTGCATAAAAATATGATAAATTGATGGTTTTGGACATGCAATGTACAAATATATAATTTGTAATGAGTACAAAAAAGACTAGGAGACAGAGGAATATAGGAACAGTGTATGTGTATGTTATTGAAGATAAATTGGTATAAAAATATTAACTGTGTTTTTTTTCATATATGCACTTTATCATGTTGAGAAAGTTTCCTTCTATTCTTATCTTTCAGAGAGTTTTCATTAAGAAAGGATTTTGGGTTTTGTCAAATGCCTTTTCTACATCAATCTAGATAATCGTGTGATTTTTCTTTCTCAATTTAGTAATGCGATGTATTAATTGACTAATTTTCTTGTGTTGAACCACCCTTGCATACCTGGGATAAAACCCAATTGATTATGATGTATAATTCTTTTAATGTGTTGTTGGATTCATTTAACAAGTATTTTGCTGAAAATTTTTGCATCTATATTCACTAGAGAAATTGGTCTATAATTTTTTTTATTGTCTCTTTATCTGGCTTTGGTATTAGGATGATGTTGGCTTCGTAGAATGAGTTTGGTAGCGTTCCCTCTTGTTCTAACTTTTGAAGAGTTTGAGCAATATTGGTATTAATTCTTCTTTGAAAGATTGATAGAATTCACCTGTGAAGCCATCTTGTCTTTGGCTTTTCATCTTTGGGAGGTTTTTGATGACTATTTCAATCTCCTAACTTGTAATTGCTTTGCTGTTCTAGCCAAAGATTAGAGTGTTGTACTGAAGTCTCCAACTATTATTGTAGAGACATCTATTTTTCTGTTCAGTTTTGCAAGTGTGTGCCTCGTATATTTTGGGACACCCTGGTTAGGTACATAAATAAATATTATTGTTATTTCTTCCTGGTGAATTGCTCTTTCATTAATATATAAGGTCCTTCTTCATCTCTTATAGCAGTTTTGTATTTAAAGGCTTTTTGGTCCAATATTAGTATTGCTACTCCAGCTCTTTTATGATTATTGTTTGCATGGAATATCTTTTTCCAACTTTTAACTTTCAGTCTATTTGTGTCCTTGCATTTAAGATGAGTCTCTTGTAGACAGCATATAGCTGGCTGATTTTTTAAATCCATTCTGCCAGTCTGTGCCTTTTGATTGGGGAGTTCAACCCATTAACATTTAACATTATTACTGTAAAGGAATTGCTTACTTCATCCATTATATCTTTTTACTTTCCATTGACTTATCTTACTATTATCTGTCTTTTTACCCTTTTTGTTATCCTTACTAATAATCTTCATTTCTTCACTCTTCTTCAGCACTCTCCTCTCTTTTCCTTTCAGGGTGCAGAGCTCTCTTTATTATCTCTTGTAAATCTGGTCTCTTGGTGACATGCCCTTTTAGTTTTTGTTTATCTGTTATGACTTTAAAATCACCCTCAGTTTTGAAGGACAGTTTTGCTGGATAAAGAATTCTTGGCTGGCCATTTTCCTCTTTCAGAACTTTTAATATATCATACTACTGCCTTCTTGCCACTATAGTTTCTGATGAGAAATCAGCATTTAGTATTATTAAGCTTCCCTTTGTATGTGATGATTCACTTTTCTCTTGTTGCTTTCAGAATTCTCTCTTTATCTTTGGCATTTGACATTCTGATTAGTATGTTTCTTGGAGTAAGTCTATTTGGATTTATTTGGATTAGAGTACTTTGTGCTTCTTGGGCATGGATAGCTATGTCCTTCAATAGAGCTGAGAAATTTTGTACCATTATTTACTCAAATATTCCTTTTCCCTTCTCTTCTTCTGGGACACCCATAACAGGTATGTTTACATATCTTTTGTCATCATTTAGGCCCTGAGACCCTGTTCGATTTTTTCCATTCTTTTCTTCATCTGTTCTTTTGTCTGTTTGCTTTCAGAGGTGCTGTCTTCAAGTTCCCTGATCCTGTCTTCTGACTCGTCAAATCTGCTGTTATATGACTCCAGTGTATTTTTTTATTTCATTTATAGTGACTTTCATTCCCATAAGATCTGCTATTTTTCTATGTATGCTTTCAAATTCTTTGTTATGCTCATCCAGTATCTTCTTAATATCCTTAGTCTCTTTAGTCATCTCATTGAATTTATTAAGGAGATTCGTTTGAACATTTGTGATTAGTTGTCTCAACTCCTTTATGTCATCTGGAGGCTTATCTTGTTCCTTTAACTGGGCCATATCTTCCTGTTTCTTGGTGTAGTTTGTAAATTTTATTTTTGGTGTTTTGGCATCTGATTTACTTGATGTATTTGTTCTGGTCTCAGTTTCTCTCTTTAATCTAAGGCTTTCTATTTGATTGGCTTTGTGCTATATCCCTTCTTTGATCAAGGGTTCAACTTATTTTGGAACTTTATAATGGCCCGTGTTTAGCCCTTTTAATTTTTTCAGCTGTTTTCATCTGTTTCTTGCCCTTTCTCCCTTGCTCAGGGTAGAGTAAAAGCTAAGGATGTAGTTGGTACTATAAGCTGTGGAGGCTGAAGCTTCCTGCATTGCCCTGGGAACTGATGAAACTTCTCCCACTTTCTCCCCTTCCAGGTGTGGGGTTAGAGCTGCAGTTGTGTACAAGCCATGCAGGCCAAGACCATCTGTAGTTGTCCTGAGAGACTGATGAAGCTCCACACCTGTTCCTCCCCTGCCTGAGGTGGGGATGGAGCCACAGATGTGGACAGTAAACTAAGTCATGCAGGCCAAAACTGACCGCAGTTGCCCAGGTACACTGAAGAAGTACAGGCTCTCTTCCTCCCCTGCCAGGGTTGGGATTGGATCCACAGGTGTGTCCAACAATGTAATTCATGGGCTGAAAGCACCTTCAGTTTCCCAGAGAGGCTGAGGAAGCATTTTCCCTCCTTGTATAAAGGGCAGAGATGGAACCACAGGTGTGACCAACAATCTAGTCTGTGCAGGCCAAAAGCAGCTACAGTTGCCCAGAGAGGCTGCTGCGGGTCCCCTCAGCTTCCTCCTTGCCGGAGGTGGGTCTGGAGCCCAGTCTAGGGCAGCAATATGACCTGGGTGGAAAGAAATGAGTCCCTGTCATCACTGTGATTTTCAATCAGCCTGGCTTCCCCTCATGCTGGAGACAGAGTTGAAATGGAGGCTACTAACCTCTTTCTGACTAATGGGAAACATTTCCTGTACATCATTTTGCATGTGTCCTGTATGGCCTTGTGCTCTTTGTTGTACTTTTCATTATTTATCTTGTGCCCCAATATGACATTGTTTCCCTGTTTTGCTTTTGACTTAGGGCTGGGCCCACTCTCACATAGGACACCTGGAGAGTGAACCTCTGAGTTTTTTTAAGTCTTTGTCTGCAACAATGTCTACATATTAGTAGAGGGGAGGAGGCAAAGTGGACATCCAACTTTCACCTGACCAGAACTATCAGCAGAGCCTAGAGCTGCAGGATTCTCAAACACAAGCTTGGATTGATATATTTAAAGGAGAAGATTAAGCCTGTCTTTTCTTTCCTTTTTTAAATATTATTTGAACGTTCTGTGTGACAGAATGGGAAGTACATTCTGCTACATCCTGAAATATAATACTTGTCTCAAGGAAAGGCACTTGTGAAATTGTGTTTTGAGAGAACTGGGTGCTTTTTTTCATGGAAGACCATTTTTTACTTGGACAAATGACTGACAGACAAATCATGGTTATTCAGACTTGGGTATTTGGTAGATATTTTATTGAAAATGGGTGAGGGGAGGCTGTTGTTTCAAGAAAAACAACTGACAGTATTTGTTGCCAAAGATTAAATTCCAGCTTTCAAGAGAAAATTAGAGTTTTGGAAAGCTTATAACCGCCACTGTGAGCTTGCCAGTTTCCAATCCTTAAAGACATTTTTATGAGATTGGTGGTGATATAATAAAATATGATTTTTGATATTGTATAATGAAATATGTCAACATTTGGGAGATTTGCATAACTTGGTGAACCAGTAATTTCCAAATGACCAATTCATAGTTCTATAAAATCATGCATGAGGAGAACATTCATTCCAATTGCAAGATAGATCAATTGATTTTAATATAGCAGAGAATGAAAAGTTCATTGATATGGTCCCAGATTCCACATTGCATCTCACCTTTAAGAGATTACCATATGTCACATTTGGTGTAGTATCAAAGAAGAATATCCACAATTATCTGAAAAGGCTATTAAAATACCCCCTCCTTTTTTCCAACTACATGTCTGTGTACACTGGATTTTCTTCATATATATACTTTTTTCAAAACAATATATTGCAATAGATTGAATGCAGAAGCAGATATAACAATCCAGCTGTTTCTGTCTTCTATTCAGCCAGACAGTAAAGAGATTAGAAAATGTAAAATGAGGCCACTTTTCTCACTATTTTTTGTTCTGAAAAATATAGTTATCTTTCAGAAAATATGTTACTTATGTTAAGTTGTTATAGGTTTACTATTATCATTTCAAAATAAATTTATAAATAAATATTTTCTAAATTTCTCAGCTTTAATTTTTAGTATAGTAAGTTATCAATAGATATAACCCACCTAAACAAAAGCTCACTGGGGTCCTCCATAAGTTTTTAGAGTGTAAAGGATTCCCATGCTATAAACATTTGACAATCACTGTTATAGGTGACACAGAGCAGTGGTTCCCAAAGTGAAGTCAGGGGACTCTTTGCATCAGAACCACCTGGGTCATTTGTTATAAAATGCAAATTCCTGGACCCTGACACTAACTGAAACAGGCTTCTTAAAGGGCCAGCCTGTATTTGTTTTCATGTTTTGAAATTTCTAAACAAAACGAAATATGAGTTTAACAAAACTAAAGCAGTCCCTGATAGCATGTCCAGTTTTTCCATCTGAGATCCTAGGCAATCAAATAGAACACAATATCTGTTCTACCAGGACCAAACCTCAGGAATTATGACCACACTTGTATAAATACAGTGATTACAGTTATTTAGACAATATTTCCTGTAGCAATAACTTAGAAGTGAAAAGAAGTTGATATATGGCAGTGGATTTCATCTGACACAATTTCTCCAGCTAGTTGTGGAGTTGGGTATATATTCTTAAGACTTTTCCTTCTTTCTGCTCCAGCACCAAAGTCAACCAATATGGTGGCCATTTGGAGATGAGGTGGGGGAGGGGGTTGTGCAGTGAGGCTGGGCTGAACATAGAAGAGTGGATCTTGAAAACTAAGAAATATAGAAGCCAAGCTAAGAAATGTGTTTTTCTGAAACGCTACATCTGGACTCCTGGTTAACATCCTGCATAATCTTTTGCCTTAGACGAGAGGCCAACCACAGAAAACATACCAGACAATGGAGATTTGGCCATGTCAAATATAGTAACATGAATCCAAAGCACATTGGCCATATGCATGAATATGTGTGTGCAGGCTCACTCACATTGATGTGTGTGTGGGTGTTGGGAACTTTAGTATTCCACTGGGAAACATGTCTTCCTATGGTATGTCTCCTGGATAAAACCTGATCTTGTCCTCTGTGAACTCTCTAAATAAGCAACACTACAGGTCTCTGTAGTTGGAATAGCTAAGGAATGGCAAAATATTAGAAGTTAAGATCTGGAAGTGTGTTTTTAGTACATGGTACATGATTTCACTTGCCTTTCTATGGCATCTATGTTATAGCCACTAGGACATTGCTACAAAGTCAGGCAGTTTATATTTAATTCTATAACACTCGGTTGACTTGCAATTTTCCTTTGTCTTATCGATGCCTCTTTGGTCCATCTCTCATCCCTTCCCTAACCCTGCACTCCTGTTCCTGCCATGCATATCCCTATTTGGTTTCATTCTGATCAAATTTCTTCTCTGAAATTTTGCCTGAATTCTATGCCGTATAAAACATAACAGATTTTGTTTTTATTTTTTCCATAAAGTAAAAGTTTTGGCTTACAATTCACTTAGGTATTACAAAAGTAAGAAATGCAGGCATGGAACATTGATTTTGAGCAAAGAAGCCAAAGAGATAGTATCCAGAAGACAAGTCTTTAGTGGCCAAAAATATTGGAATGATGAATTATACTTGTGTAAGTTTAGAATGCAGGTCAGTATAACAAGCTGCATTTGTGAATTGCTATCGTAGTGACTGTTTCTCCCTTAGTATATTATCCTCTCTGTACTAGGTGGGCTGCTGGCCAGAGAATGATATTCTGTGGTTGCTCATAGCTCCCGTCTGCCTCCTTATGTTTTTCACCTTTCTTTTAATAGGTCCTTTGTAACCACCACCACCCACTTCAGAACTACCCCAAGCGCTAGAACATAGCTCCTTCTTCCCTCTCAGATTAAACTTTCTTTTAAGGACAGTCTCCTTGAGGCCAGGCATTTTGTATGCTTTATTCTACTTGATTTTCACTCAATTCCATGAGATAGCAATTATTAGCTCCTTTTCACACATAATGGAGAGTGAATGCCAGAGAAGTGATTTCCTTAACTTGTAACAGCTAGTGTATATCAAAGCAAAGAATTCTGGACTGCCCTACCTCTACAACTTCCCTTTCTTTCTGCTCCCTAAGTGGATGTAGTGAGTTAGGGTAATCTAAGAAGCCACTGAGTGTTGAGTGCTCAATGTACTCCTCACAAGGGGGACTTTGTATTTTAAAGGAGAAGTGTTAGAGATGGGAAAGACTCTGCTGGACTCCAGTGGTGTGGCAGTAAGGTAAGGGGTCAGAAGGAACATGAAATTGTGCATGTACAGATTGGTCCCAATATGGCAGCCCTTGGGCCACATCTGGTAAACTAATATATTTTGTTGGGTCCATATGATGGTTTTAAAATTTTGAATATTTTCCAATATTTAACAGTAGATTTAACACAGTATTTTGGACTTGAAGCTTTTCTTCAAAAATTGGAGGATCTAATATCATTGCACCCAGGTGACATTGGCTGGAGCTGCCCTCTGGAAAGACTCAAGATTTATTGTCACCACAAGCCCAACAGATCTCCCAGTCTTTTTCGCCTATTTCCAGGCCACTGTAGGCATTTGAGTTAGAGACCCCTGAAGCAGATGAGAGCTTGCTTTGCCCATGGGAGGGGTGTAATCCCTCAAAGTTGATGTTGTAAAAAGACATGGAGACTGAGGTTCCATTTCTTCCACTTTCCTTTAATAAAGGAGGTCATGAGTGCATCAGCCCCATATCACAAGGCTAGGACACTTTTGAAATATATATATATTTATATTTTTTATTAGAGAAGTTGTGATCTTACAAAACAATCATGCATAATGTGCAGAATTCCCATACATTACCCCTCCACCAACACCTTACACTGTTGTGGAACATTTGTTACAGATTGTGAAAGAACCTGATCAGACTATTACCACTAACTATGGTCCATAGAGTACATTTGGTATATTTTCTGTACAACCCCTATTATTAACACTATGTATTAGTGTTGTACATTTGTTATAGTTCATGAGAGAACACTCTCATATTTGTACTGTTAACCACAGTCCATCTTCCACCACATGGTTCACTATGTTATACAGTCCCATGCCTTGTACCATCCATCCAAAATGTACAATCAGTGGCTCTCACTTTCATCACAGAGCTGTGCAGTCATTGCCCCAGTAAAGCTTTGAACATTTTCCTTAGAAGCTAGGACACTTTTGACAAAAATAAGGCCCCCATGAAATAAAAAGTGCCTCAGTCTTGTGGGCAGCACTCTTCAGTTTGATTAGGTGATGTTTCCATAAGGAATCAGACCTTTGCTTCAATCATAATTAAGGTGGTGAAGACCAGGAAGAGCTGGAAGCCAACTATGTTCGCCACAACATTTTAGTGAAAAGAGATTGAAAAGTGTCCAGATCCACAAAAATGACAATCATTCTGTAAAACTAACAGAGCACTATCTACTTTTATGAGCATCCTTCCCTCCTCTAACTTGGTCCTTCCAATGCCCATTCATGGAGAAACTGACCTTCTTCTACTGATCTATAATTTATCATGATGATTCTCCAATCAGGGGTCCACATATGAAAAACCATTAAAATTGATGTTTGCATTGTAATAATAGCAATCATAATTATAGCTAAAATACATTGAACTTTATACTTTACAACAGGCACTGTGTTAAGCTTTTCCAATGCCATATTTCATTTAATCCTTACAATAATCTTATAATTAGTTACCATTATTATTCTCTTTCTACAGATGAAAAAACCAAGATTGGGCAGGTTAAGTAATTTACAAAAGATCACAAAGCTAAAAAGTAATGAGCCAGAATTTAAGCCCAAATATCCTTTGATGGATGGTAACCGGCCATGGGCAAGGAAGGCCTTCATTTACGTTCTATTAATTTTTGAAATCTTTAATTAAAAATTCACAGTAACTAAATAAGACATGAAAGCTTCCTAATTCTGCATGCTTCCTTTTTGCAGCCAGTGGGTAATATTTATAGCATGCTCTGTAATTTCCTTTGTCCACATTTAGTAGTAGAGCATCTAGAGCCCTAATTATATCGTGGAAATTTCTTTTAGTATCTTTTAAATGAATATCTCAAATTCTTTTCTCATTCTTTTGCTATGTGTGCTCATTCTGGCTCAGAGTTTGATCTCGGTGATCTAGGAACTTATCCCACTGCAATTATACTTCATTTTACATATTCCACATTAGAAAGTTCTTCAAAAAGAGGTTGTTTAGTATGTGCTGGGAATTTAGTAACGACTGGAAAAAGTTGAGCAGACCTTGATCCTTTGTTGAAATATAGGCAGTACCAATAATTTTGCCCTCAACCAGAAACAACTTAAATTTTATATACACAGAAACACGGTGATTGTATGTGCCTGAATGATTTTATGTATTTTAGCAACATAAGTATGATCATTATTCTAATAGCCATCATTCTTCTGTTTTACTTAGGACTTCATGGGAGGGAACAGCTACATTCCCTTATTCTCACAAGGTTATTTATTTTTCCAAAATGAAATGTGATGTGTGCTGAGTTTTGTTTAGTTGGTAGCAAAAAACAAAGGTGCAAATGCAAGCTATTTTTTAAAATTTGAGGTTGAGTGGGTGGCTCTGAATGTCATAGAAATCAAATTAATAAGATATTTGGCTAGAAAACATTAAGATGCATTAACACTGCTCATGTTGGTTTCCTGTTGTCTGAAGCAACATGGCACAAAAACATTCAAAGGCAGAGTTGTTGGAAAACTGCTACACAAAGCAAGTCTGGGTAGGGTAGATTTGGGAGATTGAGAGAAAAAGCCTTTTTGTTTATAAGCTAGAGGTTAAAAGGGGGGCAGTGGTAAAACCAAGAGAGCATTTTTGTGTATCAAAGCCCAGGCTTCACCTCTCAATTACAAAGCAGGTGCCCTGAGCCAGTGGCTTATATGTTCACCATTTGTCACTATTTCAAAGCATGAGAATACTCTGTTGGACCCTCTAGATGCTCTGCCAGCTGGGAGTGGGGAGGTCAAATCAGGCAGGGTAGTGATGAAGAAGGAAAATAATAGGAAGCTAGGGAAAGGGGGGGGGCAATAGGGGTCAGATGTGTGAAGAGAAGTGGTATTCTCAGGAATGGGGTTGACAATTGAGCAAGTCCAGCTAGGGCATGAGAAATCCAGTCAAATTCAAGGCAGAAATGTAAAACCAAGGAGAGTATGGTCTAGGGAGACTGGGGGAATATGGATTAGGCTTTGGAGGCTGGGGACAGGGAGTATGGCTGTACCTAGCTGGGTGAGTTAATTTCAGAAAGTGTTGTGAAAAATGAGGGCTGGAGAAATTGAACAGCCTTCAGCCTCTAGAAAATGCTACCACCTGAGATGAAGTAGACCAACAGACTCCATACATCCAGCAGAGGATAGCATAGGCTCCTCTTTCTGCCTTCTCATAGGCCCTATGGAGAACCAAGGAACCCCAGGCACCTACCAGGTAAAGGAGGGCTAAGTGGGTGGCTTGTTATTTCTTTGGAGTACTCAGGAGGGGTTCTAGGGTTTTTGTTGAAGCATTCAAATTATGGTGTTTCATTTGAGACTAGGAACTAAAGCCTCTTTCCAAAATCTGTTGGTCCCTTTACTGTTTTTAGGCAAAGAGGAAATGTGGTAAAGATAATTGGATATTCAGGTATGATGGTTAAGACAGGACTAAATCTGAAGGAGGTAACAGCACCTTTCTCTAGAGTAGAAGTCTCCCAGTGTTGGTAGTTGATGCTGAGCCCCTTCCCCTGCCATCATTAAAGGATTTCCAGATAAAGTGAACAACCAGAGAAGAGTGGTCCAGTAGTGTGAGGACCAAACAAGGAACACTATACATAGAACAATACTAATTTAAGGTATACTTTAGTCCAAGAGGCCAAAACAGGCCAATAGTAGGTGCAAGGGACCGGGACCCTCAGAGATACAGAGCAGCTGGATATCTAAGATGGGCTTGGCATCTGGATGATGGTGTTTTCTCCTGCTGGAGATGTTCAGGGGGTCAGGAGTCTGAATATTCTTTTTAGCTACATAGGACTTATTTGGGAAACTGAGGCTCAGGAGAGCATCTGCCTAAATATTACATCTTGGTAGTGGCAGAGTCAGAATTTGAACCTACGTCAGCTTGACTCCAGAATTTTGCCTGTGCTCACTGTGTTCTCTAGCAGATGACCAAACATTAATTAGGACACAATGAAGGCAAGTGTGAGCAATGTGACCCCGACTTGTGGGTCCCTGTGGGTCCTACCACCCTCTCTACCTCAACGGTGAACTGGTGCGCAATTTTCAACAGGACTAAAGGCATGAAAACAAGCAAAGAAGTTATTCTACTTAGTTGGAGGGATGGTTAATTGTGGCTTCAGGAGGACAAATGTTGGGAGGTTGCTAATATATAAGGACTACACGGTTCCTCTGACAAAATCCTCATTCCTTCCCTACTTCTAAATCTCAGGAGTGAATTGTTCAACTCACAGTGAAGTTACTATCATGGAAGTCTATCACCCTATGTTTATTTTGATCTGTGTCTGAATGTGTTTTCTTAATATTTTTCTTATATGTCCACTTTTTCTTTCTTTTTCTATTTATATATTTTATCATCTTTATTAACGATAGCTTTATATAATTTTCTGGAAAGTAATTCTAACACTTATTCAACCAAGACACTGCCAGAGAAGGCTGACTTGATTTGGAAGAGTGTTTTCAATAAAAGTAGCAAACTTGGTAGGAAATGAATGGGAAAACCCAAAGCACTGCTTGGTTGAGATTGCAGTTTGGACACAAAACAGACAAGTCAAAAATTTAAAAGGAGGATCCTGAAAATGAGACAACCATAAAAGGGCTAGATAAGTGCTCCATATTTCACTGGCTGACTAGAAAAATAGGAGCATTTGCAGAGGAGACTTTAGAGGGCTCAGTGAAAAGTAAAAGACAAGGCAGACTTGAGAACTGTCTGAATTATACTATATATGAAGTGGTACACTTAAAAGTGATAAGTTGAAGATGTATACTATAAACTCTAAAGCAACCAATAAAATTAAACAACAAAGAGTTCTAACTAATTAGCCAACAAAGAAAAGAAGAAAAAAAAATCTCAAATCAATGCCTTCAGTTTCCACCTTAAGAAACTAGAAAAGAAGAACAAATTAGGCCCAAAATAAGGAGATGAAAGGAAATAAAGATCAAAATGGAAATCAATAAAATAGAAAACAGTAAACAATAAAGAAAATCAATGGAACTAAAAGCTAGTTCTTTGAGAAGATCAATAAAATTGATAAGCTTCTAGCTAGACTAGTCAGTAAAATCAGAGAGAAAACACAATTTACCAATTCAGGAATGGAAGAGATGACATCATTATAGATTTTAAACATATTATAAGGACAATAACATAATATTATGAATAATTTTATGCAATAACTTTGACAACTTGGATAAAATGAAAGTTACTTGAAAAACACAAACTACCAGAATTTATTCTTGAAGAAATAGGTAATGTGCATAGCCCTTTGTCTACTGATGAATGTGAATCTGTAGTTAAAATCCTTCTTCCACACAATAAAGCATACCAGGCTTGAGTGTCCTCACTGGTGAATTCTATCAAACATTTAAGGGAGAAATAATATCAAATCTAAGCATGTTTTCCAGAATATTGAAAAGGAGGAGATAATTACTGACTCATTCTACGAGGCTACAATTACCCTGACACAAAAACCAGAGAAAGACATAATAAGAAAACAAAACTACAAAGCAATATTCTTCATGCATGTAGATGTACATATTCTAACAAAATTTTAGCAAATTGAATCCAACAATATACAAAAAGTACATATATAATGACCAAATGGCATTTATCCCAGGAATGTAAAGTTGAGTTAACATTAAAAAAAGAATCAATCTAATCCATCATATTAACAAACTAAATAAGAAAATCATATGATCACCTCAGTAGTCGTAGAAAAAGCCTTTGGGAAAAAAAATCCAACCTTCATTCCTTATCAAATTCCTCACTGAAGTATGAATAGAAGGGAATTTGCTCAGCCTGATAAGGGCATCTATGTAAAACCTACCAGAATGTAATGGTGAAAAATAGAACGCTTTCTTCCTTTATCAAAATAAGCCAAGGATATTGAAGTAGAAGCCAGTACAATCAGGCAAGAAAAAGAAATAAAAGGCATTTAAATTGTAAAGGAAGAAGTAAAACTTGCACTATTTGCAGATGATCCTATATATCAAAAATCCCCCCAAAATCTACAACAAAGCTACTATAGCTAATAAATGAATTCAGCAAAGTGGAGGTGTACAAGATCAACATGCAAAAATCGGTGTTATTTCTATACACTAGTAATGAGCAATCGGAGGAGGAAATCAAGAAAAAAAATTCCATTCACAATAGCAACTAAAAGAATCAAATAGCTAGGAATGAATTTAACCAAAGATGTGAAGGACTTGAACACAGAAAACTACAAAACATTGGTAAAAGAATTCAAAGAACACCTAAATAAATGGAAGGACATTCAGTATTCATGGATTAGAGGACTAAATATCATTAAGATGTCAATTCTATGCAAAGTGATTGATAGATTCAATGAAATCTCAATCAAAATTCTAACAGCCTACTTTTCAGAAATGGAAAAGCCAATTATCAAACTTATGTGGCAGGGTAAGGGACCTCGAATAACCAAAAACATCTTAAAAAAGAATGAACTTGGAGGACTCACATTCCTGACTTTAAAGTATATTACAAAGCTACAGTTTGCAACAGCATGGTACTGGCACAAGAATAGATATATCAACCAGTGCAAAAACATGGAGAGTTCATAAATAAATCCTCACATCTACGGCTAATTGATATTTTCCCACATCAAACCAACTTATTTTATTTAAAAAAAAAGCTTTAATCAGAAAGTATGATTAAATTTAATATTAACTCAAGTTATTAAAAATCTTTTAGGTAAACCCACAGGTTCAAAGAGAAAAGCAAGTAGCTAATCACAGTTCTTTGGTGGAAAAATAAGTTGCATACATATACAACCTGCCCTCATGATTATCAAGCCCAACTCTCTATCAGTTTTGCTTTTTAAAAAATAAATTTCAAGATGCACCAAAGAAACCATATAGATACTATTTTACAGTAAAAAATTTAACAATGAAGTTTAAAGATATAGCAAAAGCCATATGACAACACACATGAATAATTTATAACATAAGCCTTTTCAATCCCAGAAAACTAAAATAGGGAGATCGCATGAATGCTAACATACATAAAATGCGAGCTAATAACAAATAGAACCCTAAACATTTTCCCAGCAACTAAGCCACAAAATGGCTGCTTAGCAATGCCATTAGCATGTAGTTTCTCTTCCTTCCCACCCAATTGTTTTATTTAGAAAAATCTGGCTATCAATTAATACATGTATAACTTTGGATAATATTTTTCTTACTCAACTGCTATCATTTCTTCCCCTTAATTATCGTCCTCTTAATTTTCTTTGGCAACATTTTTCCTTTGGTTTGACCAGTTGAACTCAACAGGTTTGGAACCTAAAGTGAGTATCAACTCTTATTGGAATAGCACTGACAAAGTTAAGCATCCATACAATGTGACAATGCCCCACGTTACTCACTGGGAGAATAGATTCTCTTGGGTCCCCTGGCCCAGCAGGATGCTGGAGTGCTCCTGAATGAGGTGCTGGGTGAGAGCTATGTGTGCAGACTCCCACTCATTTAAACTTTCACTAAATACAAAGCACCATTTTAAACTATTTCAAAAGAATAAAAATTATTGTATTTCTGTTGGCCTGTTTTGCTTCTTGAGCTGGCGTGGAAGGCTGTTCATAAAAGAAAAGGTAAAACAGTTAATTGGTTTCTACTCCAAGCTCTTTAGACTTCAGCACTTCCCACTCTTCAAGCATCAGAAGTTTTTGGTTTTTTTTTTTTTTTTCATCAGTAATGATATTCTTCATCAACATGCCACTGTCAAGGGAACAATGCCCCCAGGGACTGGAGTGATGTAATCTGCTTTCTTTCTGACTCCTTCAAAATCCACATCTCAGGCCAACTTGGGCTTAGCAGTTATGGGATCATCAACTCTATTTATTCCCACATCAATGACTGCTGCTGCTTCCTTGATTCTATCTGCTATGATCAGATTTGGAATGCCTGCAGCAGATACCACAATATCTGCAAGAATTGAATGTTTCTTCAACTGTTCTTTGGGAAGGTAGCAATGAGATTTTGTAACAGCAGCATCACCTCCAGGACTTCTGTGGTCCACATCTGTGTGTAGTAACATCACAACAGGCATTCCAACATGCTTTGACCTTCTAGCCACAGCCACATTCTTCCCTGGGGTTGGAATTCCAGTTTGCTTAATTATTTCCTATACACCCGATGGGGGTAGCAGGGAACATGAAATACTAGTCCAAACCCATTTGCCCTCCATTAATTACATGAAAGCCATCAACACCCCTGTCTGGAGAAACAGCATCGCAGATCTTTCTCTCGTCAATGTACTCTGGAAGAGGCAGCTGAACAAGGATTGGAAGACTCATTATAAAGATGTCAGTTCTCCACATAGTGATTTATAGACTCAACACAATCCCCATCAAAATACCAGAAGGATTTTTTTTGGTAGAAATTGAAAATCTGATTCTAAAATTCATATGGAAATATGAAGGAACTAGAATATCCAAAACAACTTTCAAAAAGAAGCACACATTTGGAGGACTACTATTAGCTAATTTCAAAACATTATAAAGCAACAATTATGAAAACAGTGTGATATTAGTGTAAATATAGACAAATACAACAGTGGAATCAAATAGAGAGTCCAGAAATACACCCTCACATATATGAATAACTGATTTTCAGCAAAAGAACAAAGACAATTCAGTGGTAAAAGAATAGTTTTTTTCAACAAAATTTTACTGCAATAATTGGATATCCATATGCAGCAAGACAACAATAATACATGAACTTTGAACTATACCTCACAACATATATTGAAAAATACAACAAATATAAGATATTTGGCTATAGATAGTAGTAATATTTTGACGATGCTCTTTCATAGTTTGTAACAATTGTTTCATAACAATGCAAGGTGTTGGTGTGGGGTGATGTATTGGCAGCCCTGTATGATGATATGCATGTCTATTTTGTAAGTTCACAACCATTATTATACACTTATTGTTTATGTACGTTCATGTATGAATGATATACTTTAATAAAAAAGTTAAAACAATTAACTCGAAATGGATCATAGACCTAAATATAAAACCTAAAACTATAACATTTTTAGAAGAAAACGTAGGAGAACCTTCATGACCTTGGGCTAAGCAAAGATTTCTTAAATACAACATCAAAAGCAGAATCCATAAAAAACAAATTGATAAATTAGACTTCATCAAAATTAAAAACCTCTGCTATTTGAAAAACACTGTTAAGAGAAGGAAAAGACAAGCCACAGACTGGGAAGAAATATTTGCCAATCATATATCTGATAAAGGACTTGTATCCAGAATATACAAAGAGCTTTCAAAATTCAACAATAATATAACAAAAAGTTCAATTTTAAAATGAGCAAATGATTTGAACAAACACTTCACCAGAGAAGATATATGGATGGCAAATAAGCACATGAAAATATGGTCAACATCATTAGTCATTCGGGAAGTGCAAATTAAAACCACAGTGATCATCTGTATAAAGAGGAGGTGCATTTTACTCTCTCCTCAGTGAGCAGGGAGTGCTAACATGTCACCCAGAACCCCAACAACTCCAATGCCCACAGGCCCAGCATCCCATGTTGCACATGGCACAGGTCTGATGACAAGACAGCAAGGAGCCTTCTGACATGGAGACCAAGCCTAAGTGAGTACAGCTCCACTGGCTTCTCAAGCCTCATATGGGCCAAAAAGAGGACAGTCAGGTACCAGTCCCAGGCTGCTGGTGGAAGCCCCTGCTTTCATCTTTGTGAGGTTCAGATGAAAATCGGACAGGATTTGGAAAAGGATAAAGCCCTGAACAAACAGAATAAAGTCCCCTCCTCAGCTGGCTTCCCCATCTGGCTGGAGCAGACTGGAGGAGGGGGGAAGAAGCTTGAGCATGGACCCCAGCTCCGAGCAATGGTAACTGTCTACTCACCTGCTTGCCTTGGGCTTTCTCACCTGCCTTGGCTGGGTCTTTCTCCCAGGCTAAAAACAAAACAAAACAGTGAGATAAATACTGCACACATATTAGAATGGTTAAAATTAGAAGGACTGACCATACCAAGCATTGGTGAGGTTGTGGAGGAAATGGGATTCTCATACCTTGCTAATGGGAGTATAAAATGGTATGGCCACTTTGGAAAACAGTTTGGCAGTTTTATAAAAAGTTAAATATAAACCCACCACATGACTCAGCCATTCCACTCCTAAGTATTTACGCAAGAGATATGAAAGCATATATCATTATAAAGACTTGTACATGAATGTTCATAGCAGCCTCATTTGTAATGGTCAAAAAGTGGAAACAACCCAAATGTCCATCAATGGGTAAATGGGTAAACAAATTGTGATATATCCATACAATGGAATACTACTCAGCAATAAAAATTAATGACTATTAATACATGCAACAACTTTGATGAATCACAAAAAAAAATATGCTGAGTGAAAGAAGCCAGACAGAAGAGTACATATTGTATAATTCCATTTATATAAAATTCTAGAAAATGCAAAGAAGTATATAATGAGAGAAAACAGCTTAGTGATGGTCTGGGGAATGGTAAGAGGGAGGAGTTACAAAAGGATATGTGGGAACTTTGGAACTATGTTCGTTTTCTTGATTGTGGTGATGGCGTGGCAATGTATACACATTTCAAAACTTATCAAATTGTAAACTTTAAATTGTGCAGTTTATTGTTATGTCAGTAATTCCTCAATAAAGCTGTTTTTAAAATGTTAAAACTTTACTTACCATACAACCAAGAAATTCAACTCCTAAGTATCTACCCAAGAGAAACTAAAACACGCAAAAACTTGTAAACAAATATTTAAAACACCATTATTTATAATGGCCAAAAATTGGAAACCACCAAATGTCCATCAACTAATGAATGGCTAAGCAAAATGTGGTATATCCATACAATGAAATTCAATTCAGCAATCAAAAGGAATGGATCACTAATACATACTACAATATATATGAACCTCAAATAACATTATGCTAAGTAAGAGAAACCAGGTGCAAATGTTACATGTTGTATAATTCCATTTATATAAAATTTCTAGAAAAGCATATCCATAGGGTCAGAAAGTAGATCAGTGGTTGCCTAAGGTTTGTGGTAAGAGTGGGAATCGACTTCAAACAGGAATTAGGGAACTCTTTGGGGTGATGGAAACTGGTTCTAAAACTGGTTTATGATGATGGTTGCACAATTCTATACAAGTGTTTTAAAAATCATTGAAGTGTACACTTACAATGGATGAATTTTATGGTATAAAAATTATACCTCAAATAAGCTGTTCAAAAAACATAAAAGAACCAGAAGGAGCAGTCAAGTACTGGCCATGTTAACGGTGGCTCAGGTAGATAGCAATTCTGAAGCATTACACCTAATGCTTCCCTGTTTGACCCAGATGATTTATGTTGGACCGTGATCTTGAACAGTAACTTTCACGTGACAGATTCTTAAAGGTGTAGTCAGCAGAATAACTCAGGTAGACTCAAGCTCCAAAACTGGTTTTACCTCTTACCAGCTATATAATCTTGGGATTTTATTTTCTGAATCTCAATGCTCTGATCCTTAAAAATGTGTTTCATATCGACCTCATGGTATTAAATGAAATAATACATGCCAGACTGCCCCTAGGGTGTATGTGGGGACTATCTTATTGAAAAAGGTATTACAAAATTCATTGGTCCATGTGAGGTATAGTGATGTATCAATGAAGATTTAGAATAATGCTTAGAAAAGAGGTATTTACATATTTATTTATTGTTCAACTCTTGCATGTGAAGACTCTTTGTAGTGTCCAGGCACCATCTCTTCCTGTTCAGGTCCAGGAATCATCTCTTCACGTTCTTTCATGTTCTTTATTGTGTCATTCCTGGCCAACTTCATATATCCCACCAGAGTAGGCAGAAATGTTGTTATTACTCAAAATACCACAACTATTCAGAGCCTGTTTTTTTTTTTTTAAATAAATCAACAGTTCTTTAATGCAATTAAATAGCCATTAGTGTTCATATTTAATTGGTTACCTTTGAAGTTGTTTTACAGTTTGATTATTTGAATTTGTACACAAAAAAAAGGTCTCAATGGTGTTATTGGCTGATATAGCTATTTAAATGTCTTTTACGTTTATATTGGAACAATATAGATCTGATTTCTTTAAGTTCCCCATACCATTTATTTAATGATGTTTTATATCATTACTCATGACACTATATCATCCATAGGGCTGCTCATGAACGCTAGCTTCCAATTACTCTCTCTGACATTGTTAATATGTATTGTTGATGACCATAAATGCAAATATTACCCAGTGTATGTAAGAAAATGTGAACATAGCATAAATGCTAAAAAACATATTTTTCAACCATGTTTACTTTTGAACTCTTTAGGTCTCAATTACTCTATTCTTAGAAGGTGATAGCTTTCAGTTTTGACTACACCTCTGCCTTCCACACACTGCCACCAGAGAAGTGGATAGGCAAGGATCCTGTGAACTGAGAAGAGTGATCCTATTTGCACAAGGAATGTCCATCTTTCATCTTGAATTGATTAAGACCTACCAAGGAGAGCATGGGTGTTATCACATCAATTGAAGGTAGGAAAGGACATGGATCAGAAAGGTCCGATGGCATTGTAGAACAACAGTCTTAAAAACCCTTAGTGGAGATAGCTGTGGCTACCCCTGGAGGACTGCCTGATACATGGCAAAATGCCTGCAAGAAGGATTGGGTTGACCTTCCTGGATACCAGCATGAGAATGTGCACAAGCTAAAGGATGCCTGCCACCATCTCCCAGGCCTTCAGATGCTGTAGATGGGAGGTGACACTGTGGTCAGAACATGGATTATGAACCATGCATGGCTCATGCCCAAGGGTTCAGGTGAACCATCAGTAGCCTGAGAACCCAGAAGATGTCAGCACCATTCTGGCGGCCCAATGTTGTGTGATCCTATGAAAAAAAATATTGCATAAGCCAGTAGGAGTGATCTGCTTACTATACCTCCCTCCTAGAATTGGGGTCAAATCATGGGACAGCAGGACAACTCCAAAGCACCAGACCTTATATTTCTCAGAGCATCTGGTTGACCCTGTATGCTGGATAGAATCAGAGACCAGGGACCAGGGCAGTAACAGGGACCAGGCAAATGTAGGTCCTTATTCAGGTTCAGCGTGTCATGACCAGATGGCAGTGCCAGCTCTGGCTGGTTCCAGCCACCAGACAAAGACTTAGATTCAAATAAGGTGTTCCAAAGCATGAGCCCCTCTGAAGGGCCCTTCTTGCTCAGGGTTAAGGGTGTTACTAAACACATTTCAATTTCTTTACACAGTGCATGGCAAATTGTAAGTGCTCAATAAATCATAATTTTTCTTCTTTTCAAGTAATAATTTATGCTTTAATGAGATTTTGTTTTTATGAGCTTATTTCTACAATAAGGAATTTTCACATTAAAGGGGTGAGGCTGGTCACTCAGGTAGGGATTCATGGAACAGTATTCTGTTGGTAGGGTACTGTAGTCTAGGGTCTTCAATTTGGTCAGTGCCCCCAGAATTGACCAGATTCTCAAGATTTTACCCAGACTAAGTTAAACCACAGAAGCTTAATATAAATAAACTTGAATGCCAACTTATAAATTTATAAGATAACTAATACTATTACCTAGACTCAAACTTGTGTTATCTTGTTGGCACATTCTATCCCTTGTAGGAAACCTAATGGGAAACCAAATAACTCTCAGAATCACTGCTGGGTAAGCCTTGTATCAGAACAAGTGGAGGAGGTGGACTATCTTCCTGAATGACACTATTTGGAGCCCAGCGTAGTTATTTCCACTGTGAGGTGAACTATTTACATAGCCCAGACCTATGGGGAACTCTTTGCTTCAGACAGGGTTTGAGACACATTGATAGGTGTCTGTGTAGTCTACTGAGCACAGGCATGGACAGTTTTAATAAGAATGTTCCCCAATTACTGCCACTCCTGGCACTCAGAAAGTGCCAGAATGGTGTGGTGTGTGGGAGATATTATGAACATATACAACAGGAGTGGGGAGTGAGAGGGGGAGTGTGCTTTCTATTCAGGCTCTAAGCAAGGAAACAATGAGTTCTATCAGGGGTTCAGAATGCCCTATCTTTGACAATAGAATACTTCTCATAGCCAAGAAAATGTAAGTGTGGTATAGAGCATAGATGGAGGTCAGGGAGAAAGAGAGAAGTGGGTGATCAATGAATGAATGAACAAATGAACAAACATGGGTACTTCAGCATCCATAGTTTCCCCCAAGTTGATTGACAAGTTTGAAAACCCATGTTAGTACAGCATATTGTGGGAAGACTCCTTTATGGGAATTTGTGAAAACACATTAAGAGTGAAAGTTTTGAAGCAGGAAGTGGACATCTCATAGAGGAGAGAATAGGACTTGCTAAAGAGCATCAGCAGGACCTAGAAGACTAGGAAGTCTAAATACTATTGCCTCACTTATCCCTTGGGAAGGGCTGCCACCAGCAGCTTGGTAGGAATACTGTAGCTACTTATAAACTCCAAAGGTCTCTTCCAGTTATCTGGACAGGCAGGTAGGATTTGTAGAAGTGGAGGAAAGTGGACAACCACTTCAGGAAGATAAATGAGAAAGGGAAACGCATCATCTGATTGAAACCCATGGAGCCTGATGAACAGGAAGGAGAAGTGGGAGAGTTTGGAAGGGGCAGATAAGGAAGATCCTTAAAGCTAAACGTTGGAGTTTGGGCTTGATATGGTAGGCAATAAGGGAACCACTTCTTGATAAGAAGAACGGCATGATCAAAGCAGAGTATTGTAGTTACTATGGCTCATAAATTGCTGCAAAACTTAGTGTCATAAAACAACCATATATTGTGCTCACAGATTTTGTGGATCAGAAGTAAGAACAAGGCACAGCAGGAATAACTTATTTCTGCTTCACAATATTTAGGACCACAGATGGAAGACTTGAAGGCTGGAGACTGAAATCACCTGAAGCTCATGCACTCACATGTTTAGTAACGCGTGCTTCCTGTTGGCTGGGGCTTTGGCTGGCAATGTGGCTAGAGCACCTATACATGGCCTTTCCACGTGGTGGTTTGGTTTCTTCACAAAATGGTGATTGGGTTCCAAGGACAAGTGTCCCAAACAAGAACTAAAACCAGGTGGAAGCAATATCCCTTTTATGATGACCTAGACTCAGAAAGTAGTCACATAATCTCACTTGTACTAAACTTTGTTAGTCGGAGCATTTACAAGCCACCTAAGTACAAAGAGAGGAAAAACTGACTCCATCTCTTGATGGGGGATGATAAGGTTCTGGAAGAGCATGTAGACTGAAACATTGTCTTGGACATTTTGGAAAAATATGATCTGCCACATGGAGTTTTAGGAAAATTCTTGTGGGTAAACTTCGAAGGACAGATTTGAAAAGGAAAAAAGAGAAACTTGGAACAAGAACTACTAAGAAGGTTGGTTTAATAAAACAGTTGTGAAGGAAGGAGAACCCAAATTTTGGTTGTGTAAATTGAAAAAGGAGGGTAGAGAACAAAGTTGAGAGATTGTTCAAAGGAAAGACCAAATTAGAGGACAGATTGGATTAGGAAAGGAAGGAGAGAAAAAAGTAAATGATGACTCCTTGGCTCTATGCACACCATCACAAATGACACTTTGAAGAAGGGGAAATATACAAGGCCCCTTCATAAAGATGCATAAACAGTGCCAGGAGAGCCAAGGCCCAGAGTGAGTTGAGACATGTGGAAAACATAAAGAGCACAAAAAGGACTCCTTTGATCATGCACAAAGCAAGAAGAACAGGGAAGGGAGATGCTCACCAAATGTGAGCAGGTCACAGAGTAAAAGCAAATGCTTCAACTTTTTTCCTTGACAATACAGTAAAAAGATCTTTTACTCTCCCATCCCTAAATATGTAACAAATGATGTATTCATGGACAAAAGACAAAAACACAAGATAAGTAAGGAGATGTTAAGAGAATACTTATCTAATAAAATGAATTTAAATTATACCCTGGACACTGAAAATAAGCAATAGGTCAGTGGAATTACTGCATTGATATTTGAGGACTCTGAGTTAGAGACTTACATGGAGAGCATTTATTAGGGAGTGCCTTCAGGACCAGTACGTGTAGAGGAGTAAGGAAGCAGGATTGGACAGAGGGAGGAACTGAACTTCAATAGAGTCACAACAGAGGCCACAACTGACCCCATGGTGTGCTCTGGAGTTGAGAGGACCTTGCAGAGTTGTTTTACCTTCAGAGAAGAAGGCCAGGCCTTTATAGCACCACTTCCACCAGTGGTTAAATCTGGGTTTTACCCCACTCCAGGAGGAAGAGGTGAACTTGGGTGAGGTGGCTCATTTTAGCAAAAGGTAATTCCCAAAGAGAACTACGCTATGAATTGTTAAGAACCAAAACTCCTAGAAGCTGGGGGAATGAGATGCTTGGTTCTGGAGCAGGAATCTGGGCAGTACACTACTACATTATCCTAATTTACAAAAGGGAGAGAATAGATTCCAGAAGCTATAGACAAGTGAGCTTGATATTGCACCTCAATCAAATTCTAGCCTGATTATTAAATATATGGTCTAAAAGTCTTTAGAAAAGGCAGTGGTAACCACTAAGAATAGAGGTAAGGTCATAGGCCACAAGTAACATGAGTATTAAATGCATGAATTTATTAACATCCATCATGGTAACAGCTCTTAGGACTCCATTTAGCTTTGCCTTTTTCAGCATTTTATGTCAATTACCTGGCTGAAGACATAAGACACATTTATGAAATCTTCAAATTACCCAGAGTTTGAAGTATAGCCAAAACCAATAAACAAATAAAGTAAAAACAATATTTGAAAACCTGATCAAAAAAATCAACAAAATGAAATTTAATAGGGGTAAATGTAAAGTTCTTCACTTAGAGCAAAAAGTGCTAGAAGGGGCTGACCACCTAACAGCAGCTCATAATAAGAAGACATGGATGATTTAGTTGGTTTAATGTAATTTGAGTCCGCAGCATGACATGATTGCCAAGAAAGCTATTTCAGTATCGGGATTCATTAAGAGAAATATGGTTTCCAAAACAACTGAAATAAAGCCTAATTTATCAGTGGCTCCAGCAGAGAGTGCCTTACCAGAGATTACATATGTGAGGTTTTCCTCTTCTTTAGAGAAAGAACTTGTGAGATAATCACAGTATAGACAGGGACAGAAAACCTGCCTCAGAAGGAGTGGTGGCCTTGGAATCTCTGAGGGTGAACCTTCTCACCATGGTAAAACTGAGCACATTAGAAGGTATGTCAGACAGAATTTAAAGTGGCCCTCATGATTCCTGCCTCCTGGTATTTATGACTTTCTATAACTTTCCTCACCACTGAGTATGGGTAGGTCCTGTGACTTGCTTCTAACCAATAGAACATGACAAAGGTGATGGGATGTTACTCTTGTGATTACATTAGGTTACATAAAATCCCATCTTGCTAGTAGGCTTTCCCTTTTTCTCCCTTGCTCACATTAAAGAAGCAAGCTGCCATGTTGTGAGAGGGTCTATGGAGAGGGCAATGTGGCAAGGAACTGTGGGAAGCCTCTAGGAGCCGAGGGCAGTCTTCTGCAGGCAGCCCACAAGAACCGAAGCCTACTGTTTTACAACCAAAAGGATATGAATTCTGCCAACAGCCTGAGGGACCTTGAGAGCATATCCATCCCCAGTCAAGCTTTCAGATAAGAACTGAGCCTTGGCCAACACCTTCATTGCAGTCTTTCAGAGGACCCAGCTAAGCTGCATCCAGACTCTTGACCCACAGAGACTGTGAGATAATAAATGTGTGTTATTTTAAGCTACTAAGTTTGTGGTAATGTATTATTAGCAATAGAAAGCTACTAAAGAAAGAGGAGCCCTTATTGATCTATGAGAAAAGAGAAGTCACTCCCAGGAAAGGACGACCCTTTAGGAAAGGGAGAAGGATGGAGGGAAGTTCTGTGTTTGTGAGGTGACAAAAACTTGATCACTCATGTCCATACCTGATCCAATCACTGTGGCCAGGGAAAGTGACATTCTGACTGGTTAAGCCTGAATCATGTTAACTCTCCCTGAATATGGGGTCTAGGGCATAGAGCAGACCCTGTTGATGCCATTTCCTTCAGTCCACCTCTAGTTCAGTGGTAGCTGCAAAAGACAGTTTCCAGCAGGCTAACAGCTTTCATCTCAAGGGCCCCAGTCTCAGCTTCCCTGCAGGGCCGCCCATAAGTGCCAGGTATTTTTGCAACCCCTGGGACAACCCCCAACCAATGACAGATGGGAACCAATGGATAAATACCTCAGTTTCTCTGTCCCTTGATGGAATAATTGTGAGGTGTGTTTCAAACAGTTCCTCAAGGGTTCCCAGAAGGATGGAGCACACCTTGCATTGGCTTTCTTCCATTTCTAGTCTCGCTTTCCCTCCTATCTCACTTGTGTTTCTGGGATCCCCTCTCAAATTGACCATCTGCACCCAAGTCCTTGTTTCATAGTCTGCATTTGGAGAAGCCCAAACTAGGACACTTGTGTCACCTGGATTGACGAGAGGCTGTGTTTCCACAAGGGAAAATCAGAGGAAATACATTTTGGGAAAACCAAAATACCAGATTTCACCACAGAGGTTAGATTTCAGGAATTTTGCCAAGTACATTGTTCTTGTTCAAAAGGAGATACTAGCATTAGTAGCCTGCGCTTCTAATTCTGGCCATTCCCCATTCCACAGAAGGTCATTGGCAACGAGGGAGGCCAAGTTAGAGTGTGGGATGGATGAGGGAAGCCCATTCCCTCTTCTAAAGAAGAAACAATCAAAATAAAGGTTTAGTGAAGAGTGGCTCAATGGTGTCATCTCTCTATCCCTAAAGATAAACTTTACAAACAAGCAGCTTTCTGTACTTGAGGGAAATTTTAACAAAGAGTGAAGAAAATGTCAGTTTGTATAAATATGGAATATCTTATTTCAATGTCAATAACAACATTTATATAATATTGTCTGTTTTTTGCTTTTATAAAATAGTCCAGAGAGATCTAGAACCCAATATTCAGAAGAATATATTGTTAACTACTAAGCATATTATGGCAGGGATAATATCCATTCTCACGTTGTTCTTATTTATCAGAACCCTGTGCTGATGGAAGTGACAAAGTGCTGGCTAGAAACTACCCTCTCTTGCATATGGAGGCAGCCAAAGAGATGTAGGTAAAACTTTTGTATGGGACTCCTGAGAAGGCTTCTTAAAGGGTGTTGATTCATCTAGGAGGTGTGCCTTTTTCCTCCTTCCCTCTTTCCTTCTTTCCGATGCCTAAATTGTTGGCACTCTAGAAGCTATTTCGAATGATGTTGCAGCCTTGAAATCATGATCATGTGCTAGGATGGAGGAGCAGAGGGAGTAAAGGGGCCTCATCTCTGACACTTGTAAACATGCAATACCAGCCCTGGACCGCTTGTCACCATGCTTTATTTATGTGAAAAAGAAACAAACCTCTATTATGTTTAAGACATTGTTATTTGGGTTTTTTTGTTGTATTCAACCAAACCTAAACCTAGTTGATACACATACATACACCTAAAACCAGAAAACCAACAGTTGAGAGGGAAAAGATGGTTAATTAATACCATTAATGTACATGTATTCAAAATGCAAGGCTACTTCCATAATAAAAATAATTATAGTTTGCATGAGTGCATCCAAAAACAACCACAGTTTATTAACACCATGTTTGAGAGAATGGTAGAATTCCACAACAGAAAATTCAGAAAGGGAAACACATTAGTATTCATTTTCCCCCTTAAGGATCTTAGACTCATTGATACTATATAATTCGAAGGAATCTTACTAAATATGTATATTAATTCCATCACTTTAGAAATAAGGAAACTGAGGTCATCCCCTATGGTCACTCTGTCATCAAGTTCTGCAAATCTTTCTTTGCTGTATGACATATTTATCTCCTCTCTTCTTCTTCACATCTACTCCTAACATATCAAAACAGCTCTCTCCACTTCACTTGTGAACTACAATCACCTCCTCATTGGATATCCCTGTCTCTAGTCTCACCTTACTTCATTAATCCTATACTGCTCTACTATGAGAATAATTCTTACAAACCCCACTTTTGCCCTGTGACCTCCCATGGTACCTGATGATCTAATTAGTCAAACATAGTCAATGGGAAGCGGCTGTGGCTCAATCAGTAGGGCTCCCGTTTACCATATGGGAGGCCCCGGGTTTGGTTCCCGGGGCATCCTGGTGAAGGCAAGCCCGCCTGCGTGGCGTGGTTAGCTGACCCAGCGAGCACAAGCAGCAAGGGGGGGATAAATGAATAAATAAATAAAATCTTAAAAAAATAAAAATAAAAAAATTAAAAAAAAAAAAACAAAAAAAAAAAAGAAAAAAAAAAACATAGTCAATCATGCCATTTCCTACTTCTAAAGTTTGCCCTTCCACATTTGACTGTGCCCCAGAGAAAGCATTTTCATCAATCTTTACTATCTCAATTGGTTCATTCATCAGTCCCAATAATGGATCTATTGGATTTAGCTGCTCCTTTGTACACTCCAGCAGCATTTGAATTTACTGGTGCCACACTATAGTTCTAAAAGAGGACCACAATTGTTGGGAAGCTTTCTTTAATAGAAGAGAGGGTACTTGAACTGTCTCTGGGTGTCTGGGACCAGGGTGGTAGACAAGCACAGCTCCTTGACAGAGCTTTGATTGACTGTGGAGGGGCAAGAAAGCAGGAGAAGGTTGAGACAGGAGGAAAAAGCATCTAATATAAGCAGTGGAATATAAGGGGACTGCCATTTTCAGATGCAAATTGGATTCACCATGCTTGCCTTTGATCATGCTTTGTTTATCAGATGGAAGTTCCTGACTATTTCTCCTCTTTGCCAATCCAAATTCTGTACATCCACCAAGATGAACACAGCAAGCCCACTGGTCTTTCCATGAAAACTGCTTCAGTTATTTAGCTCTTCTAATTCTTTCCTTTTCACAGCACCTATTGTTTGTAGGAGGTGTTTGATTTGAGATTTTATTCAGTTTATCATTTTGTGATTTAGCTTTGTTTGTCAGTATTATTGTTTGAGATATGCAAGGCCCATCTCTTTCAAATAACATTAAGTTATTGAAGTATGGTGTGGGCCATATATATTTTTTAATATCACTACAGGGCTTAGCATATAGAAAGGGCCAAAGAGATACTTGGGATTATCTGAATGTAGATAGGATATCATATTTAATGTATATGAATTTATACATACTAGAAAATTTTCTTGAATATAGCAAATATTGTCTTCATTATAATAAAAGGTAATTTCCAAAGATCACAAATAAAACTTGATATGTGAAATATTGTTTTAATGAAATTTAACATTCTGCATATGTTAAAATATAAACACCCAAGTTCTTTAATCAGGCAAAAATTATGTTCAATATTACTTCCACTGATGTATTGTCAAGGACTTAGGAAACTTTGGTCTTGAAAGATTTCTCTTTTAGAAAAATTTACTGTATTTGCATCAGCAAAGCAATTTCAGTCTAGATGGTTAATCAGATCGTGAAAATAGCTTTTTTATGTAATTTTGACAATTTGATGGTACTCATTACACCGAAATTCTGACTGTAATATAGCATTTTATAACATCAAAAATACCACATCTTCTTTGCATTATTTAATACAATATCTCTGAAAGTACTTTCTGTGGACTGATGTTCATGGGTCTTACACAAAAAAAGTAATTCCTTAATCAAACAAGTTTGGGAAAGTTAAACAGGTCTCTCAGTGCTATATCTATATTAATGTGTATTTTCACACTCCAAAAGAAATATGAGATGTGATTATTAGGGATTAAATTATGTACCCCACAAAAGACATGTTCAAGCCTTAATCTGCATTCTTGTGGGTGTGAGAACAGTTGTAAATAGGACCTTTGAAGATGTTATTATTAGTTAAGGAGTTAAGGTATGGCCAAACTGAATCAGGGTGGGGTTTTTTCCCTTTAATTTTAAAGGAGCTTTAGATTACATAAATGTTACAGTACAATTATAGGGGATTCTTGTATACCCCCCTCCCCCACTCTCACTTTTTCCAATTAACAACATCTTTCATTAGTGTAGTACATTTGTTACAATTGATGAACACATATTGAAGCATTGCTACTAAGCATGGTCTATAGTTTACATCATGGTTTACACTTTGCACCGCACAATTTTATAGATTTTGACAAAAGGTATAATGGCTTGTACCCATTATTGCCATATAATGCAGAATGATTCCAATGTCTCAGAAATGTCCCATGTTATACCTATTCTTCCCTCTCCCTCTCCTCAGAACCTCTGGTGACCTCTGTCTTTATATCAATGTTACAAGTTCTTCCATTACTAAAAAAATAATGTCTACTTTAGTACACAGTTGCATTCCCCATTTATGTTTGTTCATTCCTCTTATCTTAATGATTTTGGGATGGTGATGCCCACTCTGCTTCTGACTGAGATGGGGCTTATATCTCATGGGGCAGATGGATGGAACTATCTTACTTGCAGTTGCACATACGTTCTGCTTTTTGTCCATCATCATCCTTCCATTAGTTTTCCTGGGTGAGTCTGATGAACTGGAGAGTAGGTGTTAGCTGCAACTCTGCTGAGATTCAGGGCTCAACCAGCATATGAACAGCTGGAAGATTTAAGTCTCTGGGACATATATTTAATGGTTATAGTGTTAATTATTGGTTCAAATAAATGAGATAGAAGAACTATGTGTAGGAAAATTATAAATTAGTGCAACTTTATTACATTGGGGGAGATGAGTAATCATATATTCCAAGGTAAGGTTCACTGAGGGGGTACCAATTTCCTGGGGTTGTCTGCCCTGCCTATAGTGTCCAGATGTCTCTAGAGTGCCCAGGAACACCCCTACCTGAGGCACCGTTTACTGTGGCAGACAGTGCAATCCCTCTGAGACGTGCATAAGCTTAACCTCTGGAATGACCTCCCAATTCACTTTGAAATCTCTTAGCCATAAAAGCTCATTTGCATTTAATATTTCCCCCTTTTGGTCTAGGTCTTTCTCCAAATGCATCATTAGTTGGTACTTGTTAATAATTCCTCAGTGCCAAGGAGGCTCATTCCTGGGAGTCATGTCCCACATTGGGGGGAAGGCAATGAATTTATATCCTGAGTTTGGCTTAGAGAAAGTCCACATTTAAGCAACAAGGAGGTCATTAGGAGCTAAATCTAGGCAATATATATTATTGGCCAAGTTTCGATTTCACAAGAACAAGGTTCATAAGTACAAGGATCAACATCAAGGGCCTGGTACATTGGTCTGCCCTCCTTTGCTAGGCACTGCCCATGTATTCCAGAATCTCACAGCTGTATGAGAGAAGGTAGCAGGACTTGCCAGGATGGAAATTCAATATTTCTTTGGTTATTCTGTGGGTCTCCACCCACTGAGACAATACCCCATGACCACACGAACACACCACACTCCATAGAGGCATACCCCAGGCACACACCCACACACACACATCCCCCCCCCCCCACTAACACCCTGGACCAGTGATCTTCCCCTACCACAGCTGCAACCCCTCTGCAACCCAAAACCTCCCCCAAAACAAAGCCAACAAAAAATCACAATAATAAAATAAAAAAGTAAACAACAAAAAATTTAAAAAAATTTTTTTCATTGTGCCTTTCATCACCATAAGATCTGTTATCTTTCATGTATACTGACAATTTCTTCTGTATGTTCCCCCAGTGTCTTTTTTTTTTTTTTCACTTTATTTCCAGAGAAGCTTCAGGTTACAGAAAAGTCACATAGAAAATGCAGGGGATTCCCATACATCCTATTCCCTCCTCCCCCCCACACTCATCCTCTCCTACCAATAACATCCTACATGAGTATGGTACATTTGTTACAATCGAGGAACCAAAGCGTTGCTACTAACCATGTTAGTGGTTTACAATAGGGTTTACCTTTTGTACCATATACTTTTATAGGTTCTGAAAAATGTACAATGGCCTGTATCCATCACTGCAAGATCATGCAGAACAACTCCAATGCCCCAAAGATGCCCCCATGTTCCACCCATTCCTCCCTCCACCTCCCCTCAGAACCTATGACAACCACTAAGTTTCAATTGTTGAAGAATAAGGTCCATAGTTACATGCACTAATATTGAGGGCATGACATACTGGTTTGTTTTCCTTTATTAGGTGCTGCCTATGTACTCGGGATGTGTTTGCTTCCCACTTGAGAATGAAGCAGGACTCCCCAGAATGGGAGTTTAATATTTTCTTGTTCATTGTGTGGGTCTCCACCCACTGAGATAATACCTTATGCCAAGATGAGCACATTCATATTCCACAGAAGCATGCCCCAGGTGTACCCTTTCCCACATATCCCCCCACCATTGATGCCCTGCACCAGAGACCCTTCCCTGCCATATGTGCGAAAAAAGCATTCTCACCATTGTAGTTTCAACCACAGACCTACAAATCCCCAGAGTTCACTTGTTCTTTCCTTCAGTCCTCCCTTCAGTTCCATGGATAGCCCTTCCCAACCCCCCCCCATGATGCTCACCCTCACATTATAGCACCATCGACCCCACTCACGTCCCTACACCACCATCACCCCCCTCTACTGCTGAACCACCCCCTTCCACCTAATCATGGGTTTTACCCATATTGAGCATCGGTTCACCCTGCTCTAATCCCTTTCTGTCACCTTTTAACATATCTTCCAAACTCTAGCTCTCTGAGTCTGCTCGATAGGCTTAGGTTATATCTGTGAAGTCATGCAATATTTGTCCTTTAGTGACTGACTTACTTTACTCACATAAGGTCTTCAAGATTTATCCATGTTGTCATGTGTGTCAATACCTCATTCCTTCTTACAGCTCAATAATATTCCATTGTATGTATATATCAGGTTTTGCTTATCCATTCCCCTCTTGATGGACACTTGGGTTGCTTCCAACTTTTTGCAATAGTGAATAATCCCACTATGAACATTGGTGCACATCTATCTGTTCGTGTCCCTGATTTCAATTCTTCTGGGTAGATACCCAGTAGTGGCATTGCTGGATCATACTACAATTCTCTAGTTAGCTTCCTGAGGAATCACAAAACCATCCTCCACCATGGCTGCACTGTTCTACATTCCCACCAGCAGTGGATGAGGGTTCCCATTCCTCCATATCCTCTCCAACACTTGTAGTTCTCTGTTTTTTTAAGAGCCACCAGTCTAATTGGTGTAAAGTGATAGTTTTGATTTGAATTTCCCTAATAGTTAGTGGTGTTGAGCATCTTTTCATGTGCTTTTTAGCCATTTGTATTCCTCCTTGGAAAAGTGTCTATTCAAGACTCTTGCATATTTTTTAAATGGGTTGTTTGTCTCTTTATTTTCAAGATGTAGGATTTCTTTATGTGTGCTGGATATTAGGCCCTTATTGGGTAGGTGGTTCCTAAATATTTTCTCCCAATAAGTAGGCTGCCTTTTCACTTTCTTGACAAACTCCTTTGAAGTGAAAAAGCTTTTAATATTGATGACGTCTCATTTATCTATTTTTTCTTTTGGTGCTCGAGCTTTGGGTGTAAAGTTTATGAAACCATTTCCTACTACAAAATCTTGTAGATGCTGCCCTACATTATTTTTTTGGGAGTTATATGGTCTTTGCTCTTATATTTAGGTTTTTAATCCATCTTGAATTAATTTTTGTACAGGATGTGAGATGGTGATTTTCTCTCATGCTTTTGGCTATGGATATCCAGTTCTCCTAGCACCATTTGTTGAAGAGGCCATTCTGTCCCAATTGATTGTGCTTGGTGGCCTTGTCAAATATTATTTGACCACATATGTGGGGATCTATATCAGAACTCAATTCAGTTCCATTGGTCAGTATGTCTGTCTTTGTGCCAATACCATGCAGTTTTGACCAATGTATCTTTGTAGTATGCTTTAAAGTCAGGTAGCATAACTCCTCCAGTTCTGGTTTTCTTTTTCAATATGGTTTTGGCTATCCGGGGCCCCTTGTCCTTCCAAATAAATTTCATAATTGGTTTTTCCTATTCAGTAAAAATGCTGTTGTAATTTTTATTGTGATTGCATTTAATCTGTAAATCTATTTGGGTAGGACAGACATCTTAATGATGTTTAGTCTTCTAATCCATGAACATAGAATATTCTTCCATTTATTTAGAGCTTCTTTGATTTACTTTCACAATGTTGTGAAGTTTTCTGTGTGCAATTCCTTTACATCTTTAGTTAAATTTATTCCAAAATATTTGATACTTTTAGCTGTTATTGTAAATGGAATTTTTTTCTTGATTTCTTCTTCAGATTGCTCATTATTAGTGTACGGAAATGCTACTGACTTCTGCATGTTGATCTTATATCCTGCCACTTTACTGAACTCGCTTATCAGCTCTAGAAGCTTTGTTGTAGATTTTACAGGGCTTTCTATGTACAGGATCATGTCATCTGCAAATAGTGAAATTTTACTTCTTCCTTTCCAATTTAGGTGCTTTTAATTTCTTTTTCTTGCCTAAGTGCTCAAGCAAGTATCTCTAACACAATATTCAATTAAGGTGGAGACAGTGGACTTACTTGCCTTGTTCCACACTTTAGAGGGAAAGCCTTTAGCATTTCACCATTGCGTGTGATGTTAGCTATGGGTTTTTCTTACACACCTTTTATCATGTTGAGAAGTGTCCTTCTATTCCTATCTTCTGAAGTATTTTTATCAAGAAAAGATGTATTTTGTCAAATGCTTTTTCTGCATCAATAGAGATGATCGTATGTTTTTTCCTGTTGTTTTCTTAATGTGCTGTATTACATTGATTGATTTTCTTTTGTTGAACCATCTTTGCATACCAGGGATGAAATCCACTTGATCATATTGTATGATTCATTTGATGTCTTCTTGAATATGATTAGCAAGTATTTTGTTGAGGATTTTAGCATCCAGTTACATTAGAGAGATTGGTCTGAGTTTTCTTTACTTGTGGCAACTTTATGTGGCTTTGGTATTAGGATGATGTTGGCATCATAGAATGAGTTAGGCAACGCTCCCTCCAATTCTATTTTTTTGGAAGAGTTTAAGCAGAATTGTTGTTAGTTATTTCCAAAATGCTTGGTAGAATTCACCTATGAAGGATTTGGTCCTGGGCTTTTCTTAGTTGGGAGGTTTTAGATGACTAATTCAATCTCATTACTTGTGATTGGTCTATTGAGTTCATTAATTTCTTCTTTCATCAGTGTAATTTCCTTGTGTTTTTCTAGAAATTTGTCCATTTCATCTAAGTTATCCATCTTGTTGGTGTACAATTTTTCAAAATATCCTCTTATGATACTCATTATATATGTGGGATCAGTGGTGATATACCCTCTCTCATTTTTTATTTTCTTTATTTGCATCTTCTCTCCTTTTTTTTTTTTCTTTGTTAATCTACATAAGGGTATGTCAATTTTATTAATCTTCTCAAAAAACCAGCTTTTGGTTTTGTTAAAAATTTCTAGTGTTTTTTTAATTCTCAATTTCATTTAATTCTGCTCTAATCTTTGTTATTTCCTTCTTTCTGCTTGCTTTGGGATTAATTTTTTTGTTCTTTCTCTAATTCCTCTAGGTGTGGAGTTAGGTCGTTGATTTTAGCTCTTTTTTCTTTTTAATATAAGCATTTATAGCTATAAATTTACCTCTCAGCACTACTTTTGCTGCATCCCATAGGTTTGATATGTTGTGTTCTCATTTTCATTAATTTCATAGTAGTAACTGATTTCTTTTCCAATATCCTCCTTGACCTACTGATTGTCTAAAAGTGTGCTGTTTATCTTCCATATCTTTATGACTATTCTGCCCATTGTTAATTACCAGCTTTATTCCATTGTGGTCAGAGAAATTACTTCATATAAGTTCAATCTTTCTAAATTCGTTGAAGCTTGTTCTGTGACCTAGTATGTGATCTATCCTGGAGAATTATCCATGTGCACTTGAGAAGATGCATATCCAGCTGTATTTGGGTGTAATGTTCTGTATATGCTTATTAGGTCTAGATCCTCTAATGTATTATTCAAGGTCTCTGTTTCTTTATTGACCCTCTGTTGAGATGTTCTGTCTAATGTGATAATGGTATATTAATGTCTCCCACTATAATTGTAGCAGCATCTATTTCTCCTGTTAGTTTTCCCAATGTTTGCCTCATGTATTTTAGGTCACCCTGGTTGGGTGCATAAATATTTATGATTGTTTTTTCTCCTTGATAGATTACCCCTTTTATTTATAGTGTTCTTCTTTGTCTCTTACAATAGTTTTGCATCTAAAGTCTATTTTGTCTAATATTAGTATAGCTACTCCCGTCCTTTTTTGATTATTGTTTGTATGTAAAATCATTTTCCAACCATTCACTTGCAACCTCCTTACATCCCTGGGTCTAAGGTGAATTTCTTTTAGACAACATATAGATAGGTCGTATTTCCTTATCCATTCTGCCAATCTGTGTCTTTTTTTTGGAGAGTTTAATCCATGAACATTCAATATTATTATTGTCAAGGCAGTACTTATATTAACCATTTTTTATTTAGGTTTATATATGTTATATTTTGTTTTTATTTCTCATTTTATCTTTCTAGTTATATTTACTAATAACCTTCCTTTCTACTCTCTCCTCCAACCCTCTTTCTCCTATTTTTTTCCTTTTAAACCTGCAGAACTCCTTTTAGTATTTCTTCCTTTTTTTATTTTTTTATTTTTTTATTTTTTTAAGGTACCAGGGGCTAGGGATTGAACCCAGGATCTGGGTTCAAACACTGAGCCACGTTGGCTCCCCTGAGTTGGTTTTTTCACTTGTTTTGCTTGTTGTTGTTGTTTGTTTGTTTGTTTGTTTTAGGAGGCACTGGGAACCCAATCCTGGACCTCTCATGTGGGAAACAGGTGCTCAACTGCTTGAGCCACATCTGCTCCCCTAGCATTTCCTGTAGGGCAGCATTCTTGTGACACACTCTCTTAATTTCTGTTTATCTGTGAATATTTTGAACACTCCCTCAGTTTTGAATGACAGCTTTGATGGATACAGAATTGTTGACTGGCAGTTTCTTTTTTTTTTCTTTTAGCACCTTAGCTATGTCATACTACTGCCTTCTTGCCTCCATGGTTTCAGATGAGAAATAAGCACTTTAGAGTGGGTTTTTCTCTTTTTTCTTTTCCCTTTTTTCATTTTAAAGAAGCTCTAGATTACATAAATGCTACATCAAAAATATAGGAAATTCCCATATACCACACCCTCTCCCCCTCCCATACTTTCACTCATTAGCAACATCTTTCATTAATGTGGTACCTTCATTAAAATTAATGAATACTTATTGAAGCATTGCTACTAGCCATGGTCTATAGTTTACATTATGGTTTACACTTTGCATCACTCGATTTTATAGGTTTTGACAAAATGTATAATGGCTTGTATCTGTCATTGCAATAATCATGCAGGACAATTCCAATGTCCCCAAAATGACTCATGTTACACTTATTCTTCCCTCTCCCTCCCCTCAGAACCTCTGGTGGCTGCTGCCTTTACATCAATGATACAAGTTCTTCCATTGCTACAATAATAATAAGTCTACTTTAGTTCATAGTTGCATTCCCCTCTTATGTTTGTTCATTCCTCAATACTGAGGATTTTAGGATGGTGGTGCCCAGTCTGTTTCTGATTGATAGGGGGCTTAGATCCCATGAGGCAGATGGATGGAACTGTCTTGCTTCAGTTGTAGATACTCTCTGTTTTTTGGTATGGGTGTTGTCCATCATGATCATTTTGTTAGTTGTCCTGGGCGAGTCCAGTGGATTGAAGAGTAGGTGTTGCAACTCTGCTGAAGTGTAGCTCAGTGGTTGAATGCCTGCTTTGCATGTACAAGATCCCAGGTTCAATCCCTGGTACCCCCTGAAAAAAAAGGTATAAAGATTAGAGTGGGTTTTAATCTGTATGACTGGATGCCTTATAAAAAGAGGAAATACAGATGAAGTCAGTAGTAACCAGAAGTCAGAAGAGACAGAAAGGAGAGAAAGATTGCCATATGTTGGAAGGTTGCCATTATGAAAACACTACTGCCTCCGGGAGAAACCTTGGCCTGAAGACCTTGATTTTGGACTTCTAGCTTTCAATACTGTGAGACAATAAATTACTGTTGTTCAAGCCAACTCATTATGTGGTATTTGTCATAGCAGCCCTGGCAAACTAAGATAATGATGTTTTCCAAACTACTTCAAACCATTTGTTCTGGGGAACAAATAAATTGCATAAATGTTACAAGACAAACTGGAAGGAGCTCTGAACTTGAAGTCAGACAACTTGGGTTTGCATTCCATTTTCCATTCCATTCCATTCCATTCCATTCCATTCCATTCCATCCCATTCCATTCCATTCCATTCCATTCCCTTACTACTTTCTTATTCCTTTTTTAATTTATGTACTGTGTAATCCTGAATAGTTCAACTTCTTTGTCTCATTTTACTCATCTATTAAAATGGAGTGTGATAACTTGTCGTCATAACAGCCACCATCAATTCCTTCCCTCCCTATATGTACAAGCCCTTCTTCCATATAGAGATGTAATCAATTCCCCCACTTCCTGGGATCTGGACTGGTTTTATGATTCACTTTTGGCAAATAGAATATGGTAGAAATTACCCTGGGTGACTTCCAAGGCTAGGTTATAAGAAGCTTGCAACTTCCATCTTGGACTCTTGGAACACTGACTCTAGGAGGAGCCAATTATCATGTTAGAGGAAGCTATGTTGTGAGAATCTCCAAGCTAGCCATAGGGAGAGGCTGCATGTAGAGAGAATGATACCTAGACAGGTCCATCTCTTCCAGATATGCAAGCATACACCAGACATGAGTGTATGATGAGTCATCTTAGACATTCCAGCTCCAACAGAAGCAATGTGGAGAAGAATCAATGAACCAAATCAACAGCTAGAGTCACAGTCCCAGACTTATAGCCCCAGAAGAGCCAGACCAGCCTTCTGCAGCCACTCAAGCCACTTCAGCTGAGACCATAGTCATTGTGGAGCATAGATGAACCATCCCTGCCAAGCCCTGTCTGAATTTCTGAACCAAAAATTATGTGTGAACCTAATACAATTATTGTATTGATCCACTAAGACTTGGGGTCATTTGCTATGTAACCGTTGATAACTGGACAGGCTCAGTGGATAAATAAATGTGTTTACCTTCATATTTGAAAGGAAGAGGGTGCTCATTAAAGTTAACTTCCTTCTTATTTTTCCTAAAGGACATCCATCATGTGACATATATGCCAAAGATGGCTGATTTTCTTATGCACCTCCTAATGTTGAAGGAAAATAAAGGTGATGACAGAAGAAAATTCAAGAGTCCAAATATCCGAAACACTGAAAATGTGTATACCTTTAGGTGAAGGAAGGTCTGCTTAAAAATTGACCAAAACCCCGTCATTCTAAATAAGGACTGTAAATCGTCCTCCTCTAGTTTCCATACATATCTTGCATTTTTATAATATGTCTGCAAATGATTATGTTTTAAATTTTTTCATTCTAGCAACATATATACAACCTAAAATTTCCCCTTTTAACCACAGCCACATATGTAATCAGCCCAAGTAGAAACTCTGTACATTTTAAGCATTAACTCCCCATTTCTTATCCCCACCACTGCCGCAGGTAAACTGCAGTCTAGATTCTGACTTCATGAGTTTGATTATTCTAATTATTTCATATCAGTGAGATCATGCCATATTTGCCCTTTTGTGCCAGGCTTATTGCACTCAGCATGATATCTTCGAGGTCTATCCATGAAGCACTTCATTCTTTTTACAGTTAAATAATATTCCATTGCATGTATATATCATATTTTATTTATCCGTTCTTCAGTTGATGGACACTTGGGTTGCTTCCATCTTTTGGAAATTGTGAATAATACTGACATGAACATTGATAAGCAAATTTCTGTTCGAGCCTCTGGTTTCAATTCTTTTGGGCATATACCTTAAAGTGGGATTGCCAGGTCTTATGGTAATTCTATATCTACCTTTCCAAGGAATCCCTAAACTGTCTTCCATAGAGGCTGCACCGTTTTACATTCCAACCAACAATGAATGAATGTTTCTATTTTTCCACATCCTCTTCAACACTTGTATTTTTAAAATTTATTTAGTAGCCATTCTAGTGGGTGTGAAATGGTGTCTCATTGTGATTTTGATTTGCATTTCCCCAATAGCTAGTGATGTTGAACATCTTTCTATGTGCTTTTTGGTCATTTGTATATACCATTTGGCGAACTGTCTATTCATTTCTTTTGCCCATTTTTAAATGGGTTGTTTGTCTTTTTATTGTTCAGTTGAAGGATTACTTTACATATTCTGGATATTAAACCCTTATCAGATAGGAGGTTTCCAAATATTTTCTCCTACTGAGTAGGTTTTCTTTTCACTTTTTTGATAAAGTCCTTTTATGCACAAAAGTTTTTAATTTTGAGGAGGTCCCATTTATATAATTTTCTTTTGTTGCTTGTGCTCTGGATGTAAAGTCTTTGAAACCACTGCCTAGCACAAGATTCTGAAGATGCTTCCCTATATTTTCTTCTTAGATTTAGGGCTTTGAACCATTTTGAGTTAATTTTTGTATATGGTGTGAAATAAGGGTTTCCCTTCATTCTTTTGCGTATAGATATCCAGTTCTCCCAACACCATTTGTTGAAGAGAAGAGACTATTCTTTCCCAATTGAGTGGACTTGGCAGCCTTTTCAAAAGTCAGTTGCCCATAGATGTCTAGTTCTATTTCTGAACTCTCATTTTGATTCTATTGGTTTATATATCTATCCTTTTGCCAGTACCATGCTGTTTTGGTCACCTTTTCTTTTCTTGCCTAATTGCTCTGGCTAGTAGTTCTAGTACAGTGTTGAATAACAGTGGTGGCAGTGGGCATCCTTGTCTTGTTTCAGATCTTACAGAGAAAGCTTTCAGTGCTTTACCATTGAATATGGTGTTAGCAGTGGGTTTTTCGTATATGTCCTTTATCATATTGAGGAAGCTTCCTTCTATTCCTATTTTCTAAGTGTTTTTATAAAAAATGGAAGTTGGATTTTGTTAAATGACTTTTCTGCATCAATTAAGATGATCATGTTTTTTTCCCCTTCATTCTATAAATTAATTAATTAAATTAATTGATTTTCTTATGTCAAACCACCCTTGCATAACTGGGAAAAATTGTATTTGATCATCATGTATAATTCTTTTAATGTGCTGTTGGATTTGATTTGCTAATATTTTGTTGAGGATTTTTGCATCTATATTCATAAAGGCTATTGGTTTGCAATTTTCTTTTTCTGTGGTATCTTTATCCATCTTTGGCATTAAGGTGATGCTGGCCTTATAGACTGAGTCAGGTAGTGGACCATCCTCTTCCATTTTAGAAGAGTTTGAGTAGTATTGGTATTAGTTCTTCTTGGAATGTTTGGTAGAATTCATCTGTGTAGCCATATTGTCATGGGCTTTTCTTTTTGGAAAGTTTTTTTTTTTTTTAATTAATTTATTTTTTATTGTCAGTAAAATCAGGAACTTAACCTCACACCTGAGTGAACTAGAAAAACTAGAGAAACAGAAAGTGAGAGAAAGGAAGGAAATAATAAAGAGTAGAGTGTAGACAAATGAAATAGATAATAGTAAAACAGAGAGAATCAATGGAATTGAAAGTTGATTCTTAAGGAGTGTCTTGGCTATTTTTGCATTAAGTTTTTTACATATTTAAAAAATCATTTTGCCAAGTTACACACATGCACACACTCAGATACATGCTGGATTTTGATTGGAATTCTATTGAATTTGTCAAAGAATTGGTGAAAAAGTTATATTTTCACAATATTGAGTCTTCTTAATTCATGAATGATTGTTCAAGATAAAGGGGGACATGTTGTAATGATAAATGGACAAACTCAGAAGAAGTTATTGTAATTCTAAATTTGTATGCACACAATAATATAGCTTCAAAGTACATGAATCAAAATTATACAGAAAGACATCCATAATCATAGTAGGAAACATTAACATTTCTATCTGTACCTGATAGTACAAGCAAATGAAAAACTCAGTAAGGCTATAGGGGACCATGATAACAAAATTTACACAATTTACCAAACTTGAGCATATTCTGGGTCTTATAGCCACTTGTCACTCAAATATTAAAGAATTTAAATAATTCAAAATATCTCTCACAGAGTAGAATTAAGCTTGAAATCCATAACAAAAAGTTTACTAGACAAAACAAAAAGAACTTAAAAAAAAGTTTACTAGAAATATGGGGGAGTAAACAATGTACTTCTCTACTGAACATTGCTCAGAGAAGAAATAACAAAAGAAATTAGAAAGTTTTTTTAATTGACTGATAATGAAGATATGACCTCAATATCTGTGACAGGCATCTGTAACAAGGCTTTAGAGGGAAATTTGTAGCTTTCTTTACATATATTAGGAAAGAATTTAAAAAAATGAATAAAGGCCAAAGTTCCATGACCTAAAAACCTAGAAAAAAGACCATGAAATCTAATTCAAAAGAAATAGAAAGAAGTAAAAATAAAGATAATCGGAAAAATTAATAAAGTAGAAAATAAATGCTAGAAAACATCTACATAGTCAAAAGTTAAGTCTTTGAAAACAGTAACAAAGTTAATAATCAGTCAGCAAAACTAATCAAGAAAAAGAAGAGAAAACATATTACTGATATGAGGAATGAAACATTGGACATTCACTATAGAACTTACTGATGTTAAAAATATAATGAGGTCAGGGAGCAGATGTAGCTCAAGTGATTGAGTGCCTGCTTCCCATGTACAAGGTCCTGGGTTCAATCCCTGGTGCCTCTTAAAAAAAAAAATATATATATATATATATATATATAAAATAAGGATATTGTTTAAAAAGCTCAATGTTAATACATTTGATGTTTAAATGAAATGGAAAATTCCTTAAAATCACAATTTACCAAAACTAATGCCCAAAACATATGAAATTCTGAATACTTAATAAAGCAATTAAATCCACTATTAAAAGCCTCACCACACAGAAAACTCTAGATCCAGGTTACTTCAATTGTGGGTTGTGCCAAAAATTTAAGGAATAAATAACACCAACCTTATGCAAACTCTTTCAAAGAACAGAAGAAGAGCGAATGCTTCCAAATTCATTTTATTATTAAAAGCTGGACATGACATTTTGGGTAATAGAAACTGTGGTAAATAGGCATTTAGTATAAGGTTTCTTGTTAATCTGACTAGGAGTTTGACTGTATTTAATGTTTGCTGTAGCTGTAGATGCCAGAGGCTTCAAATTCCTCTGGAGTCCTTTTTTTTGCCTCCTCTATTGACTTTGAGCTTCCCTAAATACTCCTGCTTAGAGAGGGACTACATCTTGCAGCTCTTTCAGCTGTAATCCAGTGTTATTGTATTGGATTATATTTGTTATGGAGAACTCTCTTGCCATATTTCACAATGATTTCTCTTTCCCGTCTCCTGCTGGAGCCATGAGGGGATTTTTTTTTTTTTTTTTTTTGGTTCTTCACTGAGAGAATTTGGTGGGGTTTCTGGAGGTAAAAACCCACAAAAGTATTGGGACTTTAAGACTGCAGCCCTGGGATTTTCTCATTCTCACGCCAGTCCAGACTTACCCTCCAACAATTCTTCAAGAATTACCATTTAAGTATTCTTACCAGTTTATGGCTCCAGCAGCTTCTACTCCAGGTAAGCATATATCAGCTTCAACACTCTGGATTCACCTGTTTCTCCAGATTTGGTGGTGGTGGGGGGTTGTCCTGTGATCTCAGTTTTCTGTTGGGTCTAAGGAAAGTCATTGACTTTCAGTTTGTTCAGTTTTTTCTTGTAAAGATGGGAATGACAACTTCAAGCTCTGAATTTAAAACCAGAAGTTTCCAATTCATTTTATGATGTGAGTATAACATTGATAAAAAAAAAAAAAAAAAACCTGAAAAGGACTTTACAAGAAATGAAAATTCATGTCACTCCATCTAATGAATATAAATGCAAATATGCTAAACAAATTGCTAGCATATAAAATCCAGAGATATGTACAAAAGCTAATGCATCATGACCGAGTAAGATTTATTCCAAGAAAGCAAGGGGTTTAACATTTGAAAATCAATGTAATTCAGCATATTAAAAAAAAAAACAGAAAATCCTATGCTCTATAATCCTCAAAAATATAAGTCATTAAAGTCTTTCCAAGATTCAGCTGGTATTTTTTTAGCCTTCTCAGAAGATGTTGGCTTCCTTTCCTCCAGAAGAGTTATGGTTGACTTTGACTGTGACACCAATCTAGTTGGTGAAGGTTAGGATGAAATTTTGGTTGCCATTGATGCAAGCAGCATGGAACTGAGCTACATTATGTAGAAAGAACAGCTTGAGGAAGTTACAACTTAAATATCTGTGGGGGTACGGGGGTGGGTTGAGAGGAGGTCCCAGTGAGAAGCGAGCTCATTTGTACCACAGAATTCCTGAGATAATCAGCACTTTAACTGCTGTATGACAACCGATTTTATGAATAAGCCAAAGGACAAATATTTCTAACCAAAGAATGGTTAAATATGTATATCATCTTCTTGGAAAAATCCACTTGTACAGCATGCCAAGGTCTCAAAGTGATCACACTCAAAACAGAGTGTCCTCAATCAGACCCCTCCATCTGACTGCCCTCAGACTCCAAATTACCCAGGACTGGAGACTTGGTCTCTTGTGAATTCTCTTCCTCCTACCCTACATATTATCATTTATCCTCAAAACTTGTACATTCATTACCTTTTCCATTATCAATGCTATCTTGGTTTCGGTTCCTGAATGATAAAGTAAAGCCCATCCTAAAAATATGTGTCCACAATTTAACCAAATGAAGTGTATTTGGTTAATTAATTTGTTGTTATAAATTTGTATTTGGTTAAGAATTATTATGGAGATGGAGGCAGAAGCAATGTAACAAGAAGTGAGCACCTGTCAAGTCAGTTGAGGTCACTGGCTGGGCTAAAGACCAAGAAGAGGACATTCTTCATTGTGAAAAAGAAAACTTAACCTCTCATTTCTTAACAATCCTCCAGGTCATCCCAAGGCCACCCCTTGAAACAGCTACCCAGTGCCAATCTTAATCCTCATGTGTCTTACTACCAAGCCTTAGACAAACCCATACCAGAACCCACAACTATTAGTTCCATTTGAGTACACCCCATTCTGATGAACATGCAACTTTTACAGCTCAGAATTCCTAACACTGACCACTCTCTTGATCAATAGTATGACTTTTATGTCCAGTACTAGGCCAAGCATTTAAGTTCCCACCTTGTAGACTTTCCTCATTCAGGAGCTGCTTTTAATTCTGACACTGTTAAATTTTAGCCAACTAATTCTTGAAACACTCTCTTCCCGACATTATGTACCTCTGGTTTCCTCTTACCTCTATGTAGGAGGTGTATCCTCCAGTGCAGATTTTCTCAAGACTTAGTCTGTCTGAGGCCCCCTTTTCTTCTCTATAACACTTCCTAGGAGGCAAACACATCCATATTCATGGCTGATTATTAAAAAATGGTATATCCCTATCCCAAACCTCTCCTTTAAGATTCAGATTAGTATATCCAACGTCCTACTTAGCATCTTCCCTTTCAAGTTTCAAAGACACTTCAAATTCAACGTGCCCAAATCTAACCTTATGCTTTCACCCCAAAGTCTGGCTTCCTGTTTCTTACCTTAGTCAGAAGTGCCACCAAATTGGACATGATAGAAACCCAGGACTCATCTTTGGCACTTCAATCTCTTTTACTCTTCATATCCAATCCATCAACAAGCCCTGACAATTTTCCCTCCTATACACATACATTTGCATCCATCTCCTCTGCTAGTCCAAGCCACAATAATTTCTTGCCTTGATTATTAAAATAGTCTCTTCAAAGGTTTCTTTGAATCCAGGCTGTCCTTTTCCAACCAATTATCAAGAAACCACACAGAGTAATCACAAAATGAGAATCTGTACACGTAGTATCTCCTCAAATAAGCTTAATTGGCTACCCATTTTTCTGAGCCTAAAATTATACAAATGAAAGTGATATGATTTTCAAGACCTTGGTAATATGCAACTTCTTCTACCAGCCATCTTCCCCTCACTCCTTATTTCTATGCCTTGATATGCCATAATATCTTTGCCACAGGGCCTTTGCATAACATTGTTTCCTTCTTCCAAATCCTTCAGAGTTCAGGTCAAACATCACTTCCCAAAGAAGCTAAGTAGAAATGCATTTCTATACCACATCAGGGTAAGGTCAAAAGAGGACCCCAGAGCAGGAAAGGGGTGGGAGATTTGTAGGATCTTTTTCGTCATTCTTCTCTATATCTCTTTTATACTTTGACCGTTTTTAGCTCACCTTTCCAAAGCCCCCATCATGTCTTCATATCCCCAGAAGTCATAACCCCATACTTTGAGACACACAGATTTGCAGTTCTGCATCTTTGCCAATTTCTGGTTGACAACTGACTTAAGTTCAAGATACAAAGAAAAGTGTATCAGTCCTTCCATTGTCCCCATTTACCTGGGATCAAGCAGTTGTTATTCTTATAGAATTTGGAGAGTGGAAACCAAAAAGTTTCTTTTTTCAGCCATTGTGGACACAGATCTTCAACAGTTCAAGGTTGATTCTCAATTTAGAATTGCTGAATTTGGAGTGATTGCTTAGTTTGACAAACGCACTATTCTGAATCTAATATTTAGAACCTACATATCTTCCCATTCACAAAATACTACAGACTATGACTGCTGTTCAGCTTGGAAAGTTTAATAGTGGCTTTTAAAAACTTTAAGTCATTCTGACTTTGACCCTCTCCAGCCAAAGTTATAACCAATGTATTTTACTTCAGCAAAACTTATTTACCATTTCTGCCGATGACAGTCTTTCTTAAATTTCTCTTGGATTCTCTCCAGAATTTAGTATTTAAACTTCCATTTATGGGAACACATCTTGCTAATTGTGCCCTTCTTTGGATAAGTCACATGAGCTGCATTGCTAAGTTGTAACTACACCTTCAGTTGCTGCTGAACTGCCCAAAGCAGGAAAATGAAATTGTACCAATATGCTCCAGAAATGGAAGAATGGTGCAAAAACTCTTAGATTTAATTAAATGTTAGTTTTCAACCATTTATGGTTATTTTTTCCTTCTTAATGAGAATATTCTGACTTTTAACGAGAATTTAACAATCCCAGGAGTTTTGGCAGGGTATGAACAGAGTGAAGGTTTTAGTGTCCACCGAATGTAGGCTCCCAGACTCCGTAGAGCATTCTACTTGTGGCAAAAACCCACATTAGTTGCTTGGTTCACTGTTTCAATGTGCCTTCAGGAGAAATACTAAATAAATAAATAAATAAATAAATAAATAAATAAATAAATAAATGTTACCATTGTACAGGTTAAACTATATCTCTGTGTTATATCCTTCTACATTCTCTTTAGTTTGAAGCAATTGGTTGGTCTACATATGTGTTTCGGGTAGCTTTACTATTAATCTACTGTGTGAAAGATGAAATTTAGTGGTTGCAAGAAATAGAACTTTCTTTGGGACAGCTGATAAATGAGACTCATTCATGACTCATGGACTTCATTAAAATCACAGTGCATGTGTCTTCCTCTGATGGAAAGGCTGGACTGGGGTGAATCGTCTACAGGTGCTGAAGCACTCAGGCCAGATTCCTCATTCCATTGTCACATTTTCTCATAAGTCTACATAGGTATGCCTGCAACATTAAAACACACTACCCTGTTCACGGAAGTTGATCATCTGCTTCCTTGAGTTGATCTTAGTTATTTTAGGGAGAGGACAAGTTTTCTGCTTGCTATAATCTAAGGCTCAAATCCATAGACCATACTCACATTCAGCTTGAGAAGACACTACCTGATTGTAGAAAACCCCTTTACCTAATGAAAATGTTAAAATCTAAGAGCCCAGAATAAGGGAGGAGGAAATCATGGAGGGAGCATTCTCAAGACTAGCTTTTCTGCTTGCCAAGTAATCATACACAGGTAAAGGTAACATAAATATATTTTCCCTGGCAGATAAGCTGCTACTACCAATGCCAAAGTGGAAAACAAGACTTGGACTGTTGAAGCAAATAAAGAAATGTTAGTAATTACAGCACCGCTAAAACTAGGGATCGTGCCAACTTGCAGGTTATAGGGATGACTTCATGTGAAGCCAGAAGGAGGTATCATTACTTTAGATTCAAATTCTGAGCACAACAGTTAAAAACTAGAAATAACATCCTTTGCAGATTTAAATTTCAAATTGGTAGTGAAGTAAGTCACTTTGTTTTTCATGCTGATTCACCCAGAACATGCCAAAGAAAGTACCAGTAAAATTATTCACGAAGGTTTTGATAAATAAAGCAGAAGACAGGATGATTGGTTTTTGAGGCTTTCCTGAGTTATTTCTCCAAACTCCTCAATTTGGAAGAGAAATCTGCACTCATTCATGTTCTGAAGGTCAGGATAGACTAGCTATGACTTTTCCAGGAAATGAGTAATAGTAAGACCAGGGGACTCATTTCTGGAGGCCTGGAGGAACTTTTCATCCAGAACCTGTAGGTGGGGTTTTCCCACCAAAAGCCTTCAGGGAGTTCCAGAGGCATGTGCAGACTTGAGATGGGAATGGCCAGCTTAACACAAGCTCACCCAGAGGCTTTGTCAACTCTTTCAGCCCTTACTCTGGTTTTCCCCACCCAGAGCATATGGCCTTTTACATTCCTTCTCATCCCTTCCTTCTCTTACTTTTGGCTCATTTTCCAACCACTCCTCCCTACTAACTCCAAGCCTTAAGGTCCATGTGTAAACCTGAGAATTCTTGGATAAGCATCACTTAGAACTCTACCTTTCTGGAAAACATGAAGGCAGACTGCAGTTACATGCTCTTTGTAAGACTTGCATCCAATCTACAGCCATGGAGCCCTCATAAGAATCATTGTTGGGAGGGGGACACATTCATAATTTTTTAGAAATTTGCATTCTATTTAGTAAGAAATTTACAGTTTTAATGTTAAAAATGCAGTTAAGTGGACTGTGTGGGAGAAGATACAGTCACTGCCCACTAAGGTTGTTTGGTTTAGTGAAGAAGAAAGATAAGAAGAACAGTAATTACAATATAGTGCCGTCAAGACTATGAGAAAGCTATGTGTATTCAGTCAATATGCCATGGGTAGTAAAAGGAAGGTTGCCACGAGTTGTAGATCCAATTCTTGGAGTCTTAGAAGATAAGTAGGACTTAATTAGGAGATGGTTTATATATATATATTTGTGTGTGTGTGTATGATACTTTCATTGCATCATGAACTCTTCTTCATTGCTCTCCTTCTAGTCATTCAATATTTCTCTTTCCCACTAGATTGTAAGCTACATTAGCCTAAGAACTTTGTCTCTTCTGTTTATCAAAGTAGCTCCATCATTTAGCACATAGGAGGTACAAAATAAGTGTTGGGTGAACTAATGAGTGAAGATATTTTATATGCAAATACATAGGGCCAAAAAAGGCAGGGAATTGCAAGTAATTCGGTTTGGAGTATGTGAAATATAGCAGGAAATGAAACTAGAGAATTAAGCAGGGCCAGATTATTCAGGGCCTACAGAGAAATGGAATGGCTGAACTTACCTCTTAGGAAGACCACCTTTTTGGCAATGTGGGAGACAGGTTGGAGTCGGGGCACTGTGCAAACCAGCAGGTTCTCTGTGCTATTCAAGGTGGGAAGGATTCAAGGTAGCATCAAAGAGATAGAAATGAGATGTTGGATTCAAGAAATACAAACTAAAATTAAAAGAACTTAGGCTTCATTGAATGTAAGTGATCATGTCATGGATGCAATCTGCTGGAAGATATAACACAGAAGACTCAGAAAATGGTTCAATTTTCTTATCTGTAACAGCATAACTTCATTCAGGTCTCCCTATATTTTGGTCAGAGCAGTCATCTGTATGTCTTCTGACCAGGGATGATTTTAAGGGCTCAGAGTTATTGTGAAAACAATGTTCCTGTTTGGGGATATCCAGAAAAGAACAATATGGGTTTGTGCAATAGTAACTGAAAACCAGGAGTTTGGAGCCAAACAGCACTACCCCATGTGCAGCCAATCCATGAGCTATAATGTTGGGTGGTATTTTGGTTTGCTAAAGGCTACCAATGCAATATACCAGATATGGGTTGGCTTTTATAATGGGAATGTATTAAGTTAAAAGCTTACAGTTCTGAGTCTGTGGAAGTGTCCAAATCAAGGCATCATCAAGAGATACTGTCTCACCAAATTGCAGCTGTGGGCAATCAGGCACAAGGTTCATCTCTCTCCTTTCCTGCAGGCCTCATGTCTTGCAGCTTCTCGGGGACCTCTTTTGATGCCCATGTGCTCTGCTGATTCCAGCCTCTGGGACCTCTCTCTTGGTCTCTTAGGGTTTCTCTGTCTCTGCAGCTTTTTTCAGTGTCTTAGGATTTTATTCCTTTGTTTATAAAGGACTCCAGTAAAAGGATTAAGACTCACCCTGGTTCATGCCCTATTGAAGTGATCTAATCAAAAAGGAGGTCCTTTAATTGCATCTTATCAAAAGCTCCCATCTACAGTAAGTTTACATGCACAGGAATGGGTTAGCTCAAAGGACATGATCATCTGGGGTCCACTCAGTGTCAAACCGCCACAGGTGGGAAAGGATCTTATAATGGGTCCTTTAGTTGCCCAGGTGTCTGGAAAGAGAAGGCAAGGCCATGCTGTCTGAGAAAAGTGAGCCAAAGATCCTTAAAGACCTTCTTCTCCTAAGTTTTTCTTTGAGATTTCATTTTGGGTTAATTTTATTGAATCTCAAAACCTCAGCTAATGTGGTCACCTTGATGGGAAATGAGAAAAATCCACCAAAGGAATTTTTCTGCCAAACCTGGGACTGAATCTATATAGGCAGTGATGCACAATTAGTTTTTTTTTTTTTTTACAGAAGTTGTAGGTTTACAGGATAATAGTGCATAAAATACAGAGTTCTCATATACTACCATTTTATTAACACCTTGCATTGGTGTGGGACATTTGTTGCAATTGATGATAGCACATTTTTATACTTGTGCCATTAATTAAGTCCGTGGTTTAACTTAGGGTTCACTCTTTCGGTCAGTGTAGTTACATGCAATTATTAAAATTTTTATTCTAACATTTCCCCTTTTAATCATATTCAGATATATAACTTGGTGTTGTTAATTGCATTCGCAATGTTGTGATACAATTTATCACCATCCATTACCAAAACATTTCCATCATTCCAAATAGGAACCTTGTACATTTTAAGCCCTGATTTCCCATTCCCTATCCCCACCCATCCTCTGGTAACTCCATCTTCTGGTAATCTTCTTCAACACTTGTTATTTTCCATTTTTTATAATAGCATCCATTCTAATGGGTGTGAATGGTATCTCATTGTAGTTTTTGCTTACATTTCCCTCATGGCTAATGATGTTAAACATCTTTCATATGTGCTTTCTGGACATTTATATATCTTCTTTGGAGACATGTCTGTTCAAGAATTTGCTCATTTTAAATTTGAGTTGTCTTTTTGTTGTTAAGTTGAAGAATTTCTTTATATATTCTAAATATTAATCCTTTATTGGATATATGGTTTCCAAATATTTTCTCCCATTATGTAGATTGTCATTTTACTTTCATGATAAAGTCTTTTGAAAGTCCCATTAGTGGCTCCCTGCCACTGTTTTGACTACTTAAATAAGGGAATATTAAAGTTTTAGGAAAAATTAAACTAAAATTCAGAGAAGATCTGTGAAATAAAACTACTCAGCAAGAGAGAAAAATTGATCAACAAAGCAAAATCATCAACATTAGTAGATGCCTAGGTATCAACAAAAGATAATAACCCACACTAAGAAACAGGAAGATATTGCCCAGTCAAAGGAACAAGTCAAGAATCTAGATGAGATTCAGGATTCAAGACAACTAATAAATGATGTTCAAACAAACATCCTTAATCAATTTAAAGAGATGAAGGAAAATAGGACTAGAGAGAGAAAAGATATTAAGGTGACACTGTGTGAGCATAAAGAACAATTTGAGAGTTTGCAAAAGAAAGTAACAGAGCTTATGGGAAAGAAAGACACCATGGATGAGATTAAAAATACATTAGAGGCATAGAACAACAGATTTAAAGTGTTAGAAGAATGAATAAGTGAATATGAAGTCAGGGCATTTGAAATTGAAAAGATAGGAGACGAGACAGAGAAAGAATGCAAAAACTTGAACAGGGACTGAATGACAACTTGAAACACACAAACATACATATTATAGGTTTCCCAGAAGGAGAAGAGAATGGAAAAGGGGTAGAAAGAATATTTAAGGAAATACTGACTGAAAAATGTCCAATCCTTATGAAAAATGTGAATATCAGTGTTCAAGAAGGACAACATACCCCAAATAGAATAAATCCTAATAGACCTACTCCAAGCCATCTACTATTCAGAGTGCTGAAGGCCAAAGATAAAGAGAGGATTTTGAGAGCTGCAAGAGAAAAGCAATGTATTACTTACAAGGAAGCCTTAAGGCTAAGTGCCAATCTTGCTTCAGAAACGATGGAAGCAAGAAGGCAGTGGCACAGTATATTTAAGACACTGAGAGAGGAAAACTGCCAGCCAAGAATTCTTTATCCAGCAAAACTAACCTTTAGAAAGGAAGACGAGATTAAAGTCTTTACAAACAAACAAAAGTCCTTTGAGGAACAAGTTTTTAATTTTGATGAGGTCTCATTTATCTATATTTTCTTTTGTTTCTTGTCCTTTGAATGTAAAAGCTAAGAAACCATTTTCTAACACAAGGTCTTGAAGATGCTTCCCTAAATTTTTTTCTAGAAGTTCGATAGTTCTAGCTCTTATATTAAGGTCTTTTATCTATTTTGAGTTAATTTTTAAAATATCATGTTAGGGAGAGGTCTTCTTCTTCTTCTTCTTCTTTTTTTTTTTTTTTGCAAATGGTGATCTATACATATATATGTCTCCTGTCAGGTCTGTTTCACTAGAGAATCCTGACTAATACAAGTGGTAAAACAGAAACCTACACCACAGGGTATCATCTGTAGGTCAAATTCCATTAAGGTGAATTCCAAGAGCTGCCCAAATTCTTTAGTTCTACTAGAATGCTGCTATATTTAGTATTAGGTTAACTAAGCAAACTTATCACTAGTTTAGAAATATTCAGTGTAGTGGGACAGATCATCTTGAAAGTCCCCAACTCAAATTGCTGTGGATATTATGAATTAGATCCCTATTAAATTCACCTGAGACATGGAGATAAGGTTAATAAAATGAAAGAAGCTTAGGATTATTTGTTTGTTTTTCAACTAATTTTCTATAATAAAATAATGCATGAGAATTTTATAAAATTCACCATATAATGAATATATAAAATACTGAGTAAATCCCCTCTCTGAAAACTCTGGTTTCTCTACCCAGAGTAAAACACTGTTAATATTTTCTCATCTTCCAGGATCATTTTCTCTTTCTTTTTTTCTTATATATCACCCTATTATTAATGCCTTGGTTTCATGTGGTACATTTGTTACAATTGATGAAAGCACATTTTTATAATTGTACTATTAAATATGGTTCATGGCTTAACTTAGGATTCACTGTTTGTGTTGTGCAATTCCATGGACTTTAAATTTTTTTTATTCTAGTAACATATATATAACCTAAAATTTCCCCTTTTTCCTACATTCAAATGTACAACTTAGTGCTGTTAATTATGTTCACAATGTTGTCTACCATCACTACCATCCCTTACCAAAACTTTTCTGTCATTCCACATAGGAACACCATATTTTAAGCTATAGCTTCCCATTCCCTATCCCATCCCAACTCCTGGTAACATATAGTCTAGATTCTAACTCTATGAGTTTGCTTATTTTAATTAGTTCATATCAGTGAGGTTATACAATATTTGTCCTTTTGTGTTTGGCTTATTTTACACAACATGATGTCTTCAAGGTTCACCCATGTTGTCGTATCTATTAGGACTTCATTCCTTTTCACAGTTGAATAATATTCCATTGTGTGTATATACCACATTTTGCTTATCCATTCTTCGGTTGATGGACACTTGAGTTGCTTCCATCTTATGGCAATTGTGAATAATTCCACTATGAACATCAATGTGAAAATAATCTGAGTTCCTGCTTTCAATTCTTTTAGGTATATAACTAATAGTGGGATCACTGGGACATATGGTAATTCTATACTTAGCTTTCTGAAGAACCACCAAACCATCTTCCAGAATGGCTTCACCATTTTACATTCCCACCAGTAATGGATACTATTCTTTCTCGGCATCCTCTCCGACACTTGTTAATTTCCATTCTTTGTAATAGCAACCTTTCCACTGGGTGTGAAATGGTATCTCATTTTGGTTTTGATTTGCATTTCCCTGAAAGCTAATGATGTTTCATCTTTTCATGTACATTCTGGCCATTTGCATATCTTCTGTGGAGAGATGTCTGATCAAGGCTTTGCCCATTTTTAAAATTGAGCTGTGTTGTCTTTTTGTTGTTAAGTTGAAGGATTTCTTTATATATTCTGGTTATTAGACCTTTATCAGATATGTGGTTTCCAAATATTTTCTCCCATTATATAGGTTGTTATTTTACTTTCATGATAAAGTCCTTTGAGGAACAAAAGTATTTTAATTTTGTTGAGGGCCAATTTATCTATTTTTTTCTTTTGTTGCTTGTCCTTTAAGCGTAAAGTCTAAGAAATCATTGCCTAACACAAGATCCTGTAGATGCTTCCCTAAGTTTTCTTCTATGACTTTTATATTTCTGGCTCTTATATTTAAGTCTTTGATAGATTTTTAAAAATATATTTTTATTAGAGAGGTTGTGAACTTACAAAACAATTATGCACATGTGTGGAATTCCCATACAATGTTCCTCCACCAACACACTACATTATTGTGAAACATTTGTTACAGATTATGAGATAATATCATTAGACTATTAACACTATGGTCTATAGCATACAGTTGGTATATTTTTTCCATACCACTTATTATTATCACAGTACATCTTTGGCATTGAAGCAAGAATATTACAGTACTGCTGTTAACTATAATCCATAGATTACATTAATTGTATTTTTCCCATGCTTCCCCACATTCTTACCACCTTGCAATATTGATGTACATTTGTTCTAGTTCATAGAATAACGTTTTTGTATTTGTACTATTAACTATAATTCACATCCACCTCTGAGTTCACTATGTTATTCAGTTCCTAGATTATTCTCTAGCTTTCTTTCAATTGAAAATTACATACCTAGACAACCCTTTTCAGCCACAATCCCACTTATAAACTAGCTGCATTAGTTCTACTCACGATAATATGTTACCATCAACCCTATCCATTTCCACACTTTTACAGTCAAGTTAATCAAAACTTTTACATACATTAAGCATCTTTGATAGATTTTGAATTGATTGGCCTTTGCCCCATTGTCCAAAATCAGCTGGCCAATAATATAAGGATTGATTACTGAATTCTCAGTTTTATTCCATTGGTCTATATCTCTGTCTTTGTGCCACTAACTTACTGTTTTGATTACTGTGACTTTGTAATAATTTTTTTCAAGGTAGTTTTGACTGCCTGGAACCACTTACCCTTCCATATAAATTTGATGATTGGCTTTTCCATTTCTGCAAAGAAGGCTGTTGAAACTTTGATTGGGATTGTGTTGGATCTCTAAGTCACTTTGGGTAGAATTGACATAACAATACTTAGTCTTCCAATCCATGCACATGGAATGTTCTTCCAATTATTTAGACTCCTTTAATTTCTTTTAGTAATGTCTGATAGTTTTTTGTGTACAAGTTCTTTCATACTTGGTTGTATTTATTCCTACATATCTGATTCTTTTAGTTGATATTGTAAATGGAAATTTTTCTTGATGTCTTCTTCCAATTGTTCATTACTAGTGTATAGCAACACTTCTGATTTTTGTGTGTGTTGATCTTGTACCATGCCAACTTACTCAATTAATTTATTACCTCTAGGAGCTTTGTTGGAGATTTTTCAGGATTTTGTTTATATAATATCGTGCCTTCTGCAAATAAGGAAAAATTTACTTCTTCCTTTCTAATTTGGATGCCTTTTCATTCTTTTTCTTGACTAATTTCTCTGGCTAGAACTTCCAGTACAATGTTTAATTATAGTGGTGACAGTGGGCATCCTTGTCTTGTTCCTGATTTAGAGGGAATGTTTTCAGTCTTTCAGTGTTAAGTATAACAATAACTGTGGGCTTTTCTTATATGTCCTTTAACGTATTGAAAAGTTTCCTTCTATTCCTAATTCTAATTGTTTTTATCAAGAAGGGGTGCTGGATTTTGTCAAATGGCTTTTCTGCGTTAATTGAGATGATCATGTATTTTACCCCTTGTTATGTTAATGTGGTGTATCATATAAATTTATTTTCTTATGTTAAACTACCCTTTCATCACACTTGATTATGGTGTATAATTCTTTTAATGTGCTGTTGGATTAAGTTTACTAGTATTCATTGAGAATGTTTGTATCTATATTTATAAGGGATATTGGTCTATAATTTTCTTTTATTGTTATATCTTTATCTCGTTTTGGTATGAGGGTGGCATTGGCCTTATAGAATGAATTAGGGAATGTTTCCTCCTCTTCAAATTTTTGGAAGAGTTTTAGCAGGATTTGTCTTATTTCTTCTTGGAATGTTTGGTAAAATTTCCTTGTGAAGCCATCTGTTCATGAACTTTTATATATTGGGAGGTTTTTGATTACTTATTCAATCTGTTTGCTAATTATTGGTTTTCTGTGATCTTCTATTTCCTTTATAGTATGTGTAGTTAGTTTGTATATTTCTAGCAATTTGCCCATTTCATATTGGTTAACTAATTTGTTGGCATACAGTTGTTCATACTATTCCCTTATAGTCCTTTTTGTTTCAGTGGGGTTAGTAGTAATGTGCCCCTTTTCATTTCTAATTATAGTTGTGTCCTCTATTTTTTTCTTTGTTGGTATTGCTAAAGGGTTGTCAATTTTATTGATCTTTTCAAAGAACCAACTTTTGGTTTTGTGGACTCTGTATTATTTTTTATTCTCTATTTCATTTATCACTGCTGTAATCTTTGTTATTTCTTTCTTTCTGCTCATTTTGGGTTTAGTTTGTTCTTCTTTTTCTAGTTTTTCCAGTGTTGAAGTTTTGTTTCTGATTTGAAACCTTTATTATTTTATAATGTAAGCATTTAGTGCTATAGATTTCCCTTTCCATACTGCCTTTGGTGCAACCCATATGTTTTGGTATATTTTGTATTAATTTTCATTTGCATCAAGACATTTCCTAATTTCTTTGGTGATTTCTTATTTGACCCATTGATTGTTTAAGGGTACATTGTTTAATTTCCACATATTTGTGAATTTTCCAATTCTCCCTCTGTTATTGAGTTCTAGCTTCATCCCATTGTAGTCAGAGAATATACATTGTATGATTAAAAAATTTTTGAATTTATTGAGCCTTATTTTTTTTACCTAAGATATGGTATATCCTGGAGATTGATGCATGTGCACTAGAGAAGAGTGGTATTCTACTGCTGTTGGATAAATTGTTCTGTATCTCTCTAGTTGGTTTAGAGTATAATTCATATCTTCTGTTTACTTATTAATCTTCTGTCTAGATATTATATCCATTATTGAAAGTGGTGTGTTAAAGCCTCCCACTATTAATGTAGAGCTATTTCTCCCTTCCAATCTGTCAATATTTTCTTCATGTATTTTGGGTTCTGGTGTTAGGTGCCTATATATGCATAATCGTTACATATTCTGCTTGAATTGACCCCTCTATCAGCATATAATGACCATCTCTGTCCCTCTTAAGAGTTTTCTAATTAAAGTCTATTTTATCTGATATTAATTTAACTAACACAACTCTCTTTTGGTTGATGCTTGGATGGTAAATTTCCCCCCCAATAGTTTCACTTTCAATCTACTTATCTCTTTGAATTTAAGGTGAATCTCTTGTAAACAACATATAGTTGAATTATGCTTTTTAAATCCATTCTGCCAATATCCGTCTTTTGACTGGAGTATACATTTGCATTTACATTTAAATTTACTACTGATAATGCAGGACTTTTTTCTGCCACTTTTTTATTTAGTCTTAGTAAGTTTTGTATCTCTTTTGCCCTCATTTATTTTGTTAATGCTTACTTACATATTTATTTGATTTTTGTATTGTACCCTATTGAGTACCTTCCCATTTCTATCTGTATATATATTTCATATATTTTCCTTGTGGTTACTATGGAGTTAAAATTGAACATCCTGAATAGAGACCAATCATATTTGATTTGATAGCAACTTGACTTCAATAACATACACATACACTTGTCTTATACCCTGCCACCCTCCCACCTTTTTTGTACTTGTTATAAATTATATCTTTGTACATTGTACATCAAAAACAGCAGATTTATCATTGCTTTTTATGCATTTGTATTTTAACAGCTGTAAGAACTAAGAAGCAGAGTTACATATCAACAAATATAATACAATAATCTTGGCAATTAAATTTACACAAATGGTTACTTTTACCATAAGTCTTTGTTTCTTTAAGCTGCTATGAAATACTGTCTAGTATACTTTCCTTTCAGTTTGAAGAAACCTCTTTACCATTCCTTGTAGGGCAAGTTTAGTGGTGATGAACTTCCTCACTTTTTGCTTATCTGAGAATGTCTTAATGTCTCTGACATTTTTTGAAAGAAACTCTCCCCGGATATGAAATTCTTGGTTGACAGTTGTTTTCTCTTAGCTCTTTAAGTATTTCAACCCACCGCCTTCTTGCCTTCATGGTTTCTGATGAGAAATCAGTGTTTAATCTAATTGGGACTGCCTTGTCTGTAAAATGTTTTTATCTTGCAGCTTTCAGAATTCTCTTCTTGTCCTTTACATTGACAGCTTGATCAGTATGTGACAGGGTGTATTTTTCTTCAAGTTTATCCTGTTTGTTGTTCTCTGGGCTTCTTAGATGGATGTACATATTCGCATCTTTTACTAAGTTTGGGATGTTTTTGTCTTTATTTATTTGCATATATCTTCTACCTCTTTCTCCCCTTCTTCTCCTTCTGAGATTCCCATAATACATATATTGTCAAGCTTGATGGTGTTCCAAGGGACTTTTAGGTTATTTTTATTTTTCTAATCTTTTTTTCTTTCTGCTCTTCATCCTGACTCATTTCAATTGTCTTGCCTTCAAGTTTGCTGATTCTTTTTTCTGCCAGCTCTGATCTGCTCTCTCCCTTCTGGGGAATTTTTCATTTCTGGCTGTGGCAGGTTGAGATTATTTTACGAATCCTAAAAAGAGAAAGATTATGTTTTTAAACTAATCTATTCCTGTGGGTGTGATACCATTTGATTTCATTAAATTTGATTGAGGGCCCTTTGATTAGATTACTTGATAAGATCAATTTAGGGCATTTGATTAGACTATGTCAGTGAGATGTGACTCAGGTTGAGTCTCTACCCTCTTGCTTGGTCTGATATAAACAGAGACACAGAGAGACACAGACAGACAGAGGAAAAGAAAGCCACCATAATTGATCTTGCCATGTGAGAGAGGACTATAGGACTTATAAGCAGGAAGCCCCCAAGAGGCTAGGCCCATGGAGCAGCTGAAGAAGAGACAAGCCCTATGCCAAGTTTGCCTACAGCTGCAGAAAGGCAGAGACCTCAGCAGAGATTGCTCACCATCTTGCTTCAACACGTGGTAGGTGACTTTGGTGAGAAAGTACCTCTTATGGTACCTCAATTTGGACTTCCACGGCCTTGGAACTGTAAGCTTTTACCCCAAATAAATCCTTTTTATAAAAGCTAACCCATATCTGGTACTTTGTGTCAGTAACATTTTGGCAAACTAAAACACTGGTCTTCAGCTCCAGTACTTCTGTTTGGTTCCATATATATATATAAAATTAGAGAAGTTGTGAGCTTACAAAGCAATCATGCATAACATGCAGAATTCCAATACATTGCCGCTCCACCAACAACTTGCATTGCTGTGGAATATTTGTTACAGGTTATGAAAGAACATCATCTAAATATTACTACTAGATATGGTCCATAGCTTACATTTAGCATATTTTTCCATATACCTCCCTATTATTAATACCATGTGTTAATATTGTACATTTGTTCTATTTCATGAACAAATACTCTCATATTTGTACTGTTAACCACAGTCCATTATCCACCACATGGTTCACTGTGTTATACAGTACCATAACTTGTACAATCCATCCAAAGTATACACTCAGTGGCTTTCACTTTCATCACAGAGTTTTGCTGTCATTGCCTTAGTAAATTTTTTAATGTTTCCCTTAGTTCTGTTTGGTTCTTTTTTAAAATTTTTCTCTCTTTACTAAGATTCTCATATTGTTCATTCATTGTTTTCCTGATGTTGTTTAATTCTTTCTCTGTATTTTCCTTCATCTTCTTTAGCATATTGAAGATCATTTTTTAATGTCTTTTACCAAGTGTCCACAGTCTGGTCTTTTTTTGTTTTTGTTTGTTTGTTTTTATTGGGAGGTCCTGGGGATCGAACCCGGGTCCCTCCATATGGGAGACAGATGCCTAACCATTTGACCCACATCTGTCCCCCCTACAGTCTGGTCTTCTTCACTGATGTTTTCTGGATTTTTTCCTCTTCCTTTGGATGGGCCATCATTTCTTGTTTCTTTGTTTGTCTTTTAGTATTTTGCTGCACACTGTACATTTTAATATTATAAAAAGTTAACTCTGAGATTTATTCCCTGAGGTGTTTGTTTCTTGAGTTTGTAACCAGCTGGTTATATGACAGAGATTTTCTTGAGTGTGAGAGTGTGAGCTCTTCTATCAGGAAGATCCACCCAAGATGAATGCAAAATGCTGGGTCTGTCCTGTCTTTTTTGGGTCTGTATCTTTTCCTGGGCTTGTGTTTGGTAGTGGCCTTAGGAGTTCCCCTGTTTACAGGATTTGAATGTGCGCTCTACTTCCAAGTAGACAGACCTTCTCTTTCTCCTGGGTGTTCCACTGCTGGACAAAAAGCAGGAAAGTCTTTGTCCCAGGCCATCTACCTCAATTGTTTCTCATATGTCTCAAGCACCTTTTGCCCAGAGAGCAAATTCTGGGAGGGAGGTCACAAAAGAGAAATTTCCCAAGTCAGTCTTTCCCAGTTAGAACAAGGTTAGGGACCCACAAAGGGAGCACCAACCAGCTCCAAACTGCCTTGGAGATTAAATGAAAGAGGGGTTAGTAAGGGTGCCAGGAACTTTTTCTATGGCTCCCCAAAGCTGTGCTTTCTTGACTTGCACAGCAAAGGCAGCCTTTCAACTCTCCTCTGCAGCTCTGTGGAAGTCTATCCTTCTTAAATCTCCTTCACTGCCTTTGCCAGGGGTGGATTGGAATAATTGCTGCCATCAGAGGTGTTCTCTCAGAGATCTGAAGTAGGTAAGCAAATGCTGTGATCAGCGATTGGCCCATGTTCAACCTAGAACTTGAGAAAGTGGATGTTTATGTCCCTTTCTGGCAACAGCAAGCTATGCTGGAGGCCAAACCCCACTGCTTTCTGCTGCAAGAACTAGGGATGGGCAATGTTAACCACCATGGTAAGAGAGCAATTTACTGCTATTTACTGTAATTTAAACAGCCTCTTCTTCCCACTCTTCCCTGGATGCTGTACAATGTTCTGCTGGACTACAGAATTTCAAAATATTTGATTCAGACAGCTCCTTCCTATTTCATAGCTGTTCTGGTGGAAATACTGTTTCTTGGAGATTATTACTCTACCATCTTCCCACAATTGGATCTTCCAAGTTTATTTTAATTTTTTAAAATAAGGATTTTTCCCTTATACTTTTGGAAACTGACACAATGAATAATATATTTTCTATTTTCATGCATTTAATCTATAATTCAAGTGTCTCTTTTGGTAAAAATTGTTTTAAAAAATTATTTCCATAAAATACACATATAAGCATCATAATGTTCCTAGATCATTTACATGAACTTCAGAATTTGGGGACCATTTGGTTTTTACTGGTTGTTGAGTTCTTTCCAAAGTACACATACATTAATCACAGATATGTTTACACTAAAGTAAAAGTGAGCAAATTAATGACAGGAATGTATTTATAATCTGTCCTCAGACTGAAGTACACAGGTCAGATGTTTTGTATTCTGTGCTGATGTTTCATTAATGTAGTCCATATTGTTTTATAAAATATGTAGCTTTAAAAAAATCCGTCAATGTGCTTAGTTTGCCTCTTTGAGTTGTGACTACTTGAGATTTTACTAAGTTACTGACATGATGGTTTTATGAAAGAACCACCCTTAATTCTGTTCTGTGTCTCATGAACGACAAATTAGATAATATTGAGAAAACATTACAGCGTACTTAATCGTAATCATCAAATAAGGCCTTCTGTATGATTTTTGTTGTTGCTTAAAAACTGATTTCTGAAGAAACGTATCCCGGGGAAGTTACTGTTTAGCTTCTTGAAATACTTTTTAACAAGGCTTTTTTAGCCTTGCTCCAACTCTTCATTGTTGCTAAATGCTAAGCTCTGTAACTCAGCCAGACTTCCTGTTGCCTAAATTGATCCTGTTAACCAGAGAGTTGCTAGATTTCCTCTTCAACTTGAAATGACTCACCCAGAGACCAGAACTGGACATTTTGAGATGAAAAACCCAACCCCTACATAAAATCCTTACATCAGTAAGGATTGTGTAAAACAGCTTGTTCTGATAACTGTGTTTCATTGCTTCTCTTTCAAAATGTGTGTAGATGACAAAGAACACAGTGAGTACACTGGTGCTGGGACCATTGGCTGGGAGGACAGGTGTTTTCCTGAACCTATGCATCCTCTAGAAGGTGTTCAGTTGCATAGAAACTTAGAAACTTTTCCTTCCAGCATCAAGAGGCAGATGATCAGCATTTGTTGAGGCATGCAACTCAAGAGCAGCACTTGAATATTATGTGAAGGGGGTTGCCTTTATTTTCTTCCCAGTAGGATGTAAGGGGAGATCTCCACAAAAGATCAAGATTAGATCTGTGTAAACACTGAGTGGTTAGAGCTGCAAACTTTAGGAATATGGAAAAGGAGACTAGAAGTAAGTAAGATAGTGACCTAAGGAAAGATGCTTAAATTGTTATGATGCAGGGAGTGAGTAGGAATACTATGTAGAAGTTGAAGTGACTGAAAATTTAACATAAAAAAAGTATATTGGATCTAAGAAAATTATTGATCAGCAAATAGGGAAAACAACAAAAACAAAAATAAAATGGTTTTCAAGTTTTCGGAGATTTGTTTACAGGTTTTTTTGTTTGTTTGTTTAAAAGCAGGGGAATTCAATCAATGAAGGCTTCTGTAAGCATGCCACATTACAGAAAAGATAGTGAGTTGAAAAGCAAAAGGACAAAATGGAAAGGACCATGGAAAGGATTCTGATAGTAAGTCAATAATTAAATGTGAGCACGCCAACTCTGAAGAAAATCTGTAATCATGGTGGGGAAGACTGTTACATTGGTGGCTTCCAGTGAATCACATCTCATGGTATTCATGCCTTTGTGTCATCCCTTCCAAAGCTGACTGGACCTGACCATCTGGATGGCTTTGGCCAATGGAACATCAGCAACCAAGATGTAATTAGAGGCTTGATAAACACTTTCTACTTGGGCTTATCCTCTTGGAACACTCCCTCTTGGAAGTATTGTTGTAAAGGGTGTTGGGCTAGACTGAAATGATGAGAGGAAACAAGGATTGAGACCCTGGAGGATCAGAGGCCATCTTGCATGTTCTGGTTGCAACCAAACTCCTGGTTGAATGCAGACACTAGTGATCCTAGCTATACTAAGTGGAGCAAAAGAACCTCCCAGCTGTTGCCAGTCAGCTCACAGAATCATGAGAAATAATAAATTGTTGTTATTTTAGAACATTAGATTTTAGTGGTCTCTTATGCAGCAATATACCTGAAAGACATGGTCATGTAAATGCCGTAATTTACAGAAGAGGAAGCTGGGACAGAGAGTGACCAAAGGATTTGTCCAAAGTCTTACAACTAATTAGTGTCAGTACTGGAACTAGAACTCAGGTCTTCTGATAGTCAGCTCTTTCCCCCTAAAAGACCCAAATTACTACTACTACTCTCTAACATCTATTGAAGAATTTCTGTGCCAGGCGCTGTATGAAGCACTTTAAATTCATTGAGGCAAGTATTGTATTTGTCCCCATTTTACAGACCAGGAAACCAAAGCTCAGAAAGGTCAAGTACTTGGTCTAAAGTCACACAGCTGGTAAGTGATAGGGCTAAAATTCAAACCCAGCACTCTGTCTCCAGAGATTTTTGTCTTAAGCACTGTATGATAAGAATAATAAAATGTAGGTGCATTTAGTATAAGTAAAACTAACAGCCTGCGCTGCAACTAGTTTAATTTATATTTATCTTCTTGATGACTCATTTGAAATGAAAAAATAATTGATTCCCAGCAGCCTCCATTGTGAGGAGTAAATCAGCTGACCTTTGGTCTGGTTCAGAAGTTGGATCAACATATGGTCTGACACTTTAAACATTTGGTGATTGGAATTAATGTCTTGTCACTATTTCAGTGTTTGGCAAAATTTTTCTTTCTCTATAGGTTCACATATGACTTAAGCCCATGGCTTTTTGCATTAAAACTATCCATATGGTATTTTCTTATTTACACTTGAATGATTGATATGTTGTTTAGCAGGAACTGTTTGCTTCCTAAGGAGACTTGAAATTCATATCTTTTATGTTTGAAAAAATGTTTTGGCAAATGATGTAAGTCACTATTCAAATATACCTCTCCTGTAAAGCCTTTTCTGACAAATACTGATCCTCTGTGGCTCTTCTCTTTATTCATTCTCTTTATTCAATATAGATTAAAGAATAATTGAATGCTACTATATACTAGACACTAATGGTACTAAAATGAACAAGATAGTGATATTGAGAATCTCAGTTTTATTGAATAGAAACTATACAAAAAATGAAAATATAAGTTAAAAAGTTCTATAATGAAAATACTGGTTAAGTTCACTTCATCATTCATTAAGCAATATTAATTACGTTCTGACATTGTGTCAGATGGAGTCCTAGGTGCCAGGTGAAACCACCAGACTGTTCCTGTCTTCAAGATCCTACAGTTCAGTGAAGGAGGCAGCACTGAGAAAAAATGGTCTGAAAGAAATGAAAAGGCTGCTGTCATAAGAGAATGGTCTGAGTACAGGAGCTGGAGGTGGCTATTTACAGAGAGATGGAGGTCAGGAAGATCTCTGACGTGGTAGTATTGAAGCAGCCAGAATATTTGAAGGAGGATGGGAAGGAGTGAAGATTCACTATAGATAGAGAAAACTGAAAATACAAGGGCCTTAGGTGGGACAGAGCTTGAATTTGCTAGGAATCAACAGCAGGCTGATGTGCCTGGAGCATGGTGAGTTGAGGGTTGTAGGAGGTGACAGAGGATGACATTGGAGAGGAATACAGGGGCCAGATCATGTAGGTCTAGAAAATACGGTAATGATTTTAACCTCACTGGAATGAATAGCTATTGAAAGGGGGATGCCATAGTACTGAAATCAAGGGCTCCCAGGCTGTGCAGCCTGGGTTCCTGTCTCAATCCAACCAGTTGGTAAGCATGTCATCAGGGACAAACAACTTAACCTTACTGTAGCTCACCTTGCTCATCTAAAAATAAGAATAGCAATAATAGATATTACTGTGAAAATTTAATGAGTCAATCGACATAAAAGTCTTAGAAATGTGCTTGGTATCAGACCCTCAATCCATGTTAACAATTAAGCCAGGAAAAAACATGATACAATTTACATTTATTAAAACATCAATCTGACTGCAGTGAAATGGAAAAGAAGAGGTGGGGAGAGTAATTAAGGGAGATCAAGTTTTGGTATTTATCTAAACTGGAGATTGTGGGGACTTGGATTCTTAACTCCCGTGATCTTGCATAAGACCACATTACCTCTCCAGCCAGCTGAGGTCACTTGACAGGTAGTTGGAAGGGGATCTGCCCAGCACGGTCAGAAATGGGGCTTGTGTGGAAGTGGAACAAGTCAGATCAGGAATACTAAGGACTTACATCTACTAAAGCAGGCAATGAAAACAGAAAAATCTCTGAGGTGGTAATCATTTAAATAGACAGGCAGTTGGCTAAAATCAGAGTCATCTAGCAGGGGATTAACTCTGAACTTCCCACAGACAGGCTGAGATAATTTGGTGGAAAGCAATTAATTTCAACAAGCTTTTCTGAGTATCTACTGAATGTATATCACAGTTCTTAATGGAAAAAAAATACTGACAAAATGTGGTCTGCATCAGTTGGTGGGTTACCCTGATGTTCAGGGGAATTATCTTCCCTTAGATAGTTGACAGGTACCTGTCCTGAGGGTACTGACATGTTGGATGAGAAGTCAAGGCAGAGACTCAAGTTTGAACAGAAGCAATGACTCAATCTTGCCTATGCTAATTTGTGATTTTTTTTTTTTTTGAGAATTGGGAAGTTATTCTATTCATCTTATTTTTAAATAACAACTTTATCGGGATCTAATTCATATACCATAAACTTCAACATTTAAAGTGTACAATCCAGTGAATTTATGATTGAATGGAATTATAAAATATGTGGCATTTTGGGACAGACTTTTTTCACTGAGAATACTGTTTTCTCTGTTGTAGGCTGTATCAGTACTTTACTCCTTTTTGTGGCTGAATAATATTCCATTAAATGGATATAACACATTTTTAAATCCATTCATCAGTTGATGGACATTTGGCTTGTTTTCATTGTTGGCTTTGTGGATAATGCTACTTTGAACATTCATGTACAAGAATTTGTGTGAATATGTTTTCAATTTTCTTGGGTATATACCTAGGAGTGGATTGCTGAATCATATGTTAACTCTATATTTCATCTTTTGAGAAATTACCAGACTGTTTTTAAAAGCAGCTTCACAATTTTACATTCCCACCACCTGTGTGTGATGGTTCCAATTTATATGCATCCTAAACAATAATTATTCTTGTCCAACTTTTTTATTATAGCCATTTTAGTAGGTGTGAAGTGATATTTCATTCTGGTTTTGATTTGCATTTCCCTGAAGGTTAAAGCTATTGAGCATCTTTTCATGTGTCATTGTCCATATGTATATCTTCTTTTTTCATATTTAACTTTCTTTTTAAAGAAGATTTAGATTACAGAAAAGTTACATAGAAAATAGAGGGGATTCCCATATACCTCAACCCCTCCCCCTCTCATATTTTCCCCTATTAATAACATCTTACAAGGCTGTGGTACATTTTTTACAATTGAGGAACAAATATCACAGTATTGCTACTATTCATGGCCTATAGTTTACACTTTGCACCGTACAATTTTATAGGTTTTGCCAAATTGTATAATGGACTGTATCCATCATTGAAATATCAAGCAGAACAATTCCAATGTCCCAAAAATGCCCCATATTACACCAATTCTTCCCTCCCCCTCCTCTCAGAACCTCTGGTGACCACTATCTTTATATCAGTGTTACAAGCTCTTCCTTTACTAGAATAATAATAAGTCTGCTTTGGTACATGGTTGCACTACCCTCTTATGTTTGTTCATTCCTCAGTCTTGAGGGTTTTGGGATGGTGATGCCCACTCTGCTTCCAGTTGAGAGGGGGATTAGATCCCATGGGGCAGATGGATGGAACTGTCTTGCTTGCAGTTCTAGATACTCTCTGTTTTTTGAATGGATGTTGACCATCATCATCATTTTGTTAGTTGTCTTGGGCAAGTACGATGAACTGGAGAGTAGGTGTTGGCTGTAACTCTGCTGAGATTCAGGGCTCAACCGACATATGAACAGACCTAAGATTTAAGTCTCTGGGACATATATTTAATGGATATAGTGCTAATTATTGGTTCAAGTAAAAAGGGCAGAAGAGTTATGTGTAGGGAAATTATAAATGAGTCTAACTCTGTTATATTGGGGAAATAGGTTAACATATATTCCAAAATAAGGCCCACCTATAGGGTGCCAATTTCCTGGGGTTGTGTGCCCTGCCCATAGTGTCCAGATGTCTCTAAAGCCCTCAGGAGCAACCCTGCTTAAGGCTTTGTTTATTGTGGCAGTCAGTGAGATCCTGCTGAGACGGGCATAAGCATAACCTCTCTAATGACCTCCTGACTTACTTTGAAATCTCTTAACCATAAAAACTCTTTTGTATTTAATATTTCCCCCTTTTGGTCAATGTCTCTTTTTCAAATGCACCGCTAGTTGGCACTTCAATCCAGCTAGTTTTATGACTAGTTTTCCTTGGGTGCCCGAAGAAGGAAAGAAAGAAAACATCTTTCTCAGTCTTTACAGCTCGACCGGTAGAAGTGCTCGCTTCAGGGCTTATCCATACAATGGATTGTATGAGAATAGCTCTCACCCAAACTTTGGGGCCTCCCTGTTTCTTTCTGCTCATGCAACTAGTCTGGGGCATGTGAACATGTCGCCCTAGGAATTCCCGCGTTTCCGCAGTTACAAATGTCCCCTCTTCCCTAGGAAACAGTTTCCTCATGGACTGTGCACTGCATTGTATGCCCTATAGCCAGCAATCCATTACCCCAGGCAGCATGACTTGACTGATCTCCCACAACCTTCTGTAGGAGAGCTCGGTGAGCCGCCTTCTACATGCAGGGCAAATTCTGGAGCTCAAATATCTCAGGCCACTATGAGACAGATTGTGCCAAACATACATGCTCACAGTATGTACATGAGGATTACTCTGAGATCTGTACTGGAAAGACAGGCCAGCTTCACATCGAGTTGATGAAGAGTGGAGAGGGCCAGCCTGTGTATCACAATATCCTATAGCTTTTTTAAAATGAGAAGTTGGAGTTTTACAGAAAAATCATAAAATACAGAGGTCCCGTGTGCCACCCTATTATTAACTCCTTGCATTAATGTAGTCCATTTGTTGCAACTGATGAAAGAACATTTTTGTACTTGTACTATTAAATATAGTCCATAGTTTACATGAAGGGTCACTCTGCACTGTCCAGTCCTATGGCTGTTTGTTTCAATTTTTATTCTAGTAACATATATACAACCTAAAATTTCCCCTTTAACCACATTCAAATATACAATTCAGTGATGTTAATTCCATTCACAATGTTGTGCTACCATCACCACCATCCATTACCAAAACTTTTTATCACCCCAAATAGAAACTCGGTACAATTTAAGCATTAACTCCCCATTCCCTATGCCCACTCCTGCCCCTGCTGACCTATATTCCAGTTTCTGACTCAATGAGTTTGCTCATGCTAATTATTTCATATCAGTGAGATCATATAATATTTGTCCTTTTGTGTCTGGCTTATTTCACTCAACATGATTTCTTCAAGGTTTATCCATATTGTTGCATGTATCAGAACTTCATTCCTTTTTTACTGTTGAATAATATTCCATTTTATGTATATGCCACATTTTGTTTAACCATTCATCAGTTGATGGACTCTTGGGTTGCTTCCATACTTTGGCAATTATGAATAATGCTGCTATGAACATTGGTGTGCAAATATTTGTTCGAGTCCCTGCTTTCAATTCTTTTGGTTATTAGCGGGATTGCCAGGTCATATGGAAATTCTATACTTAACTTTCTGAGGAACTCCTAAACTAATTTCCACAGTGGCTGCACCATTTTACATTCCTACCAGCAATGAATGGGCATTTGTATTTCTCCACATCCTCTCCAACACTTGTTGCTTTCCATTTTTTAAATAGTAGCCATTCTAGTGGATGTGAAATGGTATCTCATTGTGGTTTTAATTTGCATTTCCCTAATGGCTAATGACACTTTTAAGAAGCCTTTTTCTTGATTCAGCACTTGCCCTGTTACTGCAGTCTTTTAAGTGCTTTCTGAAGCTTTGAGAAAGATGTTTCTGCCAGTTGTTGTTGGTTGTTTAAAGCTCCTGTGGGGTTACTGAGCCCTGAAGTGTCTAACTCCACCATCTTGATCATTATGTCATCTTTTTAAGGCTTACATAATACTCCATTTTTTAGCCTATATCATAATATATTTACTCAATCTCATATTTTGAGAAAATTGTTTCCAATTTTTCTCTAGTATAACTACCACTGCTACGAATATCCCTAAATTAGATTTTTGCATTCATCCTTCATTATTTCCTTTGGGTAGAGTTTTAATATGGAAGTTGTTTTTATCAGTGAGCTTGGACACCTTGAGGATTTTATTACATCTTGCCAAATTTCCCTCCAGAAAGGCTATATCAGTTTTTATACTAGGTTTTTTGGATGCTAATGGCTCAATCAAGGAAATTGTTGTAGTAGTAACTGCAGTCACCATTTGTAGAGAGCTTGGGTGTCCAGATTCTACTTCTTTTCTCTTTACATTCATTATCTCATTAAATATCAAAAGTCCTAAAAGTGAATGTTGTTATCCACATTTTGACCAAAGATAAATCCAAAACTCAGAGAGGTTAATGTTCCTAAATTCACACCTCTGGAATGACCTCCCCAATCACTGTGAAATCTCTTAGCCATAAAAACTCTTCTGTATTTAATATTTCCCCCTTTTGGTCAAGTTCTTTTGTCAAATGCATCACCGGTTGGTGCTTGGTAATAATCCCTCGGTGCCAGGGAAGATCATCCATGAGAGCATGTCTCAAGCTAGGGACAAGGTAGTGAGTTTATTTGCTGAGTTTGGCTTAGAGAGAGGCCACATTCGAGCAACAAAGAGGTTTTTAGGATGAAACTCTTAGGCAATAGATACTGTTAGGCTAAGTTTCAATTTTACAAGAATAAGGTTCATAACTACAAATATTAATATTGAGGACTTGGCATTTTGGTCTATTTTCTTTATTAGGCATTGCCTTGTACTCTAGAGATTCTTGCTACTCTATTAGAGAATGTAGCAGGACTCTGCAGGATTGGGGTTTAATATTTTGTTGGTTATTTTGTGGTTCTCCACCCACTGAGATAACACCCTATGACCACATGAACACATACATATTCCACAGAGGCATGCCCCAGGTACACCCTTCCCCACACATCCCCTCACCACTGACACCCTGCACAAGTGACCCTCCCTTGCCATAGTTGCCAAAAGATCATTCCCACAATTGTATTCTCTACCCAGGTCTCTACCTCCCCAGAGTTCACCTTTTCCTTCCTCCAACCCTCCCCCCAGCTCTATGGATAGCCCAACCCATCCCCCCAACTCCGCTCACATGCACAGTCCAGCGACTTCAACTCTATTCACATCAATGCACCACCATCACCGCCATCCACCTTATCATGGATTCTACCTAGATTGAGCATCCGCCCACCACTCTCTACTTGCTTTCTATCTCCTGGTAACCTATCTTCCAGACTTTACTTCTGTGAGGCTGCTCAATAACTTTGGTTCATATCAGTGAAATCATGCATTATTTGTCCTTTAGTGACTGGCTTACTTCACTCATCGTAAGGTCTTCTAGATTCATCCATGTCGTCAATACTTCATTCCTTCTTACAGCTGAGTAATATTCCATTGTATGTATATACCACATTTTGTTTATCCATTCATCTGTTGATGGACACTTGGGTTGCTTCCAACTTTTGGCAACAGTGAATAATGCCACGATGAGGATTGATGTGCATATATCTGTTTGTGTCCTTGCTTTCAGTTCTTCTGTGTAGTAGTAGGAGTGCTGGATCATATGGCAATTCTGTACTTAGTTTCCTGAGGAACTGCCAAACTGTCCTCCACAGTGTCTGCACCATTCTACATTCACACCAGCAGTGGATGAGTGTTCTTATTCCTCAAAATCCTTTCACAGTTGTAGTTTTCTGGGTTTTTTTTTCTTAATAGCAGCCAGCCTAATAGGTATAAGATGATATCTCATTGTAGTTTTGATTTGCATTTCCCTAATAGCTAGTGATGTTGAGCATCTTTCTTGTGCTTTTTAGCCACTTGTATTTCCTCTTTGGAAAAGTGTCTATTTGAATCTTTTGCCTGTTTTTTAGTGGGGTGTTTGTCTTTTTATTTTTTAGATGTAATATTTCTTTATATATGCTGGATATTAGGCCCTTATCAGATAGGTGGTTACCAAATATTTTCTCCCATTGAGTAGGCTGTCTTTTCACTTTCTTGACAAACTCCTTTGAAACACAAACATATTTAATTTTGAGGAAGTCCCATCTATCTATTTTTTTCTTTCATTGCTCGTGCTTTCAGTGTAAAGTTTATGAAACCATTTCCTTCTACCAAATCTCATAGATGCATCCCTACATTATCTTCCAGGAGTTTTACAGTCTTGGCTCTTATATTTAGATCTTGATCCATCTTGAGTTAATTTTTTGTATTGGGTGTGAGATGGTGATCCTCTTTCATTATTTTGAATATGGATATCAAGTTCTCCAAGCCCCATTTGTTGAAGAGACTATTCTGTCCCAGTTGATGGGGCTTGATGGCCTTATCAAATATCAGCTGGCTGAATATGCATGGATCTATATCTGAACTCTCAATTTGGTTCCATTGGTAAATATGTCTATCCTTGTGTTAATACCATGCAGTTTTGACCACTGTAGCTTTGTAATATGCTTTTAAGTCAGGTAGTGTGATTCTTCCAATTTTGTTTTTTCCTTTTCAAGATGTTTTTGGCCATTTGGAGCCCCTTATACTTCCAAATAAATTTGATAATTGGCTTTTCCAGTTCAGTAAAAAATGCTGTTGGAAATTTTATTAAGATTGCATTGAATCTGTAAATAAATTTGGGTAGGATAGACATCTTAATGATATTTAGTCATACAATCCATGAACATGGAATATTCTTCCATTTATTTAGGTCTTCTTTCATTTCCTTTAGCTATGTTGTGTCGTTTTCTGTGTACAAGTCCTTTACATTCTTAGTTAAATTTATTCCCAGATATTTGATTCCCTTAGTTGCTATTGTAAATGGAACTTTTTCTTTATTTCCTCCTTAGATTCCTCATTATTAGTGTACAGAAATGCTACTGATTTTTGCATGTTAATCTCATATCCTGCCAATTTACTGAACTTGTTTTTGAGAAGCTTTATTTGTACATTTTTCAGAACTTTCTATGTATAAGATCATGTCGTCTGCAAATAGTGAAAGTTTCACTTCTTCCTTTCCAATTTGGATGCCTTTTATTTCTTTTTATTGCCTAAGCACTTGAGCTAGTACTTCTAATACAATGTCAAATATGAGTGGTGACAGTGGGAATCCTTTTCTTGTTCCAGATCTTAGAGGCAAAGCCTTTAGCATTTCACCATTGAGTATGATGTTAGCTGTGGGTTTTTCATATATGCCCTTTATCATGCTGAGAACTTTTCTTCTAATCCTATCTTTTTTTTTTTTTTAAGATTTTATTTATTTATTCATTTATCCCCCCCTTGCTGCTTGGGCTCGCTGGGTCAGCTAACCATGCCGTGCAGGTGGGCTTGCCTTCACCAGGAGGCCCCGGGAACCAAACCCGGGGCCTCCCATATGGTAAACAGGAGCCCTACTGATTGAGCCACAGCCGCTTCCCCTAATCCTATCTTTTGAGGTATTTTTATCAAAAAAAAGATGCTGTACTTTCTTGAATGCTTTTTTTCTGCATTGATAGAGATGATTATGGATTTTTTCCTTTGATCTGTTAATGTGGTATATTACATTGATTGATTTTCTTATGTTGAACGATCCTTGCATAGCTGATATAAAACCCACTTGATCATGGTGTATAATTCGATTTATGTGTTGTTGGATTTGATTAGAAGGTATTTTGTTAAGGATTTTTGCATCTAAATTCATTAGAGAAATTGGTCTAAGTTTTCTTTTCTTGTAGCGTCTGTATGTGGCTTTGGTATTAGGGTGATATTGGCATCATAGAACGAATTAGGTAATCTTCCCTCCTCTTCAATTTTCTGGAAGAACAGGATTGGTGTTAGTTCTTTCCTGAATGTTTCATAAAATTCACCTGTGAAGCCATCTGGTCCTGGACTTCTCTTCGTTGGGAGGTTTTTGATAACTAGTTCAGTCTCACTATTTGTGATTGGGCTGTTGAGTTCTTCTATTTCTTCCTTCATCAATGTAGCTTGCTTGTGTTTTTTAGAAATTCATCTATTTCATTTAATTGTCCATTTTGTTGGCATACAATTTTTCAAAATATCTTCTTATGATACTCTTTATTTTTGTGGGGTCAGTGGTGATATCTCCGCTCTCATTTCTGATTTTATTTATATGCCTCTTTTCTCTTTTTTTCTTGGTTAGTCTAGCTAAGGACTTGTCAATTTTATTATTCTTCTAAAAAAAAAAACAGTTTTTGGTTTTGATAATTCTTCCTAGTGTTTTTTTTAATTCTCAATTTCATTTAATTCTTCTCTAATCTTTATTTCCTTCCTTCTGTTTGCTTAGGGATTAGTTTCTTGTTCTTTTTCTAGTTCCTCCAGGTGTGCAGTAAAGTCTTTGATTTAGCTCTTTCTCTTTTTTAATGTAAGCATTTAGGGCTATAAATTTCCCTCTCAGCACTGATTTAGCTGCATTCCATAAATTCTGATATGCTATTTCTCATTTTCATTCACTTCAAAGTAATTACTGGATTCGCTGGCAATTTTCTCCTTGACCCACTGATTGCTTAAGATTGTGTTGTTTAGCTTCCATATATTTTTGCACATTCCAGGTCTCTGTCTTTTATTAATTTCTAGCTTCATTCCTTTTGTGGTCAGAGAAAGTGCTTTGCGTAATTTCAATCTTTCTAAATTCTTTGAGGCTTGTTCTATGACTTAGTATGTGGTCTATCCTGGGGAATGATCCTTGAGCACTCAAGAAGAATATATATCCTGTTGCTTTTGAGTGTAGTGGTCTGTATGAGTCCAGTAGGTCTACTTCCTCTAACGTATTATTCAACATCTCTGTTTCTTTATTGAGCCTCTGTTGAGATGTTCTGTCTAATGATGATAAAAGTGTATTGAAGTCCCCACTATGATTGTAGAGGCATCTATTTCTCCCCTTAGTTTTTTTTTAAATATAATTTTTAAAAAAGATACTTTGATTACATAAATGTTACACAAAAAACATAGGGATTCCCATATGTCCCACCTCTCACACCTCCCACAACCTCCCACATAAACATCCTTCATTAGTGTGGCACATTCATCGCAATTGATACACACACCTTGGGGCTTTGCCGCTAAGCATGGACCATAGTTCACATTGTAGTCTACACTCTCTCCCACACAGTTCTGCATGTTATATGATGATATAAAATGGCCTAGATTTGTCATTGCAATGTCACTCAGGACAATTCCCAGGTCCCAAAAAAGCCCCTGTATTACACCTGCTTTTCCCTCTCCCTGCCCCCAGAGCCTCCAGTGGCCACTGGCTCCACATCAATGTTGTAATTTCTTTCATTGCTTGAATCACAATATGTCTATAACAGAATACTAGTAAGTCCACTCTAGTCCATAGCTCTTCCCCCCATCCTGAGGAGTCTGGGATGGTGATATCCACTCTACCTCCAATTGAGAGGGGGCTTATATTACATGGGGAAGATGGATGGGATTATTCTGGCTGCAGCTTCAGACTCTATCCGTTCCCTGGGATGGCTGTTGTCCATCATCATCTCCCCACCAGTTGTCCTGGGTGAGTCCAATGAGTTGTAGAGTTGGAGTTGCTGCTTCACCAAGGTTCCGGGCCCAGCTGGCACATGGACAGCCCAAAGACTCAAGTCTCTGGACGTACACCTACAAATTCCAGCACTAAGTATAGGTTTGAATAGAAGGGACAGATGAGTCATGTGCAGGGAAGACATAGTTGAATCCAATTCTGTCACTCACAGGAGTACAAACTCCAAAGTAAGGCCTACTGGCAAGGTACCAAACTCTGGAGCTATCTGCCCTGACATAGGACCTGGGTGTCTCCAGAGCCCTCAGGAGCCCCACTATTTGGGGTGATATCCACTTTGGAATTCAATGAGATCCTACTGATATGTGTATAAGCGTTACCTCTGGGATGACCTCCCAACTCATTTTGAAGTGTCTTAGCCACATAAACTCATCTGTCTTTACCTTTTCCCCCTTTTATTCAAGGTCTTTTTCCAGTCACATTTCCAGTTGGCACTTGATAGCAATCCCTCGGTGCCAGGGAGGCTCATCCCCTCTCCCTTTAGTTTTGCCAATATTTGCTTCAAGTATTTTGGGGCTCCCTGGTTAGGTGCATAAATAATTATGACTTTTCTTTTTTCTTGGTTGAGTACCCTTTTTATTAATATATAATGCCCTTCTTTGTCTCTTACAATAGTTTTGCATTTTAATGTCTATTTTCTCTGATATTAATACAGCTACTCCCACCATTTTTTGGTTACTGTTTGTGCATAAAGTAGTTTTCCAACCTTTCACTTGTAAGCTATTTGAGTCCCAGGGTCTAAGTTGAGTTTCTTATAGACAGCATATAGTTGGGTAATATTACCTTATCAATTTTGCCAAGTTGTGTCTTTTGATTGAAGAGTTTAATCCATTAACATTCAATGTTATTACTGTAAACACAGTACTTACTTTAGCTATTTTTTAGGCTTATTTATGTCACATTTTATTTTTTCTTTTTTATCCTTTTAGCTACTCTTACCAATAATATTCTTTTCTACACTCTCCTCCAACTCTCTCCCTACTGTTTTTTCTTTTCAACCTGAAGAACTCTATTTAGTATTTCTTGAAAGGCTGGAGTCTTATTGACAAGTATCTCAGTTTCTGTTTATCTGTGAATATTTTGAACTCTCCCTCATTTTTGAATGACAGTTTTGCTGGATACAGAATTCTTGGCTGTGGTTTTTTCTTTCAGCATCTTAACTATGTCATACCACTGTCTTCTCATCTCCATGGTTTCAGATGCTAAATCAGCACTTAATCTAATTGAGCTTCCTGTATATGTGATGGATCTCTTTTTTTTCTTGCTGCTTTCATGATTCTGTCTTTGTCTTGAGCTTTTGATGATCTGATAAGTATGTGTCCTATGGTAGGTCTGCTAGGATTTATTGTGCTTGGCATATGCTGTACTTTCTGGACATGTATATCCATGTCCTTCATAAGAGTTGGGAAATTTTCAAACATTATTTCCTCAAACACTCTTACTGCCCCCTTTCCCTTCTCTTCTCTCTCTGGGATGCCCATAATACATATTTGTGTGTGTATATGTTGTCATTCAATTCCCTGGGTCCCTTCTGAATTTTTTCCATTTTTTTGTCTATCAATTCTACTATCTATGCTATTTCAGATGTTTTATCTGTTATGTTGCTAATTCTTTCCTCTGCCTGTTCAAATCTGCTGTTATGTGCTTCTAGTGTATTTTTAATTTCTTGCACTGTGTCTTTCATCATCATAAGATCTGTTATCTTTTTATGAATATTTAAAATTTCTTATGTATGTTCCCCCAGTGTCTTTTTTATATCCTTTTTCTCTTCCTTCATTTCATGGAATTGATTAAGATTATTTGTCTGAACAGCCTTGATTAGTTGTTCCACATTGTGTATCTCTTCCTGCTTTGTAGTTTGTTCATTAGACTGTGCTATGACTTCCTGTGTCTTAGTATGGCTTGTAATTTTTGCTGATATCTAGGCATCTGTTCATCTTGATGGGCTTACTCAGTTGGTCAATTTCTCTTTCTAACCTATGGTTTTATTTTTGTTTGGTTTTGTGCTAGGAGTCCTCTTTATAACTTGATTCTACTAATTTTATATCCTTGTAGTTGCCTGTGTCCAATGGAAACAGTATTAGATCCACAAATAAGGAAAGGAAGAAGAGGAAAAAGAAAAAGAAAAGAAGGAAGGAAAAAGAACAAAAGAGAAAAAATAAATAATAAGAGGGAAACATAGTAAATAGGAATAAAAATGTGAAAAGGTGAAGAAAAAAAAACAGGAAAATAATAAAATAAAAGACCAGATAAGTGGGAAAGGAAGAAAGAAAGACAAAACAGGGAAAGTCAGGGAGGAAGAAAAGAAGAGGGGAAAAATGAAAGAGAAAGAAGAAAGAAAAAATAAAAAGAGGGAGGAAAGAAAAAAGAGGGTAAAATAATAATAATAAATGAAGGATAAAAAGGGAGGAAAAAAGAAAAAAGGGAAAAAATAAAAGACAAGTGGAAAGAGAAGAAAAGAAAAACAAAAGAGAAGAAACAAATAAGCAAAACAAAACAAAAGAAAACAAAATCTGGGTCTCCCTCTCATACCACCAGGACTGGCTAGGCTCCTCCTCTCAAGCTGCTTGTTTTAGCCAATTGATCACCCCACAGAAAAAAATAATAAATAAAATAAAAAATAAACAGGCCTCACTTTCAGGCTACCAGTCACTAGTCTACTCCTCTCCAGCTGCTTGTACCTGCCAATCAATCACCCCACAGCCAGCCTTTCTGCCAGTACCCAGATTAAAAAAATAGAAATAATTAGAAAAAAGGGAAGAAAAGGGAAAAAAAAACCTCCGGCTAAGTTCCCTCAGCACTCCCTGTGGCTTGGCTTGCCAGGCTTCCCCTTACCCTAAGCAAGTTGGCCTCAGACCGACCTGTGGGATCACTCTTCAGCAGCTACCCCCGGGCCAGCTGCATGGCGGCCCCCACTCCCCCTCTGGGCCTGCTGTTATGCTCCCTTCTTCTCCAGACTGGCTGGGCAGCTCCACTTTTTCCTGGTGCCCACCTGGGACCCTTACCTCTCCAGCAACCCTCTCCTATTGCCCCATGACACCCCAGATCCTCTTATGCGTAGCAAGCCTGCCTACCTTCCCACAGTTTTTAGAAAAAGAATGCAGCCTGCCATTCCCTACTCCACCATCCTGTATATCTTTGGAGAAATATCTATTCATATCCTTTGTCCACTTTTAAATTTATTTGTCATTTATTGTTGAATTAAAAGAGTTCTTTATTTAGTATAGATACAAGTCCTTCATCAGATACAGGATTTGAAAATATTTTCTCCCATATTGTGGGTTGTCTTTTTACTTTATAAACAGCATATGCTGAAGCACAAGGTTTTTAATTTTGATCAAATAACAATTTGTATATTTCTTCTTTTGTTCCTTGTGCTTTTAATGTCATAACTAAGAAGACTTTGCTTAACTTAAGGTCATGAGGATTTATCCTTATATTTCCTTCAAAAGTTTTATAATTTCAGCTCTTACATTTAGGTCTATGATCCCTTTTGAATTCATTTTTGCCTATGGTATGAAGTAGGGATCTAACGTAATTTTTTTGAATGTGGATATACAGTTGTCTCAGCACCATTTGTTGAAAAGCCTATTCTTTCCCTCATTGAACTGCCTTGGCACTTTTGCTGAAAATCAATTGATCACAAAAGATACTCATCTGTGATTGTACTGCATAATCTATGACGCTGAGCCTTGGAGAGTTCTAGTTTAACTGAATTCAGACTTCAGTAAGTTATAAACTGACATAATCTTTAAAATCTGTCACTAATGTGTTGTGCTGATCTTTTTTTTTTTTTTTTTTACCACCAAGCCGAGGGACTTACATAAATTTACTCGCATCCATCCCTGAAGTTTTATGTCTCTTCCTGGTGTGTATGTGGGTAAAGGAGCAGAAGTAGATGAGCTGTGATGGGGCACTAGTGTTCAAACATGGTTATTAAGTATAACAAATGGATAGAGGGCTAGGCAGGAAATATCCATAGAACTAAAATTAAAATGTGTGGGCCATTCATCAGAAATAGTTGGAGACTTCAATACTCCCTTTCAACAGTGGATAGAACAAATAGGCAGAAGATCAATAAGGATATAAAAGACCTGAAAAAAACTATCAACCAATTATAGTAATCAAACATCCTTAGAAAACTACATGCAACAACAGCAGAATATGCATTCTTCTAAAGTGCACACTACACATTCTCCAAGAATATACTAAGCCAAACAATAAACCTCAATAAATTTAAAACTATTGAAATTATGCAGAGTACTTTCTCTGACTGCAATGAAGTGAAATTACAAATCAATAACAGAAAAAAAATTCAAAATTCACAAATATGTGGAAATTAAACCACACACTTCTAAATAACCAATGGATATTGGTTCAAAGAATGGATCAAAGAAGAAATACAAATGAAATTAGAAAATGCTTTGTGATGAATGAAAGTACAGATATGACCAAAACTTATGCCAAAACTTATGGATGCAGCTAAAGCAGTGCTTAGAGGGGCATTTATAGCTGTAAACACATATATAAGAAAAGAAGAAGGATCTCAGATCAATAACTTAACATTCCAGCATAAGGAACTAAAAAAGGGAGAACAAACTAATCCCAAAGAAATCAGAAGGAAGGAAATAATAAGTTAGAACAGAAATGAATGAAATAGAGAATTAAATAAATAGAGAAAAACAATGAAACCAAAAGTTAGTTCCTTGAAAAGATCAACAAAATCAACAAGTCAATAGCTAGACTAACCAAGAAATAAAAGAAAGAAGATTTAATTTACTAAATCTGATGTGTAAGAGGGGAGATTATTGCTGACCTTACAGAAATAAAAAGGATTATACAGGAATACTATGAACAACTATATGCCAACAAATTAGAAAATCTACAGGAAATGGTCAATTCCTAGAAACACAAAAATTTACTGGAAATGACTCAAAAAGAAATAGAAAATCTGAATAGACTTATAACAAGTAAAGCAATTGTATAAGTAATTTAAGAATTTAAGAATTTCTCACAAAAGAAAGCTGATTCTCAGATAGTTTCATTCATGAATTCTCGCAAACATTTAAAGAATAGTTAATAATAATTCTTCACAAATTCTTCCAAATTGTGGAAGATGATGGAACACTTTCAACTCATTGTGTGAGGGCAGTGTTTCCCTGATTCCAAAACCAGACAAAACTACACAATAAAAGTAAACTTTTATGGATGCAAAAATCCTCTACAAAATACTAGCAAACCAAACCCAGCAACATCTAAAAAAGATTGTATACCATGACCAGGTGGTATTTATCTCAGGAATATAAGGTTGTTTTTAATAGTAATAATTCAATATAATATACCACATTAATAGAATAAAGGATAAAAACCATATGACTATCTCAATAGACACAGAAGGAGCATTTGATAAAATCCAACACATCTTCATGATAAAAACACTCAACAACTAGGAATAGAAGGTAACATCTTCATTCCTATTAAATGAAAAGTCCACAGCTAACATCATACTTAATGATGAATAACTGAACACATTCTCCCTAAGAACAGGAACAAGGCAAGGTTGAGCACTATACTTCCATTCAACATTGTACTAGAAGCTCTAGCCATGGCAATGAAGCAAGAAAAAGAAATAAAAGGCCTTCCTTCTTTCCTTAGGAAGGAAGAAGTAAAACCATTTCTATTTTTAGATAAACCTGGTCTTCTGTAGAGAAAACGCTAATAAATACAGTAAAAAAATCAGAAATAATAAAGGATTTCAGCAAGGTTGCAAGATCAAAATACAAAAATCAATTGCATTTCTATACACTTAAAATAAACAATCCAAAAAAGAAATTAAGAAAACAATTCCACTCATAATAGCATAAAAAAGAATAAAATACTTGGGAATAATTTTTTTAAATGTAAAACATACTATAAAAACTATAAAACATTGATAAAGGAAATTATAGAAGATATAATGAAAAATCATCCCATGTTTATGATTGATAAAGATTTACTATTGTTAACATAGCAATACTCCCCAAATTGATCAACATAATCCTTATCAAAATCTCAGCTGGATTCTTTGCAGAAATTTACAATCTAATCCTAAAATTCATATGGAAATTTAAGGGACCCCAAATAGTCAATACAATATTGAAGAATAGTAAAATTGGAGGACCCACACTTTCCAATTTCAAAACCTACTACAAAGCTATGATAATCAAAACAGTGTGGTAATGGGCTAAGAAAAGACATATAAATCAATGAAATAGAATTGAGAGTCCTGAAATAAAGCCTCATATTTATGATAATTTGATCTTTAACAAGAGTGCCAAGACAATTCAATGGTGGAAAGAATACTCTTTTCAACAAATGGTGCTGGATATCCACATGCAAAAGAGTGAAGTTAAAACCCTACCTCACTAAATATACAAAAATCAACTCAAAATGGATCCAGGACTTTAAAAAAATAAGAGCTATAACAATAAAACTCTTAGAAGACAGCATAGGGGAGATTTTTATGACCTGGGATTTGGCAATAGATTCTTAGATATGCCTCCAAAAGCACAAGCAGCAGAAGAAAAAATAGATAAACTTTTATAAAAGTTTTATAAAAATAAAAACTTTTTTGCATCAAAAGAAATTATCAAGAAAGTAAAAAGACAACCTAAAGAATGGGAGAAAGTCATTGCAAACCAAATATTGGATAAGGGCTTAATATCCCCAATACATAAAGAACTTTTACAATAAGAAAAAGCCAAACAACCCACTTTAAAAATGGGCAAAAGACTTGAATACACATTTCCACTGAAGAATATACACAAATGGACAGTAAGCATATGAAAGAAAATACAAATCAGAACCTCAATGATACACTACTTCACACCCACAATAATAGCTACTGATATTTTTTTAATGGAAAATAACAAGTGTTGGAGAGGATGCAGAGAAATTGGAACTCTAATACATTATTGGTGGGATTGTCAAATGGAGCAACCACTGTGGAAAACAATATGGCGGTTCCTCAAAAGTTAAATATAAGATTACCATATGACCCACCAATTCTACATCTAGGTATATACCAGTAAAAGGTAAAAACAGGGTCTCAAATAAATACTTGTATACTGATGTTTGTAGTAGCATTATTCACAGTAGCCGAAAGGTAGAAACAACCCAGTTTCCATCAACAGATAAATGGTTAAGCAAAATGTGAAAGAATGAAGTTATGAGATATGCTGCAACATGGAATAACCTTGAAAATATTATACTCAGTGAAATAAGCAAGGCACATAAGGACAAATATTGTATGATATCACTTATAAGAGATGACTGGAAATCATAAATTTGCAGAGCTAGAAAGTAGCTTAGAGGTTACCAGGGGATGGGGAAAGAGGAGAAGTGTGAGTGTTTGGAAAGAAAGGGTGAACTTTATGTAATGTGGATATATATGCAATATGACTACCTCAATAAAGTTGTTTTAAAAAAGAAAGTGAAAAGACAATCCATAGAATGGAAGAAAATATTTGTAAGTCACATATTCTTGTACCCAGAATAAATAAAAAATTCTTACAATTGAACAACAGAAAGACAAATAAATGAATTTAAAAATGAACAAAGGATTTTAATAGACATTTCTCCAAAGATGATATACAAATGGGCAATAAGCACGTAAAAAGATGCTCAACATCATAAGCCTTGAGGGAAATGCAAATCAAAATCACAATGAAATACCACCTCACACCCACTAGAATGGCTCTAATAAAAAAGATGGACAGGATTAAGTATGTTGAGGATGTGGAGAAATTGGAACCCACATACACTGCTGATGGAACTGTAAAATGGTGCAGTTGCTTTGAAAACAGTTTGTTAGTTTCTCAAAAGTTTAAACCTGGACTTACTCTACGACCTAACAATTCCATTGCACTTTTATTTATTTATTTTCTTCAACAAATATGTATAGAATACCAAATACTGCAATTATCTTATAAATATTGTCATTTTCATGACAATTCTATAAGTTAGGTATTATCATCATCCCTATATTACAGATAAGAAAATTAAAACACAGAGAGATTAAATAAATTGCCTGAGGTCACACAACTGGTGAGACATGAGCCTGGGATTTGAACTCATGTCTGACTCCAGAGTCCATGCTTTTAGTTATAAACTACACTGCCTTCCATATAAAAATAAATATTTGAAGTACTTATATAATAAAATTAGTCTTCTTGAAAGATTGCCTCTTGTTTATAGTATAAAACCACTGTTGAAAATTTGCTGTCTATTTAATATTATCTTGTAGAAAATTATTAGCTAAAAGCATTTCTTTTGGTATTGTTTAATTGTCACAGTAACACTTTGAGGTAGGTATTCTCATTATCCCATTTTAAAGAGACTCAGAGAAATTAAGCAATTTGCCCAAGACACACAGCTAGTAAGTGGCTGAGCTGGGGTGTGATTACAGTCAGTCTGGCTCCAGTGTCCATGTTTTTAACCACTATGAAATGTCTATCAGTAGAATATGCTGGGTTTTGAAGAGTCCTAATCATTTACACCCTTCTTTCTCATCTGAGCTTGCAGGACTCAAAAGATGAAATAAAAATATCAGCTTTATTATTATTAATGCTGTTAGGTCAGTGGCAGACTTGGCTTCCTGATACTGCATCATCACCTTAAGGTGAATTATCTGCCTGTCACAGGCCCACTGGAAAGCCACTGCCCTCTCATGTGGAGATCTGGAGCTCCCTGTAAGCAGGCAGATCTCATGGAAAAGAAGGGACAGAAGTGCTCTTGCCCAGGTTTTTCTCCCAATCTCACCCACCAGGAAGCCTGAAGAGGGCTGGTATGATCACAGGCAAAGAGTTTCCCCTCCTTAGCCAGATAGTAGATAATCTGATTATAAAGAGACTAAAATGTCCTTAAAAATAGTGAGTCATTGCATTGGAAAGTTTTCTTTAGTTAGAATTGGTGTAATACAGTGTAAAGAACCCTGATTTAGACATTAGGAGAACTGGTGGCCCAACCCAGCTTTGCCCTTTTTGTGACTGTTGGCATTTCATTTCATTTATTTGAGCCAGTAAATAATTGCTCTGTCCAAAATTCTGCCAATAAAATATCTTTTATGAGAATAGCTTTAAAAATTCACTCTCCTCTCCACTTTGAAGAGAAAGGGAAAAAAATTCTTTCTTAAGCAGTTCCCTTTCTCTGGATTTATTTCCCTGGGCTAAACAACCTAAGCCATTGATTTCCATTATTCTCTATTTAGAAATGAACTCATGAGGCCTTTCCTTCCCTCCTCCACCCCTGTTCTTACAACCTGTTATCTTTCCTCTTCCTATGCATTATACTTGAGGAAACTTTTCATATTCATGTTGTCTATTAAGTTTATCACATATTTTTATATTCTAACCTCCTTCAACCTACACATTCTCTTATTGAGAAGGGAGAAAGAGAGCGAGAGAGAGAGAGAGGAAGAAAAGAAAGAAAGAAAGAGAGAAAGAGAGAAAGAAAGAGAGAGAAAGAAAGAGAAAGAAAGAAAGAAAGAAAGAAAGAAAGAAAGAAAGAAAGAAAGA
>JAKSZT010054419.1:4755203-4868644 GCA_026826555.1 Tolypeutes matacus | reverse complement strand
AGAAAGAAAGAAAGAAAGAAAGAAAGAAAGAAAGAAAGAAAGAAAGAAAGAAAGAAAGAAAGAAAGAAAGAAAGAAAGAAAGAAAGAAAGGGAGGGAGGGAGGGAGGGAGGGAGGAAGGAAGAAAGGAAGGAAGGGAAGGAGGAAGGAAGGAAGGGAGGGAGGAAGAGGGGGGAGGGAGGAAAAATTCCCCATGATATTTTGCTTTAAAATACTTTTTTCCTCACTTTTAAATTATAGTGTAAAACATGCTTGTTATTTGCATATATTTATTTATATGTGTAATAATTTCTTCAAAAACTCTCTTGCCATCTAAGCTGAAAGGTCTATGAGGTCAGAAACCACCATGATTTGTCCACTTTCATATACTTGTTCCTTGTCCAGTGCTGAGCATAAACACAAGTAGTCAAAAATTTTTAAATATATAATCATTTTAAAGAAAACTACATGAATTTCTCATATAAAATTGGTGATTTTAATCAATTGTCAGAATATTATACTTTTTCCCACATTTTCTTCTAGATGAGCACACAACCTCTCCCCTTGCCCCAATGTAGTCAGTTGATTTAATAAATTCAGTAAAATAGCCAGCAAATTAAGATTAAAAAAAAACAGCTGTTGTTTGGCTGCATTGAACACTAAATTGACTTACTGACCAAGATGGCACCTCGGTTTACCAATAGCAGCCATGGAACACAGCTCAGGGCTCCATGGGAGTACTTTGCTAGGTCCAGTGACATAATCAGCTCAATATATGCATTTTCAGTTGAGTCTGTCTATTCAGGGACATCCACGGTCATTTCAAACAGAAAGGGCTATTTGAAGCATCTTAACTTGGCAAAGACAAAAAGTGTGCGTGTGGTTGTTATCCGGTTTTCCCTGTCTCAGAGTTTATGCCTCTGAGGAGTTCAGCATTTGTTATGCTTGGGAAAGTTACAAAAGGTGATAGAGAACAAAAACCTGTCACAGCCTTCTTTTTCTCTCCATTCATGTGTAAACTTCCCAAGATGCTTTTACATCAAAGAAGGTTTGGCACATGTACTTTGGCAATTAACAGGTAAGGGAAAGTTTTTCCTCCTAATTTTTGCTTGCAGCAAACAGCAGGAGTTTCAAGACCTCTGGAAATTCCCTAAGACTGTCAGTTGCTATGTGCTAGAATTTTCAGTCCTGGCAATATTTCCACATTTGTTTTTATTCACAAGGATGTTATTTTCTGTTTTTGCTGTTTAGGAGAGAAGTTAGGTCTCTAACAAGGGAATTTTTTCCCCCAAAAGCATTGACATTTCTTCTGGCTTTCTTAACACAGTTTTAATTCCTGACCATGTTACACCTAAGATGGGTTTCATGGTGTGTGTGTTTTAATAGATTGGATAAAGATGAAAGAATATATGGCTTGTTCCTTTGCTGCCACATGAATAAAACACATTTTTCAATTAAAAAATTCTTCTGATTTTGATATAAGTGTACAAAAACTGTAGGGCATGTGGTAGTGGATTAGAGTTGAAAACATTAGCATGATCTCATGTTTAGCTTAATATAGCTACAGCTGGTTCAATATAGAAATATTTATAGATACACACATATACACGGGTTAATATACACACACATATTTTCTTGCTCTGTCAGCTGAGAGGGTCTAAAAGAAATGACATCCCAGTAGCAACAAGCATACCTAGTGCCAGATCTTGTATTCTAATTCCATTCTCCAACCAAAGGACCCGGACCTCTTTGGAGGAAATGGCTGATTCTAGGACTGGGGCAGAAAACACACAAGATGAGCCTGGGACATCTTGTAGGGCCAGAAAGTAAGGAAATTCTCAAAAAACGAAAGAATGGGGGATATGTCAAAGGACACAGGAGTCAACTGAAAGCACTACCAATGGCTAAAACTGGAACCGTTTGAGTAATAAATAAAGTAGCATTGAATCAAATCCAAAGTATAAAATAAATATCAGTGAGTCTATGCTGATATAAATAAGCCAGGGAGAAGAGACAAATCTTTTGTGCAGAAGAATTCTAAAGAATTTATGTAGCTACTCTGTCTCAAGGAGGCAGAACTTAACTCCCTACTCCTTAATGTGGACTGTACATTATGACTTCCTTCAAAAGATTACAGTATTAAAAGGGTGAAAAAGAGTAATTTTACAGTGGAGACACTGACAAATAGTACTTTAACCTGGTGATAAGGGTTAACATCACCAGTGATAAGCCATGTTGAGAGTACGTAACCTTGAAATTATGTGATGAGAATAGCATCAATAGACTCTGTTGGTCTTCCCCCCCAAAATCCAGAACCCCAGGCTAATCATAGAGAAAACATCAGAAAAATCCCAAATGAGAGACATTCTACAAAATACATGACAAGTACTCCTCAAACCTGTCAAGGTTATGAAAAACAAGGGAAGTCTGCAAAACTGTCACATCCAAGAGGAGCCTGAGCAAACATGATGACTGTAATGTGGTGTCCTGGATGGGATCCTTGGACAGAAAAAGGGCATTAGGTAAAAACTGAGGAAATCTGAACAAAGTATGGACTTTAGTTAATAATAATGTATTAGGATTGGTTCATGAATTGTGACAAATGTACCACACCAATGTAAGATGTGAAAAATGGGGGAAACTGAGTGTGGGGTATATGGGAATTCTCTGTACTATCTTCGCAACTTTTCTGTAAATCTAAAGCTATTCTAAAGTTAGTGTTAAGGGTTTAAAAGCCTGACTTTCTTATCCATAGCATTAACAGTCCTTATGCTTTAAGCTGGAGGTTAGAAGTAGAATTACATTGGCATATTTAGTGTGATTGGATGGGAAGATCACAGACTTTAGAATGACACAGACCTGGTTTGAATCTTGGATCTGCCTCTTACCTGTTCCACATTTTATAGATTGGCTTTGAGTAAGTTACTTAAACTTCTCAGAGACTAGGTAGCCTTATTTGTAAATGAGAAACAATAGTATCTTTCCGATTTATTGTGATCATCAAATAAATTAACAAACTTAGAATATTTGGGTATAGAAGGCATTCAGTAAATGCCAGTTTTTATTTCTGGGGGACAGCATGCCATTGCAAGAGCATCCTCGCTAGGATCATACAGACTTGGATTTGAATCCTGCCTTCATATTTAACACCATTTGACCTGAACGTGGCCAAGCATCAGATTCCCCATCTATGGAATAAGCCTAGCAATAACTACAATGCATAGTGAGTATGAGGACTAAATATATCAGTGGAGAGCCTAGAACATAGTAATTGCTCTGTCGATGTCGTTCTTTTTCTTCTTCTTACCATTCTTATTTTTATTATTATTAGCCACATGTGAAACATGGCTTATTTCTGAAAGAATACAACAAAGTTGAAAGCCTTAGGGCATGTCAAGGGTGATACAGAACCCAGGTTATAGTGACTGATAGGTTCACTCCTTAATTCACCTTTTCCCTCTGTGCTAATCACTAGTATCTGTCAATATAACGGGGAAAATATGCAAGCAAACATGGTAAGTATTCTCTATGACAGCTGAGGACATCTGGGTGTTCCATAAAAAATCGACCTCAAACTCTTGGAGTTTGGCCTAAAAACAGAAAAAAAAAACGCAAAGTTTAGATTAGAAGAATAACTGTATACTTGTTGTTAAAAAATCTCAGGCTTAACAAACAACTGTTGCAAACATAGTCTAATCATTTGGTGCTATTTTATTTGTTCCTCATACAAGAGAAGGATTTATTAAGCAATAGTTTCTTTAAAAAATGTTCTCTTATCACAAAACAAGATCCAGAAACAAACTATTTATTAGCTTTCAACTTACAGTGAAATCACAGCTGAGGGTGGAAAATAAAGCTAACTTTCTCTTTGCTTCAGTGAAAATGAGATGGAAAGTAGTTAAATGGATTAATACAAAACTGATATGTTGGGAGCGGATGTGGCTCAAGTGGTTGAGTGACTGCTTCCTACATGGGAGGTCCCGGCTTTGGTCCCCGGTGCCTCTTAAAAACAAAAGACCAAGCAAACAAATGAAAAAACCAACTCGGGAGCCAATGAGGTTCAGTGGTTGAGCACTGGCTTCCCACATATGAGCTTCCCACATATGAGTTCCAGGGTTCAATCCCCAGTCCTGGTACCTCAAAAAAAACAAAAAACAAAAAACAAAACAAAAAAAAAACCTGATTTGTTTAGGTTTTTAATCTTTCCCCCTCCATTTTAATAATTTATTTGTACTATTTCATCCTTACCTTAACTCCTAGTTAAATGAAATAGTGTAACTTTTCAGTCATAATATAAATAGGTAAAGTGAGGAAATAGTAATATGCCTTTCCATGGTCTGCTCTATTACCTGTTTAGAGTGGGTTTAAAAACATGTGCATTAACACTTGAATATTAATAATAGAAAATGTAATCTTTATAGTGTTAATCATAATGGAGGCCCAACTGGATTTCACTTGTTCCAGTCCTACACATTGTACACACAGTGGCTATGGTGGTTCTTTTAAAATTTATGACGTACTCAAACTCCATCCTTGAGCTGGCTGAACTTGACCTTGCATTCCATGAGTGCTCTTGGGTATAGAAAGAAGGGAGGTCTGTTAAATATAGAAGTCCACCTTGGAGATAAAAATATGATTCTCTGACTTTCATTTATTTTGAGAGCCTGAGCTGTGCTGGGCTGGGCTAAGCCAGATGACAAAAAGGCAGTTGTGATGCTTATCCACTCAGTGATAGGACTGGATGAAGCTGTATCTCCTGGCTCTTCCAGAGCTATCCACCAGCTCTCCCTGAACCCCCAAGAAAATACTTTTTAACTGTTTCTTATCTTGCTGGTCCTTTTTTTGAAATGCAAATGATGCCCTATGTAATGCTGCTTCAAATATTTGAACTAAGCTGAGGGCCCCCTAGTTATAGACAAATTTCCATAGCTCTGAGGGTATTTCATACCAAACCAATGCATCTTCAAGACTTCTATGAGCTTCGAAAATCTCCTTTGCCAGTTTTTCACCAGGAGGGAGGAGAATGGATGTGGTGATGTGATGGTAGCAATGAAGAGAAAAGAGGCTGAACACTGCGTGAGCATGTGTTTATGTGTATGCTTATATAGTGCGGGGGGGGGGGTGTAAAGTGGATTGTTGCATGTCATTTTCCTTTTTCTCTGGTACTTCAGCACCTTGCACATCCATAAACACCCACCAGACCCCTATAAATGCTTCAATGTTCTTACTTCTCATACCAAGGAAGGAGGCAGTAGAAGGTTGAATTCAGTTTGAAGGACGATTTTTGCTAACTGACTCAGCCAAGTGTTCCTCAAAATGTAATCTTCACTCATCATCAGAATCGCCTGGGGCTCTATTAAAGAGGAAGATTCCCACTCCTAACTTGCCAGATCAGAAGTGCCAAGCAATGGAGCTCTGCATTTTAACCAGATCCCTAGGAGATTTTAATGCACACAAACATTTGAAAATTGCTATCTCCAAAGCTGATATGTTACTAATATTAAATTACCAATAGCACATGTTGTCTTAAGGAGTATGTCTTAGTATTTCAAGCTGAATATGTTGTGACATTATTCCTTGGGAACTAACTATATGCTTTAGCAAAGGATAATGAGGGAATGTGTTAAGTCTTTTAGACAAGCTTAATGTGAAAGTATTTAAGTTAATATCAAAGCTAATACATTTTAGTCTTTTAAACAATACAAAATGTGTTGCATCTTCAATTACAGGTTTGACATCCCCTGACTTCTGAGTCTTTCACTGTGTTTTCTACTCCCTGAACCCCTTGCTTAAAATAATTGCACCACACCACTTAGCTTGGGTTGTTCACTGGTTGTTCTGTGACTATTTCTAGTACTCTGAAGTTTTTGTATGTGAGTCAAAAAACTCAGATTTATTATATTTCAATGCAATCATTTCAAAGCATTAATTCATTTTTAGAGAATTTATTGAGGCTTTAGTATGGACTGGTCCCCATCGTATGTGGTGGTAAACAGAGGTGAATCAAATTAATGTTCTTCTTGCCTTTATGGAGTGCCCAGTCTAATGAGGAGACAGTAAATCAGTAAACACATATGTAATCATTAATCTTGAAGTGGAGAGAAGGAATCCAAGAAGGCCTCACTGTGGCACTGGCATTTTAGCTGATTTTTCACAGATGAGTCACTCACACAAAGGGCCAGGGAGAAACATACGCGCTAGAAGGACAAGTATGTGAAAATTTCTAAGGGGAAAAAGCCTTTGAAATAAAAGACAGTGTGCCACCTATATCTCTCTTCACTGAAGGACTTGTTGCCCCAGCTTCTGGGAATGCTAAAAGCAGGCAGCATTCAATGTCAGTACTTTCAGGGACTACTTCAAATGCAGAAGGCCAATTCACCAAGGTCACACTCGTCCCAAGATGTGGATCCAGTGATAGATCCATGTGGGCATAATAGGCTCAGTCATTGTATTTCAAAGTGGAGTACCTCCAAAGGGCCATTCTAGGCCCAGAATTCCTGTTAGGGTCAACAGAGTCTGTCTCTTAGCCAGCATTGCAGCTTAATCTCTCCCTATGCTTAATCTGCTTCCTTCCCTTCCTTTTACAAGGGTTGGTACCAAGGGCACCCCCTAATATACATCTTGAATGTTAAACTTCATCTCAGAGTCTGCTTCCTGGAAAATTCAACCTTCAACATCCATTGTGGCCAGACCAGAGCAACTTAAGGTAAACTAAGAGCATAAATTTAGGGCCAGATGATGCTGGGCTTGTAAACAACATTTCATTTTATTCTTAGTGTAGTGGAGACCATTGAAAATTTTAAGTAAAAGTGTACTGCAATGCCTCATTCCAAGCATGTGAAAATGTTGTAAAAACCCAAACTGAGGGACATTTGACAAAATAACCAATTAATAAATACTCTTCAAAAGTGTCAAGGTTATGAAAGATGAAGAAGGACTGAGGAACTTTCATAGATTGGAGGAGACTAAGCAGAAATAGCAACTAAATGTAATGTGAGATCCTAGATAGGATCCTGGCACAGATAAAGAACATTATGGAAAAACTGCTGAAATTTGAATAAAGCCTATAACTTAATAGTATTGTATTAATGTGAATTTCTTAGTTTTGATAAGTGTACTGGTTATGTAAGATAACATTAGGGAAACTTGAATGAAGGATATAAGGGAATGCTCTGCACTATTTTTGCAACTTTTCTGTTAGTCTAAGAAAAGTTAAACTAACTTTTCTGTTAGTCTAACTTTTCTGTTAGTCAAAATAAAAAGATGGGCTTTTTTTTTGTTTTCTTTTGTTTTTTGTTAATAAAGGCCTTTCATGCTGCTATGTGGAGGAAGAAAGGGTTGTGTGAAGAGCAAAAGTGAAAGAAAGTAGACTAGTTAGAAGAGTAGCACAATAATGCTGCTGACAGAATGTGGCCATGGCTTGGGCCAACGTTCTGACAAAAGGCATGGAGAAATGTGTAAGAATCCAAGATATACAGTATTTTTTAAACAAAAGAAACAATATTTACTAATGGATTGGTTTTGGGAGAGTGATGGAGTGAGAGGCATTAGGAAAATAATGCCAGGTTTCTAGCTTAAGTAACTGGAGTTAGGATGGGAAAAGTAGAAGAAGAACCTGTTGTAAGAGTATGTTAAGACAAGACTCTTCAGTTCTAGCTGAGGTTCCAAGATGGATTTCAGATATCAGAGTGAATGTGAGGCAAATATACACATGCATATTTGCAAGAGAATTGTCTGAAAACAACTACAACCACATTTGGATAAATTAACTGATCAATGAAATAAAAAGGGATTGGAAATGGAAAAACCAATTATCAAATTTATTTGGAAGGGTAATGAGTCCTAATAGCCAGAAACATCTTAAAAAGGAAGAACAAAGTTGGAGGACACTCACTTCTGGACTTTAAATCATATTACCTAGTATGATGGTTAGGCCAGTGTGTCAACTCAGTTAGGTAATTGTGCCCAGTTGTTTGGTAAAGCAAGCACTGGGCTAATTGTAATACAAGGAAATTTCATGGACTTTAATCATCAATGAGTTGATTGCATAAATGGCTGATTACACCTACAATCAACCAAGGAGATTGCCATCAGCAATGAGTCTTATCCAATCAGTTGAAGGCTTTAAAAGGGGAAGTGATTTCAGCATTTAGAGAGAATTTCCAGCTTTACTTTGGACAACCAACATCTCCTGGGAACTCATCAAGGACCTTCATTGGAGCCCCTGGTTTGCAGCCTGTCCTGCAGAATTTGGACTTGTACATCCCCCACAGTCGCATGAGAGAATTTTATAAAATCTCATATTTACAGATATTTCCTGTTAGTTCTTTTTCCTTAGAGAACCCTGAATAAAATATCTAGCTACAGTGGTAAAACAAAACAAAACAAAACAAAAACAAATAAAAAAACAGCATGGTACTGGCATAAAAATAAATAGACCAATGGAACCGAATTTGATTGTTCAGAAATAGACCCTCACATCTATGGTCTAGTGATTTTTGACAACCCTGTCAAACTCACCCAGCTGGATCAGAATAATTTATTCATTGTTCATTCCCCAATCTTGAGGATTTGGGATGGTGATTATCACTCTGCCTCTAATTGAGAAGGGGCTTAGATCCCATGGCACAGATGGATGGAACTATCTTGCTTGCAGTTGTAGACTCTCTCTGCTCCTTGGGATGGTTATTGTCCATCATCATCACCTTCTTAGTTGTCCTGGGTGAGTCCAATGAACTGGAGAGTAGGTTTTGCAATTATTATTCTATTATAGACTTTTGTTGGAATGTAGAATGGTGCAGCCTCTGTGGAAGATATTTTGGTGGTTCCTCAGGGAGCTAAATATAGATAGAACTGTTATATGATACAGCAACCCCTCTACTGAGAATATATTCAGAAGAACTGAAAACAGGGACGCAAACAAACACTTCCACAGCAGTGTTCATAGCAGCATTATTCACAATTGCCCAAAGATGGAAACAACCTAAGTGACCATCAACCAATGAATGGATAAACAAAATGTGGTATATGCATGTGATGGAATACTATGCTGTTGAAAGAAGAAATGAAATTGGGACACATATGACAACATGGATGAACCTTGAACATTAGGCTGAGTGAAATAAGCCAGACACAAAAGGACAAATACTGTATGGTCTCACTAATATGAACCAAATATGAAGAATAAACACATGGATTTAAAACCTAGAGTATAGGTTACTAGGAGATAGGATGAGGACTGAGAAGAGGTACTGATGCTCAGTGTATGTAGAATTTTTAATTAGCTTAACTGTAAAATTGTGGAAATAGGTAGAGTTGATGGTAACACATAGTGAGTATAACTAACACTGGTTTATAAATGATATTCCCACTAAAAGGGATAGTTTAGGGACTTAAATGTGAATTCAAAGTAAGCTAGAGAATAATCGAAGGACTAAATTACATAGTGAACACAGTGGTGGATGAAGGTTGTGACTAATAGAACAAATACAAGAGTGTTCTTCTATGAACTAGAACAAATGTATGTTACTATTACAAGATAGTAAGAATATGGTGATGCATGGGAAAAATACAATTAATGTAACTTATGACTATATTTAACACCAATATTGTAATATTCTTACATCAATGTCAAAGAAGGTACTAAGGGTTAATAATAGGGAGGTGTGGGATTTTTTCTTTTGGGCTAAGGAAAACATTCAAAGGTTTATTGGGGTGATGACTGCACAACTCTATGAGGAAAGTGAGAGCCACTGAGTATACACTTTGGATGGACTGTACGAAGCATGGGACTGTACATCACAGTGAACCGTGTGGTGGATGATGGACTGAGGTAATAGAAAAATTATGAGAGTGTTCTCTCATGAAATATAACAAATGTACAATGCTAATACATGGTGTTAACAATAGGGAGGTGTATGGAAATATACCAATGTAAGCTATGGATCATAGCTAGTAGTAATATGTTGGTGATGTTCTTTCATAATCTGTAATAAATTTTCCACAACAATGCAAGGTATTGGTGGAGGGGTGATGTATGGGAATTCTGCATATTATGCATGATTGATTTGTAAGCTCATAACTTCATATATATATATATACACACACACACACATATATATATGTATATATATATGATTGGGGTATGGAGAAAAAAGAGAGATTTGGATGCAGAAAGAAGTTACTGGATTTGAGTTGCTACTTTACCATTATGGGTTGCTGTCTTCTGACTCTATGTCTAATGGAGGTGGCTCCATTGGAATGACTCCGAGAACTTTGAAATATGTTTTCTGAATCTCGAGTCCCTGGTCTCTTCAAGAAAAACTAATGTACTCTCTGTCTAACTCTAACCTGGGGAAATGTAGAGGATGAGAGAAAGGTTGACTCAATGCTTTGTTGGTGGATTCAGGAGAGGTTGCTATGTTAAGAACGCCCTGAACTTCCGGAGATTTTTAGTGCAAAGAATGTAAGAGTGTTTCCCATGGACCATATGTGGTTCATGCAAGAGAGAAGAACCTATGTGAGGTCACCAGTAGGGCTGCCTGAATGGTAAGAAGGTCATAGCATAGTAGGGAAAGAGTTAATGGTGACCTCCTCACCCTCAGAATAGAGTTAAGGGGTTGCAGGAAAGAGGGCCCATCAGGGGCTAGAAAGTGCTTACCAGAGAAAAGGTCAAATCTAAAATTCTGCCAGGATCAGAGTCTTATAACCAGCTTACTTGTTCCAGTGGGAACTGCCCTTCCCCTCATCTCTCATCCTCATCTAGCTCTATCTTGGTTATAGCATCTAGCAGAGAGGGATTTGATTAGGAGGAAAAGAAATCAGCCATTTCAACAATTGCAGGCTTCCAGTCTGAAGCAGGCATAAACTGGGAGATGGAGGCATTTTAATGCTAAGTTAAGTTTGAAGTTTTGACTTATAAAAAAGACTGGACAATCGAATTTCTGAATGGATACTGCTAATAAAGTATCCTGAGGTCTGTTCTGCCATGGTTGGGAGACTTGGACTGCTGGAAGTTTCTATGCCTAGAAAGTATGGGCAAAGCAAATACATAGAATTTTTAAATGAAATTTATTACACATATGCAAGAGTATATATAATGCATATATTAAGTTAAATGATAATTATAAACTAAACTTCTGTTTAAACACCACCCAGCTTAAGTACTTGTGTTACCTAACCTAAAAGAATGTCTAAAGCAGGGGTTCTTAACAAGGGGTCCATGAGCTTGAATTGAAATTAAAAAAACATTATTCTTGTGGAGAAGTGTTGGTGCAGAAGTGATATATTTATTAAATAGCACACAGTATAGTGTGGACTTAGCAAGGGGTCCATGGTTTTCACTTGACTGGCAAAGGTGTCCGTGGAACAAAAAAGGTTAAGGACCCCTGGTCTAAAGGAAGTTCTCTAAACAGAAGGGAAATGATAAAATAAGGAATATTGGAACATTAATAAGGAAGAAAATCACAGAGAAAGAGCAAAAATGTGGGTAAATAAACTAGATTTTCAATCCCTTTTTGGAGTTTTATAAATTATGTTTGATGGTTGAAGAAAAATCATAGCACTCTTTAATGTGGTTTTGAATGTATGCAGAGAGAATATTTAAGACAATGTTATAATAAACAGGGGAGAGTAAAGGAATGTAAAGAAAGCAAAGGTTTCTATACTTTGCTTGAACTGGTAAAATATTGACGTCAGTAGAAATCTCATAAAATATGCACATAAAATTTAAAACCTAGAGCAACCACTAAAATTATGCAAAGAGATAGGCACAAAGGTACTATAGTTAAATCAAAACAGACTTCTAAAAAATGTTTTAGTAAGCCACAGGAAGGAAGGAAAATGAAAACAGGAAAACAGGGAGAACAAATATAAAACAATAAAAATGGCAGACTTAATCCTTAAGGTATCAATAATTACATTAAATGTTAGTTGTCTAAAACATATCAATTGAAAGACAGATATTGGCAAAGTGGATTTAAAAAAAAACATGACCCTACTCCACGAAACTCACTTCAAATTAAACAAATACATAGGTTGAAAGTGAAATGATGGAAAAAAGATATAACATGCAATCAGTAACCAGAAGAAAGCAGGAGTTGCTATATTAATGTCAGAAAAAGTAGACTTCATAGCAAAAAAAAGTATTACCACGGACAGAGAGTGAAGCATTACATAATGATAAAGAGGTCAATCCACCCTTTATCCTAATTGTGTATATACCAAACAACAGAGCTGCAAAATATGTCAAGCAAACGTGGAAAGAAGAAATAGACTAGTCTACAATTATAATTGTAGAATTCAATACCTCTAAAAAAATTGATAGAATAAATATACAGATAATCAGCAAAGATATAGAACACAGTAATTCTATCACAATCAATAAGATCTAATCAAAATTTATAGAGCACTCCGCCCAATGATAACAAGAAACACATTTTTTTACAAGTGTCCGTGGAACATATGCCAAGATAGACCATATCCTGGGCTGTAAAAGCAAACCTCAAAAATTTTTAAATATTTGAAATCATACAGAGTTTTGTTCTCTGACTTCTGGAGTCAAACTAGAAACCAGTAACATAAAAATAACAGGAAAATCTCCAAATGTTTGAAAACTAAACAAAATGCTTCCAAATACTCCATAGATCAAATAATAAGTCACAAGGTAAATTTAAAAATTAAAAAAAAACAAATTGAACTGAATGAAAATGAAAATACAACGTATCAAAATTTGTGGAATGCAGAGATCCTGAGGTCTCTAGAGACATCTAGACACTATAAGCAGGGCAGACAAGCTCAGGAATTTGGTACCTTGTAAGTGGGCCTTACTTTGGAATTTATGCTCCCCCGTGTAACAGAGTTATAGTCATTGATAGTTTCCTTACACATGGCTCTTCTGCCCCTTTTATTTGAACCTATAATTAGCACTATACTTGTTAAATATATGTCCCAGAGACTTAAATCAACAGTTCATGTGCCAGTTGAGCCCTGAATCTCAGCAGTTACCACACCTACTCTCCAGTTCATTGGACTCAGGACAACTAACAAGGAGATGATGATGGACAATGCCAGTCCCAAGGAACAGAAAGTGTCTGCAACTTCAAGCAAGATAGTTTGATCCATCTGCCCCATGGGATCTAAGCCCCCTCTCAGTTAGAAACAGAAAGGCATCACCATCCCAAAATTTTCAAAATTGGGGAAAGAACAATGGACTAATATAGACTTATTATTATTCTATTATAGACTTATTATTCTAGCAATGGAAGAACTTTTTTTTATCATTGATATAAAAGCAGTAGCCACCAGAGGTTCTGAGGGGAGGGAGAGGGAAGAATAGATATAACATGGAGGCATTTTCGGGACATTGGAATTATCCTGCATGACATTGCAATGATGGATACAGGCCATTATACATTTTGTCATAACCTGAAAAATCGTGTAAGGCAGAGTGGAAACTATAATGTAAACTATAGTCCATGGTTAGTAGCAATGTTTCAATATGTGTTCATCAATTGTAACAAATATACCACACTAATGAAAGATGTTATTAATGTGAGAAAAAGTGTGTGTGTAGGGAGGGGTGCAGTATATGGAATCCCCTATATTTTTCATGTGATATTTAGGTAATCTAAAGCTTCTTTAAAAATAAAAAAAATTAAAAAATTTTGTGGGATGCAGCTAAAACAGTGCTGAGAGGGAAATTTATAGCTCTAAAAGCTTATATTAGAAAAGAAGAAAAGTCTCAAATCAATCATCTGAGCTCCCACCTCAAGAATTCAGAACAAGAGGAACAAAATAAACCCAAAGCAAGCAGAAGGAAGGAAATAATAAACATAGGAGCAGAAATGAATGAAATTGAAAACAGAAAAATAGTAGAGAAAATAAATGACACAGAAAGCCGGTCTTCTTAAAAGGCCAATAAAATTAACAAATGTCTTTCAAGACTAACAAAGAAAAAAGGGAAAAGACACAAATTACTAATATTTGGAATGAAATAAGGAATATCACTATAGACCCTATAGACATCAACTGGGGAAAAAAGACATCACAAAAGAATACTAAGAACAATACTACATGCAAAAATTTGACAAATTAAGTGGACCTATTCATAAAAAAGTACAAACTGCCACAACTCATCCAATATGAAGAAGATAATTTAAATAGTCTTCTAATAATTAAGTAAATGAAATTGCATTTGCAATTTAAAATATTCCAGAAAAGATATCTCCAGGTCCAGACAGGTTCACTGGAGAAGTCTGTGAAATGTCTAAAGAATAATTAACACCAATTCTAAAAATTCTTGTACAGAAAATAGAAAAGAAGGGAACACTTTCCAACTCATTTTATGAAGCCAATATTACTCTGATACCAAAATCAGAAAAAGTACAAAGGAGAAAACTACATACAAATATCCCTCACAAATATAGATGTGAATATTCTTAACAAAATACTAGAAAATAGAATTCAGCAATATATATATAAAAGTTATACACCATGACCAAGTGTGGTTTATTGCAAAGATATAAATTCAATGTAATCTTCCATATTACTAGGCTAAAGTAGAAACACCAAATGATCATATCAATTGATGAAAAAAAGCATATGATAAAATTCAATTCACATTAATTATAAAAACTCTCAGAAAATTAAGAATAGGGATAACTTCATCAACAACTAAAAATATTCACAAAAAACTCCTACAGCCAATATTATACTTAATAGTGAAAAATGGAATACTTTCTCCCTAATATTGGGAAAAAGGAAAGGATGGCTACTCTCACCACTGCTTTTCGATATAGAACTGGAAGTTCTAGCCAGCACAATCAGGCAAGAAAAAGAAATAAAATTCATACACATCCGAAAGAAAGAAAATTGTCTCTTTTAGCAGATAACATGGTTGTTTAGGTAGAGAAACCCAAGGAACATACCAAAGAAAGAAATAACCTCCTAGAACTAATAAATTAATTCAGGAGGGTCACAGGACACATTCACATATAAAATCTATTGTATTTCTATATTCTAGGAATGAACATGTAGAAACTGAAATTAAAAGTACAATACCAATTATGGGACAATGGCATCAGATTAGTCAGGAAGGGCTCAACTCTCTCACAAAAACAACAGAGAAAGAGCCAAAAGCTGTTTGAGGTACCTGCTTTGGGGGTCAGCAGACCAAGACAGTGCTTCCCAACTCCCAGGAGGGTGAAAGTCAGAGAGATGAAAAACCTTAAACAACAAATGTGAGTTACCAAACCCCTGTGGCTGGTCAGGAAATGTTCCCCTTCCCCACCCCCATGATATTAAGCTGGAATAAAACCACTGGCTCACTGCAGCTGACTCAGTGTAGAACAGATATCTTCCTCCCTGTCAGCTGTTACAAGGGAAAAGGGAGGAGGAGTCAGGGGGCTTTTCTTCAGTGAATTTGGCCAGCAGAGGCTGCTTTGAATCTTGTCTCTGGCCAGACCATAACACAGCAAAACAGAGATTGAAACATCTCTGTGGAATGGTGTGCTGATGAATGCCATCTCCTGGCGAGTCTGGAAATTGCATGGACAAAAACTGTTTTTGGTCTTCTCTACTCTAACTCCTGGGAGAAAACTTGCACCCCTTTAATGAGTCCCTGGTCTGATTTTGATAACTTAAGCTGAGCAATTTTAAAGACTTAGAATAAGTTGAACCAAATATCAAAGAAAAGCTGTGGGAAAAAAATAGATGAGAGAGAAATTGGCCATAGGAGTAAATTCACCAAAATATTCAGATGCCTAGACATCAGCAAAAAATTACAAGCCATATTAGCATACTAGGAAACAGGAAGAGATGGCACAGCCAAAGGAACAAAACAAATATCCTAAAGAGATACAGAATTTAAGGACAATTAATCAATGATAACCATACAAATATCCTAAACCAATTTAAAGAATTGAAAGAAAATATGACTAAAGAGGTAAAGGATATTAATAAGACACTGGATGAGCATAAAGAACAATTTGAAAGCCTGCAAAGGAAAGTAAGCAACCTTATGGGAATGAAAGACACAGTGGATGGGATTAAAAATACATTAGAGGCACATAAGAGCAGATTTGAATTGCCTGAAGGCAGAATTAGTGATTTTGAAGACAGAACATCTGAACTGGAAAAGATAGGAGAAAAGAAAGCGAATGGAAAAAATGGATCAGGGTCTCAGGGAATTGAATGGCAATGTGAAACACACAAACATATGCATTATCAGTGTCCCAGAAGGAGAAGAGAATGGAAAAGGGGCAGAAGGAATATTTGAGGATATAATGACTGAAAACTCCCCAACCTGTATGAAAGATATAAATATCAATATCTAAGAAGGACAACACACCCCAAACAGAATAAATCCTAATAGATCTACCCCAAGACACCTACTTATCAGAACAACAATTATCAGAAATAAAGAGAGTACTCTGAAAGCAGCAAGAGAAGAGCAAAGCATCACATAAAAGGGAACCTCGTTAAGATTAAGTGCTGATCTCTCTTCAGAAACCATGGAGGAGAGAAGAAATTGGTATGATGTATTTAAGGTACTGAAAGAGAAAAACTTCCAGCCAATCTGGCAAAGCTGTCTTTCAAAAATGAGGGTGAGTTCAAAGTCTTCACAGACAAACAAAAGCTGATAGAATATGTAACCAAAAGACCAGAAATACAAGAGATACTAAAGCGAGTGCTGCAACCTGAAAGGGAAAAAAAAGAGCGAGAGGTTTAGAGAAGAGTGTAGAAATGAAGATTATTAGGAAGGGTAAATTAAAGGGTAAAAAAACAGAGAATAGTATGATATGACAACAGAAAACCAAAGGACAAAATGGATGATTTTATGTTATGCCTTTACAGTAATAACATTGAATGTTAATGGCTTGAACTCCCCATCAAAGGCATAGACTGATAGAATGGATTTAAAAAAATATGAGCCATCTATATGTTCTCTACAAGAGACCCACATCAGATGTAAGGACACAACCAGATTAAAAGTGAAAGGTTGGAAAAGGTATTCCATACAAATAGCAAGTAAAAATGGGCTGGAGTATACCAGATAAATATAAAATAACAACATTATAGTATATGAACAATAATTACTCAGTGCAACTGGCAATTTGTTCCAGTGATCAGTATTCTGTAATTTTTTCGTGCAACCTTGGTTATAGTAATGGTTACACAAATCTATACATATGATAAAATGATATAAGTTTATATATATACATTGTCATGGTATCATATTCTTGGTTTTAATATTGCACTATAATTATGGGATAAACTGGTTTTAGGGTATGTGAGACCTCTCTGCACTATATTTGCAACTTCCTGTGAATCTATAATTATTTCAAAATAGAAAGTGTAAAAAATGTAAAATAAACTTTCTTTCATGAATCTTTTGGCTTTAGGAAATATAGAAAATCAAATAACCTTTTTTATTTTTTATTATATTACAATAACTTCCTGCAATTATTCTGTATATTGGTTTTCATTACCCAGGATTGTAGAAATAAATGAAAAACATATATAGAGAGGATTTTGCAGACCTTGATATTTTGCAGACCCTAGGACAAAAACCAGTGGTGTGCTGGTAAATGTTTTATGACCATCTGTCAGGGAGGAATAAGCCCTAATTGTGGTGTTTGCTGATTTCTGTGGTGTAAATACTTTGACCATGGCCAATTTCAAACTACCAGCATGATCTTCAACTGGCTTATAACACTACTGAAACTTTAATAATCAGTTTCAGCACACTACTGAAAGTTGATTGAGGTGTTTGTATGTTTGTGTGTGTATGTGTGTATTTAAATTACTAATTTTCAGTTACTTTTCTTAGCGTTTATTCCTTTCTTCTAAAACTTAAGCACAGTAAAAAATAAAATCTGAGATACCAGTTCTGGGTAATTGCATTCAAATCAAGAAAATGAACTATTCATATGTCAGAGCATCTTAGAATCAACAATTTTAAAAACCTAAGTAGCAAATACACATATATGCATATATATTTATATATCATTTTGCAAATGTTTGTATGTATTGTGAGAATTTTGATTTTTACCCACAATAAAAATAAATCAAAAAAAAAAAAAAAAAAAAAAACCTAAGTAAAAATAGTTTGCTTATAAAAGGCACTCAGATAACTGTGTGAAATGAAGAACATTAAAGCAAAGTTCATTATTTGAGCTGTTGGAGGCCACCCATACATTGACTGGACATCATTCAGTGCCAGAGATCTGTTAAATTCAGGGATAATTTCAGAAGAGGGATTTTCTATTCACCTATCATTATCACCAGGAAGCTTTCACTTAGAAAAAAAAGGTTTTTCTAATGTTCCTGACCAAATAGAGTCCATATTGTTATAATAAGTTAAAATCAGATTTATCTAAAATTTCAAAGATAAAGTTATCCCAGCATGGAACTGCATTTTTCAAGTGATTTTATAGGCCTATTCCCCCACCACTTAACTGGTGGGTTGGTGTTTCCCTGGTTATTTCATGTCCTTAGCTCTCCTTCGAGCAGCCAAGGCAGAAGATATGAGTTGGTGCCTAAATCACAGATGAATATTAGGTAAAGGGTTGGACCTAGGAGACCATGTCTCTGTATCCTGCCATCAGCTTCCAGGGAACATGGCTTCGCCTGACAGCAGTTCTTTGGGGATCTCTCCCCTCTCAGTAGCTTAAAGAGCAGTGGACTAAGGGAGTTTGAATTTCAATACTGGCTTCACCATTTCCTAGTTATGTGATTTGGCCAAGTTAGAGGTGCTCTTAGTTGTGAATTTTCTTTATCTGTAAAAAAATAAGCTCTGAGGCCTACATGCCTGTCTACTTCAGTGGGCTGTTTGTTGCAAGAGGCAACAATATATGTGAAATATATAAGCAATATATGTGAAAACTTGTGTCACTGAAATTTTGCTATATAAATGTAATTATAAATATCTCACAATATAGGCCTCTGTACAAATGTTATTTCTATAGAGAAAACTTTCCTGGCCACCCTATCTAAAATAATCCTCCCACAACTAGTCACTCTTGATCCATCACTCTGCTTTATTTTCATCTTAGCACCTCCTACTGATACTTGATTATATATCTACCTGTTTATCCATTTCCCACACTAGAATATAAGCTCTGTGAACATAAGAACTTTGCATTATTCATTACTGAATTCTTAGATACTACAATTTGCCTAGCAGAAACTAACCCTCAATCCGTATCTATTAAATGTATGAATGAAGTAGTATTATTTAAATTTTGGGGGGTATTCATAAAGTATTAATTAAACATACAATATTATTTCAGAATTTGTTAAATGCAAATATAACCAAGTTGTGGAATTGGATGGATTTGGTACAATACAAGCAGGAAATAGCTTTATTTTATTCCCACCATTGGCTCCTCTAAGGAAGGGATGGGAAAAGAGAAGTTAGAATATGTGGTATTCATGTTTCTCTTGACTGTTGAACGGTAGGCATCCAAACTCTAACTCTTTCATGAGGTGCATTGGTGGATGCTACCACACCATACCTTTCTTCAGATATGGGCAATAGGCTTTCTGGTAGAACACCCTGTGCAACAGCCCTTCGGCTCCTGCTTCAAGCAGACTGCCAACAACCTCTTTTCTTATAGAGTCCCTTCACCCTATCAGGTAGCCTTTTTGGTGGGATATTCTTCAAGGAGACCCTTCATAGCAAGGACTTGAACTTGCCCTCCAAAGATGGCATTATGGCTTGACCCAATACTGACCCTTCTCTCCATGCCATGCCATCAACACTACCAGCATCATCACTACCAGCATCAATCTTCATGTGTATCAGAAACTTGAAGGGACACTTGTGGGGTATATCAGTTATATATTTCTGCATACATACATAGTAGGTTGAAACACCCCAGAATTTAGTGGGTTAAAACAATAATCACTTTATTTGCTTAAATTCAATGGCTCAGTACTTTGGGATGGGCTCAGATGGGCATTTTTTTTCTGCTGGTCTGGCCTGTGGAAACTCATTCAGCTCTAGGCATCTGGTGGCTTGACTGAGATTGGATGGTCTTAAGGTGACCTCACTCACATGTCTGGAAGTTGATACTGGGTGTTGGCTGAACCATATATCTTCAAGTGATCTCTCATCCTCCAGCTATCTATCCCAGGCTTCTTCACAAGATGCAACACTCCAAAAGGGAAAGTATCAAAGCACAAACACTTTTTAAGCCTCTGCTTGTATCATGTTTGCTGATTTCCCATGGCTGAAAGCAAGTTGCATAGTCAAGCCCAGAGTCAGTGTGGGAGGAATCTGTGAAAATACATGGATTCAGGGAGGCTTTCCTTGGAGGCTATTACTGTAAAAACTTGAAGTTTACCTAAAACCAGTGGTGTACTGGAGCTAGCTTACACTGTTCTGTGAGAGTTGATTATGCACATCTCTTCCCAACTCCACATTGAGTGGCTTCAAGCTTGTAGCTTGAAATTGGCCATGATGGGAATATTTACACCATGGAAATTAGCAACTGCTACAAATCAGGAATTCTCCATCCACCAGACCCAGCAGAGATAGTTGTTAAACATTTACTAGTACAAGATTGCCTAAAAAACTCTAGAAATAGCATCAGGCCTGTCTATGTGATTTTGTGTGTCCCCTTTTAGGAAGAAGCCCATCTTCAAGTGCTTCTCCAGGCACTCACTCTAAATTTGATTGGGTAGGAGACAACTCCCAGCCTTCCCCACAGAAGGAGGAAAATGCCATATTTTCTTTCTTTCAGCAAATTCCCTTCAAAGATCACATTAGTGACTCTCTGGCCTTCTCATATGTATTCTGGAGATTGGGTGGATAGTTGAAGGACAAATTAGTCTACATCTATGTCTTAGCAAGTCTTGGGGGCACTATATCTTGTGGAAGACTTGTCTTAAGATTTGAGGCATTAAACAAAATCTCTGGGCCAACAGTAACATTCTCATTCCATATTCACTTACAAATCACGTTAAACAAATTTTTCCTGAGCCAGATACATATATCTGATTTATCTCTATATAAATAATCCTTACTGAAGGAAATATAGTTCATCCATCCTAGAGATCCTAAATCTTATCCTTGAATCAACCCAGAGCATCAAAGGAATATAAACCTACACTTTGGCACTATGCCATTGACCTACATGGATGAATACATCATTTTAAAAAAACTAAGAGGGAAGCAGATGTGGCTCAACCAGTTGGGGGCCCACTTACTACATGGGAGGTCCCAGGTTCAGGTCCTGGTACCTCCTAAAGAAGATGAGCAGACGCCACACTTGCCACAACGAGCTAGACGCCGCAACCTGCTGCAACGAGCTAGAAGCTGCAACCCACTGCAATGAGCTAGGCACCACAACCCGCCACAACAAGCTAGAGGCCACACCTGCCCAAACAAGCTCGACACCACACTCACCCAAAACGAGCTAGATGCCGCAAGCCAGCAGATGCTGCAGCCCATGGGCAACAGATGTGGCTCAGGCCGTTGGGCACTCACCTCCCATGTGGGTATCCTGGGTATCTTGGTTTCTGGTGCCTCCTGGAGAACATGAGCAGACACAGCGAACAAAACAATGGGCAGACAGACAAGGGAACCATGGGGGGGGGTTGTAAATAATATAAATTAATTAATTAATTTTAAAAAACACTAAGAGTTTATTGTTCAGTTTCCTTCAAGACACAAAGAAAGATGTTGTACTCTGCTTCATCCTGGATCTCCTGCATGGTTAGCCACAGGAAAGAATGCCTCTGGTCTTCAGTGTCTTTGCTTTTGCTGAGCACTGGGAAAGGCTTTGTCTTGGTTTGCTAAAGGGTGCTGAGGTAAAGTACCAGAAATCTGTTGGCTTTGATAATGGGTATTGATTTGGGGTAAAAGCTTACAGTTCTAAGCCCATGAAAAGTCCAACTCGAGGCACCATGAGAAGTGCTGTCCCACCAAAGTCAGCTGCTGTTGATCCTGGCGTATTGCTACGTGATAAAGTAAGATAGCCACCAATCTCTGCCCAGGTTTCAGCTTTCCCCTCCGAGCTCACCCTGTCCTCTTGAGTTCCTTGGGCCCAGCCTCTTGGAAGCTTCATGATTAAGTGACCCTGTAGTCCTCTCTTTCCTGGCATAGAGCTTGTTTCTTTCCAGGCCTCCTATATCAGTCTCGGCTATTCTGTGCTCTTCCCAAATTCATCTGTAAGCTATCAGGCAAATGGCTTATCTCTCCCCAGGGCCTCAGCTCTTTGAGCCTTCTCCTTTCTGTCACATGGCAGGAACAAAAATGATAGCACTCTCTCTTCCTGTGTCTGTCTCAGTCAGTTTTCTGTGTTTCCTTTTATATCAGACCAAGCAAGGGCGTGGAGACCCAAACTGAGTTATGCCTTACTGAAGTAGTCCAATCAAAGGCCCTAACTTGACCTATCAACTAATGTAATTAAAGGACCCTCAGCTAAATTTAATGCAATCAAAGGGTATTACACCCAGAGAAATAGATTAGTGTACAAACATAATATTTCCCTTTTTGGGATTCATAAAATAATCTCAAACTGCCACAGTTTTTATCTCACAAACTCAACATAACCTGGGAGTGTGAAAGAAATGTGGAATCTCAGGAGTAATCACAGACTTCCTGAATTAGAATCTGCATTTAACAAGATCTACATATGATTTGTGTGCACATTAAAGTTTAAGAAGCTCTGTGCTGCTGCATTCCCTCTATTTGGTTCCTTTGACCAATACTGCAACATCTTCCCATCTATGAAAGCACATTCCATACTTACCAGTTTCTATTTGCTTTTTTACTCCCAGGGAACTCTCTCTTCTTGGGTTAAGGGCCTTGCCAAATCCTCAAGACCACATTCATCTGAATCCTGAGAAGAACAATGAGAATGTTCTGCAACCTCTTGAGAAGGTGATACAAGATGCTTTGCTACCAAGACTGTGCCACTTTGACCATAAAACAATTTAAAAACACCTTTCCAGTAGACAGTTCCTCAAGCCACGCAGATATAAAAGGGCAAATAGTAACAGAGAACAAAAGAAATTATAACATACAGCCAGAGAGCAAGGATCATTTTCAAATGGGAAGCAATAAGGTGGAAAGATGCAATAAGACTTCTCCAGATGGTAGGTATTGTAAAATAGAAAGTTATCAAAAGAGCAAATTGATGTAAATTTACATCAAACTCACTCCTGAACCCCCATTACTTGAATTAGCGATGCATCAATTCAAATGATATGGTTGTTTTCAAATATAAGTGGTAGGAATATTAATGCCATAATTTTTAAAGATCAAATTTTAAGGCGATGGAAAGAGACAAAAATAAACTTCTTATCACTAATCACCATTGTTTTCATGATTGTGAAGGCCTTTCCAACTTTTAAAGTACAAGCCCAACATAAATATCAGTGTCTCCTTTCTTTGAGCACCCACAGCCTCTGCTCCTGTCTTTTATGGCATCTTTGGAACTACATTAAATGCCTATAGAAGAAAAGAATGAATAAAATCTCCTCCCCTCTTATAAATCATGGGCAAAAATATTTGTTATTCCCTTCCGCTATGTAACACACTTCTGGCCAAACCACAAGAGGAGTGACCCTGGGGCTCAGAATTCTGTCACTGTGAGTAACATCTTGGTGTACTTAGGTGAAAGGAGCCACACATTTTAAAAAACAACAGGTAGCTCCAGTATAGAATTAAAAGCTCATCTTTCCTTTTCTTTCTTACTTTCCATTAATATTTGTGGAACATCTACTATATGCCAGGAAATGCATTAGGTGCTGGGGAGAGAGAAGCAAATATGTCAGTCCCTGGTCAAATAGTCATAGTTTCAACTGCTGATTTAGGAGATTCATTATAATGAAAAACAAAAAGTCAAGGTATATTTTTAAGTGAATAAGATTTTGAAGAAAGTCTTTTTTTAAATCAACAGGAGTCTACTTTTCCCCAGTGTTGTGGGGAAGAGTCTGAAACTTAAAAGACTGTCTACTAAATTCTTGCTTTATCTGCCTAAGGAGAAGAGTTCTAGGTCAAGTGAACAAAAGTCTAACTTGAATTACAAAAACAGAGAGTCATAGACCCTCAATCAATTCCTAGACATGAGACATTTTATAGACTCAGAACACCTTGAATGAAGGGGAGACTGGATCTCTTTTAGGAAGGACACTGTTACACTGCCAAAAATTTATGCTATCAATCTTTCTCCCAACCTTCCACAAAGGAACCTATGGAGTTTAAAAGGGTAACTATGTCTTGGCAAAAAGTAAATGATTAGAGTTTTAGGGAATTGCTGGACATTGGCTCTGGACTGACATTAATTCCAGGAGACCAAAAGTGACACTGTGGTACACCAGTTAGAGTAGGGGCTTCTGGAGATCAAGTGATCAATGGAATTTTACCTTAGGTTTGTCCCTCAGTGGGTCCAGTGTGTTCCTGAAATCATACTGCGGTTATATCTCCAGTTCTAGAATTCTAGAATATGTCTAAATTGAAATAGACATATTCAAGAAACTGGTATAATCCCTATGTTGGATCCTTGACCTGAGGAATAAGGGTTATTAGGGTAGAAAAGGCCTGGTGGAATCCATTAGAATTGCATCTACTTAGAAAATAGTAAACCAATTCTATTGAAATAGAATAGTAAATTTAAATTCTTGAACTCTTGGAGGAATTGCAGAGTTTAGTGCCATCATAAAGTACTTGAAAAATGCAGAGGTGGTTATTCCCACCACATTCCCATTCAATCTCCTACATGGCCTACACAGATGGATCTTGGAGGGCAACAGTGGATTATCATAAGCTTAACAAGGTAGTTACTCCAATTGCAGCTGCTTTTCCAGTATGTCATTATTGCTTGAGCAAATCACCACATCCACTAGTTGGTATGGAGCAATTGCATTTTTCTCAATATCGTTAATAAATATGACCAGAAACAGTTTTCTTTCAGCTGGCAAGGCTAACTATACCTTCACTGTCTTAAAGCAGTCCACAGCAATACTGATCACCTTTCCCTTCCAAAAGACAGTACCTGGTCCAATACATTGATGACATTATGCTGATTGCACCTAGTGAGCAAGAAGTTGCAACTACTCTAGACTTAAGGGTAAGACATTTGCATGCCAGAGAGTGGGGAAAATGCAACAAAATTTCCAGGGTGGCGATGACATAAACATGGTGAGGTAAGACATCCCTTGAAAAAACTTTCCCAGAAATTTAGTGAATAAAAGGACAAATACCACTTACTCAGAACTCTGGAGGATGGTAGAGACTGGAGAAGGACTCCACAAATACTTAATCAAAGAAAAAGAAAAATATGTAGGAAACTTATGTCCCAGACTGCTAGTCCACTTCCCTCCCATGCATTCCATCCCACACAACTTGGGAGTTGATGAGAGGCAGTGACACAGATCTCTGCTACCTCCCAACAAGGACAGAGACTTTAAAGCATAGCAGTGAGTTAGGACCCCACACATATCCAGGCAAGGAGAGCTAAGTCCCCAGAGACTCAGGGAGGAACACAAAGCCACTGAGGAGTGTTGCATTCAAAAAGCACTCCTGGGGAGGTGGAAAGAGAGTGAGAGAGAGAAACCTCAGTGGAACTGTGGTTGGCAAATGATGAAATTACCCAATTCAGTTTCTGTTGGCTGGAAAATCTAAATGTAAAGTGACTTTTCTGGAGTGACCCAAAGTTTTGAATAGACAACATCTGGCTCCCGGGGGTGGGAAACTAGAGGCAGAAAAGATTCACAGATGGAAAAAAAGGTGTGCGTGTGGGTTAAAATGAACTGCTATAAGAAAGGAGGGTCTCAGAACTGAAAAGTGTAAGGAAAAAGGGGCATTAAGTGAGGGAGAGAATTTAAACAAATCAGATGAGCCTGGAAGAAAACTCTGCACAAAAACTAACTGAACAGATCAAGATTCCCAAGAAGAAATAGAAGAAAGGAAGCTTTTCCCTGGGAGAAACAATTACACAAAAAGTGAAATCTTTAAAAGTGTACTGCATATCAGATGAAGAAGAGCTGAGAAAATTGGATCAGTTAAACATAGGCTATTCTAAAGACTTAGAATAAGTTGGACCAAGCATCAAAGAAGAGCCTCAACAGAAAGCCAATCAACAACAAAACCCTAGACAAGAGGGAGAAATGGATATTCAGAGTTAACTCATCAAGGTAATCAAATGTTTATACATTAGCAAAATTTTACAAGCCATACTTAGAAACAGGAAGATATGGCTCAGCCAGTGAAGCAAATTAAAACTTCAGAGGTGATGCAGAATTTGTAACAACTAATCAAAGAAGTTCAAACAAATATCCTAAATCAATTCAAGGAGATGAAGGAAATATGTATAGAGATAAAGGATATTAAGAAGACAATTGTGAGTATAAAGACGAATTTGAAAGCATAAAATGAAACATACCAATATGGGGATGAAAGGCAAAATGGAAGAGATTAAAAATACACAATAGGTACACAGCAGCAGATTTTAACAGGCAGATGAAAGAATCAGTGAAATAGAAGACAGGACAATTGAAATCACACAGTCAGAAAAAAGATAGAGACAAGAATAGAAAAAACAAACAAACAAACAAACAAACAAAAAAACAGTGTCTTGAGGATTTGAGTGATAGCATGAAGCATACAAGCATAAAAATCATGGATTTCCCAGAAGGAGATGAGAAGGGAAAATGGGGCAGAAAGAACATTCAGGGAAATGATGGTTGAAAATTCCACAACTCTTATGAAAGATATAAATAAACATGTCCAAGAAGTGCAATGTACTTGAAACAGAATAAATCCTTATAGACCTCCTCTGAGACACATACTAATCAGAATGACAAATGCCAAAGATGAAGAGAGAATTCTAAAAGCAGCAAGAGAAAAGCAACTCATCATATACAAGGGATTCTCAATAAGACTAAGTGCTGATTTCTCATCAGAAACCATGGAGGTGAGAAGGCATTGGCATGATATATTTAAGGTACTGAAAGAGGAAAACTTCTAGCTAAAAATTCTTTATCTGGCAAAACTGTCCTTCAAAAATGAACGACAGTTTTAAATATTCACAAATTAACAGAAACTTAGAGAGTATGTCAACAAGAGACATGCCCTACAAGAATTAACAAAGGGAGGTTTTCAGGTTGAAAGCAAAAGACAGGAGAGAGTGGCTTGGAGTAGTGTGAAGAAATGAAGATTATAAGTAAGGGGATATGGAAGCAGAGAATGTGTATGTTATTGAAGCTAAGTTGGCATCTTTTCAAATTAATACATTATAGATGATGGTTCTGTATTATAAATCCCAGGGTAACCATAAAGAAAGTATTTTAAAAATAGACAGAAACAAAATGAGAATGGGATCAGTCAGATGCATCACAAAAGATAAAGAAAAGGAGTTTGTAATAAAGGAAAAGAGATGAAAAAGTATGACATATAAGAACCAAAGGAAATAATAACTAAAGTAAGTACTGCCTTCACAGTAATAACACTGAATGTTAATTGATTAAACAACACAATCAAATTTAAAGTTTGGCAGGATGGATAAAAACACATGATCCAGCTATATGTTGTTTATAAGAGACTCACCTTAGACCCAAATCCACAAATAGATTGAAAGTGAAAGGTTGGAAAAAGATATTCTATGCAAATACTAACCAAAAAATATCTGGGGTTGGTATACTAATATTGAACAAAATAGACTTTAAGTCAAAATCTGTTAGAAAAGACAAAGAAGGACACTATATATTAATAAAAGTGGAAATCCACCAAGAAGAAATAACAATCATAATATTTATGCACCTACCCATGGTGCCCTAAAATACATGAGGCAATCATTGGCAAAACTGAAGGGAGAAATGGACATTTCTACAATAATAGGTGGAGACTTCAATACATCATTCTTATCAATAACCAGAACATCTTGACAGAAGATCAAAAAGGAAAGAAAGAACATGAATAGTATGATAAATGAACTAGACCTAACAGACATATACAAAACATTGCACCTGAAAACAGCAGGATATGTATTCTTCTGAAATGCACATGCACCATTCCCCAGGATATAACATAGAGTGCATCACAAAACTGGTCTCAATAAGTTTTAAAAGATCAAAATTATACAAACCATCTTCTCTAACCATATGGAATCAAGCTGGAAATAAATAATGAGCAGAGAACTGGAAAATCCACAAATATATGGAAAGTAAATAACATATTCCTAAACAATCAGAGGGACAAGGGAAAAATTGCAGGAGAAATCAGTAAATATCTTGAGATGAATGCAAACGAGAACACAACATATCAAAACTTATGGGATGCGATGAAGGCAGTGCTGAGAAGGAAATACATAGCCCTAAACACAAGCAAAAAATAGATAAATGATACCTCCTCAAAATTTAAAACTTTTGCACATGAAATGACTTTATCATAAAAGTTAAAAGACAACCTACTCATTAAGAGAAAATATTTGCATACCACATATTTGATAAGGGTTTAATATCCAGAATATAAAAAGAAATCCTGCACCTGAACAATAAAAAGACAAAGAACCCAATTTAAAAAATGGGTAGAAGACTTGAATAGACATTTTTCCAAAGAGGAAATACAAATGGCTAAAAAGTACATGAAAAGATGTTCAATATCACTAACACTTAGGAAAATGCAAATCAAAACTACAATGAGATATCATTTCACATCCACTAGTATGGCTACTATTTAAAAAACCCAGAAAACTACAAGTGTTGAAGAGGGTGTGGAGAAACAGGAACATTCTATGATTGCTGGTGGCAATATAAAATAGTGCACTTACTGTGGAAGACAGCCTGGCAGTTCCTCAGTAAGCCAAGTATAGAATTACCATCTGACTTGCCAATCTTGCTACTAGGTATATACTCAGAACTATTGAAAGCAGAGACATGAACAGATATTTGCACACAGATGCTCACAGTGTCATTATTCACAATTGCCAAAAGGTGGAAACAACCCAAGTGTCTATCAACCAATGAATGGATAAACAAAATGTGGTATAGACATACAATGGAATATTATTCAGCCATAAAAAGGAATGAAGTCCTGATGCATGTGATGACACGGATGAATCTTGAAGACCTTATTGTGAGTGAAATAAGCCAGTCACAAAAGGCAAATTTTGTATGATTTCACTGATATGAACAACTTATAATAAGCAAACACATAGAATTAGAATCTAGAATATAGATTACCAGGGGATAGGCTGTGGCCAAAGAATGAGGAGTTGAGGCTTAATTTGTACAAACTTTCCATTTAGGTTTATTGTAAATGTTTGGAAATGAATGGTGGTGATGGTAGCACATTATTGTGACATTAATGGCACTGAATTATATAAATTCATGTGGTTAAAAGAGGAAACTTTAGGTTGTATATGTTACTCAAATAAAAGTTAAAAGATAAAGCATAAGACTGTATAAAACAGAAAAACCCTATTATAGATGATGGATTATAGTTAATACTACAGGTATAATAACATTCTTTCATAAATTATAACAAATGTACGGCACTAATACAAGTGTTAATAATAGGGTGGCACATGGGAAAAATACATCTAATTTAAAGTATGGGCTATAGTTAATAGTACTGTATTAGTCAGCCAAAGGGGTGCTGATGCAAAGTACCAGAAATCTGTTGGATTTTATAAAGGGTATTTATTTGGGGAAAAGCTTACAGTTACAAGGCCCTAAGGAGTCCAACTCAAGATACTATAAGAGGTACTTTCTCATCCAAGTCAGTTGCCATGTGTTGAAGCAAGATGGCAGGCAGTTTCTGCCTGGGCTCTCCTTTATTCTTCTTCTTAAGGCTCCATGGGCCCAGCTTCTTCTGATCTCAGCTGTAGGCTGGCATAGGCTCATCTCTCTTCCTGGGGCCACAGGATCAAAGTTCTCTTCTCTTCCATGTCATGACAAAGTTCTTTCCTCTAACCTCTATGGATTTCTTTCTCTTTTCTTATGTATCTTCTTCTGTGTGTCTTCTTGAGTGACTGTCCATTTATATAGCCCACCAAGGGGGCAGGAACTTAACCTGAGTTACACCCTACTGACATGGTTGAGTCAAAGCCCTAATTTTAACATAATTTAATTAAAGGCATCTCAGCTGAATCTAATACTATCAAAGGGTACCAAGCCCAGAGGAACAGACCAGTTTACAAACATAATCTCTCTTTTTGGAATTCATATATAATCTCAAACTGCCACAAGCACTATTTTAATAATCTTTCCTCAATTATAACAAAGGTAACTACTGTTTAAAAAAAACAATGAACAATTACAAAAAAAGTGCTATCATCAATTGTAACAAATGTTCCACATCAATGCAAGGGGTTGGTGGTGGGGTGGGTGTATGGGAATCCTGTATTTTATGCATGATTGTTCTGTAAACCCATAACTTCTCTAATAAAAGAAATTAACTAACTAAATAAATAAATCCTGGGCTTTCCGCTTCAGTAAATAACTAGGCACCCAGTGGTGTGTCAATATATCCCTTCTAAGGTGAAGTATAAGCTATTGTATTTGTCTCCTCCTAAAATTAAAAAAGAGGCACAATGTCTAGTGTGCCTCTTTGTATTATAGAAGCAACCTATTGCCCATTTGGGTGTGCTAATCCAGTCCATTTACCCAGTGATCAAAAAAGCTGCTAGTTTTGAGTGGGTACCAGAACAAGACAAGGCTCTGCAACAGGTTCAGTCTGCCTTGCAAGCTGCTCTGTTACTTGGGCTAGAATATCCAACAGATCCAATCATGCTTGAAGTGCCAGTGTCAGAGGTGCTGTTTGGAGCCTCTGGCAGGCCCTTATAGGTTAATCACAGCATAGACCCTTAGGATTTTGGAAAAACTCCCTGTAACAAAATTTGGTATATACATACAATGGAATACCATTTGGCTGTAAGAAGAAATGAAATAAGGATGCATAGGACAACAAAGATGAATCTTGAGGGCATTATGTTGAGTGAAATAAGTCACATACAAAAAGACAAATATTGTATGGTCTCACTAAAATGAATTAAATGAGTAAACTCACAGAGGTAAACTCTAAAGTATAGATTACCAGGAAATTGAATGTGGGCTGTGAATGGGAGCTGATGCTTAATATATGTAGATTTTTAAATAAAGTTTATTAAAAATATGTGGAAATGAATAGAGTTGATGGTAATATATTATAGTGAGTATAACTAACATTGCTGATTTATAAATGTGATTGTAGCTGAAAGGGGTAATCTGTGGATATAATATTTCAATTGAAAGGAAGCCATATAATAATGTAGGGACTGTAAACAGAGATTTTGGTGGTGGATGAACATTGTGATTAATAGTATAATAATGTTCTTCCTTTACAAAGTATTAAGTATATGGTGATACATAGGAAAATCACAACTAATGTAATTTATGGATTAGAGTTAACAGTAATATTGTAATATTTTTGCAGCTATAGCAAAGAAGATATCATATCAATTCTAAGGGACAAGAATAGGAGGATATAACAGGGTATGGTATCTTTCCTTTTGGAGTAATGAAAACGTTCTAAAATTGACTGAAGTGATGACAGCACAACTCTGTGATATATATGAGAGCCACTCAATGTACACTTTGAATGGATTGTACAAAACATGGGACTGTATAACACAGGGAATCCAGTGGTGGAAGATGGACTATGGTTAACAGAACAAATATGAGAACATTCTCTCATGAACTATAACAAGTATGTAATACTAATACAGGGTGTCATTAACTAGGTGGGTTGGGGAAAAAATACACCAAATGTAATTAATATATTAGCTATAGTTAGTAGTAATGTTTTGATGATGCTCTTTCATAGTTTGTAACAATTGTTTCACAACAATGCAAGATCTTGGTGGTGGAGTAATTAATAGGTGCCCTCTATGATGCTATGCATGTTTGTTTTGTAAGGTCACAACTTATACTATACACTTATTGTTTATGTATGTTCACATATGGATGATAGACTTCAATTTTTAAAAATCTTTAAAAAAAATCTAGTCCAGGACCAGATGCCTTCATTGGTGATTTTTACCAAACATTCCAAAAATAATTAACACCAATCCTCTTCCAAAAATTGAGGAGTAAAAAAACATGACCAAACTCATTCTATGAGGCCAGCACACTCTTAATACCAAAACCAGATAAAGATATCATAAGAAAATAAAATTACAGACTAATTTCCCCTATGAGTATATAGGCAAAAATCCTCAAAAAATGCTAGCAAATTGAATCCAACAGCACATTAAAGAATTATACACCACGATCAAACGAGATTTATCCCAGTTATGCAGGAGTGGTTCAACACAAGAAATGCAATGAATGTAATACACCACATGAACAGAATAAAGGAAAAAAGCACATGATCCTTTCAACTGATGCAGAAGAGGCATTTGACAAAATCCAGCACCCCTTCTTGATAAAAACACTCAGAAAACTAAGAAGAGAAATGAACTTCCTCAACATGATAAAGGGTATATATGAAAAAACTCACAGTTAACATACTTAATGCTGAAAGACTGAAAGCTTTCCTTCTAAGATCTGGAACAGGACAAGGGTACCCACTGTCACTACTGTTACTCAATATTGTACTGGAAATTCTAGCCAGAGCAATCAGGCAAGGAAAAGAAATAAAAGGCCTCCAAATTGGAAAGGAAAAAGTAAAACTTTCCCTATTTACAGATGACATGATCCTATATACAGAAAATCCACAACAAAACTCCTAGACCTAATAAATGAATTAAGCTAAGTGGCAGGGTACAAGATCACACATAAATATCAGCAGTGTTTCCATACACTAATAATGAAAAATTAGAAGAATAAATCAAGAAAAATTTCCAATCACAATAGCAAGTAAAAGAATCACATATATCTAGGATTAAGTCTAACCAAAGATATATAGGACTTAAACAGAGAAAACTGCAAAGCATTGCTAAAAGGAATCAAAGAACTAAATATATGGAAGAACATTCCATGTTCATGGACTGGAAGACTAAATACTGTTAAGATGTAAATTCTAGTCAAAGTGATTTACTGATTCAAAGCAATCTCAATCAAAACTCCAACAACTTTCTTTGCAGAAATGGAAAAGCCAATCATCACATTTATTTGAAAGGGTAAAAAGGGCCCTGAATAGCTAAAACCATCTTGAATATGAAGAATGAAGTTGGAAGACTCACACTTCCTCATTTTAAAATTTATTACAACCCAGACTAGTGAAAACAGCATGGTACTAGCATAATGACAGAAATATAGACCAATGGAATAAAACTGAGAGTTCAGAAATCAACTCTCACATTTATGGTCAACTGATTTTCAACAAGGGGGCAAAGACCACTCAATTGAGAAGGAATAGATTCTTCAACAAATGTTGTTAGACAAACTGGCTTTCCATTTGAAGGGAATAAAGGTTGACCCCTACCTCAACCATATACAAAAATCAACTCAAAATGGATCAAAGACCTAAACAGAGACGTCAAAACTATAAAACTCCTGGAAGGAAATGTAGAGAAGCAAGGTTTCTTAGATTTTATACCCAAAACACAAGCAACAAAAGAAAAAATAGATAAATGGGACCTCATCAAAAAAAAAAATTATGCCTCAAAGGACTTAACCATGAAAGTAAAACAGCTACCTACAAATGGGAGAAAATATTTGGAAACCACATATTTGATAAGGGTTTAATATCCAGATTATATAAGGAAATCCTACAACTCAACACCAAATAGCAAACAACCCAATTAAATATGGACAAAAGATGGTAATAGACATTTCTCCAAAGAATATATACAAATGGCCAGAAAGCACTTGAAAAGTTGCTCAACATCATTAGCTATTAGGGAAATGCAAATCAAAACCATGAGATACCATTGCACAACCACTAGAATGGCTACTCTTAAAAACACAGAAAATTATAAATGTTGAAGAGGATATGGAAAAATAGGAACACTCTTTCATTTTTTTGGGAATGTACATTGGTGCAGACACTGTGAAAGATATTTTGGCAGTTTCTCAGAAAGTTAAGCATAAAATTACCATATAACCTGGCAATCACACTTCAAGTTATATACCCAAAATAACTGAAAACAAGGACTCGAACAGATATTTGCACACCAATGTTCATAGCTACATTATTCATTATTGCCAAAAGATGGAAGCAAACTTAGTGTCTACCAACCAATGCATACATAAACAAAATCAAACAATGGACTATTATTCAGCTGTAAAATGGAATGAAGTTCTAATATTTGTGACAACATGGATGAGCCTTGAAGACATCATGTTGAGTGAAATAAGCCATCTAAAAAAGGACAAATATTGTGTGATCTCACCGATATGAAATAATCAGAATAAGCAAACTCATTGAGTCAGAATCTAGAATATAGGTTACCAGGGGAATAGGGAGTAGAGGTAGGGAATAGGTAGTTAGGGCTTAAAATATACAGCATTTGTATTTTGGATGATGGGAAAGTTTTGGTAATGTGTGGTGGTGATGGTGGTGAATGTAATTAGTACTGAATTTTATGCTTGACAGCAATTAAAATGGGAAATTTTATGCTCTCTCTATGTTACCACAATAAAAATATTATAAAAACTTAAAAAGATATAAAAAGAAATCAATCAATACCATGGCAAATGATGGAAAATTCACATAAAATTTCAGGTCTTTAGTAAACAAACAAGAAGAAAGTTCGATCTTGATTGCAATTGAAGATATGCAAATAGAAACCAACTAAATGAAAATACCATATGATGCTAAATGATACCATGTTTTACCTACTAAACAAGCCAAAGATTACTACGATTGAAATGATAAAGTACTGGAGGAATGACAAGGAGAGTGTGCAGCTTTGGAACACACTTAGTGCTGGTGGGATATAATTTAGGTACAGTGCTTTTAGAAAGCAATTGGGCAAGAAAGGTCAACTGCCTTAAAAGTGTTGATATCATGCTAGGAATTTATCCTAAGAAAATAATCCAAAGAGAAAATACATGCTATACATATAAAGATATTTTTGACAAATTTGCACGATGTAGAAAAATGGTAGGTTAAATCGTAGGGTCACACAAAGAAATTATGGTATATCCACTGAATGGAATATTATTAGGCATTGAGGATTATAATGTTGAAATATATATATCCACATGATAAGACATTAAGAAGGTAAGTAAAAGTCCCCCAAGTACGTATGAACTATTATTCCAACTATGTAAAAATGTATTCATATGGACAAAGACTGGAAGGGAGTACACAGAATTGAAAATAATTGCTATTTCAGGATGGTGAGATTTTGGTGAGTTTTCCATCATTTTGCCAAATTTTCTGCAATGATTTCATATTGTCTTTAAATGAAAAGGAGAAAATATGATACAATCAGCCTCTGATAATATTGTAAGTATTCTATTCTACAAAAAGAAGTTACCTTGAGGAAATGCGATTTAGTTTTAAGAGAAGGAGACATCTTACAATTTTTAGGAGGCTATCACATGTTTTAGTAACGTGCCTGTGAAACTGCAGACTCTTCAATATTATACCTTTTCTCCATCACGGGCATCATGAAAGAAAGAACCAGTATAATTGAGTGATAATATTTTATTTTTCTTAGTGGAAATAGTGGTGATTGGACATTGTTGCTGGAGTGTCTGGAATTTTTCATAGAAATTACAGGAAACCTGGGGCTTTCTGGGCAGCATTTATGAATTTTAAGGGGACAGAAATAATCCGTTTTTCTGGGAAACACTCAGTTACTTAGAAGGGACTCTTCTTAATGAGGTGTTAATGAGGTGGCTGCAATGGCCTTCTGCTGCTGGCTCCAGTGAGAAGAGCTTCAGCCTCCTACCCACTGGCCCACTTTATTCAGGAGAATGCCTACTGCTGCCTCACTTATTCTCCATCCCCACCCTCTCCCTTTGGGGTCTGACTTTTCTGTGCATGGATACAGAGTAGTGGCCTCCACAGCCTGAACTTGGAACCAGACTTCTCCCTGCTCCAGGACCAGTAAACACAAGCAGGGGTGTGGCTTCTTACCTGGTCTTAGTATTTATTATTCTGCATCTAAAACACCATCTATTTCTTTTCTACAATTAAAGTATTTGTGATTTTTAACGACAAACATGAGCGACTTTTGATTTTGTGAGCAATGTATCCTCAGTCATTAAAGGGTTAATTTGGTGTTTCGGGACTGGAACCTCTTTTGTCTTCTGGCCTCCTTTTTCACCCTGCACCCAGTAGAATATTTGAGACAGGGAGCAGCCCTTCCATCTGGTCTGCCCTGTAATGTTGCACAGGTTGAGAAGGTGGGGTTTTTTGGATAACTTTTTGTTTGGTAACTTTTTACTTGGATATAATTTCAAACTCCAAAAATTGCATAAGGATATTTAATATACCTTTTACTCAGATTTACTCATCAATTGTTTACATTTTGCCCCATCTGTCTGATTCTCAATCCCCCTGTGTGCATGTGTGTATAATTTTTTCTGAATATTTGAAAGTTGGCAACATCAAGCCCCTTTACCAAATACTTGAATGTGTATCTCCTAAAAACAAAGACATACTCTTATATAGCCACAGTAAAGCAATCAAAATCAGGAAATTTAACACTGATACCATGCTATTATCTAATCCATCTTCCAGAGTCAAATATCTCAATTGTTCCAATAATGGAATTCATAGATATTTCGTTTTTCCTAATCCAAGATTTGATTCAGGATCATGCATTGCATTTGGTTGCCATGTCTTTCTAGTCTGCTTTAATCTGAAAGGGTTCCTCACCATTGCTTTGTATTTTATCACCTTGCTATGTTGCAGAGTACAGGCCAATTGTTTTGTAGACTGTACCTCATCCAGGGTTTGTCCAATGTTTCCTCGTGATTAGATTCAGGTTATAATTTTTGGCAGGAACACTACTTAAGAAATGTTGTATCCTTTTTACTTTATCATATTGTCTTAGTTTTCCAAAGGGCTGCCAATGCAAAGTATCAGAAATGTGTTGGCTTTTATAATGGGAACTTTATTTGGAGTAAAAGCTTACAGTTTCAAGGCCGTGAGATGTCCAAATCAAGGCATCATCAGAGATACTTTCTCACCACTGGTGATCCTAGCGTCCTGCCACATGGCAATCAGGCATATGTCAGGGCTCGTCTCCTCAGCCTTGTGCTGCTCCATGGGGCCCAGCCCTTCAGAGGCCTCTTTCCTCTGTGCTCTGATGATTCCACACTCCAGGAACTCTCTCAGCCTCTACGGCTTCTCTACCGTTCTGCAGCTATAGGCGAACCTGGAGTCCTCTCTTTCACATGGCCAGGTCAAAATGGCAGAGCTCCCTTTTCCTGTGTGTGTGTGTCTCCCTCTGTGTCTCTGTTTATATAAAGCTCCAGTAAGAGGGTGGAGACACAATCTGAGTCATGCCACACTGATGTAGTCCAATCAAAAGTGTGCCACGCCCACAGGAACGGCTTAGTTCAAAAACATACTCTCTTTTTGGGATTGACCAAATTCAAACTGCCACACTCCACCCCCTGAATCCCCCCTATAAACCATGTTCTTTCCAAATGCAAAATACATTCATTACATCACAATATTTCAAAAAGCTTTAAATTATTTCAGTATCAGTGCTAAGTACAAAATCACATAAAAATCAGTTATGGGTATGCAATCTGTCTTGGGGCAACATTCCCCTCTGGCTGCAGACCTGTGAGACTTAGAAAACAAGTTATCGGCTTCCAATATACAAAGGAAGGACATGATAATGTTTGTCCCAATTTGATGATATTAAACTTTGATCATTTGGGTAAGCCAGTGTCCACCAGGTTTGTTAACTGTGCAGTCACTATTTTTCTCTTTAGAATATGTATGTTAGTTGTAGGGAGATATTTTGAGACCATGTAAATGACTGTTCCTCATCAAAGTCTCAACAAATTGATATTTTTAAGTGGACATTAACATTGGGGTCCAATTTTGAAAACTGAAGATGGCTATTTCTATTCTCCACGTATAACTCGATACCTCCTCAGAATTTGCTTCACTTGTACCCTTTCCTTCTCTGCAGTCCACTCTCTCAGCCCATCCTCTCCACACTTTTCCTTTCATTCACTACCTCCAACTTGTTTGGTACATATGAGCTTGTGCCTCCTGCCTAATTTTTATCTACCCTCTGTCTCATTTTCCCACCACCAAAATCTGGTATGTGTTAGGCACAGTGCTTTTTGCATATTGAATGTCCAACACTTTCTTCCCTCCATATTTTCACTATAAAAATTTTAAGCATAGAAAAATCTTGAGAGGATTCAATGAATATCTATATACCCTCTTTCCAGCTTCAATGTTCTAATATTTTGCCATATTTGTTTTATGACACTTCACTCCTAAATACATGCATCTCCTTAGAATGACAACCTTCTAAATGATCACACCTAAGAAAATTAACAATAACTTCACAATATCTTCTAGTGTCCAGTCCATATTTGTGGTTGTTAAAAACTTCTTTTGTACTTCTTCCTTCAAGAGGTAGAGTCTAATTTCCCTCCTTGTAAGTGTGGGCTGGATTTACTGACTCACTTCTAATGAATTGGATAACATAGAGGTGTCAGTGTGCAACTTCTGAGACTAGGTCTTTCTCTTTGCCCTCTCTCTTGGATCACTCTCTCTCAGATATCTCGTTCTGGGGGGAAATTAGCTGACAAGTTGTGAGGACATTAAGCAGCTTATGTCTATGTTCCTTGGAACTGAGGCCTCCAACCCCCAGCTATGTGAGTGAGCTTGGAAACAGAACTTCCAGTCCCAGCCATGTTTTCAGAGGAATGTAGCCCCTGCTGACATCATGATTTCAGGGTTTCACATGACAGACCCTGAACCAGAATCACCAACTAAACTGCTCCCAACTTCCTGACCCACAGAAACTGTGAATAATAAGTTCTTTTTGTCTTAAGCCACTAAGTCATAGCAAAAGACAACTAATAGAATATCTAAATTTTCTCCATTGTTACAAGAATGTCTAATTTAGCTATTGTTTTAAACTAAGAAGCACTCTTGTTTTGTAGAAATTGTTGTCCTATATCTTTAATTTCTTTTAGACAGGAGCAGTCCATTCACTTATATTTTTCATTGTTTTGACTTATCGAAGCGTCCAGGACAGTTATCTTATAGAATGTTCCACATCTTGGATTTGTCTTCTCATTTCCTTTTGGGCTCATTTAACGTGTTCCTCTTTCCCGTTTTTCCTGTGGACCATAAGTTAGGTTTAGGGTTTATTAGATTCAAGTTAAACAAATTTGATGAGACTACTTCATAAGTATTCATAAGTAATGCTGAGCACTTCATATTGCATCATGTAAAGGGGCAGACAATGTTAAGTTGTACTCTCTTAATTGTGCTAAGTTTGATCACTTAGTTAAGGTGATTATTGCCATGTCCCTCCATTGTAAAGGCACACTTCCCCCTTTGCAACTAGTAAGTAATCTGTGGGTAATACTTTAGCATTGTGAGAATAGCTTGTTCCTTAGAAACCTTTCACCTAAGGGTTTTTAGCATTGTTCCAACCCAACTTTGAACGGCATGAGTTGGAGCAGCCGTAAGACCAAAGAACACACAAGGCAAATGGTTAGACATGAGCTTTATTGGGACTTACAAACAGGAGAAGCTCTTTAATGGCAGCCAGTCGAAGAATGAAGATAGCGCTCTGCAAAGAGATGAGAAAATGGGGGGTGATATAAGGGATTTCAGAACAAAGACATTCCATAGGATCTGAGAACAGAGTTTCTGCTACAGTTACATGACGCACACAAATGGGATGTTTGGTTATGTTATCGCAGGAAGGGAATATATAGCCTTGAGACTATTAACGCTTGCAGTACCATTTGTACATTCTTTTCTTCAGGGAAGGCCTGTTCACTTTGACAAGGGTTGACTGCCTTGTCAAAAACCACTTGATTGTGTATATAAGGATCTATTTTTGAATTGTCAGTTTGGTTCCGTTGGTCAATGTGTCTGTCTTTATGTCAGTACCATGCTGTTTTTACCACTGTAGCTAAGTAATATGCTTTAAATTCAGGAAGTGAGAGTTCTCCAGCTTCGTTTTTATTTTTAAGGTCTTTCTGGCTATTTGGGGCCACTTACCCTTCCAAATAAATTTGATAATTGGCTTTTCCATTTCTGCAAAAAAGGATGTTTGTATTTTTATTGGGATTGTATTGAATCCGTACATCAGTTTGGGCAGAATTGACATCTTAACAATATTCAGTCTTCCAATCCATGAACATGGAATGTTCATCCATTTATTTAAGTCTTCTTCCGTCTCTTTCAGCAATGTTTTGTAGTTTTCTGGATACAGGTTCTTTATGTCCTTGGTTAACCTTATTCCTAAATATGTTATTGTTTTAGTTGATATTATAAATGGATTTTTCTTCTGATTTCCTCCTCAGATTGCACATCAGTAGTGTATAGAAATGCTATTGACTTTTGTGTATTAATCTTGTATCCCTCCATTTTGCTGAACTCATCTATTTGTTCTAGTAGCTTTCTTGTGGATTTTTTCAGGAGATTCTAGATATAGGATCATATCATCAGCAAATAGAGAAAGTTTTACTACTTCCTTTCCTATTTGGTTGCATTTTATTTCTTTATCTAGCCTAATTGCTCTAGCTAGAACCTCTAACACAATATTGAATAGCAATGGTGACAGTGGGCATCCTTGTCTTGTTCCTGGTCTCAGCAAGAAAGCTTTCCATCTTTCACCATTGAGTATAATGCTAGCTGTAGATTTTTCATATATGCACTTTACCATATTGAGAAATATTCCTTCTATCCCTATCTTTGGGGTGTTTTTTATCAAGAAAGGGTGCTGTATTTTGTCAAATGCCTTTTCTGCATCAATCAAGAGGATCATGTGATTTTTCTTCTTCAATTTATCAATTTGATTTATTATGCTAATTGATTTTTCCTGTGTTGAATCACCCTTGCATACCTGGGATAAAACCCACTTGATCATGGTGTATGATTCTTTTAAAATGCTTTTGGATTCTGTTTGCAAGTATTTTGTTGAGGATTTTTTCATCTATATTCATTAGAGATATTTGTCTGTAATTTTCCTTTTTTGTAGTATCTTTATCTGGTTTTGGTATTAGGGTGATGTTGGCTTCATAGAATGAGCTTGGTAGTGTTCTCTTCTGTTCAATTTTTTGGAAGATCTTAAGCAAGATTGGTATTAGAATGTCTTTGAATGATTGGTAAAATTCACATGTGAAGCCATCTGGTCCCTGGCTTTTAATCTTTAGGAGTTTTTTTCTCTTTTGATTAGTAGTTTTATGGTATATCATTTTCAAACCTTTTACTTATAGCCTACCTATGTCATTATATTGGAAGTGAGCCTCCTGTAGACAACATGTATTTGGGTCATGTTCTTCCATCCTTTTTAACAATGTTTGTTTTTTAATTGGTGTGTTTAGATCATTTATATTTAATGTAATTATTAAAATGAATGGATTTAGGTCTACCATTTTATTTTCTGTTTGTTTCCATAATTTTTCCCATTTTGAATTATTTGAACATTTTTTAATATTCCATTTTAATTTAACAATCATATATTTACTATATCCTTTTGTATATTTTAGTGGTTGATCTAGAGATTACAATATGCAACTTTTTACAATATATTAGAATCAATATTTTACCATTTCAAGTGGAATATAGAAATCTTACCATCAAATGGGTCCCCTTACCTTCCAATCTTTATGCTGTATTTGTCTTAGGTATTATTTCAATGTACATTTAAAATACCATCAGACAATGCTACTGTTTTTGTTTTACATTGTCAAACATTTTAAAGAACTTGGGAGAAGAAGAATCTATTATATTAATCTATATATTTACCAATTCTGTTTTTCTTCCTTTATTCATGATATTCCAAGTTTTCTTCTGGTACTATTTCCACTCAGTCTGAAGAACTTCCTTTAGCAATTATTTTAGAGCATATTTTACTTTCATTCCTGAAGGATATTTTCAATGGATATAGAATTCTGGATTGACAGTTCTTTTCTTTCAGCACTTAAAAAATATATTCCCACTTCCTGACCTCCATGGTTTTTGATGAGAAATCCACAGTAATATAAGTCATTGTCCCCCTATAAGTAATGTGTCATTTTTCTCATCTTTAATTTTCATTTGTTTTATTATGAATTGTCTGAGCATGGATTTCTTTGCTTTTGTCCTGTTTGAGTTTCACCAGACTTCATAAACCTGTAGGCTTGTGTCTTTCACCATATTTGGGGAGTTTTCAACCATCATTTCTTCAATGAGTTTTCAGCCCCACACTCTTTCTCCTCTACTTCTCAGACTCCAATAACACAAATTTTAGACTTTTGGGTATTGTCCCACAGGTCCCTAAAGCTCTATTCAATTTTTTCCTGTGTCTTCTCCAATCTGCTATTGAGTACATCCAGTGAATTTTTAAATTTCAGTTATTATAATTTTTAATTCTATAATTTCTATTTGTTTCTTATTTATATCTCTAGTTCTTTTCTGAGACTTTTAATCTTTCCATTTCTTTTAAGAATTTGTCTTTACTTAGAGCATTTTTATAATAAGCTTTCAAAGCCCTTATTTGATAATTCAACATGAGACACCTCCACATTGTGTCTATTGATCACCTTTTCCCATTAATTGAGAGTCTTGGTTCTTCAAATTCTGAGTAACTGTGAATTGTATTGTATATATTTCATATTTATATTATTCATATTTTATATTATGTTTATTTTGTTATGAATATTTTAATATCCATCCATGTATTCATGAGACTCTTGCTCTTGTTTAAATCTTATGAGGGATGTTGAATTTTCTTTGGTTTTATTAGACAACTAACCCAGTTGTGTTTAGGCTGCAAGTTGTGACCAGCCTTCTGTGTGTTATAATTTCAATATCAGTTTCATTTTCAAAGCCTTTACAATGTTATTTGGATGTGATATTTGTGTACATCTCTCTGGGGCCAGTCTGAGACCTTGGTCATGTTCTATCCTGTAGTTCATTTCTCAAAGTCTATAATATGCTTCTTAGGGCCCAGATTCAGACATGTGCAACTCAAGTGGGAGTCCAGGAGTTCATAAACAGCTTATAGGGTTTCTTTCTCAAGCTTCTCTGTCTCCACTATATTCTTGGCACTTTCCTATTCCTTGGGACTCCCCTTTTCAGTCCTACTGAAAAGCTGGGCCTTTTTTTTCCCATTGTTGTGCTGAGCGCTTCCCATGACCATGCCCATGTCAAGGGCTGAGTGGCCAAATGACAGAAAGAGGGAAAAATGGTGTTTGTTCCACCTTCTTCAGACTAAAGTTCCTCTAATAGGAATAGGAAAATTTTCCTCCCTCAGAGTTTTGGTTCCTGTAAGCTCCATTGCCTCTACTGCTTCTTATGCCATCATCACTGCCGCCATGGGATTGCTTAAGGGCTAGGCAAAAGATAAGGGAGAAAAATTTAAAATTTCGGATTTCCTTCACTCTTTCTGAGTGTTAGGATACCCCTTTCCCACTCTTCATGTCAGAGCTTGAGGTCTTTTCTTGGAACTCTCTGTCTGAGCTGATGCTGACCTCCAGGTGTCAGGCTGTGCTAAGTCCAGCCCAGGGGATACTGGAGGAAACAAAGATGGTAAACATACCCCTGGTGCAGTGGTACTGTGAATTCTGGTGCTCTTCCTCTGTCCCTGCTCTTATTTGTTTTTCAGAGATTTCAAATCACTGCTCCTTACATTCCATCCAAGTTTTATAACTACATTTAGTGAGTAAGACAGTGTGGAATGTGCTTATTCCATCTTATTCAGAATCTCTTAGAGTAGAATTTGAAAAAGATTGCAGATGCATGATAGAGGCATATATTTGAAAGACATTAAACTGAGAATCAGAAGGCCTGCACTCTAATCATGGATTTTCTACCAGTTATTAGTTTGAATCTCGACATTTACTACACATATAAAGTGGATAAATTGTCTATCTCTAATAATTATTCAACTCTGGCTTTCCATGCTTTTCAGATAGGCAAAAGAAGGTGTGAACCTGGGTTGGGAATCAGATGAGAAAAAAGACAAAAGTAAAGGTAGTAATAAGGTTTAATCATGGTGACCAGTTCTGCACTATTCCAGCTTGGGATGTTGGAGCATCCTCAGTTAAACTCCCAGTTCCAGGACATAAGTTCAGCTCCATTATCCTTTCTTAGTGTCCAGAGTTCATCTTTGATCTTAGAACTGTCTTGGGAACCCTAGAGGAAAGCATCTTCATGGATGACAGAGTGAGGACTTGTGGCAGGGGTCCATTCCCACTGTGGCTGGAAAGAGAGTTGTGTATCAGTCAGCTATGCCATAGTAATGTTGTGAAACAAACACCCCAAACTCAGTGACTTAAAATATCCAGCATTTATTTTCATAGATCTGTGGATCAGCTAACATGATTCTATTTCATGGTTCTGCTTCATGCTCTGGTGGCTGGGTCAGCTCTAATTCTAATGTAAGTCTGTGGGTCAACTAAGCTCTCTCTGCTCCACATCTTTTCATTCTGGGATCCAGGTTAAGAGGGCAACAGCTACTAGGGGAAGCTCTTCTCATGGTAACAACAGTGGTCCATAAGGTCAAGTGGAAATTTATAAAACCTCTTAAGGCCTATGCTCAGAATTGGCCCACCATCACTTCTGCCCACATTGGTCAAAGCAAAATATGACTGTCTAAAATCAAAGACCATGAAAAAAAAGGGTGAGGATGACAGTGTCAAATTTCCTCCCTACAAAGATGTTTATACAACATCTTGACTCAGTCCAGCATCCAGAACTCAAGTGGCTGTTGATGCTTCTGGGCTACATGTACAGGTAGATTGCTATCCTGGAAAGCTACTCATGAAAGGCAGAACCTTGATCACCTAACTAGATTATTTACCCATTCAACAAATATTTATTGAGCACCTACTTTTTTTCCAGTAACTATTAGTCTCTGGGAAAGTCACAGAAATCATGACAGGCAAAGTGTGCCCTGATGGCACACAAACAAAATTTAAATACAAGAAAATAGACAAATAAATACAAAGACTTCAAGAACAATAAATGCTATGAAAGAAATAAATAATGGTCTGGTAAAAAGAATAAATGGAAGTCTCATTAGATAAGGTGGTTGAGAGTAGCACAATCTCAGGTGATCATTTCAAGCACAACAAGAACTCCAGGGAGGCTGATGAGAGGAGATGGTTCATGCTGCAGGTGAGCATTTGAAGATTCTAGAGTGGATACTGAGTACAGATTATCCACCATGGGAAGCAGATCTTGGAACAGGATGCAGCAATTCTTTGTTTTAAGGGAAAACACTATCATTTATTGTTTTTATCTTGGCTTCATTAGACAGGGTCATTTGTCCTAATACATGCAGAAGAACCCTCTTCTCCAGAAGGAATGTCTCTAGCGAAGACCAAAAAATTAATTGTTTCTGGAGAAGAATGTTCTCCTTGAGTAAGGGGGATCCAATTTTTCCACTCTTGAAAATTTGTGCTTTATATTTACTGGGCAATCAAAACTTCTCCCTATAGCCATCAAGGGCAACCATGATGGAAAAGAAAAGAGTAAGGTATATGGGGAGGGGTAAAAGAAGGGTGGGTTGGAAATGAGGAAGTCTGGGGAGACGGGACAGCAAGGAGTTCTTGAGCCGGGAGAAGAGGTACAGAGGGAGCAGGCTGAAAGAAGGACCTCCCAGGACTTACTTTGCCATTTAACTGCCTAGGCTTTGGAGATAGAAAATCTTGCACACATTACTCCCTGGGCATTCCAGATGTGTGGCTGAATCCATGGTACCGTCTGAGCACCAAGACTGGCATGGGTCAGGCTAGGAAATCCCAATTCCAGATTTATCTACTAGTCTGTAAATATCTTTAGAGAATTTAGAACAATTGCTTCAATCTTGTTAACAATTTCTTTATTCATTCTCTGGTAAATGTCAAGCAGCAGAGCACTTTCAACAGAGAAATCATATATGGAGATTTGGTTGTCAGCCTCCTAAGGCTCTAAGATAGAAAAAAGAAAAAGATCACTTCTTTACATAATCTCGTTGGGGCCTTCACTTCCTCATTTGTAAAACAAATGGAGCAGGGAAGTTGTATATGGAGGATTGTGTTTTCCATGCTTTGAAGGAGGTGGACAGAGTGACCACCAAGCCTCAACATTCTATATTCCTGCAAGCTTGCATGAGATTAAATAGAATTGAGTTGTGTAGCTGAATTGCATAACTTCTATTCCCGTCATCGTTAGTGTGGATAAAACTAGATAGTTTTATGAATGATATTGTGCTTTCCTTCCTTTTAAGCAAAACGTATAATTTTTAAAACTCTACCAAATAGTTCTCTTCCTATCTATGCCCAGCGCCATTATCTCAGGCTGCCCTAGCCTCCCAGCTCAGCTGAATGTTTCCCTCTTATTTTCTGTTCTCCTTCTCTTTTGTCTGTGATCAAAGCAGGGGTCCTTCCATCCTCCAGCCTGATCTTTGCTGCTGTTCTTCATCTTACATGCTCATTATTTCAGCTGTGTTTTCAATGCTCCCTCATTTCCCCTCATATGTGTCCACCCACATCTCCACCTACAGTGTCTATAATGTACTTTCTATCTACTGTAGCTTAATAAAAGGGAAATTATGCTAATTCTATTCAGAACTTTAAAAAGTAAAACTTGTACCATTATTATTCTGCCCCTCTCTCTTTTATTTATTCATTTCAAAAGAAAAAGTGTCTAATCATCTTAGAAAATTGTACTTGTACAATTTTAACCACTTTCCTATTTTTCCTTCTAATTAAGTAGGGTTTTTTTTTCAATCAAGTTTGGATGGAGTAAGCAAGCCAGTTTTCTGAATAGACCAGGTTCGAATGGAATAAGGAGCCTGGGTACAGGACAACTTTGGTGTTAGCTAATGATTTTGCTGCCTGTGAGATAGCCTGGATGGTCTGCTCCACATACAACATGTGGGGTGAGGCAATTCCTGGAGACAAGTGTCCAATGCTTTGGGCATAATCAAGAGCCTATAGCCAGGAAGACTACTTCCCACATCAAATACAGCCTTCAAAAGGCAAGGGATCTTTGCTTATAAATGCCTACAGATGAAAAAAGTTGATCTTAGTGTCTAGAAGAAGAATTTCTTTGTAGGCAAAACCAGCTGTGTTGAGAAAATACTTGGATAAGGACACAGAGAGGGTGAAGTAAGTCTCCAAGTGCCAAGGTCTTCACTGAAGAAGAAAGCTACTCTGTAAAATAAGGGAACCAAGGAAAGGAGCTAATTGACCACTGTTTGAGACAGAGTTTGAGGAAGGAGGGAGAGCCAGTGGCTGGAAGCTCAAAGAGACTTAGAGGAGAGGTGTACCTTACTGGAAATATTCACATGAAATACTGTGTGTTGTCCAACATGATTCTTCCCTGTGGCCCCACAAAATCTTCCATAAAACTTAGAATATATTTGGTGGTTAAGGGGCCAAAATTGCATTAAGTTTAGCCCAGAGAAAAAACATACTCAAAGCTCATGGATGAGCGCTTCAGCAGGCATGTGGGTTATCCAATGATTTATTTTCTCTTCCCAGGAGATCAGTTTTATCACTGTTAAGAAGGGCTTAACAGTCTTCATGTGTGTAAAATGCTATGCTGAGGATTGCATAACTGAGTCAAGTTAACACAGACTGTGTCTACATGATGCCAAAACAAACAGGTGATTGTGTTCTACTCTGAGAAAAAGGTATAATCATATCAGCTACTTAGTTTCTCACAGAATTGAAAACACACACATATTTAACAGACGCTTTCTCCTGGATTCGCCTGAAGGGTAGGGGGAACGGCTACTCAAAGGCCTCCAGCTCTTTGTTTTACTATTTATAGACATTTTTATCATACCCAATATCCTCAAGTGACTTATGCACTGGCTCGATAGTGCTATGCCCCTGGCAGTAAATATATCAGCCACCCACAATGCCACAATCCTCCAGATGAATGAAGCTGAGGCATCAAGGGATGGATCGTTATAAATATCAAAAAAAAATTTTGTGTGCTGCCTCAGCATCCATCTTACTTTGGCTAAGCCATTTGCCTCAACACTGACCTTTGGCTTAGTTAATAAGCAGCCTTCCAGCCATGGGGCATAAACTCCTCCAGAGACCAAACCCTCATCTGTGGCCACTACCCACATCACCCACATATCCACGTGCTTTACCTAGAACCCACAGCTAGTCCTAAATAATAAGTTAGCCATCCCTACTGACCTCATACTCCCAGTCTCTTTCTCTTTCCACTTTGCTTTAAACTAACTCTGATGGTTAGGCTAATGTGTCAAATCGGCCAGGTAATGATGCCCAGTTGTTTGGTCAAGAAAGCATTTCATGGATTTTAATCATCAGTGAGTTGATTGCATAGATGGCTTGTTACATCTACAATCAACTAAAGAGATTGCCAAGTCAGCAATGAGTGACGTCTCATCCAATCAGTTTAAGACCTTAAAAGGGGAAGTGATTTCAGCATTCAGAGAGAGAATTCCCATCTCTACCTCAGACAGACAGCGTCTCCTGGGAACTCATCAAGGACCTTTGTTGGAGCCCCTGGTTTGCAGCCTGCCTGCAGAATTTGGACTTGTGCATCCCCACAGTTGCATAATACAATTTTATAAACTCTCATACTATTACAGATATCTCCTGTCTGTTCTGTTTCCCTAGAGAACCCTGACTAATACACTAACCAATCCTTGACTCCTAGGAGAAATCTAAACTCTACCCCTGGACCACAATAAAGTCACAAGACCAAGGGCTATTCTTGCTCTACTTGTGTGCTCCCCACCTGCTGGTTGAGCCACCCAAGCCCATTGCAATCCTTCATGGCACCCTCTTTCTCTGGGATTTTTCTCATGCATTGCAGCCTCAGTTTCCCATTGTGTGACACTTGACATCTATCTGGACCCAAATTTAAGATCCGACTTAACTAATTCTGAGCAGCTTTTCTTTATTTAATGCTCTAAAATTACTAATTCAATCTATTTACTTGTTATGAGTCTATCCAAATTTTATATTTCTTCTTGAGTGAGTTTCAGTACTTTGTGTCTTTCTAGGACTTTGCACATTTTATCTATGATATCTAATTTATTGGCACACATTTGTTCTATTTTATTTCTGTAAGTTTAGAAGAACTTTCCCCTCTCTCATACCAGATTTTATTAATCTGAGTCTTCTCTTTTCCCAGGTCAGTCTATATAAGGTTTGACAATATTTTTTATCTTTTCAAAGAACCAATTCTGGACTATGTTTATTTCCTTTACTGTTTCTCTATTCCTTATTTCATGAATTTCCACTCTAGTTTTTATTATGTCCTTCCTTGTGCTTGCTTTAGGCTTAGCTTGATCTTCTTTTTCCAGTGTCTTAAGGTAGAAGATTGATTAGTGATTTGAGATTTTCCATCTTTTTTATAGACATTTACAGCTATCCAAGTACTGCATAGCTGCATCCTATAAGTTTTGGTATGTTTTATCTTCATTTTCAGTCATCTCCAAGTATTTTTTTCATTTCCCTTGTGATTTCTTCCTTGACTCATTGGTTATTTAGGAGTGTGTTAATTTCCTCATATTTGTGGGTATTCCATTTTTTTCCTGTTATTGATATATAATTTTATTCCATTGTATTTAGAGAATATGCTTTGTATGATTTTCATCCTATTGAACTTATTAAGGCTTGTTTTATGGTCTATCATGTGGCCTATTCTGGAGAATGTTCTCTTTGCTCTTAAGAACAATGTATGTTCTGCTGTTTGATGGAATGTTCTATAGATGTCTGTTAGGTTTAGTTGGTTTTTAGTGTTGTTCAAGTCTTTTATATCTTTGTTGATCTTCTGCCTGCTTGTTCTAGTCATTATTGAAAGTAGACTATTGAAGTCTCCAGCTATTACTGAATTGCTTATTTCTCCCTTCATTTCCGTCACTTTTTGCTTCATGTATTTTTGGCATATGTTGTTAGGTGAATATATACATGTTTATAAATACTATATGCCTTCCAGATGAATTGACCCTTTTAGCATTATAGAATGTCCCTCTTTATCAATAATATTTTTATTTTAATATCTATTTTGTCATATTATTATAGACACTCCAACTTCCTTATGGCTGATGTTTGCATTATATATCTTTTTGCATCCTTTTATTTTCAATCTCTTTGTATCTTCAAACCTACAGTGTTTCTCCTGTAGATAACATAATTTGATCTTGTTTTATTATCAAGTTTGACAATCTCTGCATTTGATTGGGTTGTTTAATCTATTCACATTTAATGTTACTAATAATGTATTTGATTTATGTTTTTTTCCTATTTACATTTGTTTTCATATGTCTGGTTGTTTTATTTGTTCTTCTATTGCTCCTTTACTACTTTCCCTTGCCTTAAGTGAATATTTTCTAATGTAACATTTTAAAAAATTTATTTATTTCTTCCCCCCACCATCATTGTTTTGTGCTCGCTGTTTGTTCTCTGTGTCTACTTGTTGTGTGCTCTCTGTGTCTGCCCGTCTTCTTTTATAGGAGGCACCATGAACTGAACCCAGGACTTCCCATGTGGGAGGGAGGGATCCGATTGCTTGAGCCACCTCCACTCCCTGCTTATTGTGTCTCTCATTGTGATTCCTTATTGTATCTCCCTGTTGTGTCATCTTGTTGCATCAGCTCGCTGCGCCAGCCCGTTGCATCAGCTTGCTGTCTTGCTCGTCTTCTTTAGGAGGCACCGAGAACTGAACCCAGGACCTCGCATGTGGTAGGTGGGTGCCCAATTGTTTGAGCCACATCCACTTCTCCTAATATGACATTTTAATTCCTTTAATAATTGTTTCCACTGTATATTTTTTTGAGTTAGTTCCTAAGTGGTTGCTCTAGGAGTTGTCATACACATCTCAATTTATCAGAATTAACTTCAGATTTATACTAACTTAATTCCAGTGACAGTAGAAATATTACTCCTATATAGCTGTCTTCCATTTGCCCCTTTTTGTGCTATTATTTTATACATATTACATCTATATTTGTCACAATCTCAATAATACATTGTTATAAATATTACTTTATATACTTTTATGTCTTTTAAATAAGCTGAGAGAAGAAAGGAAAGCAAATACATATTTATAGAGCATTTGTTATATTAACCTTCTTATGTACCATTTCTCGTTCTCTTCATTTGTTCCTGTATATTCAAGTTACCACTAAGTGTCATTTCATCAGCCCACACACATTTTCTCCCACTCACCTCCTTTGTGCTATCATTGGCACATATATTACCTTTATATTTATAGGCACAACAATACAATTATATACATTTTGTTTTATACAATTCCTTGTTAAATAAGTTCAAAAAAAAGAAGACATATTCATTTATACTGTCTTTTATAATTACATAAATACCTTTAGCAGGGATCTTTGATTTTGTATGTGAATTCAAATTACTTCTGAAGTCACTTGCTTTCCACCCAAAGAACTTCCTTTAGAATGTTTTATGTAGTTTTTCTGCTGGCTGCAAATTTTCTGTTTTTGTTTATCTGGAATGTTTTTGTTTTCGAAAGACTTTAGCTAGATATAAGATTCTTGGTTGACAATGTTTTTCTTTGAGCAATTTGAATATGTTTCCCCACTGCCTTGTGGTCTCCATTTTTTTCTGATAAGAAGTCAACTGTGAATCTTACTGGAATTCCTTTGTAAGTGATGGGTTGTTTTTCTTTTGCTGTTTTCAAGATTTTCTCCTTGAAAATGCTTTCAGAATTTTTACTATGTTGTGTCTGTGTGTAGATTTCTTTGTGTTTATCCTATTTGGAGTTTCCTGAGCATCTTGGATGTGTAGATTAATGTTTCTCATCAAATTTTGGAAGTTTGCAACTATTATTTTTCCAATATTTTCTCTACTCTTTTTTCTCCTTCTTTCCTGGCATTCTCATTTTGTGTGTGTTGATGTACTTAGCACTGTCTCACATTTCTCTGAGGCTCTGTTCATTTTTCTTCATTGTTTTTTTCTATCTGTCTTCAAATTGTATAATATCTATTGATGTATCTTCAAGTTCATTAATTCCTTCTTTTGCCATTTCAAGTGTGTTGAGTACCTATAGTGAGATTTTGTTTTAAGTTTTTGTAATTTTCAAGTCCAGAATTTCCATTTGGTTCCTTTTTGTAATTTTTTATCTCTTTATTGATATTCTCTATTTGATGAGACATTTTCATCATACTTTCTTTTACTTCTTTAAGCAAGTTTTCCTTTAGTTCTTTGAACATATTTATGGTGACTACATTGAATATTCTGTCTGTTGAATCCAACATCTGATTGCTTTCACAGACAGTATCTGCTGCCAGTCCTTTTATTTTCCATGTATGGGTCAATTTTTCCTGTTTCTTTGCATGTCTTGTATTTTTTGTTGGAAACTGGACATCTTAGATAATATATTGTAGCAACTCTGAATAATGCCCCTTCTAGGCCTCATATTATTGTTTGCTTCCTTATTTTATGAGTGACTGGCTAGATTATTTTAGTGGTGTCTAATTTCCCTGCATGAATGTAGGCTGGGCAGAAGAAGGGAGCTCCACCTGTCTGCTGCTTTCATCTAGAACTTAGCCACTGCAACAAGTAGCTGGGGTGTAGGATGAAAATTGCTGTAGTCCTGTCCCTCTTGGAAAGATACTGGAGCCCTTAACTGGGAGATTGGGAGGGAGAGCACTCTGTGTTCATGGCCATATTAGCCCAGAGTGGAGTTTCTGTCACTCTGGGCTGTGAGTGGGACAGAAAGGAGCAGGTTTAAATGCCACAGAGTCTCACTGTTATTTCGAAGTTTTAGGAGATTTTCTTGACTAAATGTTTCTTCATATGCTATATGCAATTAAGACCATTTCCGGAGACTTTAAATGGTTGTTATTAAATAACTTTCATGAGTTTTTCTATTGAAAGTGTCCACAAAAGCCCTCATGTTGCCATTCTAGAAATGGAAATTATTTATTTTTATCTGCTCTCTAGATAATTCCATTAATTTATAATCTCAGCTATGAATTTGAAAGGATGTTTGGAATATTTTGTGTAGAATTTAAAGATTGGCTCAAATGACTGTTTGTTTCCTGACTGCATCTTGTCATTCAATACACATTTCAGATATCACCTCTTCTGTGATATCTTCCTCCCATGGAGTCATCCTTCTCTTTTTTCCCAGCTCACTTTTATTATCACATTTATAATACTATATTATAACTAATTACTAGCATATATGATTCCAAGTCAAATGTAAGTTCCTTGAAAGCAAGAAATGTATATCTATTCTAATATTTAAGTATTCCAGTACCTAGTAAAGAGTTTGACATACACTAAAGGACTCAATATTTGTAGAAATCAATGACTTAATTAATTGTTTAGGGTGTGCAGTTAGGTGGCTATTTTAATAGTCTAAATAATATATATGGTCAGGGTCTGAACCAGATCAGCAAACTATCCAGAAGACAATATCATAGTAATTACCATTTATAAAGGACTGTCACTTTTTAAAGTTGTACCATTATTTTATTTGTGCCTTGAAGATCTTCATTTTGAAAGCATTTATATTGAATGAATATTTACTTATTTTTCCACCACAAAATAACTCAACATATACTCAGTAAAACCCTTGTTTTCACTCCTTGCCTTCTCGTCTTCTCTATGCTGGTCTTCAGTGTGTGGTTTAGAGAACACACAAGCTTGAGGAATGGATGACACCTTAACTTGAACTCAGGTGGCCTAAGTTTCATTTATAAGGAGAGGGAAGGTTGATCAGATAATGCCAAGGTCTTTCTTAATAGTGTTCCTTTACCCTCTTTCAAAACAAAAAACAAAAAACCCCAAATCGACCAGTCTTAATTTCAATGCAGGAGGCAAAGAATGTGAGTTGTCCCCAATATTTTCTGTGCTTCCTACGTAGTAACAGCACCCCAGATTTTCATCTGGGCATATGACTACTTGGAGCAATGACTACATTTCTCATTTTCCCTTGAAGCTACATGTGGCCAGGTAACTAAGTTCTGGCCAAAAGAATGTATACAGAATTGGTGTGTGCCACTTCTAGGCAATGTTCCTAAAATACAAGTCAGAGCTTCATCACCCATTCCTCTTTTTTTGCTAACAGGATAGGGATGTAAACCTCAAGCAACCATCATGGATAATAAGAAGCTCAAGCAACCATTCCGATAATCTGGGCTTCTGATATTGTAGAGCCTCATCCCACCTCTACATCAGACATTTTATTTGAGAGAATAAATACTATGTGTTTAAGCTACTGGTCATTAGGACTTTTGTCACTGACAGCTGAACCAAATGATAACTCATATAACGTATGCCTACTTACCTTCCTGAATACCTGTATCTTCACTCTAAAAATGACCAATCTTAGAGACAAGAACCAAGAAACTCTTTTTAGGATTTCACAGTTCTTCAATAATGCCTTTAGTGGCAAGATTTAGGAATACCCTAATCCTTCCTACCAACTGGATTAAGGTTAGTTAGCAGCAGCTACTGTCTATAACCAAAATTTCAAAAGAATGTTGGGGCTGGAGGAGTATGCTTGATACTGGGTCATCCTGCCATCCTCCTACTTCCCAGAGTCTTCACTTTCTTCTTTCCTGACTAGATCCTGGTTTGACTCAGGCCATTTCTAGGCTATATCTGGAATGCTGATAGTTCAGGCCCATTTGGAACACAAAGCTCTGGGCTCAGGGTACTGTGTTCAAAATCTGGCTCTGTCATTTACAAGCTGGATAATCCTTAGAAAGTTACTTATACTCTCCAAGCCTATTTCCTCTCCAGGAAAAAGGTAGTAATGATTCTTTACATCATAGGGCTGTTGTGAAGATTAAATTATAATTAAATGTAAGTTAAATGCCTGTCACATAGTAGGTGTTCAATAAACTATAACCAATAGAGGTAGCAATTACTACAGTAATAATAATGCCTGTACTACAGTAATAATAATGCCTGTACCCTAATTTCTACCTGTTTCCAGATGGGAGGATTCCCCAGGGGGAATTTTTTACCCTTTAAAGTGTTGTCTATTTGACAACAAAAACAATAAAAATGGCAATTATACTTTCAGGGATACTGAGTTCGTTATTTACCTAGCTTTGCAGCACTCAGCATTTAAATTAGAATTATCTTGGGTTGCCATATAACTCAATTTTCAAAAATAAAGAAGAAAGGATAATTTATAAAGAAGATGGGAAGTAAATTAACTGCTTGAACATCAAATACTTTTTAACCACACCAGAGTTTTATTAAGTGCAAATGAATAAAAAAAAACCACATAGATTAATTTCCTTTTAATACATAAAGGTTTAATAATTAAAGGACAACATCTTTGCAAAATCTGTTGGCTGTTTTGCCCAAACCTACACATTTTCGAAGTGGTGTACTATATCTGGATTCCCTAAAACACATTGATTCTACCCAATATTAATCTAGCCCTTTAGAAAGTTCTATATCATTGTGTTTTTCCCCAAAAAAAATGTGAAGAAAAAGTTACAAAGACACAACAGTGAGGAGATAAATATATTTGATAAGGTGCTTTGAAATCCTAATTCAAAAAATTTCTTAATATCTAATACTTATGTCATCAGGCAGTTTCTATGTGGCAGGCAACATGCTAAGCAATTTGAATATATTATTTCAATTAATTTTCACAACATACTGGTGAAACAAGTGCTGTGATTATCTCCACTTTTAAGATGAAGCGATTGACACTTAGAGAGATTAGATAACTCTGGAAGACCCATGTATTGGATCCAGGTCAACAAGGCCTCAACTCTTAATCTCTAGAGCCTCTAATAAATTTGATGACTAGCATTTTGATTGAGAAGTCATTTTGTGCCAGTTTTAATGCAGAAAGACCAAGTGATGAGTACTCATATGTCTATGAAAATTCCCTTGACCACAGGCTGGTGTTCTTGAGTAAGCTATGTAATTGTGGGTGGGTGGCTGAGGGAACTACCTTGGCCTCCCCACATACACAATTGTATTTCATATTCTCTGCAAGTCTTCTGACTACATTCAGCCACTAGCTAGGCCAAGTCAATGAACGAGAAATTTGTCAAATTTACCAATTTACCTAAAACTTGTTTGAATTAACCATTTACAAAACTTAGAACAATTCAAACTGACTGGGATGATTTTTAACAGCTTTGGGAGATTTTTGTGCAGTTTAGGTTACTGGCACAAAGATTTAATTGAATCTAGTTTTGATTTCTTGCAAATGTTTTGCCACTGCTTTTCAATATGGGTAGCTAAAGTTCAGTGTATTCTAGATTTTTCAATACTTTGGATATATGACCTTTTAAATTGAGAATAACTTGTAGATTTCAAATTAAAAGTGTTGCACATAACTCAAATATCAAGGATTTCAAAACTGAAATAGAGGGTTTTACTCAACCAACATATCTTTAATTTGGTTCCTAGTATTTTGCAATTGTTTTAATTCATAGATTTGTTAGCTGACTTATAAAATGAATATTTTGCATGAATTTTAGGCAGTGTCAAGAACTGGGAAGTGTCTGAGATTTTAAACTACTTGAAATATAAAAATTTAGCCTGACAGAATTTCATGGATGCAGGTAAAAGATGCAAAATTCCTGGCAATTTATTACTCAAAGAAATAGCAATATCCAGAATATTGACCTTTTTGTTCTGGTTTCCTGAACCCCAATTCACACAGGGTGATGGGAAGAGGGTCAGGTGATACCTGCACACACAGTGGATTGCATCACAAGAGAGGAACTCTGAGCTTAGGGAAGTTTTATTTTTATGATGAAAAGTAAGCCCTCCAGTCCTTTGTTTAGGAGGGAGACACTGTTCTCTATACAAGCAAGTACCCTTGAAAGGATAGTTTGGAACAAAGTACAGTCAGTGCCTTACTCACAAGATGCACAGCACAGAAACATAAGAGACCCATAGAGAATTATTTCCCAATAGGCAGTTGAAAAGTACGCAATGTCTGAAATGTGAATCACACAGGAAAATGACGTTTGAGTGGGCTCACAAATGTACTGCAGAATAGCTGTGCTAAAATGGCTGCAGCAAATTGAAAATGAAACCTAAAGTAAAATTCCATTAACTAAAATAAATTTTTTAAAAAAGTTTAATGGCTAGTGAACTAGGTTGATATGAATTTTATACTAATAAACAGAAACAAAATGTTGGTGAATCAATAATACTGCAATTGGCTATTTACCAAGTTGACCATACTGCAAATTGAACTAGTTTTTGGCAAGTGGATCTTTGTTTGAATTGGTCAGCTTCTTGGGCTCACATTCAGGGTCCTATTCCTTACACAGCTAGCTATCAGCTAAGGTGTTAACTGAAAAGAACACAGTTCCCCTCTCCCTAAAAAATGTCTACATTTTAACTAAGGTAACTTGACAAATTGGCAAGTCTTCCCAGAGTAAATAATCTATATTGTCAAAATTTCAAACTTATTGATCAATGCAAAAGAACGAATTTGGGCACATGCTAGTTTCCTAAAATCTCTCAAATCATAACACATTGATTACAATTTTTCAACCTGATTGGAAGCTCTAATCTGTTGACTTTTCCACCTCTATCCAAACACCCCATTCTGTTATTATTTCACTCCTTGTCCAGTTTAGCTCCCTCAATTCATTATTATATAAATTCTCTTGCATATGCTCTTATCTCCTTTGCTTCTCTCTCTCTTACTTCAAATGGCCAGTCCTGGGAAATCACAAACATTTGTCTGTTTCTTGCCATACCTATGTAGCTAAGCTTTGCTAGAGAATTACACAGACAAATTGTTGTGCCTATGAATTGATCAATGCTAAACTCAAATAGGCATTTAATATTATCTGGCAGTCTTACCAAAAAACTTACATTTCTCTACTAAAACTGTTTTACTGCTGCCCACAAGGATATTTCATATTTTTTCCACTCTCCAAATTTCTAATGCTTCCTTCTCTTTTCCCAAAGGGCTTCATTATGACTTTCCTAAGCCCTAGACCCTTTTACCTTCATAAGTTGCTTCCTCCATACATATATAAAATTATGTTTTACCACTCAGTATTTAGTTGGTTTAAAGACAAATGTAATCCAAGCTCTATTTATTATTATATAGTCATGATTACTATACTCATTTTTTCTTCTGATTTCAAAAGAAATTAAAATTAAAACAATTTCATAGGTCCCTAAAAGTATTGTGGGTCCCAGGCAAGCACCTTCATCTCATGACCTTGCTTTTTACTTCACTTATAAAATATGTCAAACATGCTACGTGTAATTCAGGTAAGAAATGTGGAACTGGGAGGTGTTGTTATACAATAGGGCTTCTCAGCCTTGGCATTGTTGATATTTTGGACCAGATAATACTATGTTGGCAGGGAGCTGTGTAGGATGTTGTAGGATTTTTATCAGCTTCCTTGACCTCTACCTACAAGATAACAGTAGCACCCCTCCCTCCCAGTTGTGACAACCAAAAATATCTTCAAAAATTACCAAATGTCCCCAGGGTGACAAGCTAGCCCCTGTATGAGAACTGTTGTTCTACACATATAAGTTGAAGCCATGATAGTGGATGAGTTCTCCTTAGGGAGTCTGTAGAATAAGAAGAGAAGAGGATGTTAGTGAACCCCAACACGTGAGAGACTAGCACAAGACAAGGAGCCACCAGAGAAGACTGCCCTATGCCCAACATGAAATAGAGCTGGGGAATTTAGGTAGAAAGATTCAAACTTCTACAATCCGTTACTGAAATAGCTGAGCAAAAGAATAGTTGAACCACCTACCTGGGCTGTCTCAACAGTGGAAAAGTTCTTGCCATCAGGGTGACTTGATGCATCCCTGTTTAAAGGTGAAAGGTTGACATGGACTACCTCTGAGAATTTTTTTATTAGAGAAGTTGTAGGTTACAACCTCTGAGCCTAAGCCCTGAAAGTTCTGTGAGATAGTTCTCATTGTCGTAAACAAGAATCAGATACCACAAAGGTATAGGGTTTCTTGATTTTTATTTTCTTGTTAAAGGTCAGATCATAGCCTCTCTGTGGGCCATGTGGAATTGTGGCAGACACACCATTCCCTGCCAAATCTTGCTTTTTCCCATTGTTTATCCAAGCATTATTCTCCAGTAAAAGTTTTGTTTTTCTAGCTTCATTTCAACATCTGCTTTCCAGAGAATCCAACCAGCACAGGAGTATAGTTTACTTCTTCTTCACATAACATGGAAAATATATCAGCTTCAGTCTATAATTCTGTTTATATACATGAACACAAGTTAAAAAGGATGCGTGCAGAATACAACATTTTTATTTAAGACAGGTAACATAGGCATGCTTTCAAAAGGGGGAACTGTAGTCCTTTCTTTTATATATTTTATTACTTGCCGTATTATTTTCTCACATGAAAAGTATTTAATTTACTTCTGTTTGATTCTCCTCATGAGATGACTAAACCCACTGCTGACTTTCAAGGAAGACTGTGACTATGCTTGCAGTGGTAGAACCAGACCCTACGGTCTCTCTAAAGTCTCAATGCTTGTTCACTTGAGTAGAGGTAATTCAACAACGTTGCAACAAACAAAATTTTCTGTGCTTGGTGTACTCCATTGTGCCCCTAAATACTGTGTACAGGGCTGGACTCAGGCAAACCATCTGTGCCAGAGGTGAGAACTGGCCAGAGCCACAGCAGTGCAGTTTGTGTAGGTTTTGCATAGCCACTATGCACTAGGTTTTGCATAGCAAGAGTGCCTTTCACCGTGCTTCCCTCTAAATCCTTGAAATACCTGGGAATCTTATAGTGATAAATTCCAACAATTATGTTAAAATCAAAGGGTGGTGCTCTGACTGGTAAATTTCTCTGTCGTGGATTTCATTGGCATTTGTTAAAATAATGTTTCAACTGTAGATTCTTAAATGGCCCCCATGTTAACACCCTGTACAATCTCCTCACTTGATTGCTGGTTGAACCTGTAACTTGCCTTTAACCAATAGAATATGGCAAAGAGATGGAGTCACTCCTGTTATCACGTTATGATTTATATATATATCAGATTCTGCTCAGGCTTGTTCTTTGCTTTCCTGATGGCCTTGAAGAAACAAGGCACCATGAATTCTATAGCCACAAGGAAATCAATCTTCTCAACAACCTGAGGAAGCTTGGAAGCATATCCTTCTCCCATTAAGCCTCTGATAAGAACACAGTCTGCCCAACAGCTTCACTGCCACCTTATGAGACCCTGAGCAGAGAACCCAGATAAGCTGTGACCAGAATCCTAATTTAAAGAAGCTGTAAGATAATAAATACAAATTGTTTTAAGCTGTTAACTTTGTGGTAATTTTTTAAACAGTGATATAAAACTAATTAAAACTATCTTTATTTTAAGTTCTTCTTGCTTTTTTCTCTTCTGCCCCTTACTGTGCTTATTTTTGCTTGTTTCAGAGTAAACCGTTAATATTTTTAAGAAAAGTTATGATATTTTAAAATGTTTGTTCTCAAACTGGAAATAAAGACTGCAGGATATTTGACCCCTTTATTTTCATGAAACTCTGTTTTCGTAAAGTCCAGAAGCTTATTAATAAGAATAAAGTTGGCCTTATTAATATTTCACATTGACATTTAGTCTGGCTTCCATCTCCTAAATGTTTCCTTTGCATTCATTAATGAAAATCAAAACAAAACAAAAAATATTTCCCCCTCCCAAACAAGCAAACAAACAAAACCTAAACAATAAAAAAGACTTTGGCTAACAGCTGATTTTAGTCTAAACCTTCAAATATTTAGTTATCACTGAATTATATATTAAATTACATTTCCTAAAGGAAGAGAGGACAATTTAAATATTTAAAACATTTAAAAATGGCTATACCAGTGATTATTATGTAAGTTGCTGAGTTTGGCATTTTAGTGACATAGAGAAGATAATCAAGTGAAAGAGAAATGTTTTTGTGCTGGCTTCATGGTTTATATCCCTCAGGGGAAGGCTAGCAAAAGTTATTTTATACACAAAATTGTTTTCTACAGTGACTTTTTGGTATATTTATTTTATTATTCAGTATTTCTTTACACAATATAAAACCTTCTTTGTCTATCATTTGAAAGAAAAATTACTATCCAAATTTCATTTCATTTCAAAGACCAAGTATGATCTTTCAGCAAGTAGCAGAAAGGGACATGATTGATAGTGTAGGGCAAATCAAAGAAGATATAAATTATACATGTCCTGCAACATCATTATAAGTCTGAGTGAATATCTTATCTCAGTCTGAATTTTTTCTTTTCTTTTTTTAAAAAAGAAAGTAGATGGCTTACCATATTCACTTAGAGAAAGCATCTCAACGTGTTTGTAATTGTATAGTGCCATTCCTCGGGAATGAGTTGGTGAATCATATCAGTTAACATTGTATTTTTATATCACTTAAGATGTATCCTTCCTTAACAAGGGAATCATATATGCTTAAAACTTTTTAAATGAAATTTGTAGAGAAAAAAAATATTGCATCAAAAAGTGGCTTAGAATATAAACTATTTTAGAAAAACCATAATGTGGTGGATTGAGAAAAGCTGAGAAGAGGAGAAAAATGCTGCTGCATGATAAAGACCTCTAAAATGACTGAAAGGTTTGAAGATTCTGGAGAGGATCCAGAAGAGAGAAGCTATTAAAGCAAGTGAAAATATTGTCTATAACTTTTTTAAGGCTTAAAATAATTGTGATTTTTTTTGGGAAACAGAGGTGGCTCAAGCAATTGGGCTCCCGTCTACCATATGGGATGTCCAGGGTTCGATTCCCGAAGCCTCCTGGTGAAGGCAAGCTGGCCTGAGTGAAGAGCTGGCCCGAGTGAAGAGCTGGCCCACGCAGAGTGCTTGTCTGCACAGGATTGCTGGCTGGCACAGGAGTGCTGGTCTGTGCAGAGAGCTGGCATAGCAAGATAACATACAAAAAGAGACACAGAAGGAGAGACAACAAGAGACACAGCAGACCAGGCTGCTGAGATGGTACAAGAGATTGAGCACTTCTCTCCCACTCTGGAAGGTCCTAGGATCGGTTCCCGGAGCTGCCTAAAAGAGAAAACAAGCAGACACACACAGCGAATGGAAGAACACACAGCGAATGGACCCAGAGAACAGACAATGAGCACAAAAACAAGGGGGTGGGGGGAGAAAAATAAATAGATAAAATAAATCTTTTAAAAATTTGTAATTTTTTTTTTAACCAAGAGAAGAAATGAACAAATTGCTAATAGTCTGGAGGGAAAAGCATCAATCATAGTCTCCCTTTCATAGAGTCAGGGAATTTCTTCAAAGATCACTTTAAACTTAAAGATACTTTAATAAACACGTGTCATAATTTGTGAACATCCAGAACTTTTGAACTTAAATTTGGGAATGGCCCACCTATGAGTCTTGCTTTCCCAACAGAAAGCCCAAAATTCACTTTCCCAGACTTCCTTGCAGCTAAGGTATAAGCATCTGTACATGCATATAAGATTTCAGTTTAAAAGCTGACAGTATGGAGAAAATCCTCTGGTCAAGGTGATAGCAAAGTTGATGGCTTTTGAGGACAATAATGGCAGCAGTTCAGCATCCAATGCCCAGGAGCAATGGCACAATTTGTGCTGTCTGCACCCAGCAGTAGCAATAGTAAGGCCCTTGCTGGAGCCATCCTGTAGTATCATTTGCGTATTGTTTCTGCCCATGTATTTCCAAGCCTGGGGCTCTGGTCCTGCCAGAGAGACTCTTGAAATGTCTAATATCCATTAGATATAAGTTTTCTGCTTAACTGGCTATAGTAAGTTGTGATGTTTTCAACCAAGACACTGACTGATATGATCCCTTTCTAAACAGAAGACCTCTGAAACCCCAAGCACAAGGTGCTCATTCACAGAAAGCCCTTCTAAAATTGTTGCAATTTTACTTAATCCAGAGTCCCCCAAAAATGGCATCCTTGAGCAGTCCTTTTCAACTCATTAATTTCCTGAAAATTTGGGAAATTTAAAGCACCTAAAAAATGAGTTAACTGGGATAAGATAAGTTGAATGCTAAACAGTTTGTAGGTTCTGTTTTATTAGATGTAGGGAAAATCTATTTTTAAAAATAGTCTTGCATAATCCAGTAGGCGTAAGGAGTGGTGGAGGTATGTCCTGAGTATGGCAAGGAGCTGTATAAAGCAACAGCTTCCTGTTGAACTGATAGGGATATGTCAGATCAAAAAAAGACTCAAACAAGTCCATCTTGGCAAGTAATGAGCATTTATTTAGGGGGCTGACATGGGGTCCTCATCCTCAGCAGCAGGAGGAGAGACAGCATTTTCGAGCTCATGCTTACCTCCAGAGGAGAGGGGTCTTTTATAGGGCATGTCTACGTGCAGCTGGGGGAGGGAGGTTGCCTTCTAAAGAATGCAGTGGCATCAGTTGACAATAATTATCAAGGCATGCAGAGGATTCGAATGACTTTTACAGGAAACCGATCCTAAAGATACAGATGTTTTCAGCAGGGCAGAAGTTATAAATCGGTGGAAAGGTTTACCGATATAGGGGTGATCAGGCAGTTTGGGGAAAACAGATACCATAATAGGCTTCCAGATAAATTTAAGTTAAGCATTTTAAATGCAAGATCTGTTGATCAGTCACCAGTTCACAACTAGTTCCTGAGGCTTGCCTTTTTAACTATTCAGGAATGCTACTACTATTTGGAGTGGGGGAAAGATCTGGAAGGGTGGGGGGGGACATGCAAAGTCATATATGCCACAAGGTATAAATGAAAATAGAATTGTATAATGTTGCTAATTGCTAAATCTGGGTGATGGGTATTCTATTTACCTTAGGTGTTTGAAATTTTCATAACAAAATGTTTAAATTTAAAGATAATAAATTAAAAGGCAACGTTAGTCAGGAAGAATATATGCTTCCTTACTAATGTTTAAATTGAGGAACAGAAGCAAGGCTAGACATCATTTAGAAATTTGGTTATCAGTGTATGCCAAAGTGATGAAACAAGGTGAAAAAAGCTGTAAAAATCAGAGAGGACAGACCTATAGTGGACGTATCTACATTTTTAGATCATTTTCATTCTAGGTTTCCCAAGAATAGCTCATTCATTCATTCCACAAGTATTTTCATTAACACCTGTTGTGTGTTAGGCATTGTTCTAGGTGCTTGGGATATATCAGGAAATAAAATAAAGATTCCTGCCCTTATTTTAATTTTTCTCATATGTATTACATAAAATTTCAATCAAAGCTTTTTATATATATCTCCATTGCTTCTCGGCCTTTTGGCTAAGATCAAGTGTAGTATATATATCTCCAGTCTGTAAGCCTAATTACATAATTTTAAAAATGTAAAACTTTCTCTTGTTCTTAGTTTAGAACCTTAAAATTTTATAGTTGAAACAGAGATTACATTTTATAAAGTACAACTCCTTGTTTTGTTATAATTGGTAATAATACTTCACCTTTGTAGAGCTCTTTATAAGTTACGACATGCCTTCCTGAGTCCCAGCAAGGATAAGTGACTTCCCAAGTTTATGCTGCCTTTTAGTAGCTGAACAAAGATTTCCCAACTGGCACTTTGGTTCTCTTTCTGCTACTCCAAACTTTGCTTCTTTAATGTGATGGTTGTGGTTGACTGTAAAGACTTTAACCTAAAAGTCCTATTATTTATACATCCTGGGTCTGTCTCTTCTTCTTGACTCCATTACTGTCTCCTTTCTTCCTCTTTCCTCATTGGCTCTAATCCAATCCTACAAAACTAAGATGTGCCTTTCTCTTTGGCACTTATATCCTCATATGCTGTCATTCCTTAATCATTCAGCTACACTTGTCTAATTCAGAGCCTTTAATCATCTTTGATTGCACCCTTTCTTCATTACTCCAAATAACTTGTTGGGACATTTTTATGCACATTCCAGTTATCTACATGTTTCAGATGCTTAGGTACCCAATAATAAACAAAGTATGGAGGACCCATACTTTGCCAGGGCTGGCAATTTTAGTGTATTTAATCACTTCCAGGTTCTCTCCTACTTCTTGATTACATAGGTGATGCTCCCATATTAAGTAGCTCCAAAGGGGCACTCTGTTTCTGTCTTTACTGTGTTATGTATACTAATGAGTTTCTCTTCATCATATCACTAGAGTCTAGGTTCTCTTAGAAAATATTGGGGGTTCAGGTCATATCAAAAGTGCCTCCAAATACTGAAATTTAACATAATCTACTTATTCAGTTACTGTTTAGCCACCTGATCTCTCTGACTACTGATATAACATGTTTGGGTTATCAACTGCTGTGCAACTAACCACCCTAAAGCTTAGTGGCTTAAAACAACAGTTTATTATTATCCCTCATGGTCCTGTGGATTGAGCGAGGTGCCTCAGGTAGAAGGTTCTCACTTCATATCTCTCAGGTGGCTGTAGTCAGATGGCAGCTGGAGTCATCTGAAGGCTCACATGGGATGAGCATCCAAGAAAGCTTCTTCACTCGCATTGGCTGGGATGCCTGGAGCAGCTGGGGGCTAGCCAGGCATTTCTGTTTCCATGCATCCTCTTTATATGGCAGCCTGAGCTTCCTCAAAGCATAGCAGTCTCAGGATAGTCAGACTTCTTACACGGCAGCTGGTTTCTCACAGAGTGAACATGCCAATTGATCCAGAAGGAACCTACAATGCTTCTCATGACCTATCTTTAAAGTCATGCAGCATCACTTTTACCACATTCTATTAATTACAAAGAGAATCACAGTTTAGCCCAAACTCAAAAGGAAGAGACTACACAAAGGTGTGAATACTGAGAGGTTCAGTTCATTGGGAGGAAGAGGGAGTATCTTTGGTGAATAGCTACTACCACGAGAAGGCAAGTGGAATCTGCATCTAAAAGTCAAGGTAGCTGTTAACCTGCTTGGTTGGCAGGACTATTTTTTAAACAAAAATGATTGCCTAAAATATGGCCTTCATTCTTTTGGTTAAGAAGAGACCCAGAATTCCTTTTAATTAAACAAAAGAACAAAAGAAAAACTTTGAACTTAGATGACTTGCATCTCTTTAAACTGTATTTACTCTCCCGTTTATTACAGCATGTATTAATAGCCCCAATTTTGTTCTGTTATTGGCTGGAAGCAGACCTGCCACCATTCTAGAGCTGACAAGCCAAAACAGGTGAGCCCATCTGGCATGACTCACCTTAGTAAAACCTATTACTCCCCAGCTCTAGGCCAGCAGAGTTCCTGCTCCCTTTCACGCACTCAGGCTCATGCACAGCCTGAAGCATACCCTGTATCTTTTCTGAGATGGCATATGGAACATGTGTGGAGAGACATCCAGACGCTTTTCTTTCCAATAAGAGAGACATTTTGTGAAGTCTTTGGCAGCATGCTGGCTGGCATAGTCATCTGGCTGGCACGCCCCTCCCGCATGGAGTTATGGCACTGCCACTTCTACTCTGGAGAGTTTCGAAATTCCAATTTGCACACCCTGTGAGATGTGAGTCACTCGGCTCGCAAAGGAGGAGGAGGAGGAGGCGGCCATCTGCTAGTCATGAGCAGATGACAAATACCCTGCTCTGCGAATTTCCATCCTTATTTCACAATATTTAAGTAAACACATTTTGTAACCTTTTTATTTTTCAGAGTTCTTTAGTGCTTAAAATGGAATTTTTTGGTAAACAATATAGAAAAGCCACCTTTTCTCCCCAAAACAATTGGATTGTCAAAGTGACACTGAAGGCCACTACCGCAAAGCGCTGTCTGTTGAATGGCCAGGGCTAAAAGGAAACACATCTGAGTCAGATGGTTAAGCCCCATGCCATGTCAGAGCCATCAAGTTCCCAGGTCTGTGAGAGGCCACTCCATCACGCACAGCTCCACGGTGACCTCTACTGTCTGCTTGAAAGAATCCCCAAAATATCCCCCATCAAAAACAAGAGTTTTCAAATAGCATCTATTTAGCATCCCTGTGTGCTATGTTATGGAGAGGAAAGAAATTAATGAAAGAAAAGATAGATGTTCTACCCTTAAATTATAAGAGATAGATTACATCCATAAAATAACTGGGAAGTAATGCAAGATCTGATTTTGTGTTAACTTCAAGCTGTGAAACATGGCTCAAAGCGGAATTTATTCATTATTTCCTGACACCTTTATCTGAAGACGCTAATAACCAAAAATAGTAAAAAACAAATAGAAAATAGGATTAAGGAGAAAAATTAATGCAAATATATTAACCATAAGGGCCAATGCATTCAAAGGAGCTTCAAGTTTGGCTCTGAGCATCCTAAAAGTCAAAAAAACAAATGCCATCCTAAAGAAGAAAGACTATCATTCTTTAAGTGGGATAATTTTTCTTGGTGTTAAATTCTGAACAAAATTCTGGTGGGGGTGGGTATTGTGGCATATTCCAGGTGGTGCAAGGGCTGGTATGCTCCTTAGAATTTGTAGTGTCACTGTGGAAGCAGACGTAGTAGGGCCATTTCTTTTGATGAGAAAAAAAGGGTGTAGCATTGAGAAAATGAAAAACATCCTTGCTGACAAGCAGAGAAAGTGAGAAACGGACCTGCTGGCAGACAGACCATGATGTTCTCAACTTAACATAAACAGTGCTGAGACAAAGCCACCCCGTGATCATGTTTGGAATAAAGATAAAGACAAAGTCCCTAGACAATCACAAACATGACAATATCTCTGTCTCTAATATGAGTGGCTACTGCTTCTCTACCAATGACAACTCCAACTTCGTTTGTCCTATATGAAAACTATTAAGATGACCAAAGACACAATTGCCACTGCTTCTTTACAGCATCCACTCCAGAATTCGCTTCTGCTTCCCTAATTCCTCCTTGGAATCATCCAGAGTAAGCCTCATCCCCGTAAGAGACCGCTCCCTGCTCCTCTTTTCCAAGATGCCCCAGGGTTCCTCTGGCATGAGTCTCCTTTGCTTCAGATAGTGCAACAAACCTAAAATTTTTGAATAAAAGTGTGTTCCTGAAGATCTTTGGTTCGTGGGCTTTAATAGTAACAAGCACTACACACTGAAGGTGATTCTAAGAGGACTTAAATGGATATGACTCTCTGAGCTGATCTAGGACAGAGTACAGAGTACCTAAAGGAGAGGAGGAATGGCTTTTCCTTTAGACAACCTTCTCTAAAAGTTCCTTTGCTTGTCCAAGCTTTCAGTATGAAATCACTTACAGATATAGTTGAAGTTTATTCTCTCTGATGGAGGTCCAGGGTTAATGAGCTGGTATTCTGTCCCTGATTGAAAGTAGATCCGTGTGCTTTGGGTAAAATAGAAAGTAACTCTCCCTGACCCAATCAGAATATTTTCCACTTGTAGCAGACAATGTCATTTTTCTGCCCAGATATCTCTTATCCCTTTTATTCTTTCTATGAACTCAGTTTCGGTGTCCTCTTGCTTCTGAAAGTCCACACCAAACCTGGAGCCAACTCATGAGACACAGAGAACTGGAAATGCCTGGGAGTTTACATTCACCCCCACTATCCTGTCCCCATGCTCTTTGCCAATGACTGACAGGAACAGGAACATAAAGCCCAACTCCTTTCAAGTTGTGCCAACTGTGGTATAATGGAACTGCCAGAGCTTCCCTACAGCATCAGGCTGAGGCTAGGACTTCGCCTGAGATCACACCTTCATTAGTTTCTTTCCCATTTCTATCCATCTGTCTTTCTCCACAACCTTACTGGCCTCCCTTAGGAGCACATCCTTAATATATCATTTGCACAGAATCCCCGTCTCAGGGTCTGCTTCTGTGCAATTCAATCTACTACACTCATATAGTCCTCACCACATCCCTACAAAGCAGAAATTATACTGCAAATTTTCGGATGAAGAAAGAAAGACTCAGAAAGGTTATGTGATCAGCCCAAGATCACACAGTTTGTAAGCAGTGAGCTAAAAATAAAATCCTCATCTCTGTGACCTACAAGGTTAGGGTGCTCTTATTTTACTATGCCTCATTGCCTCCCCTATGGGAATCCACATCTGAACTTGTATACCATTTGTGGTCATGCAGAAGAAACTTTATGGATGAATGGGGTAGGAAGCAAAGACCCAAATGTCCTCTGCCAACATCTGGTGCATAATTAAATGTTTATGCTGCCATCTGAGGCATGGATTTCCTATCAGCAGCATACAGGCCAAGATTCATTGCCACTCTCTCCTCCCTGCTCTCTGGACAGGTCAGTCCCTGTTTCTTGTGGAAGGTAATTCCCCCAATCTACCACCTGTCTCAGCCTTCAGGAAACAAACATCTAAGTCACAGCCCCAGGAGAATGCATGCTTTCTATCCACTCCATAACACAGTCCTGAGTGGCTCTTTCCATCTTCCACTCTAGAAAAAGTGGGGGCATCCCTGAGAATATCCCCATGCACAGTGACTTCTATTGTGTGGGCTACTTTTTAATTCAACATTTACATGTGGAAGGAATACTACTTGCTACTCCAAAACTGGTTATTGGTCTTCCTCTCACCTCTCACAGGACTGAAGAAAGAACGTGAATGAATTGTATCATCTGCCTCCCATAATTCATTTCCCACATCAACCAGGGGTATCATTTGTTGCTGGAAGTTGGGAGGTGGGAGGCGGGAAGATTCAGAGAATCTCAGGGCTGGAGGGGACATTAACCATGATTGAGTCCTATTCTTATGCAGGAGCAGGCATCCCCTCAGCCAGGGCTGGGTGGATTATGACCATACCCTTTCACAGGCAATGAAGCTTGCAGAGGAAAGACTTTCCTCTCCCTGTGATAAGCTACCCTCATCAACCACTGGGTTAAGTTTAAGGAAGCAAGAAGGAAACAGAGCACGATATGTGTGTTTGTGTGTGTGCATGTTCCCACACACTGGGACAGGATGGGTTGGAAAATAAAGGAGGATGTACTGTATTCCTACTTCCCTGAGCCTTAATTTTAACCACCACACTTCATTGCCTTTACAGGATTTTCATCCAAAAAGCTTATGTCTCTTTATATAAGGATTCAGGGTTGATGCTATTGGTGGACAGAAGAGTAAGCATTCATGGCAGTGTAATTTGAAAGGCATTGGGGTCTGCACCAGTGCTTGAAATTCCATCTTTAGCTTCAATCTTTCAGGTTAAGGTTTTACTTCCAGAAAGTTCTGATTAACATGGGAGGGCAACATATAAATCCACAATCACTGATATCTCAAGGCCTTATGAGAATTAGTTTACCAGGTTAGCAAAACACAAAACTATATCCAGAGAAACAAGTTATCCAAGGCTGGGGGTAAAAGGAGGATGACCCTCCTCAGAAAGTAGGGGAGGGCAGCATGAGAGACCAAGGGCAGAGGTAACAACATCAGCCTTGCTACATTGTGGGACCCTTTTAGCAGCTCCTCACCAGGCAGTAACTGCACAGCTGTGAAAAGTATAAGGAAACTGTCCTGTGGCCCACAGCCTGAAACCTGATCTGGAATCAGGTGCAAAGGAACATCTATTTCCAGCCTAGAAACAACAGGTGTGCCCCTTCCCCAAGCCTCTCTTCCCACAGCAATGCTTGGCAGTACAAGGTCAAGCCCATCCCATCCAGTCACTCTCCAACCAGCCCTTTCCGATTCCATAAGCCCTCTTCTTTCTTCTTTTTCACGCTGAAAGTAAAAAGCCGGTCTCTGTATGTAGCCCGAAAAGTTAAATGTGAGATTATGTTCTAAGTTTAGCCTTGACCGATAAACAATATTCATGGATAAAACCATCTCTGGTCCTGTCGGTTACTTTTATCACTCTCTGAATATCCAATATCAGAAATGATTTGGCTTTCAGTTCTCGAAAGCAAGCTTCACTAAGTCCTGAAAGCATTAAGTGTGACATGGAGAAGAAAGGGGAGAAGAAAGGAGCAGAGCCTGTCAAAGTGTATGGAGAAGCTGATTTCTTCATCATAACCCTAACAAGCACGCAGAGAAAGTGGGTCTTTGTCAATATAGGCAGCAAAGGATTCAAGAATTTAGTTTAGGTGACATATAATTAGGAAGCTCAAAGAAAAATGTGTGTGCATGCATATTCTAGAAAGATCACTGGAATACTAGTCAGAAAATCTACCTCTACTGGCCATGTAGACTTTTTCTAGTCATTTCATCAAATCTGGGCCTTAGTTCCCACATCTTTAATATGTGGATATTATCTGCCCCCACCAACTTCAGAATTAAATGGAGTTATTCATCTGAAAGCTTGAAGCATACTGGTTTTTTGATAAATAAATGTAAGGCAGTATTACCAGGAAATCCCTGGAAATAAGTGGTTGATTTGCTAAATGAAAAGAAACTCCAAAGAATTCGAAGCAATTTAATTCAGCTGCAACAGGTAGTAATATGAATGACAAAAAATACATACTGAGCGCTTACTGTGTGGCTGGCACTTTGCTAAGTGCTACACAAACATGGCCTTATTTAATATTCACAACAAATCAATTAGGTAAAACTTATTGTCATTCAATGTTACATATGAAGAAACTGAAACATAGAGAGATTCAGTAACGTGTCCACTAGCTCACAGATAACAAGCAGAACCAGGATTTGGACCAAGGCCTACAGTACTAAACTGCTTCTTCCAGATGCTTAAGCCATTTGTAAGTAGTATGGGAGAAGAGCACTAGCCAATTAATAATAATAATAATAATAAGTATTGTATTCTATGGTGCTAGGCACTTTATTTTCTCACTAATAAGCTAGCAAAAAGAGGTTGCAGATCAAAGTACACAATTCTGCCACTTAACAAAGGGCATAACTTTGGGCAAGTTAGTTAACCTGTGCCTCCATTTCCTAATCTGTAAATGAAAATAATGTTATTATCTACTTCATATGGTTATAATGAGAATTAAGTAAGTTAATATTTTGTAAAACCCTGCAGTTAGTGGTTATAGTCAATGCTATGTATGTTTGTTAAAGAAATAAACACAAATAAATACCTGAAAATTATAGGTATGGTCAGCTTATACCATGCTTTCCTTTCTACATTATCTAAGAAGAAGGAGAATATGTGTTGAATGTAGGCAGCTCTACAGTTCATAGATTTGCCGGAAGCTTAGCTTCTCAACCTCCTCCTTTCCTTTCCCACAGACCCAGCAGTGGCTCTTCCTTATTTGTTCCTTCCAGAGCTGTGTACCAGAGACTCCTGCCCCTCTCTCTCAGCCACTCTCATCTCACCCTTCTTCTTGGGGCTGCCTGTCCCCAGCCAACCTCCTCCTCTATTTGGAATCAGGAGCTATAATGAGCTCAGTTTATAGGTCCCTGTTTATAAGAGCCTGTGCCAGGCTGAAGAGGCAGTAGAGTGAATGTGTTGGAAAAGACTGTGGCAATGACTTCAATCAGCTGAAGTTTAGGGAAAGGGTAAAAGAAAACAAACCGCAGGGGACGCTGTGACCAGACCAGGGGGGAAGTGGTCAAGGAAATGGAGAAAAACCAAGAAAGACAGGAGGTACCACCAACGGGATAAGAAACCAGAGGAAAACCACTCCTAATCTTGCCCAAACCCCCTGCTGCACATACATATGCATCACCCCTTCATATAAAGGTCTCTGTTAAGGCACCAAATTCCCTCCAAACAGAGGGAACACCCAGATTTCCTTGGAGAATCAATCATTAGCTGAGGCCGTGTCCACACTCAGGGCTTGCCAAGAACATTCCCCCAAAGCACAACTCTCAAAACCCTCTTCCAGCACAAGTTCTCCAACAAACCCACTGTGGAGTAACAGAAGGAAAAGTGAAGATACCCACAAAATATTATTTAAAAGAAAATTTTACCTACTTACCTACCTACCTATACATTTACACCTACACACACACACACACACACACACACATACCCTGCTACCACCAAAACTTGACTGAAAGCACAGATGGGAGCCCTTCAAAAGATGCTTCTCCAACTGCCCACCCTTGCCACTGTCCCCCCAAAGGAGGCTCTAGGGTATATTTAACTTCCTGATACTTTAGGTTATAAGTGAACAGCAGTAATCAGTTTCTTTGCTGTTTATCTTTCATATAAAGAGAGAAGTTCCATTTCATATAGTCAGAGCATGAACTGGGTAATCTTTCTATTCCAGCTTTCCTATCCTACACAGGTTTGAATATTGTCTTGATCACTTACTCCCTTTGTTATTTCACTTCTATAAACTTCAGTTTCCTCATACATTAAATGGGAATTTATAAAACCCACATTATTGGATCAGTGAGGATCAAATAGGTGCCCACTACACAGTAATTGCTCAATGAATTGTCATATCCCCAACCTTTAACGTCATGCCTGGGCCCTTGTTGATATTCCATAAGTGCTTGATACACAAGAAATCCAGTGTTGTCTATAAGGGCTTGGCTGACACTCCTCAAAGCAGGCCACATGGTCAGTATGCCAGCCTTGCCTCTAACAGAGAATGTGTCTTCTCTGCCCTCAAGAATGGGGCTACTGTTCTGTTTTCCACTGAGGCCATTGCCCAGAGCCAGAGAGAGGACCCAAAGAATTTCTCTGTTCTGATTTTCAGGAAAGGTCAACAACACTAGGACTAATTAGCTGGAGATAAAGAAGAGGTCTTCGGGATCCACTTGCAGAAATTCCATCATGAAATGAAAGACCCATTTCCATAATAGCTTCTGCTTTACAATATTACTTGCTATCTGTTCTAGTTTGCTAGACTGCCAAAAGCAATTTACCATAAATGGGTTGGCTTTTACAATGGGAATTTATTAGCTTATAGTTCTGAAGCCATGAAAATGTCCAAATCAAGGCATCATCAAGACAAATCTTCTTCCTGAAGACTGGCTGCTGGCGAGCCTGGTCTCTTCTGTCACGTGGCGACATTTGCTAGACTCTCCCTTCTCTTATAAGTTTCATTGCTTCCAGCTTCTTGCTTCTGTGGCCTTCTCTCTCTTTGTCTGAATTTCATTCTCTTATAAAGGATTCCAGTAAAAGAATTAAGAACCACCCTGAATGAGGTGGGTCACATCTTAAGTTAAGATCCTATTCACCAAAAGATCTTACTTACAATAGGTCCATGCCCCCAGAAATGGATTAACTTTAAGAAAGTACTTTTCTGGGGGTACATACAGTTTCAAACCATCACACCATCTGACTGAGGAATATCTTTCAGCTTTCATTTCTTCTTTCGGCTTCCTGACCTCTCACCTACTTTGAATGATTCACTCAGACTATTCACTGCCCAGGAATGTTGACTTTGGCAAAGGACTATAAGTCTCTTAAAATAAACACAACTGGGCTTTCATCTCACAGCAATTGCTGCTGGTTTCTTATTTCACACACTGTACAGCAGGATATGTTAAATTAAAATCATAATCTCCCAAGTGAAATCCAGGGCATGGTTAAGCCACGTGAGATTACTCATGCATTTACTTCCAATGAAAAGTATGAGTAAGATAATCAGCTATTAACTCTCCCAGGTAATGGTCTCAGCCCCTCCCAATTATCCTAATCCAGAGTAAATTAAACCCATCAAGAAGAATGTCATTTGGAAAGGAAGAAGTAAATGCCAACACCCTTTGGAATATGTAGTTCCTGAAGAGTCTAGTTTGAATTAACCTTGTTTGGTTCTTCCAGGCCCATCTCAAATTTTATCTTAAATTTTTCTAAATTAATATTGGTCAGGGTTCTCTAGAGAAACAGAACTGACAGGAGATATCTGTAAATAGTATGAGATTTTATAAAATTCTCTCACGTGACTGTGGGGATGCACAAGTCCAAATTCACAGAGCAGACTGCAAACCAGGGGCTTCAATGAAGGTCCTTGACAAGTTCCCAGTAGACACTGGCTGTCTGACATGGAGCTTGGAATTCTCTCCCTGAATGCTGAAATCACTTCCTCTTTTAAGGCCTTCAAATGATTGGATGAGATGTCATTCACTGCTGAGGGAAATCTCCTTAGGTAATTGCAGATGTAATAAGCCATCTATGCAATCAACTCACTGATGATTAAAGTCCATGAAATTCCCTTGTATTACAATTAGCTCAGTGCTTGCTTGACCAAACAACTGGGCACCATTACCTGGCTGAGTTGACACCTTAGCCTAACCATCACAGCCCTTTTTTTATTATTATTATTTATATATACTTTAAAATTTTTTTTAAAGATACTTAGATTACATAAAAAATATAGGGGATTCCCATATGCCCCGCTCCCTACCCCTCCCACATTTTCTCACATTAACAACATCCTTCAATAGTGTGGTACATTTGTTACAATTGATGAACACATTTTGGAGTATTGCCACTAAAACTGGATTATAGTTTACATTGTAGTTTACATTCTCTCATGCACAATTTTGTAAGTTATGACAAGATATATAATGGTGTGTATCTTCATTGCAATGCCATTCAGAACAATTCCCAAGTCCCAAAAATGCCCCCATATTACACCTATTTTTCCCTCTCCCTCCCCTCAGAACCTCCAGTGGCCACTGCCTCCACATCAATGATAAAATTTCTCCTATTGCTAGAATCACAGTAAGTCTATAGTAGAATACTATAGTATAGTAGTCTACTCTAGTCCATCGTTCATTCCCCAATCCTGAGGATTCTGGGATGGTGATGCCCACTTCTTCTCTAATTGAGAGGAGGCTTAGATCCATGGGGCAGATGGATGGGCCTATCTTGCTTGTAGCTGCAGACACTCTCTGTTCCTTGGGTGGCTGTTGTCCATCATTATCTCCTTGTTAGTTGTCCTGGGTGAGTCCAATGAACTGGAGAGCAGGTGTTGCAACTCCGTTGAGATTCAGGGCCCAACTCGTACATGGACAGCCCAAAGATTTAAGTCACCATCACAGGCCCTTTGTGCTTCAGTTTAGCACAGTAGCTAAAACAAGATTGAACACACTAGACTACAAGTGGCAGGAGACAGACATTTCACAAGATAAAGACTCTTTCCTACCTAGAAAAGAGAGCAGTCTCGATTTACAAAGACACTCATCACCCACTTCATGGGCACATTCCATGGAGAAGCTGTAGAAAGAAGGTCATTTGCCTACCATGCATGAGATTCACCATCTTGTTTAAGAAAGCAACAACAACATCTAAATACTGACAGGGTTAAAACTGCTATTTTCCCCCTCCTAAATGAAATCTTTATAGAATATGCTTTTATTTCCTCTGAGCCATTATAAAGGGAAACAAATACACTCTCTAGGAAATAACAAACTTTAGAGAAACAGGAAAACATAAAATAGCCTAGAACTGAATGATTTTCCCATAAGGAAGCATTACCTTCTCAAAACGAAACACAAATCTGCAAGACCTTTTCCCATTGACTGGCAAGCTAAAATGTAGGTCTTCCTGGGTTGACATTGTGTTATGATGATCTTGCCAGATAGAAGAACACACAGCTCAAGCAGGCATTGTGAGGCACATTGTGGTAGGAACAGAGGTTCAGAGAAGCATGTTTGTCTCTCCCGCTTCCCTACTTATGTGCATCTTGTACCTGTCTCTGTACGTCAGGGGTTAATATTGCTCTCTTCTATTAGATTTAGGTACTTGGGTCCCTGTGTGTGTATTTGTGCTTTTCCCATTTCTGTAATGAGGTTGTGTGTTTTTCCTCTAGATTTCCACAGTATTGCTCTACCCCTAGTGCTATTCACAAAAGCACTGTAAGATATACCTAGAGCAGAGGTTCTTAATCATTTTTTGTTCCATGGACCCCTTTGCCAGTCAGGTGAAAGCCACAGACCCCTTCACAGAATGAAGCAGCAGATAGTTTTATGGCACTTAACATGGAAGGTCAGAGAAAATAAAAACAATAAGTTGATTTTTGTCAATTCAAGCTCATGGACCCCCTGAAATCTTTCAACTGGTTAAGAACCCAAGGGTTCTAAGAGGAACCATCATATCAAAAAGTATCCACACAGGAAACAGAATCCAACTCAGAAGGTTCAAATTAAGAGACTAATGAAAGGACCTTCTATAGAGTGTGGTCTGGGTTAAGAGAGCAAACAAGTGGTGTTGAGCCACCCAAAGACTAGCACAGTGGGAATCCTGTAGCATACCTAGGCCTGAAGAGAATAAGGGAAAGGAACAGTGTTTCCAGAACCCTGTGCAAGTTGGCACATGGAGGAGGGAAAGGAAGGATGAGGGATAAATATTTCTACCTGTTCTCCTTCTCTCCTCCTAGCTCATGCCTATGCCTCCCGTTGGCCAAACCCAACCAGAAGCCTAAGGTTAGGGAGTCCTGTAATGCAGTACATGGTGCTCCTCCTCCAAGAGCACAGAGCAGGACAGAAAAGGACAGAGAATGGAATAGACCAGGAAAGAGACTAATAAACAGAGAGTAACCCTCATACCAGTGAAGACTTCAAGGTTTTTTTATCTTGACCATGCCCCCCTAGAGTGTTCTGAGTATAGTAGGTCTCAAAACCTATTCTAGGGCAGTCCTCAAAGATAAGCAAGAGAAGAGAGTACACAGGGCATAGACATCTGTCCTCTTTGTTGTTTCATTTAATCTTCTATGCCAGTTTTTGTTTTCCTAACTCTTCCTTTCTCATCCACAACTTTCCTTTGATATTTGTCCTGATATTTCTCCCTTTACTCCACACCAAGAATTAATCCATACAGTGAGACTATAGGCAAGTTGCACCTTCTGGGCCTCAATTTTGTTTCTAAATATGTGAAGGGTGGACCAGATGCCTGCAACCATAAAAAGTGATCTAATCAAAGGTCCCCTAGCTGAATCCAATCCAAACAAAGGGTTCCACACCTACAGGAATGGATTAGCTCCAAGAACATGATCTTTTCTGGGATCCACAAAAAGTTTCAAACTGTCACAATATCAAAAGGAAAGGGAGAATAAGCAAAGAAAAGAGTAAGCCATTGTTGTTTGGGAATTGTGTTTTTTATAGAACTTGTAAATCTCTGTTAATACTCAGTAAAACGTTCCAGGGTTTGTATGTGTGTGGTGGGAAGAGTGGAAGGAAGTGCTCATTAAGCAAATTCGTCCACTAAATTTTTACTCTGTTTTTACAAGGAATTCAAAATTCCTCCTAAAACAGTTAGACCTTTAAAATTGTATGAGATCATGGGAAGCGGCTGTGGCTCAATCAGTGGGGCTCCCGTTTGCCATATGGGAGGCCCCGGGTTCATTTCCCGGGGCCTCCTGGTGAAGGCAAGCCCGCCTGCACGGCGTGGTTAGCTGACCCAGCGAGCACAAGCAGCAAGGGGGGGATAAATGAATAAATAAATAAAATCTTAAAAAAAAAATTGTATGAGATCAGTTTTGGTTTATTGAAGTTCTTTTATTCATGACTGATCTTATCAGCTGTTGGCCAAACATTTTATTCTATACAAAATCTAACATTTCCCCCCTTTTAATCATATTCAGATATATATTTCAGTGCTGTTAATTGCATTCACAATGTTGTGCTACCATCACCACCATCCATTACCAAAACAATTCCAATAGGAGCTCTTACATGTTAAGCCTTAACTTCCCATTTCCTATCCCCACCCCATGCCCTGGTAACCTATATTCCAGATGCTGATTCTAGTTTGTTTATTCTAATTCTTTAGATCTTACAATATTTGCACTTTAGTGTCTGCCTTATTTCACTCAAAATGATATCTTCAAGGTATATCCATGTTGTCGCATGTATCAGGACTTCGTTCTTTTTTACGGTTGAGGAATTTTCCATTGCATGTATATACCATGTTTTATTTTTCCATTCACTGGTTGATGGGTGCTTGGGTTGCGTCCATCTTTTGGCAATTTTGAATAATGCCACTATGAACATCAGTGAGCAAATATCTGTTCATGTCCCTGCTTTCAATTCTTTTGGGTATCTATGGATTGCCAGGTCATATGGTAATTCCATACTTAGCTTTCTTTGGAACTGAGGAACTAGCAAACTGTCTTCCACAGTGGCTGCATCATTTTACATTCCAACCAGCAATGAATAAGTGTTCCTATTTTTCAACATCTCTCCAACACTTGTTATTTTCCATTTTTTAATAGTAGCCATTCTACAGGATGAGAAATGGTATCTCATTTTGGTTTTGATTTTCATTTCCCTGATGGCTAAAGATGTTGAGTATCTTTTCATATACTTTACAGCCATATGTATATCTTCTTTGGAGATATGTCTATTCAAGGCTTTTGCCCATTTTTAATTAAGTTGTCTTTTTATTGTTAAGTTGAAGTATTTCTGTATATGTTCAGGTTATTAACCATTATTGGATATTTTGTTTTCAAATATTTTCTCCCATTGTGTAGTTTGTATTTTTACTCTCATGATAAGTCTTTTGAGTAACAAGTATTCTTTTCTGGACTCAATAATAAACTTTACCTTTTTTTTTTTTTTTTTTAACAGGAGGTCCCGGGGATCGTACCCAGGTCTCTCCATATGGGAGATGAATGCCCAACCGTTTGAGCCACATCTGTCCTCCAAACTTTACTTTTAGAGAAATTTTATTTTTATTTTATTTTATTTTATTTTATTTTTTTTAAAGATTTTATTTATTTATTCATTTATCCCCCCCTTGCTGCTTGTGCTCGCTGGGTCAGCTAACCACGCCGTGCAGGCGGGCTTGCCTTCACCAGGAGGCCCCGGGAACCGAACCCGGGGCCTCCCATATGGTAAACGGGAGCCCTACTGATTGAGCCACAGCCGCTTCCCTTAGAGAAATTTTAGATTACAGAAAAGTTACATAGAAAGTATAGGCAATTTCCATATAACCCATCCCCTTCCCCACCCAACTTTTCTGCCATTAATAACATCTTACATTAGTGTGGTACATTTGTTACAATTGATGAACCAATTTTGAAGTATTGCTACTAACCAAGGTTCATAGTTTATGTTATGGTTTACACTTTGTGCTGTACAGTTTTATTGGTTTTGACCAATGTATAATGACATGTATCTGTCACAGCAGTATCATACAGAACAATTCCCTTGCCCTAAAATGCCCTGTGTTCCACTTATTCTTCCATTCCTTTCTCTTCAGAACCTCTGGTAACCACTATCTTGTAACACTATCAATTTACAGATAGTGTTATCTTGTAACACTATTACTGTTACAAGTTCTTCCTTTTCTACACATTAATAACTACAATAGCAATAAATCTACTTTGGTCCCTGGTTTCACTCTCCCATTATGTTTGTTAATTCCTCAGTCTTGAGGAGTTTGGGATGATGTTTGCTCTGCTTCAGATTGAGAGAGGGCTTAGCTATTATGGGGCAGATGGAAGGAACTTGTTTTGCTTGCAGTTGTAGATACTCTTTGTTTTTTGTGATGGGACTTGTCCATCATCATCATTTTGTTAGTTGTCCTGGGCGAGTATGATGAATTGGAGAGTATTTGTTGGCCACAACTCTGCTGAGATTCGGGTTTCAACCAGCATATGAACAAACCTAGATTTAAGTCTCTGAGACATATATTTGATAGGTATAGTGATAATTATAGATTCAAATAAAAGGGATAGAAGAATCATGAGTAGGAAAATTACAAATGAGTCTAACTCTATTATATTGGAAAAATAGATTTTCATATATTCCCAAATAAGGCCTGCCAACAGGATGTTGATTTCATGGGGTTGTGTGCCTTGCCTAAAGTGTCTGGACATCCCTTGAGCCCTCAGAAGCACCACTGTTTGAGGCTTTGTTTACTGTGGCAATTAGTGAGATCTGCCTGAGACCTGCATAAGCATAACCTCTGGAATAACCTCCTGACTCACTTTGAAATATCTTAGCTGTAAAAACTCTTTCGTGTTTAACGTTTCCCCCTTTCGGTCAAGGTCTTTTTCCAAATACATCGTTAGTTGGTGCTTGGTATTAATCTTTCAGTGCCAGGGAGGATCATCCCTGGGAATCATGTGCCATGAAAGGGGGAAGATTGTTTATTTGCTGAGTTTGGCTTAGAGAGAGGCCACATTTGAATAACAAGGAGATTTTCAGGAGGTAAATCTTAGACATTAGTTATTATTAGGCTAAGGTTCAATTTTTACAGTAATAAGGTTCTTAAGTACAAGCATTAATATCAAAGGCTAGGCATATTGGCCTGTTTTCTTTTATTATGCACTGCCTATATACTCCAGAAATTTTTGACACTCTATTTGAGCAAGTAGCAGGACTTCCCAAGATGGGAGTTTAATACTTTGTTGGCTATGTGGGTCTTCACCCACTGAGTAAACACACCTATAAGAACATGAACACCTTCATATCCCATAAAGGCATGCCCCAGGTTCACCTTTCCCACTCATCCCTCCACCACCAAAACCCTGCACCAGGGATGCTCCCCTGCCATAGATCCTAAAAGAACACTTCCACAATTGTATTCTCAACCACAATCCTCAGCCTCTCCAGTGTTTGCGGAGCCACACATTCACCTGTTCCATCCTCCAGCCCTCCTCCCAGCACCAAACTCCCCCAAACCATGCTCACACTCACACTCCAGCACCACCAACCACACTCATATCACTGCACCATCATACCCTCCATCCACTGTCAAACCTCCACCATCAACCTTGTCATAGATTCTTCCCAGATTGAACATTGGTTCACCAATCTCTACTCCCTTTCTATCTCCTGGTAACCTATCTTCCAGACTCAACCTCCAAGAGTCTGTACAATATCCGTAGTTCGTATCAGTGAGATCATGCAAATTTTGTCCTTTAGTGACTGGCTTACTTCACTCAACATAAGGCCCTTCAGTTTCATCCATGTTATTGCATGTGTCAGTACTTCTTTCCTTCTTATAGCTGAATATTATACCATTGTGTGTATATACCACATTTTGTTTATCCAGTCTTCATTTGATGGACACTTGGTTTCCTTCCAACTTTGGGCAATTGTGAATAATACTGCTATGAACATTGGTGTGCATATATCTGTTCGTGTCCCTGCTTTCAATTCTTCTTGGTATAATTTTAATAGCAGAATTTCTGGATCATGTGGCAAGTCTATACTTAACTTTCTGAGGAACTGCCAAACCATCCTCCACAGTGGCTGTACCATTCTATATTACCACCAACAGTGAATGAGTATTCAAATTCCTCCACATCCTCTCCAACACATGTAATGATCTGTTTGTTTTTTGTTTGTTTATTTGTTTTTTAATAGCAGCCAGTCTAGTAGGTGGAAAGTGGTATCTCATTAATTTTTTATTTGCATTTCCCTAATAGCTAGTGATGTTGAGCATCTATTCAGGTGGTTTTTAGCTATTTGTATTTCTGCTTTGGAAAAGTGTCTGTTCAAGTCTCTTGCCCATTTTTAAATAGGTTGTTTGTCTTTTTTATTATTGAGATGTAAGATTTATTTATATATGTTGGATATTATACCCTTATCATATAAGTGGTTCCCAAATATTTTCTCCCATTAAGTAAGCTGCCTTTTTACTTTCTTGACAAACTCCTTTGAAGCACAAAAGTTTATAATTTTGAGGAGATCTACTTTATCTATTTTTTTCATTATTTGTGCACTTGGTGTAAACTTTATGAAAGTATTTCCTACTACCAGATCTCATAGATGCTTCCCTACATTGTCTTCTAGGAGCTTTATTGTCTTGGCTCTTATATTTAGGTCATTGGTACATCTTGAGTTAATTTTTGTATAGGGCAAGAGGTGGTGATTTTCTTTAATTTTTTTTGGATATGGATATCCAGTTCTCTCAACACCATTTGTTGAAGAGACTATTCTGTCCCAGCTGAGTGGGCTTGGTGACTGTTTTAGTTTGCCAAAGGGGTGCCTATGCAAAGTACCAGAAATAGGATGGCTTTTATAAAGGGGAATTATTTGGGGTAAATGCTTACAGTTCCAAGGCAGTGAAAAGTCCAAACCAAGGCACCAGCAGAGATTCTTTCTCACCAAAGTCAGTTACTGTTGATTCCGGTGTGTTGTCATGTGTTGAAGCAAGATGGCTGCTGATCTCTGCTGAGGTTTCAGCTTTTCCCTCTGGGCTTACCATCTCTTGAGCTGCTCTGCAGGCCTGGCCTCTTGGGCTTCATGCTTAAGTGATCCTGTCATCTTCTCTCTTACATGGAAGGATCAAACATGGTGGCTTCTTTTTCCTGTTTGTTTGAGTGAATATCTCTCTCTGTGTTTCTGTTTATGTCAGACCCAGCAATGGGGTAGAGACTCAACCTTAGTAATGCCTCCCTGATATAGTCCAATCAAAAACCCTAAAGCAATGTTATCAAGGAATCTAATCAAAGGCCCCTCAACTGAATTTAATGCAATCAAAGAGTATCACACCCAGAGGAATAGATTAGTTTACAAACATAATATTTCTCATTTTGGGATTCATAAAATAATTTCAATCTGCCAAACTCCACCCTCTGAATCCCAAAAAGACATTACAATTTCCCCCAAAATCCTTAAATCATTTCAGTAGCAATGATACCTACAAAATCACATCAAAATCTTTTTGATGGAATACAGTTTGTCTTGGGTCAAAAGTCCCCTCTGGCTGTAGACCTGTGAAACGTAGAAGACAAGCTACCTGTTTCCAATATACAAAGGAGAGACAGACATAGGATAAACATTTTCATTACCATAAGGAGAGATTGGGAGGGAAATATATATCATGGGTCCCCAACCATTCTGAAAATGTGCCAAGCAGATTTCAGATTTCAAAGTCTGAGAGCCATCCATAAAAGGATGGGTTTCTTCTTCTCCTCAGATTGTCATGGGGGCCCACCCTTTCCACAGGTTTGTGCAATGGCCATATCTTCAGTTTTACATCTTCAAGCATCTGGGTGGAGACTGAGGTCCAGATCTCACTTTCCAAGAACATTTGGTTGATGGCCACAGTCTCTCCAATATCTGGGGAACAGTCTCAACCCCCTTATTACAATGAGGTGGCAGCAACATTTTCCCTAATTTCTGGCATACTGGCCCAACCACCTCAGAGCAATGGGGTGGTAACTTGACTCTCCCTAATCTATGGGGACTAGGCCCAAATGCCTCAGAGCAGTGGGGTGGTGACCTAACTCTCACCAACCTATGGGGAATGTGCTCCACTTTCTTTGAAGCCAGGGGCAGCCAAGCTCTCCCCAAACAATGGGTTGGAGATCCACCTTCAAATGCTGGGATAAACTCACCCTCTTCATACACATGGGGGGGGGGTTCCTCTCTTGACCTGAGGAGATGTCTTAATTCCAGACCTCAGCTACCATGGTTTTCCTATTGAAGCTGTTTTCCCTTCAACCTCTCCCCTCCCTGTCCTTTTTAATCCAGGCTGACAGTGGTTTCATTCATACAGATCTCACAAAAATCTCATTGGTTTAGCATGCAGGAAACAGGGGTCCAAGCCATCAGACAGTAAGATTTTCCACAAGTCTTTCCTGGATAACTGCATTTCCAATCCTTACAAGTTCCAAGTTTAGTTAAGTCTTCACATGTGCAACTATCTTCTGGGGGCCTATTTTCCAGAAGCTTGGAATTTCCTAAATCAGTCTCTGGTTTCTTTGTGCCCAACAATTCATTCTCAGTTTATCTCTTTCCTCTCACTATTTGCCATACGCTGCAAGGAAAAACCAAGCTGCATTTTCCACATTTACTTTGGAAATCTCCTCAGTTAAATGTCCAAGCTCATCGTTTTCAAATTCAGCCTTCCATCTAACATCAGGAGTCAGTTTTGCTAAGTTTTCTGCAACTTTAAAACATGGATCACCTTTCCTCCAGTTTCCAATAATAGTTTCATCATTTCCTTCTAAGACTTCACTGGAAATAACTTTAGAGTTCACATTCCTACCAACTGTATCTTCAAAGCAATCTAGGCCTTTTCTGTCAAGAATCTCAGAATTCTTCCAAAAAATACCCCTTACCATTTATAAAACCATTCCTGCAATTCTGGTAATTGCAAGCAGCACAACCTTACTTTCTCGGTATCAATTTCTGTTTTTGTTTGCCAAAGGGGTGCCAATGCAAAGTACCAGAAATGGGATGACTTTTTTAAAGGGGATTTATTTGGGGGTAAAAGCTTACAATTCCAAAGCTATGAAAAATCCAAACTGAGACACCATCAGAGAGGCTCTCTCACCAAAAGTACCTGCTGTTGATCCCGGTGTGTCACCACATGGTGAAGCAAGATGGCCACTGATCCCTGCCAAGGTTTCAGCCTTCCCCTCAGGACTCACTGTCTCCTCTTGAGCTGCTCTATGGGCCCAGCCACTTGGAGCTTCATGCTAAAGCATCCTGTAGTCCTCTCTCTTACATGTCAGAATCAAACATGGTGGCTTCCTTTTCCTGTGTCTGTCTGAGTGAATCTCTCTGTGTGTTTCTGTTTATATCAGACCCAGAAATGGGGTGGAGACCCAACCTGAGTCATGCTTCACTGAAGTAGTCCAATCAAAAGCCCTAAAGCATTCTTATCAAGTAATCTTATCAAAGACCTCTCAACTGAATTTAATGCAAAGGGTATCACACCCAGAGGAATAGATTAGTTTACAAACATAATATTTCTCTTTCTGTGATTCATAAAATAATTTCAAACATCCACACTGCCCTTGTTGAATATCAGTTTGCTGTGAATGTGTGAGACTATATCAGAACTCTCAATTCAGTTCCATTGGTCAGTATACCTATCCTTATGCCAACACTGTGCAGTTTTGACCACTGTAGCTTCGTAGTATGCTTTATAGTCAGGTAGTGTGATTCCTTTAACTTCACTTTTCTTTTTCAATATGTTTTTCACTATTTGGGGACGTTTGTCCTTCTAAATAAATTTGATAATTGGCTTTTTCATTTCTGTTACAAATGCTATTGGAACTTTTATTGGGATTGCAATGAATCTGTAAATCAATTTGGGTAGAATTGACATCTAAATGATATTTAGTCTTCTAATTCATGACCGTGGAATATTCTTCTATTTATTTAGGTCTTTGTTGATTTCTTTTAGCAGTGTTGTGTAGTTTTCTGTGTACAAGTCCTTTACATCCTTTGTTTGGTTTATCCCTAGATATTTGATTATTTTAGTTGCTATTGTAAGTGGAATTTTTTCCTTAATTTCCTCCTCAGACTACTCATTATTAATGTACAGAAATGCTATGATTTTTTCATGTTGATCTTATATCCTACCACTTTACTGAACTCGTTTATCAGCTCTAGTAGTTTTATTGTAGATTTTGGGGGACTTCTTACATATAGGACCATGTCATCTGCAAATAGTGAAAGTTTTACTTCTTCCTTTTGAATTTGGGTGCCTTTTATTTCATTTTCTTGCCTAAGTGCTTAATACAGTGTTAAATAAGAGTAGTGGCAGTGGGCATCCTTATCTTGTTCCAGATTTTAGAGGGAAAGCCTTTATACTTTCAATACTGAATAAAGTGTTTGCTTTGAGTTTTTCATAGATGCCCTTTATCATGATGAGGAAGTTTCCTTCTATTCTTATTTTTGAAGTTTTTTTTTTTTTTAATCAAGAAAGGATGCTGTATTTTGTTAAGTGCCTTTTCTGCATCAATAGAAATGATCATGTAATTTTCCCCTTCAATGTGTTAATGTGGTATATTACATTGATTGATTTTCTTTGTTGAAACATCCTTGCATACCTGGGATAAAACTCACTTGATCATGGTGTTCAATTAATTTGATGTGTTGTTGGATTTGAATAGCAAGTATTTTGTTGAGGATTTTTGCATCTAAGTTCATTAGAGAGATCTGTACTTTTCTTTTCTTGCAGTGTCTTTATGTGGTTTTGGTATTATGGTGATGTTGGCATCATAGAATGAGTTGGGTAATGCTCCCTCCTCTTAAATTTATTGGAAGAGTTTGAGCAGAATTGATAATAGTTCTTTCCAGGATGATTAGTAGAATTTACCTGTGAAGCCATGTGGTCCTGGACTTTTCTTGGTTGGGAGATTTTTGATGACTAATTCAATCTCACTATTTGTTATTGGTCTATTGAGTTCTTCTATTTCTTCTTTTGTCAATGTAGTTTGCATGTGTGTTTCTAGAAATTTGTCCATTTTTTCTAAGCTGTCCAACTTGTTGGCATACAGTTTTTCAAAGTATCCTCTTATGATATTCTTTATTTCTGTGGGGCCAGTGGTGATGTCCTTCTCTTGTTTCTGATTTTATTTATTTGCATCTTCTCTCTTTTTTTTCTTTGTTAGTCTAGCTAAGGGTTTGTCAGTTTTATCAGTCTTTTCAAATACCAGCTTTTAGTTTTGTTATTTCCTTCTAATGTGTTTTTTAAATCTTCAAATTAATTTAATTCTGCTCTAATCTTTGTTATTTCTTTCCTTCTGTTTGCTTTGGGATTAGTTTGCTGTTATTTTCTAGTTCCTCCAGATGTACACTAAAGTCTTTGAATTTAGTTCTTTCTTCTTTTATAATGTAGGCATTTAGGGATATAAATCTCCCTCTCTCCACTGCAGCCCATTAGTCTTGATATGTTGTATTCTCATTTTCATTCACTTTAAGGTAGTTACTGATTTCTCTTGCAATTTCCTCCTTGACCCACTGATTGTTTAAGAGTGTGTTGTTTAACTTCCACATATTTGTGCCTATTCCAATTCTCCATCGCATATTGATTTCCAGATTCATTCCATTGTAGTCATAGAAATTGCTTTCTATGATTTTAATCTTTTAAAATTCATTGGGTTTGTTCTATGACCTAGCATGTGGTCTGTCCTGGAGAAAGATCTATGAGTACTCGAGAAGACTATATCTTGCTATTTTTTGTGCAATGTTTTGTTTATGTCCATTAGGTCTAGCTCCTCTAATATATTATTCATTATCTCTTTTTCTTTATTGACCCTCTGTTGAGATGTTTAGTATAATGGTGATAGTAGTGTATTGAAGACCCCACTGTGATTGTAAAGGTGGCTATTTCTCCCCTTAGTTGTGCCAGCGTTTGCCTCATGTATTTTGGGATACCTGGTTAGATGCATAAATATTTATGGTTCTTTCTTCTCAGTAGATTACCCCATTATTAATATATAGTGTTATTTTTTGTCTCTTACATCAGTTTTGCATTAAAGTCTATTTTTCCAATATTAATATAATGACTCTTGCTCTTTTTTCTTTACTGTTTGCATGTAAAATCATTTTCCAAGCTTTCACTTGCAAGCTATTTGTGTCCCTGGTTCTAAGGTGAGTTTTTGTAGACAGCATATAGATGGGCCATATTTCCTTATCCATTCTACCAGTATGTGTCTTTATGTTGGAGAATTTAATCCATTAACATTCAGTGTTATTACTATAAAGGCAGTACTTACTTTAGCCACTTTTTCTTTAGGTTTACCTTTGCCATATTTTATTTTTATTTCTCTTTTTATCATTTTAGTTATTCTTACTAATAATCTTCCTTTTTACACTCTCCTCCTACCCTCTCTGTCCTGTTTTTCTTCTTTTCAACCTGCATAACTCCTTTTAGTATTTCTTGAAGGGCAGGTCTCTTGTTCACAAATTCTCTTTATTTTTTTACCTGTGAATATTTTGATCTCTCTTTCATTTTTTTAAGTGGTATTAGGGATTGAACCCAGAACCTCATACATGGGAAGGAGATGCTCAACCACTGTGCTGTATCTGCTCCCTCTCCCTCATTTTTGAATGACAATTTTGCTGAATACAGAATTCTTGGCTAGCAGTGTTTTTCTTTCAGCACCTTAACTGCGTTCTTGCCTCCATAGTTTAAGATGAGATATCAGCACTTAATCTTATTGAGCTTCCCTTATATGTGATGGATCTCTTTTCTCTTGTTGCTTTCAGGATTCTCTCTTTGTCTTGGGCATTTGACAATCTGGTTAGTATGTGTCTCAGAGTAGGTCTGCTAGGATTTATTCTGTTTGCATTATTCTGTGCTTCCTGGACATGAACATCCATGTGCCTCATAAAAGTTGGGAAAATTTTGGCCATTATTTCCTGAAACACTCCTTCTGCCCCTTTTTCCTTCTCTTCTCCCTCTGGTAAACCCATAATGTGTATGTTTGGAATTTGATGTCAATTCCATGACCTTGGGACACAAAACATGCCAACATTAAGGAGAATATTGATAAATTGGAGCATATTGATTGCTACAAAGGACTATGCTAAAAATTTCCCATTGTGCATGGGGGGAAGTTCCAGAGACAAGGGGAGAGTAGGGAGGTCCAGGACTCAATCGTTCCACCCAAACAATTATGAAACAGGTCAGAACTGTCTGAAACAACTATTTTGAAATGCCAGAGGCCAGATGAACAGTCTATGTCATCCAGGGAAGAGCAGGAGGAAGGAGTTGATAAATTACAGTAAAGAATTCTAAATTGCTCTCCACATGGCAGCTACTGGTGCCTATTCCCCAATCTCATGTCATGCTGCAGGGGGTCAAGTCCCTGGCTAGCTGCTGGTGATAGAAAGGGACATAAAAGTCCTCATCACCAAGAACAAGGATAGACATGGCCGATCCCTGATGTTGGCTTTTGATTAGCAAATTCAAATCACTGGGTCCCAGCTCTGAGGGCAGCTATGGTTTCAACCTGCCCCGGACAACGGTGGTGGCAGCCACTATTTCAACTCCACCTGGACAAGGGCTGTGGTAGCCATTGCTTCAACCATTCCCAGACAGGGGGAGAGGCAGTTGAAATTTAAAGATGCAGTGCTTCTTCAGGGCTGAAGACAGATAGCTGAAGGGCTGCATTTTTTTTCACAATGGGAAATTCTTAATATGGTCAAATGTACCAATCAATATGATCCAATTTATCAATCTTCTTCTTAATGGTTGGCACTTTTTGTGTCCCAAGGTCATTAAATTCTGCTATGCTATCTTTTAGAAGCTTATTGTTTTCTCTTTCACATTAAGTTCTACAGTTTAGGTGGGAATAATTTTTGGCTATTGTTGAATTTTTTTTACAAAAGTAAATATTTATTTAGATAAGTAGGGATAAAAAAAATCGCCATAATGCCAATTAAAAAATGGGCAAAAGACTTGAAAAGACAACTGTCCAAAGGAGAAAGACAAATGGTGAAGAAACACATGAAAAAGTGTTCAGCATCACTAGTGATTAGGTAAATGCAAATTAAAACTACAATGAGATATCATTTCACACCTATTAGACTGGCTGCTATTAAAAAGTCAGAAAATTGTAACTGTTGGAGAGGATGTGGAGATATAGAAATGCTTATTCACTGTTGGTGGGAATGTACAATGGTACAGCCACTGTGGAGGACTGTTTGGCAGTTTCTAAGGAAGTTGAATATAGACTTGCCATGGGACCTGGCAATACCATTGATAGGTATATACCCAGAAGAACTGAGAACAGTGACACATATAGATATCCACACACCGATGGTCATAGCAGCGTTATTCACAATAGCCAAAAGTTGGAAACAACCCAGGTGTCCATCAACTGATGAATGGATAAACAAATTGTGGAGTATACACAGAATATTATGCAGCAGTAAGAAGAAATGAAGTTGTAAAGCATATGACAACATGGATGAAGCTGGAGGACATTATGTTGAGTGAAGCAAGCCAGACACAAAAGGACAAATACTGTATGATTCCACTATTGTGAACTAAATGTTTTATGTGAAATATTAATATATTTTGTGAAATATGAATATGGGTGGAATTGCATATATAAGACCGTTTCTCTTTGAAGCTGAACAAATATAAGTTAATAGTACAAAATGTTAGTATCAGACAAAAAAAAAAAACATATTATACTAAGTGAAGGAGACCAGACATAGAGTACTACATATTGTATGATTCCATTTATATGAAATGTAAATATAAATCAATTTGTAAAGATGAAACAAGACTAGTGGTTATATAGGTCTGAGGAAGGAATACTAAGGGATGTGGAGTCTTTCTTTTTTGGAGTAATGAAATTGTTCTAAAATTTTTGAGATGATGAATGTATGTACAACATTGTCATTGTACTAAAGGCAATTGATTACACACTTTGGATAGAATAGCCAGAAACAGCAGCTATGTACAGTGGTGGAAGCATAGAGAGATTGAGAGGTGAGAAATTTTCTTGCTTGTTTGTCTGATTTTTGTTTATTATTATTGAAGCAATGAAAATGCTCTAATAATGATTGAAGTGATGAACATACAACTATGTGAATATAGCAAATACCATTGATTGTACACTTTGGATGAATTGTATACTTTATTAATAGGTATCAATAAAATTGATTTGTTTGTAAAAAAAGCAAGGCTTTATGTGCTGGAGCTTCTGGGAAAGAAAGGCTTCTCCTTTCCATCTACACTTGATGTGAGAAGTTAACGATATTGTTAGCACAAGCTGAGGATGAAGAAGATAACCAGAAGCAGTAGGTCTAAAATATGGACACTGGTGACTACATGTACAGCTTCCATCTATAAAATTTGTATTTATGTAAACCAACACATTTATGTAAATTTACCTAAACAAATTACTACCTGTTTCAACATAAGCCACTTTTGAGGTTGGTTTTCTATCACTTGGCCCCCCCCAAAAACAATTTCATTTGGCATCAAAAAAGTATTACCATACTTAAAATGCAATCCACAACTACATCATAAAATGCATTAAAGTGACTCATTAACTGCTTGATGTATCTTTACAATTTTTTTCACATTTTCGGCTGCATATTCTGACACCTGTTCTTAATTCAATGATTTTATAACTTCTTTTTTATAAAGAGAATAGAATGATAATTTAGTCTTTCTCTTAACAATGCTGGTGGATTTTTTTTAACAAATCAATTTTATTGATACATATTAATAAAGTAAAAAGCCATCCAAAGTGTACAATCAATGGTATTCAATGTAATCATATATATGTGCATTCATCACTTCAATCATTCTTAGAGCACATTCATTATTCCAATAATAATAATAATAAACAACAAACAAAACTGATCACCTATCAATCTCTCCATGTTTCCCCTGCCGTATATAGTTGCTATTCTTTTTCCTTTTCTCTAGAATATTTGTATTTATATTTTGTCAAAACACTCATATATGTAACATAACTGTATTAGCTAGCCAAAGGGGTGCTGATGCAAAGTACCAGAAATCTGTTGGCTTTTATAAAGGGTATTTATTTGGGGTAGAAGCTTACAGTTACCAGGCCATAAAGTATGTTACTTCCCTCACCAAAGTCTGTTGCCACGTGTTGGAGCAAGATGGCTGCCAAAGTCTGCAAGGGTCCAACCTTCCTCTTCCTCTTAAGGCTCCATGGTCCGAGCTTCTTCCAATATCAGCTGTAGGCTGCGATAAGCCTCGTCTCTCTCCCAGAGCTCATTTCTCTCTGGGCTCAGCTGCTCTGGTCTCTCCTCAAGGTCAGCTGTAGACTATCAGGCTCTCTCTCTTCCCAGGACCTCTGCTGTTTCTATGGAGCTGTCTCTATTCCTGTTCTTCTCCTGTGTGTTTACTTCCCAGGGCTCCAGCATCAAAACGCCAACTCTCTCTTCTGCTGTGTGTTTTCTTTGTGAGTCCCACCCACCTAGGGGGAAGACTCAACATCCTACTGATGTGGCCCAATCAAAGCCTTAATCATTATTTAATCAAGTAAAAGTGAAACCTCTGAAGTTAATACAATCTAATACACCCAGAGGAACAGACCAGTTTACAAACATAATCTAATATCTATTTTTGGAATTCATAATTAATACCAAACTGCTACAATAACCCATATTCATGTTTTACATGAGGTTTTACTATCTTATACAGTTCAATGTCACAGTTTTTAGCTTTCCTTCTAGTAATATACATGACCTTAGATTTTCCCTTTCAGCCATTGTCTACTAGTTACAAACATCATGATATGATTTCACCATTTCTATTAATTTCTAAAGATTTACAAACTTTTTACCAGTTCTGTACAGATTAGCCCTCAGCTTTCCATTCTCTACCCTACTTCTATTTTCCAGTGACCTATATTCTAATTATAAACCCCATGAGTTTACACAATATACTTAGTTCATAATAGTGTAGTCATGCAGTATCTGTCCTTTTGTGTCTGGCTTGCTTCACTCAACATAATGTCCTCCAGGCTCATCCATGTTGTCATATGCTCCACGACTTCATATCTCCTTACTGCTGCATAATGTTGCATTGTGTATATACACCACAATTTGTTTATCCATTCATCAGTTGATGGACACCTGGGTTGTTCCCAACTTTTGGCAATCCTGATAAACACCACTATGAACATCCGTGTCCAGATGTCTGTTCATGTCTCTGCTCTCAGTTCTGGGTATATACCAATAATGGTATTGCCGGGTCCCATGGCAAGTCTATATTCAACTTCCTTAGGAACTGCCAAACCATCCTCCACAGTGGCTATGCCATTGTACATTCCCACCAACAGTGAATAAGCATTCCTATCTCTCCACATCCTCTCCAACATTTACAGTTTTCTGACTTTTTAAGAGTGGCCAGTCTAATAGGTGTGAAATGATATCTCATTATAGTTTTGATTTGCATTTCCCTAATCGTTAGTGTTGAATATTTTTTCATGTGTTTCTTAGCCATTTGTATCTCTTTCTTGGCCAATTGTCCTTTCAAGTCTCTTGCTTATTTTTTAATTGCATTGTTTGTCTTTTTATTGTTGAGTTGTATGATCTCTTTGTATATCATGTATATTAAACCCTTATCAGACATGTGATTGCCAAATATTTTCTCACATTGAGTTGACTGCCTTTTACAAACTGTTGACAAAGTCTTTTGAGGTGCAAAAGTGTTTATTTTTGAGGAGGTCCCATTTATCTATTTTTCTTTTGTGCTCGTGCTTTGTGTGTAAGGTTTAAGAAACTACCATCTACCACAAGATCATGATGTTTTCCTACATTTTCTTCTAGGAGTTCTATGGTTGTTGCTTTTTATATTTAGGTTCTTGCTCCATTTTGAGTTAATTCTTGTATAAGGTGTGAGATAGAGGTCACCTTTCTTTATTTTGGACATGGATATCCAGTTCTCATGGCACCATTTGTTGAATAGACTGTTCTGGCCCAGCTGGGAGGGCTTGACCGCTTTGTCAAAGATCACTTCACTGTAGATGTGAGGGTCAATTTCTGAGTTCTCAATTCAGTTTCACTGATCAATCTGTCTGTCTTTACGCCAGTACTATGCTGTTTTTACCACTGTAGCTAAGTAATATGGCTTTTTGTGGTTTTTTTTTATTTTTTAAAAGATATTTAGATTACATAAATGTTACACACAAAAAATATAGGGATTCCCATATGCCCCATTTCCCACACCTCACAGAACCTCCCACATAAACATCCTTCATTAATGTGGCAAATTCATTGCAATTGATAAACACATCCTGGGGCTTTGCCATTAAGTATGGACCATCATTCACATTGTAGTCTACACTCTCTCCACACAGTTCTGCATGTTAAGTGATGATATAAAATGGCCTATATCTGTCATTGCAATGTCACTCAGGATAATTTCCAAGTCCCAAAAAAGCCCCCATATTACAACTGTTTTTCCCTCTCCCTGTCCCCAGAGCCTCCAGTGGCCACTGGCTCCACATCAATGTTGCAATTTCTTCCATTGCTAGAATCACAATATGTCTATAGTAGAATACCAGTAAACCCAATCTAGTCCATGGCTCTTCCCCCAATCCTGAGGATTCTGGGATGGTGATGTCCACTCCACCTCCAACTGAGAAGGAGCTTATATCCCATGGGGAGGATGGATGGGACTATCCTGCCTGCAGTTGCAGACTCTCTCCATTCCCTGGGACTGCCGTTGTCCATCATCATCTCCCTGCCAGTTGTCCTGGATGAGTCCAATGAGCTGTAGAGTAGGTGTTGCAGCTCCCGAGGTTCTGGGCCCAGCTGGCACATGGACAGCTGAAAGACTTGAGTCTCTGGACATACACCTACAAACATAGATTACATCCATATGGGTTATGGCTCACAACCTTCTCCTCTCTTTCTATTTCTTGTAAAGCTATCTTCCATATAATAGCTCTCTGAGACTGTTCAATTTTCTTAATTCATATCAGTGAGGTAAATGTACTGTTCATCCTTCAATGCCTGGCTTGCTTCATTTAACATAAGGTCCTCAAGATTCATCCATGTTACCCCATGTGTTAGCACTTTATTCCTTCTTACAGCCAAGTAATATTCCATTGTATGTATGTACCACATTTTGTTTATCCATTCATCTGTTGATGGGCACCTGGGTTGATTCCAACTTTTGGCAATAGTGAACAATGCTGCTGTGAACATTGGTGTGCATATATCTGTTCGTGTCTTTGCTTTCAATTCTTCTGGGTATATACCCAGCAGTGGAATTACTGGATCATATGGAAGTTCTATAGTTAGTTTTTTGAGGAACCACCAAAATGCTCTCCAGAATGGCTGGACCATTTTACATTCCCACCAGCAGTGGATGAGGGTTCCCATTCCTCCAATCCTCTCCAATACTTATAGTCTGCTGTTTTTTTAATAGCCACCATTCTAATGGGTGTAAGATGGTATCTCATTGTAGTTTTGATTTGCACTTCCCTAACAGCTAGTGATGTCAAGCATTTTTTTCATGTGCTTTTCAGCCATTTGTATTTCTTCCTTGGAGAAGTGTCTTTTCAGGTCACTTGCCCATTTTTTAAATGGGTTGTTTGTCTTTTTATTTTCAAAGTGTAGGATTTCTTTATATATTCAGGATATTAGGCCCCTATCAGATATGTGGTTGCCAAATATTTTCTCCCATTGGGTAGGCTGCCTTTTTACTTTCTTGATAACATCCTTTGAGGTGCAAAAGTTTTTAATTTTGAGGAGATCCCATTTATCTATTTTTTTCCTTTGACGCTCGTGCTTTGGGTGTGAAGTTCATGAAACCATTTCCTATTATAAGGTCCTGTAGATGCTTGCCTACATTATCTTCTAAGGTCTTCATGGTCTTGGTTCTTATATTTAGATCTTTGATCCATCTTGAGTTGATTTTTGTGTAAGGTGTGAGATGGTGTTCCTCTCTCATCCTCTTGAATATGGATATCCAATTCTCCAAGCATCATTTGTTGAAGAGGTCATTCTCTCCCAATTGAGTGGGCTTGGTGGCCTTGTCGAATATCAGATGATTGTATATGCGAGGATCTATAACAGAACTCTCAATTCGGTTCCATTGGTCGGTATGTCTATCCTTGTGCCAATACCATACAGTTTTAAGCACTGTAGCTTTGCAGTATGTTTTATAGTCAGGTAGTGTGATACCTCCAATTTCATTTTTCTTTTTCAATATGTCCTTGGAGATTTGGGGCCTTTTACACTTCCAAATGAATTTTGTAGTTAGTTTTTCCAATTCATTAAAAAATGTTGAGTTGATTTTTATTGGGATTGCATTAAATCTGTAGACTAGTTTGGGTAGGATAGACATCTTAATGATGTTTAGTCTTCCTATCCATGAACAGGGAATATACTTCCATTTATTTAAGTCTTCTTTGATTTCCTTTAACTGTGCTGTGTAGTTTTCTGCATATAAGTCCTTTACATCTTTAGTTAAATTTATTCCTAGGTATTTGATTCTTTTGTTACTATTGTAAATGGTATTTTTTTCTTGATTTCCTCCTCAGATTGCTCATTATTGGTGTACGGAAATGCTACTGATTTTTGAGCATTGATCTTATAGCCTGCGACCTTACTGAATTCATTTATAAGTTCTAAAAGTGTTGTTGTAGATTTCTCAGGGCTTTCTATGTACAGGATCATGTCATCTGCAAATAGTGAAATTTTTACTTCTTCCTTCCCAATTTGGATGCCTTTTATATCTTTTTCTTGCCTCAGGGCTTGAGCAAGTACTTCTAAGACAATGTTAAATAGGAGCAGTAATAGTGGGCATCCTTGTCTTGTTCCTGATCTTAGAGGGAAAGCTTTTAAGATTTCACCATTGAAGATGATGTTAGCTGTGGGTTTTTCATATATACCCTTTATCATGTTCAGAAAGCTTCCTTCTATTCCTATCTATTGTAGTGTTTTTATCAGGAAAGTGTACTGTATTTTGTTGAATGCTTTCTCTGATCTATGGAGAGGATCATGGGTTTTTTTTTTTCTTTCAATCTGTTTATGTGGTGTATTACATTGATTGATTTTCTTATGTTGAACCATCCTTACATACCTGGGATGAAACCCACTTGGTCATGGTGTATAATTTATTTGATATGTTGTTGATCGTGATTAGCAAATATTTTGTTGAGGATTTTAGCATCTAGGTTCATGAGAGAGATTGGTCTGTAATTTTCCTTTCTTGTGGCATCTTTGTTTGGCTTTGGTATTAGGGTAATGTTGGCATCATAGAATGAGTTAGGTAATGCTCCTTCTACTTCTATTTTTTGGAAGAGGTTAAGCAGGATTAGTGTTAGTTCTTTCCAGAATGTTTGGTAGAATTCACCTGTGAAGCCGTCTGGTCCTGGACTCTTCTTAGTTAGGAGGTTTTTGATAACTGGGTCTATCTCTTTACTTGTAATTGGACTGTTGAGTTCATCAATTTCTTCTTTCATCAATGTAGGCTGCTTGTGAGTTTCTAGGAATTTGTCCATTTCCTCTAAATTATCATTCTTGTTGGCATATAATTTTTCAAAGTATCCTTTTATGATACTCTTTATTTCTATGGGATCAGTGGTGATATTCTTTTCCTAATTTCTTATTTTGTGTATTTGCATCTGCTCTCTCTTTTTCTTTGTTAGTCTGTCTAAGGGTTTGTCAATTTTATTGATCTTCTCGAAAAACCAGCTTTTGGTTTTGTTGATTTTTTCTAGTGCTTTCTTATTTTCTATTTCACTTAGTTCTGCTCTAATCTTTGTTATTTCCTTCTTTCTACTTCCTTTGGGGTTAGTTTGTTGTTGTTTTTCCAATTCCTCCAGGTATGCAGTTAGGTGTTCAATTTTAGCTCTTTCTTCTTTTTTGATAGATGCATTTTATGGCTATGAATTTCCCTCTAAGTACAGCTTTTGCTGCATCCCATAGGTTTTGATATGTTGTTTTGTCATTTTCATTTGTTTCAAGGTAGTTACTGATTTCTTTTGAGATTTCCTCCTTGACCCACTGTTTGTTTAAGAGTGTGTTGTTTAACTTCCATATCTTTGTGCCTAATCTGGTTCTTTGGCCCTTACTGATTTCCAATTTCATTCCACTGTGTTCAGAAAAATTACTTTGTATAATCTCAATCTTTCTGACTTCATTGAGAGTTGTTCTGTGGCCTAGCATGTGATCTATCTTGGAGTATGATCCATGTGCACTTGAGAAGAATGTAAATCCTGCTATATTTGGGTGTAGCATTCTGTATATGTCTATTAGGTCCAGATCCTCTGATGTATTCTTCAGAGTGTTTATTTCTTTATTGATTCTCTGTCCAGATGTTCTGTCTAATGGTGATAATGGTGTATTAAAATCTCCCACTATAATTGTAGAGGCATCTATTTCTCCACTTAATCTTTCCAGTGTTTGCCTCATGTATTTTGAGGTGCCCTGATTAGGTGCATAAATGTTTATGATTGTTCTTTCTTCTTGAAAGATTACCCCTTTTACTAATATATAGTGTCTGTCTTTCTCTCTTACAATAGTTTTGCATTTAAAATCTGTTTTGTCTGATATTAGTATATCTACTCCTGTCCTATTTTGGTTATTATTTGCTTGTAAAATTGTTTTCCAGCCATTCACTTTCAGCCTCCTTGAATCCCTGGGTCTAAGGTGGGTTTCTTGTAGACAACATATAGATGGATCATATTTCCTTATCCATTCTGCCAATCTGTGTCTCTTGACTGGTGAGTTTAATCCACTAACATTAAATGTAATTACACTTAAGGAATTTCTTACATCAGCCATATTTTCTTTGAGTTCATGTATGTCTTATGTTGTTTTTAGTTCCCTTTTTGTCTTTTTGGTTGTTCTTACACTCTCCTACAACTCTCTCTTTCCTGTTTTTAGTTTTCAACCTGGAGAACTACCTTTAGTATTTCTTGAAGTGCACGTTTCTTATTGGCATACTCTCTTAATTTCTGTTTAACTGTGAATATTCCTAACTCTCCATCATTTTTGAATGCCAGCTTTGCTTGATCGAGAATTTTTGGCTGAAAGTTTTTTCTTTTAGTACCTTGACTATGTCATACCACTGCCTTCTTGCCTCCATGGTTTCAGATGAGAAATCAGCACTTAATCTTATTGCGCTTCCCTTGTATGTGATGGTTCTCTTTCCTCTTGATGCCTTGAGTATTTTCTCTTTGTCTTGAGCATTGCACATTTTGACAAGTATATGTCTTGGAGTAGACCTGTTGGGATTTATACTGTTTGGGGTGCGCTGTGCTTCCTGGATATGTACGTCCATCTCTTTCAATAGGGTTGGGAAGTTTTCAACCATTATTTCCTTCAACACTCTTTCTGTTCCCTTTCCCTTCTCTTCTCCCTCTGGGATGCCTATAATGCATATGTTTGTGCATTTTGTGTTGTTGTTTAAATTTCTAAGTCCCTGCTGGATTTTTTCTCTCTTTTTATCTATATGTTCTACTATCTGTTTGATTTCAGATGTACTGTCTTCCACATCACTAACTCTTTCTTCTGCCTGTTCAGACCTGCTGTTATGTGATTCCAGTGTCTTTTTGATTTCTTGGATTGTGCCATTCATCACCATCATATCCATTATCTTTTTATGTATGTTTACAATTTCTTCAGTATGTTCTCCCAGTGTCTTCTTAATATCCTTCATCTCTTCCTTCACTTCATTAAGTTGGTCCATGATATTTGCTTGGAGAGTTTTGATTAGTTGTTCAATGTTCTGCATCTCTTCCTGGTTCTTAGTTTGTTCATTGGACTGGTCCATGTATTCCTGTTTCTTAGTATGGTTTGTAATTTTTTGTTGCCCTCTGGTCAACTTTTTATCTTGATATGTTTATTCAGTTGATTAGTTTCTCTCTCTGCTCTAGAGTTTTATTTAGCTGCTTGTTTTGTGTGTGTGTTAAGTTTTCTCTTTGACACTTTGCTCTTGTTCTATTTCCTTGCTGTTTTCTATGTTCTGGTTTTATCTTAAGCAATTTTTCTCCCTGTCCAGCTTCCTCCAGATTGATGTCCCAAAGGCTCCCACTCCGTGGGCTCCCAGAACAGCTCATATGGGCAGGATCCTGTCCCCAATCAGCCATCTTTGTGAGAGAGATGGTGACTGCCCACTTAAACCAATGCCATCTTGCCTCCCGGACCAGTAATACATTTTAAAGTCAGGAAGTGAGGGCTCTTTAACTTCATTCTTCTTTTTTAAGACATTTTTTTTTTGACTACTCAGGGCTGCTTACCCATTCAAATAAATTTGATACTTGGTTTTTCCATTTCTTCAAAAAAAAAGGCTGTTAGGATTTTTATTGGGATTGCATTGAATCTGTAAGTAAGTTTGTGTAGAATTGACATCTCAATGATATTTAGTCTTCCAATCCATGAACATGGAATATCTTTCAATTTATTTAAGTCTTCAGTTTCTTTTAGTAACGATTTGTAGTTTTCTGAATACATGTCCTTTATTTCCTTGGTTAAGTTTATTCCTAAATATTTGATTGATTTAGTTTCTATCATAAATGGAATTTTTTTCTGATTTCCTCCTCAGATTCTACATCTGTAGTGTATAGAAACACTACTGATTTTTGTATATTAATCTTCTATCCTGTCACTTTGCTGGACTCTCTATTAGTTCTAGGAGCTTTGTTGTGGATTTTTCAGGAGATTTTAGATATAGGATCGTATCATTAGCTAATAGTGAAAGTTTTATTTATTCCTTTCCTATTTTCATGACTTTTTTTTCTTTATCTACCCTATTTGCTCTAGCTAGAATTTCTAGCACAATATTGAATAATGGTGGCAGTGGGTATTCTTGTCTTGTTCCTGATCTCAGTGGGAAAGCTTTCAATCTTTCACCATTGAGTACAAGGCTAATTATAAGTTGTATATATATATGCACTTTACCATATTGGGGTGTTTTTATCAAGATAGGGTGCTGCATTTTGTCAAATGCCTTTTCTGCACCAATTTTTCATGTAATTTTTCTTCTTCAATTTATCGATATGGTTTATTACACTAATTGATTTTCTTGTGTTCAATCACCCTTGCATACTTGGGATAAAACTCATTTGATAGTGGTGTATAATTCTTTTAATGTGCTTTTGAATTCTGTTTGCATGCATTTTGTTGAGGATTTTTGTATTTATATTCATTAGAGATATTGGTCTGTAATTTTCTTTTTTCATAGTATCTTTATCTGATGTTGGTGTCATAGAATGAGTTCGGTAGCATTCTTTCCTGTTCAACTTCTTGGAAGAGCTTGAGCAAGATCAGTATTAGTTTATCTTTGAATGATTGGTAGAATTCACCTATGAAACCATATGGTCTGGGACTTTTCATCTTTGGGAGGTTTTTGATGACTGTTTCAATCTCCTCACTTGTGATTGGTTTGTTGAGGTTTTCTATTTCTTCTAAAGTAAGTGTGGGTGGTTCATGTGTTTCGAGGAATTTGTCCATCTCATCTACATTGTCTAGTTTTTTGGCATACAGTTGTTCATAATATCCTCTTATGATCTGTCTTATTTCTACGGGGTTAGTGGTAATGTTCCCCCTCTCATTTCTGATTTTATTTATTTGCATCTTCTCTTTTTCTTTGTCAGTCTAGCTAAAGGTTTGTCTATTTTATTGATCTTCTCAAAGAACCAATTTTTGGTTTTGTTGATTCTCTCTATGGCTTTTTTCCCTGGATTTCATTTATTTCTGCTTTGATCTTTACTATTTCTTTCCTTCAGCTTGGTTTGGGATTAGTTTGCTGTTCTTTTTCTAGTTCTTCCAGGTGTGCAATTAGATCATCAATTTTAGCTCTTTCTCCTTTTTTAATATAAGCATCGAGGGCTATAAATTTCCCTCTCAGCACTGCCTTTGCAGTGTCCCATAGGTTTTAATATGTTGTGTTTTCATTTTCATTCATCTCATGATATTTTCAGAATTCTCTTGCAATTTCTTCTTTGACCCACTGATTATTTAAGAGTGTGCTGTTTAATCTCCATATATTTATGAATTTTCCCTTTTTCCATCCATTATTGATTTACAGCTTTATTCTGTCATGATCAGAGAAAGTATTTGTATAATTTCAATCTTTTTAAATTTATTGAGACTTGTCTTGTGACCCAACCTGTGGTCTATCTTGGAGAAGGATCCATGAGTACTTGAAAAGAATGTAAATCCTACTGTTTGGGTTGCAATGCTCTATAGATGTCTGTTAGGTCTATTTCATTTATCATATTATTCAAGTTCTCTATTTATTTATCCTCTGTCCAGATGTTCTATACAATACTGAGAGTGGTGTATTGAAGTCTCCAGCTATTATTGTAGAGATATCTATTTCTCCCTTCAGTTTTGCCAGCAAGTGCCTCATGTGTCTTGAGGCACTCAGGTTAGGTGCATAAATATTTACTAAATTTATTTCTTCCTGGTTTATTGCCCCTTTTATTAACATATAATGACCTTCTTAATCCCTTATAACCATTTTGCATTTCAAATCTACTTTGTCCGATATTAATATCACTACTCCAGCTCTTTTTTGGTTACTATTTGCATGGTGTATCTTTGTCCAGCCTTTCACTTTTAACCTGATTGTGTACTTATTACTGAGGTGGGTCTCTTGTAGACAACATACAGATGGCTCATATTTTTTAATCCATTCTATCAATCTATGTCTTTTGATTGAGGAGTTCAAGCCATTAACTTTCAATGTTAATGTTATTTGGGGTAAAAGCTTACACTTACAAGGCTCTAAAGAATCCAACTCCAGGCTGTTTTCTTACCAAAGTCAGTTGCCATGTGTTGAAGCAAGATGGTTGCTGATCTCTGCCTCATCTCTCCTTCCTGGGCTTCCTCTTCCTCTTAAGGCTCTGGGTGTCCAGCTTCTTTCTGATCTCAGCTGTAGGCTGGCATTGGGCTTGTCTCTCAGGGCTTCCTCTCTCTCAGCTCCTGGAAATTATCAGCAAACGGCTAATCTCTCCCCAGGGTCCCAGGATCAAAAATCACAAAGCTCCTGCTCTTCTCATGAGTCTTCTTTAGTGAGTGTCTGTTTATATCAGCCTACCCAAGGGGGTGGGGACTCAACCTGAGTCACACCCTGCTGACTTGGTTGAATTAAAGTCCTAATCTTAACAAGTAATTTAATCAAAGGCCCCTCAGCTGAATCCAATATAATCAAAGGGTATCACACTCAGAAGAATAGATTAGTTTGCAAACATAATATTTCTCTTTTGGGGATTCATAAAATAATCTCAAACTGCCACATTGAGTTTTCCTTGAGTGCCTGGAGCTACCAAATTAAGAAGAAGGAAAGAAAGAACACAGTTTTCTCAGTCTTTGCAGTGCTCTCGCCTGGGGGCAAGTGCCTTCCTTCACGGTTTATCCATAGAAAAAGTTGCATGGGAATAGTTCCAGACCAAACACAGGGGCTTCCCTGATCCTTTCTGCACATGCATCTGGTCTGGGCATGCATGTGTCTCTCTAGGAATTCCCTGGTTTACATGGTTACAAATGTCCCCTCTTCCTTAGGAAAGTGTTTCCTCACAATCCTGGTCACTGCATGTATATTATACAGCCATCAGTGCCTTGTCCCAGGCAGTCACTTTACTGCTTTCCCATAGCATTCTTTTGAAGAACTTTTTGAGCTGGCTTTTACTCACTGGGAAAGTTCTGGGATGGCACATCCTTCAGGTCACCACTAGAGAGACTGGACCAGTACTACATACTCCCAGTATGTGCATGAGTGTTACTCCGTTTTTTCCAGAACCAGGATCAGGGATCTTCACTGAGAGCATAGATCAGCAGCCTGCTAAGCCAGCAAGGGGTGGGGGAAGGGTCGGCCAGAAGACCAGGAGATCCTACTGCTTTAAAGTGAACTTTTGTTCGATTTGGTGCTCTTGTTACTACAGTCCTTTAACTGTTTTCTGGAGCTTTGAGAAAGATGTTTCTACCAGTTCTTACTGGTTGTCTAAAGCTTTTGTGGGAGTTGGAGCCCTGAAGCAGCTCACTCTGCCATCTTGGTCCCTCTTATTTTTTGAGTATTAAAAAAGTTAAAATTGTAGTGGTCAGTGAGTATAGACACATACCACAGCAGATCATTGGCCTTTTTAAAATGGAGACATGTGTCTCACAAACTGCATTGGAAAAATTTTTTATACCAGAGCCAACTGCAATCTTTAAAAGTCCAACATTATTTTAGAACACCATACCAAGAGATTTGGTTGGTGTTTAAAATGTTTTTTAATCTCTGAAGCTAATAAAGAAAAATAGCATAATGATAGCTTGCTCAATTATTACTCTTACTATAGTTGGTTACTTACAATAAATAACTACCTAACATAACAACTAGAATCGAGAGGAGGCAAAAACTATGGACTGGTTATTCTTCATTTGCATCCCATCATGCACATTCTCTGCCCTTTTCTGCTCTGTTGTATGTCTCAGGGTGGGGGTGAGGGACTTTATACTGAATTACTCAAGCCTCCTTGCCATTTGGTCTTGTTGGGTTATGTCTATGTAGACACACCTGCAGAGTCAAAGGGTAGGAGGAGAGAGAGGTTGGGGTTTTCCTTCCCTGCTCACTCTATACATCAGTGCCACAATTATGGCAATGGTTGTGTCCCTATGTGACTACAGCTCCTGCTGGAAAGCCTGTTCCATGGCTCCAGTAACACAGTTTTCTCCCATTGCTTCTACAGACCTAAGAATGGTAATCGTTTTCCACTCTCTGATTGCCTCAATATCCTTTGTTGGTTTTCTTAACCAAGCCCATACCTCTGTAATTAGTCCCTTCTTTATTGTATTTTATTTGATCCATCTTGTTGAACACAATTACCTGCCAGGATGGCACATGAAGAGCATTGAACTAAAGCAGAAAACAGCAGAACCATTCTTTATGATTCATTATCAGACACTGATAATTCACCAGAGTTACCAATGAAACTCAAGAATAGAAAAATATCATTTTGAAGGCATTGTAAGACCCCACTCTACTACAAGAGATACATGACTATAAAGGGGAAAAATAATGTTCAAATTTTAAATCAAGGGATGCAGTCACAAAAAGAAAAACCCTACATTAACAAGGCCGAAGGAAAATGAATTGCAACCAGTCTTTACATAAAGCATGGAGTCCTTTAAATAAAGCATAGTTAGGCATCAATATCTATTTGTCCCCTTCCATTCCCATTATCAATCCAACAAAATTCAAACCACTGTTTCTTTGAAGAGCCACAAATAAGCAACAAGACCAGCATTGTAATTAGGCCTATCTCATTAGGGCTTGAGGTGATTGGTTATAAACATTGAATAGGAGGTGAACTCTCAAAAGCTGAAACAAGACTGGAAACTAAGGATGGAAGAAAATTCAGGAGAAGGTGGGAGATTCCAAGTAAATCTAAAACTAGGTAGGCATGTACCAAAAAGAACAGTCAGAGTTTAGAATAGGTTCATACTGGAACAAAGTTCTGAGTAATGGTTAGCAACCTCCAGATGAGGCAACATTAAGAAGGCACTGGGTGGGCCCTACTTTGGAGTTTGTGTTCCTGAGAGCAACAGAGTTAGATTCAATTATGTCTTCCCTATACATGACTCATCTGTCCCTTCTATTTAAACCTATACTTGGTGCTGGAGTTTGGAGGTATACGTCCAAGAGATAAGAATCTTTGGGCTGTCCATGTGCCAGCTGTGCCTGGAACCTCAGTGGAGTTGCAACACCTACTCTACAGCTCACTGGACTCACCCAGGACAACTAACAAGGAGATGAGGATGGACAACTACCATCCCAAGGAACAGAGAGAGTCTGCAACTGCAAGCAAGATAGTCCCATCCATCTTCCCCATGGGATATAAGCCCCCTCTCAATTAGAGGTGGAGTGCACATCACCATCCCAGAATCCTCAGGATTGGGGGAAGAGCCATGGACTAGAGTGGACTTACTGGTATTCTACTATAGACATACTGTGATTCTAGCAATGAAGGACATTACAACATTGATGTGGAGCCAGGTTGCAAATTTTCTGAGTTTACTTTTGTAACCTACTGCTATATTGGAGCAGGGTTTAGAGGCTCTGGGGTAGACACAAACGCAACGTGTTCCCTACCTCACATGCTATTTTAAAAGATGTATGAATGAGTTCTTGGAACTAAAGAAAGAATTTTTAAATAACATTGTTCTACACTTCTGCTTTCAACCAAGATGGAGTAACAGAGGCCATATTAATTTCTTACCTGAAATAATCAAAACGTGGACAAAATATATGAATAAATGGTTTTCAATTCAATTGGCACCAGGCAATGATGATCAATAATCCCTGAGAGACGAGAAACAAAAGAGGTGAGCCTTACAATGGCCCTAGCTTAATGTTTTAAGAGATTGCTTTAAGGCCACAGCACAGAGACAGGGGCTGAGAATTGAAGAGACAGAGCTGAGAATACTAGGAGACCAAAACATCTATAGTTTGCAGGACAGAGTATCAAAGAGGAAAAAGTTACCCACAGAGTGATATCTGGAGATTTGCAGGACTCCCTTGAGAATTTAGCCCTATATGCATGTTAGGAAACATTCCAAGGCTAGGAAAAGAACCACCTGAAAGGATTAGAGGGAACAGAGTCCTGTACTCACAAAGAATTGGGAATAATGCTTGGTCTTACCAGTCAAACTGGAAAATTTAATGATTCATAGGACATTGGGTAGAATATACAGACTTGTCTTGCCTTAGTAGAAAGGAATAATTAATCCCAGACTGAATTCAACTCTGGTCCTGCCTTAAAAAGTCTTAAAAGCAAGATATGATAGGATCAAATTATTTTAAAGTAATTTAACTGGATCCTATAAAAATATCAATAATATTTATAGGAATAAAAGTATCCAACAGCCAGCAACATAAAATTCTCAATGTCTGACATCTAATTAAAATTTACCAGTCCAAAAATCACTGATGTGTACCTTTTAAATGGGTAAATTGAGTGGTATGTTAATTATGTCTCAATAAAGGTGTAAAAAATTATGAAGCAGAAAAAGAAGACTCATAAGAGAAAAATGAAACAGTAGAAATTAATATAGAACTGATGTAAATGTTAGAATTAACAGACCAAGACATTTAAACAGCTATTGTAAAATAGTCCATATGTTCTAAAGTCCATATGTTCATATGTACAGAAGGTGTACAAGTGAACCGAAATCAGGCTTCTAGAAATGAAAGCTACTATGTCAGAGTTGAGAAATAGACTGGATGAGAATAACAACAAATTAGATATCACTGGAGGAAAAATTGATGTTCATTTTTTTAACATATGGGTATTCAATTGTTCCAGCACCATTTGTTGAAAAGATTATCCTTTCTTCATTGAATTGCATCTGTACCTTTTTAAAAAATCAGTTGACCATATATATATATATATATATATATATATATATGGACTCTATTCTGTTCCACTGATCTATTTTCATATCTTTGCACCAATACCACACTGTATTGATTACTGTAGCTTTATAATATCTTGAAGTAAAGTAGTATTAATCCTCTAACTTTTTTATTCTCTTTCAAAATTGGTTTGGTTATCTTAGGTCCTTTCCATATCCAGGTGAATTCAACAATAGCAGAATATACATTATTTTCAAAAGCACAAGAAATATTTACCAAGACAGGCCATATTCTAGGTCAGAAAACAAGTCTCAGTAAATTTTAAAGGATTCAAGTCATGAAAAGTATGTTCTTTGACCACAGTGAAATTTCATTTAAAATTAATAATGAAGAGATAGCTGGAAAATCTCTAAAATTTTAGAAACATAATAACACACATCTGGATAACCCATAGGTAAAAGAAGAAATCAAAAGATAAATTAGAATGTGTTTTGGACTGAGGAAAAATAAAAACACAGCCTATCAAAAGTGTGGGATAGCAATACAGCAGTACTCAATGGGAAGTCTTTTATAGCAATATACACTGATACTAGAAAAGAAGAGAGGTCTCAAATCAATGACTTTAACTTCCACCTTAAACAGCTAGAAAAAAGAGCATATTAAACCAAAATTAAGCAGAAGAAAGTAAATAATAAATATCAGAGAGGAAGTCAAGGAAAAAGAAAACTAATAGAGAAATTCAATGAAACCAAAAGCTGGTTTTTTAATATATTAATAAAACTGATAAAATTCTAGCCAGATTAATCTGGTGTCTCCCTTCACCCACTCAGGCCTAAGGGTAATAACAGCACCCTATGTTACAACCCCTGGTAATGTACTAACCCATATGATTAATGATTACTAGACCTTATGATTATGATCTCAGCAAGTACTTTTGATGTTTACCGCATCTTGTTTTTTCAGCCTACCAGGGCTTGACCTCCCGCGTTACAGAGGGCAATTCACATTATCTACTTTTTTTTTCTTGCCTGAGCTTTCATACTTTGTGTCTTCCCAGGAATTTATCATTGTCTTCCAAGTTGTTGAATATAATTGAATAAAATTGTTCATGAAATTCGGGTTGTCTGCCACCGCGGACACTGAAGCCACTGCCGCTGTCGCCTGAGTGGGTGAAGGGAGACACCAGAACCTGGACTCACAGAGAACTGGGTAAAGAGGGCTGTGTGAAAAAGGTCTGTGACCTTTAATAGAAGGATATGGGCCAGTCTCAATAAGCCTGCATGGAGGGAGCTAAAGGAGTAACTAACTAAACCCACCTTTCTAATCTGCTGATGCTTCCCATTGAATAAACCCAAATGGAAGTCAGAGCACAAGTAATACTATTGATGTGGTCTATACAGGTGTATTAGTCAGCCAAAGGGGTGCTGATGCAAAATACCAGAAATCGGTTGGTTTTTATAAAGGGTATTTATTTGGGGTAGAAGCCCACAGTTACCAGGCCATAAAGTGTAAGTTTCTTCCCTCACCAAACTCCATTGCCACGTGTTGGAGCAAGACAGCTGCCAACATTTGCCAGGGTTTAAGCTTCTTGGATTCCTCTCTTTCCAGGGTTGTGTGAACTGTCAGGTGAATGGCTTGTCTCTATCCTGGGGCCTTCTCTCCTTCCTCACCACCAAGCTCCTCTGTCTGCTCACCTTCCCGGGCTCCAGCATAAAGACTCCAACATCAGAACTGCTCTTTTCCATGCCTTTTATATTTGATTTCCCCACCCACCAAGGGGTGGGGCTCAACTCCTTACTGACGTGGCCCAGTTAACGCCCTAATCATAACTTAATCATGCCCAGATTAGCAGACCAGTTTACAAGCATAATCCAATATCTATTTTTGGAATTCATAACTACATCAAACTGCCCAACCACAACAACAGGCCAGTCTCTTGGGACAGGTAACAAGGCAAAGAAGGGTGGAGAGTGGGTTCGGAGGTACAATTGGAGATACCCAGCCTACAAGGTATCTAGAACCCTACTGAACATGGGCTCATTTAGCAAATGCTTCCTGTCTGATTGATGAATAGTTGAAAAACAAATCTTGACAAAACCATCATATTCTGCTTTGGAGGATTTACTGTGCATTGGCATTTGAAAACACTTCTCTTTTAGGACTATCTGCAAGTTCGATTGACAGTAATTTTCTCACCATTCCCCCATCTCTCCTTCTAGTTATTAAAGTTATGTCAAATAAAAATTTTCCACAGATATTCCTTGATTTTTCCCCTAAGCTCTTTTTCAGAACAGGGATATCTAGGTAAACTACAACCTATGGTTAGCACTCTAATTTTTTTAAGTGTATCTCTAAGAAAGTTTCGTATTCAAATAAGTTTGATAAACTCTGAGTTGAATAAAGCTAAACCAATTTATTTTAAATTTTCATAGTGCCCTAAATATGAAACTGTGCTCTACGGCTCTCCTAGGGTGGGTAAAACACATAATATTTTCCAAGCTTATTTGACCATAGGATTCTTTTTATTTTTTTGTTTGTTTTGTTTTGTTTTTTTACAAGATTTATTTAGTTATTTATTTATTAAGCTGTTTTATTGAGATATATTCACATATCGTATGATCTATCCAAAGTGTATAATAGATGCTTTTTTATTTTTTAAACATCTTGAGAAATTAGTGTTCCATGAAGAAACATATGTTTCTGAGAAACATAGGAAATACATGGACAAAAAAGTCAGTGGTGGTTCAAGGCCCTATCCATTCATAGACAAACAAAAGGGAGTAGCAATTACCTGGGTCTTTTAAGGCAAAAAGATGATGAGATCATAGAGGAGGGTTTTGAGGTAGTGGAAGCAGGTTCCTGGAAAGCCAAAGGGCCTGCTCTCAATAAAATAGCTCACAAGTCCAACCATGAAATTTCATATGCCAGGCTTAATCCAGAGTGGAACTAGTTTTATTTCTTTGGTTAATCCTTGGAAAAGGAGACAGACAGGAGATTGTGACTTTGACAATAATGGTCAGAAGAATAAAGAGAGAATTGTTTCATTTCCTGTTAAATGTAGTTCCCAAATTACCAAAATCCAGAATCTATCCTTGGCATTCCTTCCACCCACCCATTAGACATTCACAGGTAAATGAAATAATTGTTAGAAAAGAATTAGTATTCCACAAACTGACAATTAACTGAGAGGTTTTTTAATTAGAGAAGTTGTGAGCTTACAAAATAACCATGTATAATGTGCGGAATTCCCATACATCAGCCCTCCACCAACACCTTACATTGTTGTGGAGCCTTTGTTACAGATTATGAAAGAACATGATCAGATTATGAAGGAACATGGTTCATAGCATACACTCGGTATATTTTTCCATACAACCCCTATTATTAACACTATGTATTAGTATTGTACATTTGTTTTAGTTCAAGAGAGAACATTCTCACATTTGCACTGTTAACCACAGTCCATCTTCTACCACATGGTTCCCTGTGTTATACAGTCCCATGCCTTGTACATTCTATCCAAAGTGTACACTCAGTGGCTCTCACTTTCATCACAGAGTTGTGCAGTCATCTCCCCAGTAAGCCTTTGAATGTTTTCTTTAGCCCAAAAGAAAAAATCCCATATGCCCCTATTATTGACCCTTAGTGATGATATAGTACCTTCTTTGACATTGATGCAAGAATATTACAATAGTGCTGTTAATTATAGTCCATAAGTTACATTAATTATATTTTCCCAGGCATCACTATATTCTTAGCACTGTATAATAGGGACATACATTTGTTCTAGTTCATAGAAGAACATTTTTGTACTTGTATTATTAACCACAATCCTTATCCACCTACTGATAGTTTTTTAATGTAACTATTCTGTAGTGACTATGGACACACACATACAATCTCTGCCAGTAAGAAACCTTACATATATTTTGAAAGAAAAGGCTCAATCAAATGGAACTGCTTGTGAAAAACACAGTATTAAATCAAATGTATAAACATATCAATAATGCATATCAATACAATAAATTGTGAATTTTACACAAGAAACGCAATTGGTATGAAATAAATTTTGGAAAAGATAAAGTTGTGTGTACTACTATCATCAAGGAAAGCTTCTTGTAGCTCTCTAGAGAGGGGAAAATCCACCTGACCCCAACATCTCTCTTCAAGTTGTCTGGAAATGATCAAGATGGTCTTGGTGAGCCCCTCCCTCCAGCTGGTGGAGCTGCTCAAGGTCTCAGTTAGCAAGAAGTGTGGACAGGATGACACTGGATTGCAATTATGTTTTTTGAGCATGGTTTCTAAGTGGCACAGGTTTCTAGTAGCACACTTCCCCCATAGCCAACTCCTTCCAAGCTCTGGCTCATTAGGCTATGCTTTATCCCCAAAACTCATAGAATCATAGGACATCAGAGATGGAAGGGTCTTTAGAGAGTATCCAGCCTAAGACCTCATTTGGGAGATTGGGAACTCAGGCTTAAGGAAGTTAATTGACTTAAAACAGAATGAGTTCTTCTAACTCCCAGTCCAATACTCATTCCATGGGGTCACATAGTGACTTCAAATTAAAGAGAAACAGATGCAAGCAGAGGAGAACCCAATGCATATCAGTGAAATGCTAACTTGAAAATCGCTTGCGCTGTATGCAGAGGTATGTAGTCTTGCCAACTCTCATGTTCCTGAGGGTTGCTTTTAAGAACATCCTAGTAAAGACATCTTAGAAACTGGACTGGCTCCCAAAAGCAAAGTAAAATCTCTTTACTTTTTCTTTTTGATTGAAAGAATATTGGGTTTTCAGAACAGCAACTCCTGTCTCCCAGTCAATGCACTGAGCACCAATCTTAGAATGGGCTCCTTTAAGGCCTCATCTTTAGGGAAGAATCTGGACAGACCATTGAGAAAAGCACTACCTTCTCCATTACATCAGGAAATATTTATCCTATTTGTGTATGAAAGGGGGGGGACAGCAGTATCTTTGGCCACAGTTACCTTATAGTACTAAACAGAGGGACCAAAACTTCAGTGTTCTAAAGCTTGGGTCACATATAGAAAGGAGGGAACCACAAGACAGACAGAACATGGGTCACTCGAGTGTTAAAGCCAGTGGCCACTAGACGCTTTCGGGGCAGGGAAGGGAAAAGCAGTTGTAACTTTTTCTGCTCCCATATTTTTGGATATTAGGATCTGAAAAGAAAAGACAGAACTTCACAATGTTACAGTACATTCATTCTCTCATATGATTCTCCCAAGAACCCTATGAGATGAGATTAGACAGGCAATAGCCCCATCTTACAAATGAGACAACTGAGGCTTAGAGAAGTCATCCAGCTGGTTAGTTAGCCAAGCTGAGTGCAGGGCTCCATGGTTGCACCAAGTAATTGATTTTAATTTTAATTTTATATTCTTAGAAGCTAGGTATTAACCAAAATCATGGTCTCAAGATGCGTTGATTTGCTCCTAGGCCAGGTTTAACTTATTATGTGGATGTTAGGCTGGAAGTGAAGGAGGACCCCATGATCATCTTTCCCATGCTATCCTTGCCATTTCTATCACTACAGAAGAACATCCTGGGTAATCCATTCTAATGCAACCCCACAAAGTGGTTCTCAGCATTTCTAGAAAGAATTGTTCACCAAAGAAAACTTTGGTTATTATCTTTTATAACTGAGGAAGAAATAGAGGCTCTGATTACTCCCATGTGGCATGTTCACAGATTCTGTGGGGGCCTTCGGGAAAGATCATACCTGCTAAGCCTTGATAAAGCAATAAAGAGAAGGCCCAAACTGTGCTGTACAGTTTCTCTGTGGGATATGACCTGTAATCTTCATTATAAAAAGAAAGAACATTGTTATTTTCTCCCTTTCAATCGGTAATTTACACTTAGTCAAAGAGATTGTGGATAAAAATGCCCAGTACTTTTGAACTTAACAATTTTCTGGACAATAGTCTCACAGTGCTATGAACAGCATCATGAGAACAAGAAGTCCTTCAGCCTCCCTCCCCTGCTTTTTCCACCTTTTCCCTCCTCTCCCCAAAACCTCCTCACTGGCCTCCCAGACCTCGAGGCTGTTTTTGGGTTAACTCCCACTGCCTTGACAATATTCCACTGTCATTCACAAACAATGGCCACTGTTACAGCTGAAACCACAGCAACCTTGAGCTGCTGAGTTCCAACTTGAAAAACGTAGTAATTAAAAAAAAAAAAAAAAAAAAAAAAAAAAAAAAAAAAAAAAAAAA
>JAKSZT010054419.1:4697007-4754803 GCA_026826555.1 Tolypeutes matacus | reverse complement strand
AAAAAAAAAAAAAAAAAAAAAAAAAAAAAAAAAAAAAAAAACAACTCCTCCTGTCTGCTAGTCTCCCTTCAAAAGACTCAGATGCAAAATCATGTTCTTTTTTGTGAAAATGTTTCTAGCCTGTGGGTATCAAGACAGGAAATCTGCTGCATCCCACAGGGACTAGAGAGAAAACCTCATTCCTCATCAGCAAAGGGAAAGTTGCCAAAAAACTCACCCACCAGAACTGCAGTCAACTGTTTGTTTTGGTGGGCTTTGTTTATTTGGGGATATTTGTTGTAGAGCTCTAGGTAAAGGGAATGAGTTAGGTTTACTGCCATTTTCATAACAAAGTGAAACTGACCCAAATAAATTACAAAGTTTAAAGTGGTCTCAATCCTTCTAACACAAATGTCAGTCCTGCTCAGCTTTCAGTTTCTTGGTGCTAATCAACAGGCCCTCCTCCCTCCTTCCTCTTGAAAAATAAATAGCATCTGCTGTCATATACTGTCTGTTCCCACCTCGACTTGGAAAACCAAATGTTCCAATGTTTCAGTTTCCTCAGGTCAGCTCAGCACTGGTTGCAGGTATCCAACAAAGAGGGCGTCCCCAGAAAAGAATGTCATTTTACTTTTAAAGAAACAAGTATTTATCAACCCCAAATTTAAACTCTGTGATCAAGGGATGTGATTATTCTCTTACTAAGTATGTAGTGGTGTGCAAGACAAAGTCCATGAGGCAAATAATACTTCCCCTTAGCCACACAGGTAATGCTACCTGGTAAAGGTTGTATTTGTCTGATACAAAACACCATTTCTCAAAATGTACGTTGCCTGCTGAGAAACACCTGGAATAACTATTAAAATATGTTGAACCAGTTTGTAAGAGCCAGGAACTGGAAAGATGGCACAGTAGGAGGTTCCAGGAATCAGTCCCTCTACCAGAATAACAATTCAACAGTCAGGAATAGCTTTTCAAAACAGTCTGGAGTTTTGAAACTCCAGAGTCCAGTAGAATAATGTGCAGCATCTAGGGAAGAGCAGAAGAAAGAGGCTGTAAATTGTGGGAAATACCAATGAATTACACTCTCTGCCCAGCAATTACTGTCCCACACCCCCCACTCTCACAGCAGATAGCAGTAGGGTCTGACCTCTGGAACAGCTTGCTGGTGCCAGAGAGAGACATAAAAACCTAGTTCATCAAGATCTGAGATGGGGGAGGCATGGTACAATCGCAGATCACTGCTTGTGATTATCTATTTCAGATCTCTGGGGGTCCAGCTCTGAGGGGAGACACTGTTCCAACCCACGCCAGACAAAGGTGGTAGAGGAGGCTTAAAGACTGTGTGCTTCCTCAGAACTGCAGAGGACAGTTGAAGGGCAACAGTTAATGGGCAGGTGCTGAGTCAAGAAGGCGCAGTTTAGGGGAGCCATGGAAGAAGCTCGTGATGCCCTGCCTGGCCCCTCTCACATCCCCTCCTGTGACAATTTGAAGTTCATTTTTCAATTAAAAAAAAAAAAGGTTCTTAAACTAATCTATTCCTGTGGGTGTGGGGCCCTTTAACTGCATTAAATTCAGTTAAGGGGTCTTTAATTCGATTACTTGATGCGACCGATTTAGGGCTTTTGATTGGACTACGTCAGTGAGGTGTAAGCTAACTTGGGTCTCCGTCCTCTTGCTGCGTCTGATATAAATGAAGACAGAGAGAGAGAGAGAAAGAGAGAGAGAGAGAGAGAGCGAGAGTGAGAGCAAGAGAGAGGAAGCAGCTTTATTGATCCTGCCATGTGAGAGATAGGACTGCAGGAAAACAGAGAAGCCCCAAGAGGCTGAGAGACGTCTGGAGTCTGGAACCAGCAGAGCACGGAGGCATGGAAATAGACCTTTTTTAAGGGGCTGGGCCCACAGAGAAGCTCAAGGCTAAGAAGATGAGCCCTGTCATATGCCCAATTGCCACATGGCAGGACACCAGGATCACCAATAGCTGACTTTGATGAGAAAGCATCTCTGATGCTGCCTTGATTTGGACATTTCATGGTCTCAGAACTGTAAGCTTTTACTACAAATAAATCTCCTTTATAAAGGCCAGCACATTTCTGGTACTTTGCATTGGCAGCCCTGTGGCAAACTATGACACCTCCCCAGGGCAGTTGGGAGCCAGTGCCATTCCTTTTATGGGTCCTTGGCCTTGTTCCAGCTGGGAAAGACTGGAACTCCTCTCTGGCATGCCTGCATCCCAGGATTTGCCCTCCAGGCAAAAAAAAAAAAAAAAGCCTGAGAAAAAGAAAGCAGTGTACAAAACAATTGAGGTGGTCAGCCTGGGGTAAAGGAATGCCTGCTTTAACTTCAGCAGTGGAACATCCTTGAGAGGGAGAAGGTCTGTTTCTTGAGAAGTAGAGGGGACAGTGCAAAACTCCTGTAAACAGGGAAACTCCTAATGCCGCACAATCAAAAGCCCAGAACAAGACACAGGCCCAGAAAGGACGGGAAGGACCCTGCACTTTGAATTCACCTTGGGCTGTACTTCCTCATAGGAGGGCTGAACTCTGAAAGAGAGCAAAGGCCAACAAAAAAACAATTTACAAAGACAGAGAAAGGTGTTTTTTGCTTAGGTTTGCTTGCTTTTGTTACCTTCTGACACTCAAAAAAAAATCTCTGTCATATAACTACGTGGTTACAAACTCAAGAAATAGGCATCTCAGGGAATAAATCCCACAGTGAACATTCAAAAATATTAAAATGTTCAGTATGCAACAAAAGATTACAAGATAAAGAAGAAAAAGAAACAATGGTTCATCCAAAGGAAGAGAATAAAAATCTAGAAAATGGCAATGGAGAAGACCAGACTGAGGACATACCAGACAAAGACTTTAGATAAAAGATCATCAATATGCTCAAGGAGATGAAGGAAAATATGGAGAAAGAACCAAAGGGTAGCAAGAATGAATGAACAATATGAAAATCTCAATAAAGAGATAAAAAATTTGAAAGCAAACCAAACAGAGCTAAGTGAGTTAAAGACCACAATAACTGAAATGAAAAATTCCCAGGAGGGTTTTGACAGCAGACTGGAGCTGGCATAAGAAAGAGTCAGCAAACTCAATAACAAGACAACTGAAATGAGTCAGAGTGAGGAGGAGAAAGAAAAAAGAAAATAGCCTAAGAGACCTCTGGGACACAATCAGGTGTATAAATACTCACACTATACGAGTTCCTGAAGGAGAAAAGAGAAATGGGCAGAAGGAATGTTCAAAGAAATAATGAAAGAAAATTTCCCAAACTTTGTAAAAGATGCACATCCAAGAAGCCTAGAGAACACATATAAAACAGGTTTAACTCTAAGAAAATATGCCCCAACTCATACTGATCAAAGTGATGAACGCAAAGGATAGGGAGAGAGTTCTGAAAGCTGCAAGAAAAAAGCAATGTGTTATGTACAAAGGAGCCACAATTAGATTGAGTGCTGATTTCTCATCAGAAATCATGGAGGCAAGGAGGCAGTGGCTTGAAACACTTAAAGTACTGAGAGAATACAATGGCCAACCAAGAATTTTATATACAGTGAGACTTTCTTTCACAAATGAGGGAGAGATTAAGACATTCCCACATATACAAAAATGGAAGGAGTTCATCACCTCTGGACCTGCCCTACAAGCAATGCTGAAGGAAATTCTTAAGACTAAAAGGAAAGGACACTAGATAGTGATTCAAAGCAGCATAAAAATATAAAGGCCACCAGTAAAGGTAACCACTTGGGTAATTATAAAAGCCAGTACTATTGTAAAGTATTTTTTATACGTAACTCCAGTTCTTACTTCTTACAGATGCTAAAATGCAAATGCACAAAAAGAAGTGATAAATCTATGTTTTTGAACATAGAATTTATAAATATATAATTTGCACCAAATACTAAAATGGTAGGAAGACCAAGGGATATAGGAACAGTGCATGTATATGCTACTGAAGTCAAGTTGATATCAAACCAAATATGATTGCTATATATTTAAAATAATAAAGATTAACCCCATGGTAACTACAAGGAAAATATATGAATAATATACCCAGAAAGAAATGAAGAGTGACTCAGTATGGTACAATAGAAAAAAATCAAATAAATATAATAGTAGGCATTAATGGAAGAATTGAGGGACAAAAAAGATATGACTTATAAATACTAAATAGAAAAATGGCAGAAGGAAGTCCTGCATTATCAGTAGTAACTTTAAATGTAAATGGATTAAGCTCTCTAGTCAAAAGGCAAAGATTGGTAGAATGGATAAAATAGCATGACCCAACTATATGTTTTTTTTATAAGAGACTCACCTTGAATTCAAAGACAAAAGTAAGTTTAAAATGAAAGGATGGAAAAAATATACCATGCAAGTAATAACCAAAAGAGAGCTGGTGTGGCTATATTAATATCAGATAAAATATACTTTAATTCAAAAAATGTTATGAGGAAAAAAGATGGTCATTATATACTGATAAAGATATTAATTCAGGAAGAAGATGTAACAATTATAAATATATAGGCACCTAAGAGCAGAGCCCCAAAATATACGATGCAAGTACTGATAGATTTGAAAGGAGAAATAGACAGTGCTACATTAATAGTAGGAGACTTTAATACACTACTTTCAAAAATGGATAGAACATCTATACAGAAGCTCAATAAGGAAATAAGGAAGACTTGAACAATGCTCTAAACCAAGTAGACCTAACAGATATATATTAATAGAACACTTCACCTAACAGTAACAGAACACACAGTCTTCTCAAGTGCACATGGATTATTCTCCAAGATGAACCATATCTTAGGTTACAAAACAAGTCTCAATAAACCAAAAATATTGAAATTATACAATGTATCTTCTGTGATCACAATGGAAAGAACCTAGAAATCAATAATAATGGGAGAAATGGAAATTTTACAAATATGTGGAAATTAAACAATGAACTGATAAACAACCAATGGGTTAAAGAGGAAATCATAAGGGAAATTAAGAAATATCTTGAGGTGAATGAACATGAAAAAATAACATACCAAAACTTATGGGATGCAGCAAAGGCAATGATCAAAGGAAAATTTATAGGTTTAAATGCTTATATTAAAAAGATTTCAAATCAGAGACAACCTCAAAACTGGAAAAGCTAGAAAAAGAAAAGAAAACCCAAAACAAGAAGAAGTAAGGAAATAACAAAGATTAGAGTGGAGATAAATGAAATATAGAACAAAAAACACAATAGAGAGTATGAACAAAACCAAACCTTTGTTCTTTGAAAAGGTCAATAAAATTAACAAAGCTTTAGCTAGAATGATAAAGAAAAAAAAGAGAGCCGATACAAATAACGTAAATCAGAAATAGAAAGGGGGACATTACAACTGACTCTGCTGAGATAAAAAGGACTATAAGAAGATACTATAAACAACTGCACACCAATAAATTAGATAACCTAGAAACACACTAACTACATATACTGACTCAAGAAGAAATAGAAGATATCAACATACCAATTACTCATAAGGAGATTGAATCAGTAACCAAAACCCCCTGTTTCAGTTTGCTAAAAGCTGCTGAAAGCAATATACCAGAAATGGGTTGGCTTTTACAATGGGAGTTTATTGGCTTGCAAGCTTACATTCCAAGGTTGAGAAAAGTGTCCAAATCAAGGCATCATCAGGCATTGCACCCATGAAGACTGACTGAGGGTGAACCTGGACTTCTCTGTCACATGTGAAGGCACATGGTGGCATCTGCTGGTCTCTGCCTTCTCCTGCAGGTTCTGTTGCTTTCAGTTTCTGGCTGCTCCATCTGTGGCTTTCTCTCTCATCTTCTTTGGTTTCCTGTCTGAGTTCCTGTGTTTCTCCGTATTTCCATTTATAAAGGACTCTAGTAAGAGGATTAAGACCCACCTTGGGTCATATCTTACTGATGTAATCTAATTAAAAGGGCCTTAACCAAAGTGATCTAATCAAAAGTTCCCACCTATAATAGGTTTACACTCACAGGAATAGATTAGCTCTAAGGACATCTTTTCTGGGGTCCATAAAAGCCTCAAACTGCCATACCTTCCAAAACAGAAAAAATTCTATTTATAATAGCAATGAAATGAAGCAAATATCTAGACATAAATCTATCCAAGGATAAAACATTGATAAATGTGGTGGGAGGTGTGGGAGGTGGGCAACATGGGAATCCCAGTGGGTTCCGTGTAATATTTTAGGTAATCTAAGCACCTCTTAAAATATATGTATATATATATATATATATATAAATAACATTTTTGTAAGCAAATACACATATATGCATATATATTTATATATCATTTTGCAAATGTTTGTATGTATTGTGAGAATTTTGATTTTTACCCATAATAAAAATAAATAAATAAATAAATAAATAAATAAAATAAAAATAAAAAAAAAAAAAAAAAAAAAAAGAAATCAAAGAAGACCTAAATAAATGGAAGAACATTTCTTGTTCATGGATTGGAATACTAACTACTGTTAAGATGTCAATTCTACCCAAGACAACTTACAGATTCAATGTAATCCCATTCAAATTTCAACATCCTTCTTTGCCGAAATGGAAAAGATAATCATAAAATTAATATGGAAGGGTAAGGAGTCCCAAATAACCAATGCCTTCTTGATAAAGAACAAAAATTGCAGGGCTCACACTTCCCAATCTTAAACCTTATTACAAACTAACAGTAAGCAAAACAGCAGGGTACTAGCACCAGGACAGACATATAGACCAAGGATATCGAATTGAGAGTTCAGAAATCAGCCCTCACTTTTATGGCCAACTGATTTTCAACTGGGTATAAAGACCACTCAATTGGGAAATAATAGTCTCTTCAACCAATGATGCTGGGAAAACTGGACCTGCATTGCAAAAGAATAAAGGTAGACTACCCACAACATATATAAATATCAACGTAAAATGGATTTTAAAAATCTAAGTATAAGAGCCAGAAATATAAAATTAGAAGAAAACATAGGGAAGCATCTATAAGACTTTGTGTTATGCAATGGTTTCTTAGAATTTATACCCAAAGCATAAGCTACAAAAGAAATAATAGAATAAATGAAAACTCATCAAAATTAAAAACTTTCATGCATCAAAGGACTTTATCACAAAAGTAAAGCAACAACCCTACACAATGAGAAAATATTTTTGGAAACCACTTAACTGATAAGGTTTTAATATCCAGAATACATGAAGAAATCCTTCAACCCAACAACAAAAAGACAAACAACTCTATTTTTTAAATTGGCAAAAGATTTGAATAGATATTTCTCCGAAGAAGATACACAAATGGCCAAAAAGCATATGAAAAGATGCTCAACATCATTAAACATTAGGGGAATACAAATCAACACCGCAATGAGATACCATTTCACACCCACTAGAATTGCTACTATTAAAAAAAAAATAGAAAATTGAAAGTGTTGAAGAGGATGTGCTGATACAGGAACACTCATTCATTGATGGTGGGAATGTAAAATGATGCAGCCACTGTGGAAGACAGTTTGGAAGTTCCATAGAAAGTTAAGTATAGAATTACCATATGACCCAGAAATCCCAATTCTAGGTATATATCCAAAAAAATTGAAAGCAGGGACTGGAACAGATATTTGCACACCAATGTTCGTAGCAGCATTATTCACAATTGCCAAAAGATGGAAGCAACCCAAGTGTCCATTAATTGAAGAATCGATAAATAAAATGTGGTATATATACACAATGGACAATTATTCAGATGTAAAAAGGAATAAAGTTCTAATACTTACAACAACATGGATGGACCTTGAAGACATCATATTAAGTGAAATAAGTCAGACACAAAAGGACAAATATTATATGATCTCACTGATAAGAAATAATTAGTATAAGCAAACTCATAGAGTCAGAATCTAAAATATAGATTACCAGGGGATGGGGTGGAAGTAGAGAATAGGGAATTAATGCTTAAAATGTACAGAATTTCTATTTGGAATGTTGGAAATGTTTGGTAATGGATGGTGGTGATGGTAGCACAAACTTTTGAACATAAAGCATTGAATTATGTATTTGGATATGCTTAAAAGGGGAAATTTTACGTTGTATATATGTTACTAAAATAATTTTTTTAATCCATGGAACTGTACAACACGAACAGTGAACCCTAAGTTAAACCATGGACTGTAGTTAATAGAACAATTACAAAAAGGTACTTTCATCAATTGCAACAAATATACCACATCAATGCAAAGTGTTCATAATAGGGTGATATATGGGAACCCTATATTTTATGCATGAGTTCTTTGCAAACCCACAACTTCATATACATACATACATACATACATGCATACATACATACATACATACATATACCCTAGGGTTCTACCCTAGATCTTCCTAATTGGAACCTATGCATTTGAACAAGTGCTCCAGGTAATTCTCATGCTGACTCAAGTTTGAGAAGCCCTGGTCTAGGCTAGGAAGAAGTAGGCACAGTCAGGAACTACCTATCTATGCCTACCTAAACTATTTTTAGGCATGTGTTGGTGGGTTCTCTGGAGAAAAATAACCAACAGTATATATGTATATATGTGTGTGTGTAAATATGTGTATATATTATGCATGTGTAAATGTGTGTGTGAGAGTGATTTATTATAGGAATTTGCTTTTGGGTCCATGGGGATTGGCAAGTCCGAATTCCATAGGGAAGGTTGCAAGTTGGAAGCCCTGATGAAGGTGACATTGAATTCCCCAGAGGAAGCTGGCTGGCTGAAGTAGAGAGAGAAATTCATTTTTCTGACTTATGAAATCCTCAGTTCTATCTTTCAGGCCTCCAAATGATTGAAGAGACTCCTCTTATTGCTGATAGCTATCTGTTTTGTTGATTACAGCTGCAATCAATTGACTACACATGAAAATCTATGAAATACCTTCACAGTAACAATCAGGCCTGATATTGCTTGACCAAACAACTCGACACCATAACCTAGACAAGTTGACACATGAACTTGACCATCACAGGAGAGGTAGGCACAGGTCAGGGACTACCCATGTCTGACTAAGCTATTTTTAGGCATGGAACACAGAAGAAAGAAATGTTTTGACAGCATAGGCCACTCTTCATGCTTTCTCCATAAAAATTATTTTAATTTAGAACATCACATATTAAGTCAACACTAATGTCCACTTAAACACAAATGATACACAAGTAAGAGAAAGTCAAAAGACAAATGCTCACGTGTGACTTAGGCATAGTGGCTATCAAACAGAATTACTTTAAACTTTTGCCTACATTTACATACAATCTTATCTCACTCACACGCTGTCTTTGGACTTATATCTATATCTAATTTGTTGTGTTTTGGCTTTGCTCTTATCCCAGCTTTGGGGATTCTAACTCATTCCCTTTGCCACTACCCTTCTTCCAAGTATTAGTTCTCCCATTATTTTTTTATTCTTATAGAGCAGCAGTTCTCAAGTATGACCTGGGACCCAAGGCATTCCTGAGAACTTTTCATGGGATCCATGAGGTCAAAACTATTTTCATAATAAAACTAAAATGTTATTTGCCTTTTTCACTCTTATTGATTCATAGTGTACAGTGGCATTTTCTGGAGGATTCATGATGAGTGATGATGCCATCAACGTGATGGCTAATGGAATGTATTTGTGTATGTTCCTGTGTTTTAAAATGTTCTCAGTTTCAACTTCTTATATGATATGTAGTAATAGATATAACCCACATAAACAAAAAGTCTTTGGGATCCAACTTTCAAGTATATAAAAGGGTCCTAAGACCAAATAGTTTGAGAACTGCTGCTATGGAGAAATGGATTCACATTTCTGTCAAGATCTGCCAAATTTTCTTTATTCATAATTCTTGTTCCTTCCACTCTGGTGCCATTTCCCTTATGATCAATCAATGAACAGTTTCTGAGTGCCTACTATGTGCCAGACACTGTACATACAACGGTTTGAAAAAAAGGAATGAAAGAAGAAAGGAAGAAAAGAATGAAAGAAGGAAAATAAGATGAAAGAAGAAGGGAAGAAGAATGAGTTCTCTAATGAAGATTGTAGCCTTAGTATTATTCCATCTATGAGTAGCATCAGAATCATCTATATCACATTTAAACTTGAACATGGGTGGAAACATAAGTATTCCTAAATGTTCCCCAAATGCTTCTAATGCACAACTTGAGTTTAGGAAATCTTATCTAAAATAATTGCCTCTAAAACTTGAGGTACAGACTCCTCTTCCTCATATAGCTACACTTTGGAGCTTACACTACCTAAAAAGGCCCAGCAGGAGACAACAGTAAGTTTGGCTAAGTGAGTACAGGGAACATTATGAGACTCTGTCAGTAAATGAGAGAATGAGGCAGGTAAGAATTGGTTATCCAGGATCCAGCAATAAGATAAGTTTGAGAGATTAGGATTCAGGGGGACCATGAAAAGCAAGAGAGGGCTTAAGTTCCAGAGGACAAGAAGAACCAAGCAAGATTCCAATGCAAAAACAAGACAAGTACCTCAGCTCTGGAATTTGAGCAGAAGCATATGGGGAATTAGGCAAGAGCCAAGAATCAAAGCCAGGTACACAGATAAGGCAGAGCCTATATGTTGGGCTTTTTAATTTACTCTAGATGCAAGATTTGTTCTAAAAGGTGGGAAATGGAGTTAGGAATGGATGACCTGCAGGAAGGCTTTCAGGAACCCAACAGATGATTGTCGAAGTCACCATTAGGCATAGCATATCACCAAGCTTTTAAAGGTACATGTTGCTAATTCAAAAACACTTTTAAAAAGGGGTGGTGGTGCATGTGGTGAAAACTGTGGTAGTATGTCTTTAGTTCAGGGTGAATGAGTGAGAACCCTGGTTACCTGGGGATCATATATTGGTATACCTTCATTGTCTTGCTTCTAAATATTAAAAAAGCATTTTCTTGTCTAATCTGGGCTTCCCACAGGACATCAGTTTCCCATAAAACCTATTTATTTTCTTTTTCAGATCTTCTGAGTGTGTACCCATTGCTGTGGGCAGCAGTGGAAGATGCTAGCTGAAAGCAGAAATGTGTTCTTCAGCCCAAGGCAAGGTCCCCAGAACTGGTTCCTGTGATGACTCTGGGTTGTTCAACCGCCATTCTAACCCCTCTTTTGAGATCCACAGTAGAAGTAGCAGCTTCAACAGATAAATTTTCTTTCTTTCATTTTGAATTTTCCTGTGGGCATGAAATTTTGTGCATACACACACATACAATCGACTTTGGGGTCAATTTACCTATTTGAGGCAAATTCAAATCTTCCTCCATCCAACTGAGTGCACACACATAAATGTATAAAGATACATGAAGATAGAGACCTGAAAACATCATGCTTTTGCCAGAAAACAAGATGAAGCAGATATTTGCTCCTGGTGCTAGTAACTGCCCTGACCTATAGCTGACAAGGCTCTGCCTTGCTTTCCTTACCAACTCCTGTCCTAAAACACCAAACTGCATAAGCTGGGGTATAAAACAGGTGAATGCCACCAGACATTTTGCAGCTAGGTTACTTTGAAACCTTAGATGTTAGGATTATAGTCTCATAGATTTTATCTTCTCAATATCTTCAATTCACTTTAGTCAACGCAGTACCAATAACTTCCTTACTTTAGTCATCTCCCATTTTTTGTTCAGCATATCTGGACATTCAAGTGATCCACAGCCCATAATTCCCACATATCTCAAGGTTAGGCCTTCCTGCTAATTGTCACTTTACTTTGTAATAATTATTACATTGTTCAAAAAATGCTCTATAATATTTACTTTTTAAAATAGTATAAATTTAAATAATTTATTGGTAAAAATGTTTTCAGAATTTTATAACTATGGAAAGGCTGTGGAGTAGTGCACTGTCAGAGAGCTATTTTGCATATACTTCACAGAGCACTTGGTCACATCAGGGCTCTGACTAATTGCTCAATTGATCCAATCAAATCATGATGGCATTATCCAAGTAACTCTTTGTATATAGTGTTTAAACTCTAAGCATGTCCTTAATAGGAATTCCTTCCTTGGGAATTAATTAATTCCAGTTCCCTGCCCAAATGCATCATGGATCAAATTGCTATCCTGCATAGATAACAGCAACTGTGTGTACTGGAGACATAAGATCTGATTGGTAAAGTAATAAATGTCTAATGTATAATATTGTCATTGAATGAAAGAACTCTTCTTCCTAACCCAATGCCTCACAGATAGCCATTCATTAAAATCTTAATTCCTTATTAGGTAAAATTAGATGGATTTTCCAATATAACAGATCATGCCAATAAGCCACTTTGGAAACATACATTTAAAACTCAGAGTTTCCCCCTTTAACCATTAAATATACCCTTCTTTCCTCTTTCTCATTTTTTGCCACCTCTAACACTTTTATTTCACATCCTTTCTCTTCTCTTTCTAATTTCCCTCCTAATGCTAACAGTCCAGGATTCTTTTAATCTCCATCACCTCAAAGTGGATTTCTTTGTTTAACACACAGCCAGATCACACATACATACATACATACATACATACATACATTTTCTTTCACTCATTCACTCAACCAATCAGTAAATGTCAATGATGCACCTTCTACATACCAGGCTTTGACAACTGTCTGTGGCTTCTCTTTGAATCTTCTTCTTTCTTTGCCCTCCCACACTCCAATTCCACCCCCATGGCACCACCACCACCCCACACATACTCACATATGAATGGTGAGTATTTTGTAATCAGAATTAAATGCATCCCATTGAGGTTAGCCATCCTTTTCTATACTTTATAAAAGGCAAGTCTTCTTACTTCTGGTCCTGCACATCGCCTTCTTTTGGGGGCCATTTATTCCATCGCTAAAAGATTCCAACCCATTTCTTTATCAGTGGAATACTGGGTCTCTCACTTCATGACCAATTACTTTGATGCCAGTCCTTCAATCAGTAAATTGTAAACAAATAGAAAGGACTCTGGAAACCCTGTTACCATGTCAGAATACAGCACCAGGAGAATTGGGTGTAACATTTGTCTGTTTTGACATTTCAAGAACTCCAACACTCAAAGTTTACACTCCCATCCCCTTAGGTAGGTTTTTGGAAAGCACTGTCCAACTTAGTAATAATAAAGTCAAACCATTCTACAGTAGACTTAATTTGAGGTATGTACATTAGGCACATTTTTATTTAATAAACATTTATTGAGCACCTTCTATGGACCAACCCCTGTGCAAGCCACTGGGGGAAACAAAGATGAGTTAGACCCAACTTCTGTTCTCAAGAAGTGCACAAACTAGTGAGTCAGATACATAAATCATTGAATGAAACGTATCAGTTTGAATATTAGGTTAAAGGAACACATACGAACAAGCTCTTGTTCATCCCTGTGATAGGGTAGGGGGTGAGAGTAAAGAGACAAAAACACAACAGAAAGTGATGTTTGAATTGGTACTTGAAAAATGAGTAGGAATTTTCCAGAAGTAAGAAGAATGAGAGGGCAGAGGAAACAGCTTGTAAAAATGCTTCTGAAATGGCTTGTTGTATTCAGGGACCAGAAGAACTAAGGAAGTGGATTCCTTGATGAGGTCAAGGAAGGCCTCAGTGGCATTTCTGCAAACAAAAACATCAGCTGCCTCTTCCCTCCCAAAGTTTCTTTGATTTGCTTAATACTCTTATTTCAATGAATCACAGGCTGAATGAAATCCAAGCAAACCATGACAGATGAGGAAATGTTCTATCTTTTTTGGACTTTAATGACTTTCTTTAAAAGATTCTTACAAATGTATAATTCTCATTGTCAGAGAATCTACATAAGCTTAACCTTTGAACTTATCCTGTTCCATAAATTTATGGAAAGAACACTTGAAAGGTATTTTTATCAAATTTACAGGATATGGCAGGTTGGGTTTAGCAAATGTATTGGGCAACAGATCCTGGATTCAAGATGAATTCAGGTAGAATTATGGCACAAATCCAATGACAGAAAAGGTAATAAAATATTTAGAATTCTAAATATTTTCAGCCCATAAGACCACAGGATGAGGGTAGAGGATGAATAAAGATTCAAATGTGGAATGACATAGAGGTTTCCATTATCTCCTAACAAATTTGAAGCTATCACAATTCCACACCACTCTGGAATAGTCAGACCACCCCTAGAATATTGTGCCCATTTCTGGAAAGCACTCTTTAGAGATGCTGACAAACTTGAGTAGACCCAGGCATAAGCAATGGGATGATTCAGGGTTGAGTAACCATACCACAAAATAAAAATTGAGGACCAGAGACATGGGGATAAAGAAAAGGGACCAGTGATCATCTTCAACTATTCAAAGTGCTTATATTTATTTTAATCTCCTAGTGATAAAATTAAAAGCAAATGGTGGATGTGGTAGTTTGAGACATTTATGGAAGGCAGAAAATTATATTCTTAAAGTTAATCCATTCCTGTGGGTGTAAACCTATTGTAGGTGGGATGTTTTGATTAGGTTACTTCAGCCGGGCATAACCCAGGTTGGGTCTTAATCCTCTTACTGGAGTCCTCTATAAACTAGATGAATACAGAGAGAAAGCCACAGGAGCTGAGAGAAAGCCACTGAAACCAGAAACTGAAAGCAACAAAACCCAGAGAGAAGGGAAAAATCTGAAGATGCTGCCATGTGCCTTGCCATTGGACAGAGTAGTCCAGGATCTCTGGCAGCCTGTCTTCGGGGAGAAGGCATTGCCTGATGATACCTTGATTTAGACATGTTCATGGCCTCAGAAGCTTGCAAGCAAATAAATCCCCATCATAAAAGCCAACCCATTTCTGGTATATTGCATTTTGGCAGCCTATCAAACTAAAACAGTGGACATTACAGGAGGTTGACTTTGGAAAGAATATTGTAAAAACTGCCATGTTCCCACATATGCTAAAATCTCTTTCTCTGTTGTTTAGGCTGTCTACATATATACTAGTTTAGCCCTGTACCATTACCACACTATTTTTTATTATTTAAATACTTTTTATTATTCCACTTTATTATTAGCTTTGTTGTTAAACCTTTTAACATCATTATTTTAGTGGTTATCCTAGAAATTACAAACAAATCATTAACTTATACTCTAACTTAAATTAATATTTCACTATTTCCTCAAACATACAAGAACATTACAAAAGTTTAACACTTCTTACCCCTCTCCATCCATTTTCCTATTCTGTACATATTTTACTTCTATTTATTTTATAAACCCCATAAGGCATTTTTATTATTTTTGCTTTAAAAAGACAACATTCTTTTATATTTAATCACATGTTTACCTCTTGTGAGTGGTATTCAATCCTTCTTGTCCATGCATCTATCTGGGATTATTTTCCTTCAGACTGAAGAATTTTTAATGTTTCTTGTATACGAGAATGCTGGTGATAAAAACTCTAAGCTTTTCTTGGTCTGAAAACATTGTTATTTTATCTTCATTTTTTGAAGGATATTATCTCTTAGTAAAGAATTGTAGGTGGTAGTTTTTTTCTATCAGCAATTCAAAGATGTCATTCCATTAACTTCTGGCTTTCATAGTTTCTATTAAGAAGTCACCCATATTTCTTACTATTGTTCCCCTAAAAGTAGTAGATCTTCTTTCATTCTCTGTGGCTGCCATTAGAATTTTAACTATATTTTTGGTTTTCAACAGTTTGACTATGATGTACCTAGATGTGTTTTTATTACTATTGATGGTGCTTCTTTAATATATTGGTATATATCAGCAGATTTGGAAATTTCTCAGCCATTATTTCTTTTTCTTTAATTTTTTAAATTAGAGAAATTGTAGGTTTACAGAAAAATCATGTAAAAAATACAGTGTCCCCACATACCACCACTCCTATGACTGACACTTTGCATTAGTGTGGTAACTTTGCTACAATTTATGAAAGAATATTATAATTGTAGTCCATAGTTCACATTAGGGTGTATTTTTTTCAGTATACTATTCTACTAGTAGCACCTTGCATTAGTGTGTTATATGTTATAATTCTGAAAGAACATTTTTATAATTGCACTATTAAATATATTCCACTGTTTTCAATAGGATTTAACTGTGTTGTATAGTCTTATGTTTTATCTTTTAATTTTTAATCTAGTAACAAATATACAACCTACAATTTCACCTTTTAACCACATTCACATATATAATTCATTGCTGTTAATTATATTCATAATGTTGTGCCTCCATTACCACCATTCAATTACAAAAGTTTACAATCAACCCCAATAGAAATTCTGTACATTATAAACATGAACACCCCATTCACCACCCCCAATCCAGCTGCTGGTAACCTATATTCTGGATTCTGACTCTAATGATTTTGCTTTTTCTACTTATTTCATATCAGTGAAATTATACAATGTTTTTTTTTTGTTGTTGTTGTTGTTTTTGTATCTGTCTTACTTCACTCAACATGATGTGTTGAAGTTTCATCCATGCTATCACCTGCATCAGAACTGCATTCCTTTTTGTGATGGAATAATATTCCTTTGTATGTATATACCACATTTTATTTATCTAGTTCATCACTTGAGGGACACTTGGGTTGCTTCCATTTCTGACAATTGTGGATAATGCTGCTATGAACATGCTGTTTCATTCTTTTTTCTTTTTTTTATTAAAGAAGTTGTGAGTTTACAAAGCAATCATGCATAACATACAGGATTCCCAGAAAACACCCCACCACCAACATCTTTCATTGTTATGGAACATTTGTTAAAAATAATGAAAGAATATACAAATATTACAACTAACTATAGTCTGTAGCTTACATTAGGTATATTTTCCCATAAACCACCCTGTAATTAACATCATGTATTAGTATAGTTCATGAAAGTATGTTCTCATATTTGTACTGTTAACCACAGTCCATCATCCACCATCAGGTTCACTGTGTTATACAGTCCCATGCCTTGTACAATCCATCCAAAGTGTACACTCAGTGGCTTTCAGTTTCATCACAGATTTGTGTTGTCATTACCTCAATTTTAGAGCATTTACAATACTCCAAAAAGAAAAATCCCTTACCCTCTGTATTAGCTAAAGCATGCTGATGCAAAATACCAGAAATTGGTTGGTTTTTATAAAGGGTATTTATTTGGGATAGAAGCTTACAGTCACAAGGCTGTAAAGAGTAAATTACTTCCCTCAGCAAAGTCTGTTGCCACATGTTGGAGCAAGATGGCTGCCACTCTCTGTGAGGGTTCAGCCTTCCTCTTCAGGCTCCGTGGTCCCAGCTTCTGGTTTCAGCTGTAGGCTGTTATAAGGCTTGTCTCTCTCCCCAGGGCTCATTTTTTCCTGGGTTCAGCTGCTCTGTTCTCTCCACAAGGTCAGCTATAGACTATCAGGCTCTCTCTCTTCCCAGGGCCTCTTCTGTGTCTATGGAGCCATCTCTATTCCTCTGTGCTCTTCTCCTGTGTATTAGTTTCAGGGGCTCCAGCATCAAAACTCAAACTCTCCTTTGCGGTATCATTTTCTCTGTGAGTCCCCACCCACCAAGGGGATGGGGACTCAATGTCCTACTGACATGGCTGAATCAAAACCCTAATCATAATTTAATCAACTAAAAGTGAAACCTCTGAATTTAATACAATCTAATACGCCCAGAGGAATACACCAGTTTACAAATACAATCCAATATCTATTTTTGGAATTCATAAGTGATACCAAACTGCCACACCCCCTTACACCCCCATATTGTTGATCCTTAGCTTGATATAGTATGTTCTTGTCCTTGATGCAAAAATATTACAATATTACTGCTAAAATATAGTCCATACGTTACATTATTTGTATTTTCCCATGTATTCATTTCTTCTTACATTTGAATTGGACTCCATTATATGTATATACCACATTCTGTTTATTCATCAGTTGATGGGCACAGCAACTGTGAATAATGTTGTTTTGAACATCAGTGTGCAAATGTTAATCCACGTCCTTGCTTTCAGTTCTTCTGAATATATGCCTAGTAGTGGAATTGCAGTTCCATATTTAGCTTCCTGAGGAATCACCAAACTGTCTTTCCCAGAGACTGCACCATTCTACATTCCCACCAACAGTGAAAGAGTCTTCCTATTTGTCCACATCCTATCCAGCACTTGTTGTTTTCTGATTTAAAGAAAAATAATGGCCTTTCTCTAAGGTGTGAAATTATATCTCATTGTAGTTTTGATTTGAATTTCCCTAATAGCTAGTGATATTGAACATCTTCTCATGTGCTTTGGCCTTTTGTAATTCTTCTTTGGAAAAATGTTTATTTAAGTCTTTTGCCCATCTTTAAATTGGGTTGCTTGTCTTTTTATCATTGAATTGTATGATCTCTTTATATAACATGGAAATCAAACCATTATTGGATATGTGCTTTCCAAATACTTTATCCCACTGAGTAGGCTGCCTTTTCACCTTCTTGACAAAGTCATAAGAAGCACAAAAATGTTTAATTTTAAGGAGCTCCCATTTATCCATTTTTTATTCTTTGCTTGTGCTTTGGGTATAAGGTTTAAGAAACCGCCACCTACCATAAGATCTTGAAGATGTTTCTCTACATTTTATTCTAGGATTTTTATGGATCTCACTTTTATAATTAGGTCTCTGATCAATTTTGAGTTAATTTTTGTATAAGGTGTGAGATAGGTTCCTATTTATTTCTTTTGGATATGGATATTCAGTTGTCTCAGCACCATTTGTTGAATAGACTCTTCTGAGCCAGCTGGGTGGACTTGACAGTTTTGTCAAAAGTCACTTGGCCATAGATGAAAGGGTCTATTTCTGAACTCTCAGTTTGGTTACAGTGGCCTATATGTCTATCATTATGCCAGTACCATTCTGGTTGTTTTGCTTTTTGTTTTTTGTGTGTGTGGTTTTTTTTTTTTTTTTTTTTTTTTTTTTTTTTTTTTTTTGCCACTGTAGCTAAGTAATATGCATTTAAGTCAGGAAGTGTGAGTCCTCCAAATTCATTCTTCTTTTTCAAGATATTTCTGGCTATTTAGATCCCCTTACCTTCCAAATAAATTTGATATTTGGTTTTACCATTTCTGAAAAACAGGACGTAGGAATTTTTATCAGGATTGAATTGAATCTGTAAATCAGTTAGGGTAGAATTGACATCTTAATGATATTTAGTTTTCTAATCAATGAACACAAAATGTCCTTCCATTTATTTAGGTCATCTCTGATTTCTTTTAGCAATGTTTTATAGTTTTCTGAATACAGGTCCTTTACATCTTTGGTTAAGTTTATTCATAAATATTTGATTCTATTAGTCACTATTGTAAATTGATTTTTTTCCTGACCTTCTCCTAAGATTGCTCATTACTACTGTATAGAAATACTACTGATTTTTGCATATTAATCTTGTATCCTACCACTTGCTGAACTCATATCTTAGCTCTAGAAGCTTTGTTGATTTTTGTGGGTTTTCTAGGTATAGAAACATATCATCTGTGAATAGCAAAAGTTTTACATCTTCCTTTCCAATTTGGATGCTTTTATTTATTTTTCTTGCCTAATTGCTCTAGCTAGAACCTAAAGCACAATATTGAAAGTTGCCGATCTCAGGAGGAAAATGTTCTGTCTTTCACCATTGAGTACAATGATAGCTGTGGGTTTTTCATATATGCCCTTTATCATGTTGAGAAAGTTTCCTTCTAGTCTAACACTTCCTTCAGAGTGTTTTTATCAAGAAAAGATGCTCTATTTTATCAAATACCTTTTCCACATCAGTGGAAATGATCATGTGATTTTGCATCTTCAATTTGTTAAAGTGTATTACACTGTTTGAGTTTCTTGTGTTGAACCACACTTTCATGCCTGAGATAAAACCCCTTTGATCGTGAAGTATAATTCTTTTAATGTGCTGCTGGATTTGATTAGTGATGATTTTGTTGAGGATTTTTGCATCTATATTCATTAGGGAAATGGGTATCTGATTTTCCTTTTTCATAGTATCTTTACCTGCCTTTTGTATTAGGGTGATGTTACCTTTGTAAAATAATTTTGTTAGCATTCCCTTCTGTTCAATTTTTTTGGAAGAGTTTAAGCAAGATTGGTATTCAATCTTTTTGAATGCTTGGGAGAATTCACTTCTAAGGCCATCTGGTCCTGGGCTATCCATTTTGGGAAGGTTTTTGATGACTTTTTCCATTTCTTTTCCTGTGATTGGATTTTTGAGGTCTTCTAGTTCTTCTGAGGTCAGTGTAGGTTGTTTGTATGTTTCAATGAATTTGTCCATTTCATCTATGTTGTCTAGTTTGTTGGCATACAGTTGTTCATAGTATCCTCTTTTGATCTCCTTTATTTCTGAGGGGTCAGAAGTAATGTCCCCATTTTCATTTCTGATTTTATTTATTTGAATTTTCTCTCCATTTTTCTTTGTCAGTCTAGCTAAGGGTTTGCCAATTTTGTTGATTTCTCAAAGAATCTACTTTTGATTTTGTTGATCCTCTCTATTGTTTTTTTTTCTCAGTTTCATTTATTTCTTTCTCTAATCTTTGTTATTTCTTTCCTTCTGTTTGCTTTGGGATTAGTTTGCTGTTCTTTTTCTGGTTCCTCTAGGTGTATAGTTAGGTCTTTGATTTTTGCTCTTTGTCTCTTTTTAGTGTAGGCATTTTGCATTAGAAATTTCCTTTCAGCACTGCCTTTACTGCATCCCAAAAGTTTTGATATGTTGTCTTCTCATTGTCATTCATCTCAAGATATTTGCTGAATTCTCTTGGAATTTCTTTTTTTATCCATTCCACCAGTCTGTGCCTTTTGATTGTGGAGTTTAATCCATTAATATGCAATGTTATTACTGTAAAGGCAGTACTTATTCCAACCATTTTGTCCTTTGGGTTTTAACTGTCACATCTTATTTTCACCACTCCTTTTACATTTTAAATTACTTTTACTGATAAACTTCATTTCTAGACTCTCTTCCAAGTGTCTCTCTTTCCTGTTTTTTTCCTTTCCAGGCTGGAGCATTCCCTTGATTTCAGATACCCTGTCTTCCAGCTCACTGATCCTTTCTTCTGCATCTTCAAATCTGCTGTTGTATGCCTCCAGTGTATTTTTAATTTCGTTTAGTTTTTCTTTCAGATCTGTTATTTTTCTTTGCATGATTTTAATTCTTCTTTGTACTCACTCAGTGTCTTAATAGCCTTAATCTCTTTAGCCATCTCATTGAACTTATTAAGGAGATTTGTTTGAACATCTGTGATTAGTTGTCTCAAATCCTGAATGTCATCTGGAGATTTAAATTTTTCCTTGACTGGGCCATATCTTCCTATTTCATAGTATGGCTTGTAATTTTTTGCTGATGTTTTAGTATCTGAGTTTCTTGATGTATTTATTCTGGACTCAGTTTCTCTCTTTAGCCTAGGGCTTTCTTGTTGATTAGCTTTGTGCTAAAGCTCCTCTTTGACACTTGATACAATTTATTTTGGAACATTATAGTAGCCCATGTTTAACAAATCATATTTTCTCAGCTCTTATTCATCTGATTCTTGCCCCAGCAGGTGGCACCCTTCAGCCAGCTGTTCCCCACAGCTTTAAGTAGTGCTGTTCCTTTAATTCTCAGCTGATGTAGCCCCTGTTGGGGACATGGTTGAGAATGAGGCTGTCAGCCATACCGGGACTGAAATTGTTCCACAGATCCCAGAGCCTGTGATGTGAGATCTCAAATCAATCACCACAACTTCTGCTGGGCCTTGCCCCCCTCCCCAGTTCTTGGGGAAGAGCCACCTCTTAACAAGCTGTTCCCACTGCTCCAAGAGGGCACTGCATTTCTAACTTAGCCACAGTTCCTCCCCTGCTGGATGGACACATAGTTGGGACAGAGACTACCAATTATTTTCTGACTTGATTGGGCTGAAACTGCCCACATTGTCCCGAGAATCTGGTGAAGCTCTGATCGCCTCTCTCCCCCACCGGGAGAGGGGATGGAGTCGAGGGTGCAGGCAATAATATAAATTTTACAGGCTGAAGCTGCCTGCTGTTGCCCTTAGAGATTCATAAAGCTCTGCCGACCTTCCTCCCCTGCTAGGGGTGGAATTGGAGCCCAGTCAGGGAGGGGAATCTAATCTGTGCAGGCAGAAACTGCAGCTGCCTGGAGAGACTGATGAAGCTCCACCCAACTTATTCCCCTGCCAGGCTGGTATGGTAATCTGACCTGACTGGAAAAAAAGCTGATCCCTACTATCCAGGAAGTCACTGTGATTTTCAGTCATCCCCGCTTGTACTCATGCCAGGGGTGGAGTTAAAATGGAGACTGCCAGTTTCTTTCTAACCTGGATTGGTTTTAACTTTAGCTGTACTTAGAATTGGAACCTAGCTAGCCTAATTTTCTAATCAATAGCTATAGTCAATGCCTGGCCATCTCCTCCTCCCCTGTTTTGGGGAAGTGGAACATCCAATTCCAGCCAGGGAGTGGCTACAGAAGTGGCCTGCCCTGCCAGTGGGGGATAGGCACTGGCCTCTGCAACATGGAGGGATCTACTCACAAATGTTCACTGCAGATGGCCAGTCTTTTACTTCCATTCTTCCCTCTATGGTGTACAGTCTTGTTCTGGTCTTTGGAGCCCCCCAAACAGGTGATTTAGATAGATCCTGGCTAATTACTAACTGCTTATAGGACAAGCTGAGTCTTAGAGCTCCTTAGTCTGCCATCATCTTCAATCCTCTCTTTCAGTTCTTCAGAGTATATACCTAGTAGAAGGATTGCTGAGTCATATGGTAATTCTATGCTTACATTTCTGAGGAACTGCCAATGTTTTCCACAGCAGCTGTACCATTTTACATTCCCACCCAAAATAAATGAATGTTCCTATTTCTCCACATCCTCTTTGACACTTGCAATTTTCTATTTTTCAATAGTAGCCATTCTAGTGGGCGTGAAATGGTATCTCATTGTGGTTTTCATTTGCATTTTCCTAATAACTAATGATGTTCACCATTTTACATGCTTTTTAACAATTTATATATCCTCTTTGGATAAATACCTATTCAAATCTTTTGCCTGTTTTTTCAATTGAGGTATTTGTCTCATTATTGTTGTTTTATATTATTTCTTTATATATTCTGGATATGAAACCCTTATTAGATATGTGATATGCAAATATTTTCTCCCACTGAAGAGGTTGTATTTTCATTTTCATGATAAAGTCCTTTGATGCACAAAAGTTTTTAATTTTGAGGAGGTCCCGTTTCTCTATGTTTTCTTTTGTATCTTGTGCTTTTGGTATAAAGTCTAAAAAAACATACCTATCACCAGATCCTGAAAATGCTTCCCTGCATTTTTTTCAAGGAGATTTGTAGTCCTGGTTCTTAGGTCTTTGATCCATTTTGAATTACTTTTTGCATATGGTTTGAGACAGCAGTCCTCCTTCATTCTTTTGCATATGGATTCCTGGTTCTCCCAGCACCATTTGTTGAATGGACTTTCCCAATTGAATGGACTTGGCAGACTGGTCAAAAATCAATAGTCCAATCTGTAACAAATGTTCCACAACAATGTAATGTATTGGTGGAGGGGTGTTATATGAGAATTCTGCACATTGTTCATGATTGTTTTGTAAGTTTACTTCTCTAATAAAAAATATTTTGTAAAAAAATCAATTGGCCATGATATGTGTGACCATCTCTGAGCTCTCAATTCAAATGCATTTGTCAATATGTCTATCCTTGCGCCAGAGCCATGCTGTTTTGACCACTGTAACTTTATAACATGCTTTAATGTCAGGAAACGTGAGTCCTTCAACTTTGTTCTTCTTTGTCAAGATGTTTTTGGTTCTTCAGGGCCCCTTACACCTCCACAAATATTTAATAATTGACTTTCCCTCTTCTGTAAAGTAGGTTTTTGGAATTTTGATTGGGATTGCATTGAATTGGTAAATCACTTTAGACAAATTGGACATCTTAACATAATTAGTCTTATATAATGTCTATTTTGTCTGATATTAGTATAGCTAGTCCAGCACTTTTTAATTATGATTTGTATAGAATATCTTTTTCCATCCTTTCACTTCCAATCTATTTGTGTCTTTGGGTCCAAGGTAAGTCTCTTGTAGACAACATATAGTTGAGTCATGTTTTTTATCCATTCTGCCACCCTGTGTCTTTTAATTGAGGAGTTTAATCCATTAACATTCAGTGTTATTACTGTAAGGGCAGTACTTATTTCATCCATTTTTTCCTTTGGTTTTTATATGTCATATCTTTTTTTCCCCCTTTCTTTTCCTTATTGCACCCTGTTTTTCTAGATAGTTGCTCTTTTGTGATATATCTGGCTAATCCCTTTCTCATTTTCATTTCTGTATATATTTTTTAAAGATTTATTTATTTATTCCCCACCCCTCGTTGTTTTGCGCTTGCTGTCTACTCTCTGTGTGTTCTTCTGTGTCTGCTTCTCTTCTCTTTAGGCAGCACCAGGAACGAATCCTGGGACCTTCTGGAGTGGAGAGAGGTGCTCAATCTCTTGCACCACCTTAGCTCCCTGGTCTGCTGCTTCTCTTATTGTCTCTCCTCTGTGTCTCTTTTTGTTGTGTCATCTTGCTGCACCAGCTCTCCATGCGGGCCAGCACTCTTGCATGGGTGAGCATTCCTGCGCGGGCCAACACTCCACATGGGTCAGCATGCCATGCAGGCCAGCATGCTGCATAGGCCTGCTCTCTGCTTGGGCCAGCTCGCCACATGGGCCAGCTTGCCTTTCACCAGAAGGCTCCGGGAATTGAACCCTGGACCTCCTATATGGTAGACGGGAGCCCAATCGCTTGAGCCACATCTGCTTCCCAATCATTTCTGTATATTTTTAAAATACTTTCTTTGTGGTTACCCTGGGGCTTCATTACACAACCTACATTGTTAAACTACTAATTTGAAAAGATACTAACTTAGCTTCAATAGCATACATGTCCTCTGCTCCCTTATCCCTCTGTTTCCCATCTTTTTAATGTTTTTCCCCATTATCTTTTTATAATTTGCACATCCATTATCAAGGAATATGCCTGAATTATAGGAATTAAAGAGTAGAGTTGTATATTGATGATACGGTACTATTGTTTTTTGTATTTACCTTTTTAGTTATCTTTACTGAAGATCTGCATTTTTTTAAACTACTCCAAACCACTCTCTCCTGTATTATGCTTTCAGCCAGCAGAACTCCTGTGACAATTTGAAGTTTTTTTTTTTTGAATCCCAGAAAAGATCATGTTCTTAGAATCCATTCCTGTGGGTGTGAGACCCCTTGGTTGCATTAGATTCAGCTAAGGGAACTTTGATTAGATCACTTTTAGTTAGATCCCTTTAGGGCCTTTGATTGGACTATGCCAGTAAGGCATGACCCAGGTTATGGAGCTACCCTCTTACTGGAGCCTTTTTTTTTTTTTCTGGTCTTAAAGTCTTTTTTTAAATTATTTTAAAAAGATATTTAGATTACATAAATGTTATATAAAAATATAGGGGATTCCCATAGGCCCTGCTCTCCACACCGCCACATTTACTCACATTAACAACATCCTTCATTAGTGTGGTACATTCATTGCAATTGATGAACACATTTTGGAGCATTGCCACTAAGCGTGAATTAGAGTTTACATTGTAGTTTGCACTCTCTCCCACACAAGTCTGTAGGTTATGGCAAGATAAATAATGGCCTGTATCTGTCATTGCAATGTCATTCAGGACAATTCCCAAGTCCCAAAAATGCCCCCGTATTACACCTGTTTTCCCTCTGCCTGACTTCAGAACCTCCAGTGGCCACTGCCTCAACATCAATGATATAAGTTCTTCCATTGCTAGAATCACAATAAGTCTATAGTAGAATACCAGTAAGTCTACTCTGGTCCATAATTCATTCCCCAATCCTGAGGAGTCTGGGATGGTGATGCCCACTCCACTTCTAATCGAGACAGGGCTTCAGTGCCATATGGCTGATGGATGGAACTCTCTGGCTTGCAGTTGTAGACTCTTTCAGTTCCTTGGTATGGTGGTAGTCCATCATCACTTCCTTGTTAGTTGTCCTGGGCGAGTCCAATGAACTGGAGAGTAGGTGTTGCAACTCCATTGAGGCTCAGGGCCCAGCTGGCACATGGACAGCCATTATATAATGGAGTCTTATATAAACAGAACTGAACACAGAAACAGAGAAATTCAGTTGCCATTTTGACTCTGCCAAGTGAGAGGACAGAGAAACTCCAAGAGGTTGACAAGAGGCTGAGAGAAACTCCGAGAGACTGAAAGATGGGCTAAGAGAGACGCTGGAGGCTGGAATCAGCAGATCAGGCCAGAATTGAGAAGGCAGAGACCTAGATGGAGGGCACCATCTTGCCTTGCCACATAGTAGGAGTCCAGCATCTGCCAGCAGCCAAACTTGGTGAGACAGCATCTTTGATGATGCCTTGATTTGGACAATTTCATGGCCTCAGAACTGTAAGCCTTTACCTTAATGCATTCCCTTTGTAAAAGTCAACCATTTCTGTTATTTTGCATTGGCAGCCTTAACAAACTAAAAGAATTCCTTTTGGTAATTTTTGTAGGGCAGGTCATTTGTTGATGAACTCCCTCAATTTCTTATCCGTGAATGTTTAAATTTTCTTATCTCTTTTTCATCTGATTCTTGTCCTGGATGCAGTACAATTTTTAAGATTACACTTTTGTGTAATTGTTTCTCTACAGGAGAAAGCTTCCTTTCCTTTGTTCCTTCTCCAGGAATCTTCATCTGTTCTTGTTTTGTGCAGAATTTTCTCCTTAGTGCCTATGATTTGTTTAAATTCTCTCCCTCACTCAGTGTCCCCTTTTCCTTAAACCTTTCAGTTCTGTGACCCATCCTGTCTTACAGCAGCTCAATTCCTCCCCTTTTAATGTGAGGCTTTTCTGTCTCTAGCTTCTTCCCCATTAGGGTATCCTACCCCAGGGACCCCAGATAGGGTCAGTTCAGAAAGGTGTATCAATCCAGAAAGGTCCATCTTTCATTTAGGTGATGCAATAAGTATAGACTGGATTGAGTGAGTGCACCTTTTGCCAACAGTACCCCCCATGGTCTTTGTTTAGTTTCTCCCTTTGGGGCCCTTTTGTATATGGCACTCTTCAGCAGCTTGTGCTCTGTCCTAGTCTTCTGCAGACTTGAGTCACTGTTCCTGGATATGTGTGGGGTTCTAACTTGCTGCTGATAATCTATGCCCATGGCAGGAGGGACCCAGGCCATGCTGCCTCTGTACAACCCCCAAACTTCTTGGGGAGTTCATGTGAGGAGAAGGTGTCCATACTGGCAGCTTCAGGAAGAAAATATCCTACTTGCTCTTGGAAATTATTCCTCTTCACCTTCAATTCAGCATTTGTGTAGTCCTTCTCCAGTCTCAATTGTCCTCCAGAGTTCTAAGCAAGTGAGATTTCTGCTTTTTTAGATGATTCCGAGGGAAGACTTTTCCATGGGATGTCTTACGTTGCCATGTTGATGACATCACTTCAGCCATTATTTCTTCAAATACTGCTTCTGTTATATTCACTTTCTTCTCTCTTTCTAAGATTCCATTTAGAAATATGTTTGAATTTTTTGTCATGTTCCAATATCACTTATGCTTTGTCCTGGATTAAATTTTTTTCATTCTTTCGCTCTTTTCTTCAGTTTGGATATTTTCTATGAATCTGCCTTTGAGTATGTTGTTCCTTTCCTCCAAAGTGTCCAGTCTGCTTTTAAAATAATCCAATGATTTCTTAATTTTAAATACTGTATTTTCAGTTCTCGAATCTCCTCTTGATTTAGCTTTATGATTCTAATTCTCTATTTAAACCCTCTATATTTTCATTCATTTTGTCCATCTTTCCTTCTGTTTCTTTGACATATTTGGATCATCTCTAGGTCTAATTCTTTCGCTATTTTATCTCTTTATCATCAGTAGTCAATTCTCCTGCTCTTTTAAAATTCTAGTAATTTTGTATTGACATAGGACATTGTGGGTTGATATATCATTAAGGTTCTGGTTTATGTCCTTATCATACTGTTTTAATTTCTTTAACAATTAATGACAATTATGTGTCTTCCTCTCTAAACTTTATAAACTTTAATTTTTTCTTGTATGTATCCCCTGTATAATGCTCTTTAGAATAAAGGCTTTGATAATAGGTATCCATGTCTCATTTCTTAAAGGAAATGTTTCTAACATTTCACTGGTACATATAACATTTATTATCTTTTTTGTTCAATACACTTTATCAGGTGAAGGAATTTTCCTTATATTCTAGTTCACTTAGAAATGTTTATAATAGGTGAGTTTTCATTTCTATTAAATGTTTTTTTGCATCTAGAAAAGATGCTTATATCTCCTTTAACCTGTTAATATAATGAATACTGTTAAAAGATTTTCTAACCTCGAACCATCCTTCCATTTTAAACCATGTTTTAAAATTATTTCTAAGAAACACTAATATTTTATATAGGATTTTTGCATCTGTATTTATATGTAATATTTGCCTATTATCTTCTTGCAGGTCCCCCCGGCTTCCTCCCTGCCAGAGATGGGGCCGGGGCTTATGCAAGAGCTGCAATCTAATCTGGATGGAAAGAAGCCAGTCCCTACCAGCATAAAGGTTATTCAAACCTCTCAAAATTAGTTGGATGGCTTTCCCATTTATTCTCTTCTCTAGAAAAATTAGTAAGAGGTAGCAAAAGCTACTCCTTAAATGTCTACTAAAAATATGCCTTTAAATTGATCTTAGTTTGACATCTTTTGTGGGGAAGTAGACTTTTGACTCTTGAGTAAATGTGTTCAAGAATAATTGATCCCTTTATGGATTTTATTTCTTCTTGAATAAATTTTGATAATTTATATTGTTCTAAAAATTTGTCTCTATGGTAGGCAGAATAATAGACCCCCAAAGATGACCATATCCTAATCACGAGAACCTGTCAATATGTTATATCACATAGAAAAAGGGACTTTGTAGGTGAAATTGATCTTATTAATCAGCAACCTTAAAACAGGGAGATTATCCTGGTTTATCTGGGTGGTAAAGTAACCACATATACCCTTTAAAAAGTAGAAGAGTAAGGTATAAGTGAAGTATCAAAGAAATGTGGTATGAGAAGGATTCAACCGATTGTTGCTGGCTTTGAAAATATGGAGGATGGAGACTACAAGGCAAAGAATGTAGATGGCCTCTGGAAGAGAATAATGGCTCTCAACTGACAGTCAACAAGGAAACGGGGACATCATTGCTTACAAATTCAGGGAACTGAAATCTGCCAACAACTTTAATGAGCTCAGAAATAGATTCTCCCCTCAAGCCTCTAGAAAGGAGCACAGTTTGGTCAACACCTTGATTTCAGCCTTGTGAGACTCCTAAGAATATATCTAGCTGAGCTTGTTATACTTCTGACTCATGAAGACTCTGAGATAATAAATTGTTTTAAGGTACAAAATTTGTGGTAATTTGTTAGATTAGCAATAGAAACCTAATACATTTTCTTTTATGAGTTTCAAATTTATTAGCCTAATGTTACCCATAATATTTGCTTCTGATTTTTCAGGTCTTTTGTAGATGACTTATACTTCTGTCTGGTAGCTTTTATACTTCACTTGGCACTTGTGACATTTTTCATTCTGAGGTCTCATGTCGCTTTTCAAATCTGGAAAATTCTCAGGTATTATCATTCAAAAGACTCCTTCAGTCTTTCTCTTCTTTTTTCCTCTTTCTGTCTGTCTCTCTGGACTTGAGACCTATGTTGGAACTTCATGATCTATCCTCTACTTTTTAAATTATTTTTCATGTTTTCCATTATTTCATGTCTTTTGCTATATTCTGGATGATTTCTTTTATTCTGTATTCTAGTGTGCTAATATCTGTTTCACTGGGTGTAAAAGCTTTCATTTTGTGTCTGATTGACTTTTTCATTGATGTTTTATTCCTGTACACCTTTCCTTTTTTGAGAGCTTGCATTATTTGGGCATTCTCTCATGCCCTTACACTTACCCAATTAGATGGTTTTGGGATTTTTCAGCCCTAAACAGAATAATAAAAACAAATCTAAGTACATACTAGTTGTTTGTAGTGTTTTCTATAAGGGTGTACTGCATTTCTGGAACCTTCATGCAAACATAACACAGATCTGGCTCTCTATTACATGTGAATAACTATTCTTCCATTATTTCATTTCTGGGTCATAGGAGAGTTTCTGATAGCAACTTTAAAAGTTATTTCACTTACCTTTTTTATGGGCATACATAGTCCCCCACTGCATGTGGATGATTTTCAGCTGCCATTTTTGTGTAGGAACTGAACTGAAATACCTACTATCAAAATCCAGTTCTAGATCTGCATGGGCCATGTGGATTTATCCCCCTAGACATTTTTGTGGGTTTTCCCCTTGGTTTATGATCTGCAGAGATTTTTGTTCTTGTTTTTCAGCTTTGCTACATATTTTTCAATATTAAAAAACAATAATATCTACAGGATTGTGGGGAGATGGCATTGGATTAGACAGATAAGGCTTGGTTCTCTCACAAAAACAACAGAGAAAGAGCCAAAAGCTGCCCAAGGGGCCTGCTTTGGGGGTCAGCAGATCAGGACAGTGCTTTACAACTCCCAGGAGAGTGATGGACAGAAAGAAGAAGAAGCCAAAACAACAAACTGTGAGTTACTAAACTTCTTGGTCACTGTGAAGGGCTCCCCTCCACCACCTCCAAGATATTCAGTGGGAGTAAAACCCCTGATTCATTTCAGCTGACTGAGAGGGTAGCATTCATCTTCCTCCCAGTCAGCTGTGACAGGGGAAAAGGAATGGGAAGTCAGGGGGCTTTTCTTTAGTGAATTTTGGCCAGTGGAGGCTGCTTTGAATATCGGCTCTGGCCAGACAAAAACGAAGGAAAACAGAAAGAGATACACCTCTGTGCAAAGGTGTGCCAATGAGCGCCATCTCCTGCTGGTCTGGAAAAATCTGGACAAAAACTGCTTTTATAGTTCTCTTTACCCCACCCCTGGGGGAAAGCCTATGCCACATTAGTGAGTCCCTGGCACAATTTTGATAACTTAAGCTAGGCAATTTTAAAGATGTAGGATAAGTTGAACCAAATATAAAAGAAGAGTTGTGAAAAAATAATAATAGGCAAGAGAGACAAGTTGGCCATCAGAATAAATCCACCAGCATATCAAATACACAGATATCAGCAAAAAAATTGCAAACCATACTAGGGAACAGGAAGAGATGGCCCAGTAAAAGGAATAAATAAAATATCCTGAAGAGATTCAGGATTTAGTACAATGATAATCACACAACTCTCTTAAATCAATTTAAAGAATTGAAAGAAAATATTACTAAAGAGATAAAGGATATTAAGAAGACACTGGGTGAGCATAAAGAACAATTTAAAAGTCTGCAAAGAAAAGTAACAGAACTTATGGGAATGGGAGACACAGTGGATAAGATTAAAAATATATTAGAGGCACATAAGAGCAGATTTGAATTGCTTGAGGACAGAATTAGTGATTTTGAGGACAGAACAACTGAATTGGAAAAGACAGGAGAACAGAAAGAGAAAGAATGAAAAAAAATGGAACAGGGTCTCAGGGAATTGAATGGCAACTCAAAACACAAAAACATATGCATTATTGGTGTCCCAGAAGGAGAAGAAAATGGAAAAGGGGCAGAAAGAATATTTGAGGAAATAATGACTGAAAACTTCCCTATCCTTATGAAAGACATAAATATCAATATCCAAGAAGGACAATGCATCCCAACAGAATAAACATGAATAGACCTACCCTGAGACACCTATCAGAGATAAAGAGAAGATTTTGAGAGCAGCAAGAAAAAAGCAAATACCCTTGTACAAGGGAAACTCGATAAGATTAAGTGTTGACCTCACATCAGAAACCACGGAGGAGAGAAGAAAGTGGTATGATATATTTAAGGTATTGAAAGGGAAAAGCTGCCAGCCAAGAATTCTGCATCTTTCAAAGCTGTCCTTCAAAAGTGAAGGGGAGTTCTATGTCTTCACAGACAAACAAAAACTGATAGAATATGTTACCAAAAGACCAGAATAACAAGAGATCCTAAAGGAAGTGCTGTAGCCTGAAAGGAAAAAAACAAGGGCGAGAGACTTGAAGGAGAGTGTAGAAATGAAGATTAGAAGAAAGGGTAAAAAGATGACTGTAGTATAACATGACAACAGAAAGCCAAAGGTCAAAGTGGATGAAGTAAGTAATGCCTTTACAGTTATAACATTTAATGTTAATGACTTGAACTCCCCAATCAAAAGACACAGGCTGATAGAGTGGATAAAAAAATATGAGCCATCTATAGGTTATCTACAAGAGACTCACCTCAGATATAAGGACACAACCAGATTAAAAGTAAAAGGTTGGAAAAAGATATTCCATGCAAATAGTAACCAAAAAAGAGCTGGAATAGTGATACTAATATCGGACAAAAAGATTCTAAATGCAAAACTGTTATAAGGGATGAAGAAAGTCATTATATATTAATAAAAGGGACAACAAGAAGAAATAACTATTATAAATATTTATGCATATGGGGCACACACTGGCAAATCTGAAGGGAGAAATAGTTGTTTCTCCAATAATAGTTGGGGACTTCAATACATCACTCTCAGTATTGGATAGAATATCTGGACAGAGGAAAAATAAAGAAACAGAGAGCATTAATAATATGATAAATGAAATAGACCTAACAGACATCTATAGAGCACTGCACCCCCAAACAGCAGGATATACATTCTTTTCAAGTGCTTATAGATCCTTCTCCAAGATAGACCACAGGTTGGGTCACAAAACTAGTCTCAATAAATTTAAGAAAATTGAATTTATACAAAACACTTTCTCTGATCATAACGGAATGAAGTTGTAAATCAATAATGGACAGAAAAGGGGAAATTCTATAAATATATGGAGATCAAACAACACACTCTTAAATAATCAGCGGGTCAAAGAAGAAATTGCAAGAGAATTCAGAAAATATCTTGAGATGAATGAAAATGAGAACACAACATATTAAAACCTATGGGACACTGCAAAGGCAGTGCTGAGAGGGAAATTGATAGCCTTCGATGCTTGTATTTAAAAAGAAGAAAGAGCTAAAATTGATGATCTAACGCACACCTGAAGAACTAGAAAAAAAATAGCAAACTGATCCCAAACCAAGCTGAAGGAAAGAAATAGTAAAGATCAAAGCAGAAATAAATGAAATCCAGGGGGAAAAGCCATAAAGAGAATCAACAAAACAAAAAGTTGCTTCTTTGAGAAAATCAACAAAATTGACAAACCCTTAACTAGGCTGATAAAGGAAAAAAAGAGAGAAGATGCAAATAAATAAAATCAGAAATGAGAGGAGGAACATTGCCACTGACCCCATAGAAATAAGACAGATCATAAGAGGATACTATGAACAACTGAATGCCAAAAAACTAGACAATGTAGACAAGATGGACAAATTCCTAGAAACACATGAACCACCTACACTGACTTAAGAAGAAATAGAAGACCTCAACAAACCAATCACAAGTGAAGAGGCTGAAACTGTCATCAAAAACCTCCCAAAGATTAAAAGTCCTGGATCATATGGTTTCACAGGTGAATTCTACCAAACATTCAAAGATGAACTAATACTGATCTTGCTCAAGCTCTTCCAAAAAATTGAACAGGAAAGAATGTTACCAAACTCATTCTATGACATCAAATCACCCTAATATCCAAACCAAATAAAGATACCATGAAAAAAAAAAATTACAGACCAATATCTCTAGTGAATATAGATGCAAAAATCCTCAACAAAATACATGCAACCAGAATCCAAAAGCACATTAAAAGAATTATACACCATGATCAAGTGGGCTTTATCCCAGGTGTGCAAGGGTGGTTCAAAATAAGAAAATCAATTAGTGTAATAAACCACATTGATAAATTGAAAAAGAAAAATCACATGATACTCTCGATTGATGCAGAAAAGACATTTGTCAAAATACAGCACCCATTCTTGATAAAAACCCTTCAAAAGATGGGAATAGAATGAAACTTTCTCAATATGATAAAGTGCATATATAAAGAACATACAGCTAGCATTGTACTCAATGGTGAAAGAATGAAAGCTTTCCCGTTGAGATCAGGAACAAGACAAGGATGCCCACTGTCACCATTATTATTCAATTTTGTGCTAGAAATTCTAGCTGGAGCAATTAGGCTAGACAAAGAAATAAAAGGCACACAAATAGGAAAGGAAGAGGTAAAGCTTTCACTATTCGCTGATGATATAATCTTATATCTAAAAAACCCTGAAAAATCCACGGTAAAGCTACCAGAATTAATAGACAAGATCACCATGTGGCAGGATTCAAGGTTAATATGCAAAAATCAATAGTGTGTCTATGCACTTCTGGTGTGCAATCTAGAGAGGAAATCAGGGGAAAAAATCCATTTATAATAGCAACTAAAACAATCAAATATTTAGGATTAAACTTAACCAAGGACATAAAGGACCTGTATTCAGAAAATACAAACTGTTGCTAAAAGAAACTGAAGGACACTTAAATAAATGGAAGGACATTCTGTGTTCATGGATTGGAAGACTAATTCTACCCAAACTGATTTACAGATTCAATGGAATCCCAATAAAAATCCCAACAGCCTTTTTTGCAGAAATCAAAAAGCCAATAGTCAAATTAATTTGGAAGGGGAAGGGGCCTTGAATAGCCAAAAATGTCTTTACAAAGAAGAACAAAGTTGGAGGACTCTCACTTCCTGACCTTAATGCCTATTACTTAGCCACAGTGTTAAAAAGAAAAAAGAAACAAACAGCATGGTACTGGCATAAGGACAGACAGATTGACCAATGGAACTGAATTGAGAACTCAGAAACCGACCCACACATCTACAGATTTTTGACAAGGCTGTTAAGTCTGCCCAGCTGGACCAGAACAGTTTATTCAACAAACGGTGCCAGGAGAACTGGATATCCATATCCAAAAGAAAGAAAGAAAACCCCTATCTCACACCTTATACAAAAATTAACTCAATGGATCAAGGACATAAATACTAAAACAATAACCATAAAACTCCTAGAAGAAAATGTAGGGAAACCTCTTCATGATCTTGTAGGCATTAGTTTCTTAAACCTTATGCCCAAAGCACAATCAAGAAAAAAAGAAAAAATAGATAAATGGGACCTCCTCAAAATTTGACACTTCTGCACTTCAAAGGACTTTGTCAAAAGGGTGAAAAGGCAGCCGACTCAATGGGAGAAAATATTTGGCAATCACATATCTGATAAAGCTTTAATATCCATGATCATACAACTTAACAATAAAAAGACAAAAGTATCCAGCCTCCTGACTCACTTTGGAGTCTCTTAGCCATATAAACTCATTTGTCTTTACCTTTTCCCCCTTTTAGTCAAGGTCTTTATCCAGTTGCATTGCTAGTTGGTGCTTGGTAGTAATCCCTCGGTGTGAGGAGGCTCATCCCCAGGAGTCATGTCCCACGCTGGGGGGAAGGTGATGTATTTACATCCTTAGTTCAGCTTAGAAAGAGCAACAAGGAGGTTCCCAGGAGGCAAATCTTAGGCACCCTATAATACCAGGCTAAGTTTCAATTTCAAGAGTAAAGGTTCATACGCACAGTCATCAATATCAAGGGCCCCTCAATGGACCATCCTCCTTCACTAGTCATTGCCCCTGTACTGGGGGGATTCTTGCTGATCCATTAGAGAATGTGGCAGAGCTCCCAGGATGGGAATTTGATATTCCTTTGGTTATTGTGTGACTCTCCACCCACTGTGGCAATGCCACATGAACACTTGAACACATTTATATGCCTTATATGTATGCCCAGGTGAACCTCCTCCCATGTATCCCCCATCACTGACACCCCACACCAATGATCCTCCCCTGCCACAGTTGTAACACTTGTGTGGTACAAAACTTCTTAGAAAATGAAGCCATTAAAATAGTCAAATACAATTCATAAGAAAATGAAATAATAATGATAGTTTTAAAAATAAGAAATAAAATACAAAAAAAAATTAAAAAAATAAAATAAAACAAAAATTGGGGATAATAAAAAATACTGAAAAAAATATTAAATTTTTTTGGACATTTTGCTTTTTTACCACTGTAAGATCTGTTGTCCTGTATTACAATGACATTTTCTTCCATTTATTCCCCCAGTGTTTCACTTTTTTCATTTTGTCCTCAAAGAAGTTTTAGTTTACAGAAAAGTCACATACTGAACAGAGGGGATTCCCATACACACAACATCCTCCCCCTTTTCCCTCTTCCCCTATTAATAATAAAAAGACTTGAAAAGAGAACTGTCCAAAGAAGAAATACAAATGGTGAAGAAACACGTGAAAAAATGTTCAACATCACTAGCGATTAGGGAAATGCAAATCAAAACTATAATGCAATATCATTTCCCACCTATTAGGACACTATTAAAAAGTCAGAAAACTGTAAATGTTGGAGAGGATGTGGAGAGTTAGGAACACTTATTCACTGTTGGTGGAAATGTAGAATGGTACAGCCACTGTGGAAGACAGTTTGGCTGTTCTTAGGGAAGTTGAATGTAGATTTGCCATGTGGCCTGGCAATACCATTACTAGGTATATATCCAGAAGAACCGAGAGCAGAGAGATGAACAGACATCTGCATACCAATGTTCATAGCAGTGTTATTCACAATAGCCAAAAGTTGGAAACAATCCAGGTGTCCATCAACTGATGAATGGATAAACAAATTGTGGAGTATACACATGATGGAATACTATGCAGCGGCAAGAAGAAATGAAGTCATGAAACATATGACAACATGGATGAACCTGGAGGACAGTATGTTGAGTGAAGCAAGTCAGACACAAAAGGAAAAATACTGTATGTTTGCCCTATTATGAACTAAATATATTATGTGAAATATAAATATATCAGGTGAAATATGACTATGGGTATAATTGCATATATAAGGCCATTTTTCTTTGGAGCTGAAAAAAATGTAGGTTAATACTAAAAAATGTTAATATCAGACAAAAAAACACACATATACTAAGTGAAGGAGACCAGACACAGAATACTACATATTGTATGATTCCATTTATATGAAATGTAAATATGAATCAATTTATAAAGATGAAATGAGGTTAGTAGTTATGTAGGTCTGAGGAAGGAATGCTAAGGGGTGTGGAGTCTTTCTTTTTGGAGTAATGAAATTGTTCTAAAATTTTTGAGATGATGAATGTACAACATTGTGAATATACTAAAAGCCATTGATTATACACTTTGGTTCGAATAGCCAGAAACAGCAGCTATGTACAGTGGGGGAAGCATAGAGAGATTGAGAGGTGAGGAAGTTTCTTGTTTGTTTGTTTGTCTGTTTTTTGTTTATTATTATTGAAATAATGAAAATGCTGTAATAATGATTGAAGTGATGAGCAAACAACTATGTGATTATACCAAGTACCATTGATTGTACACTTTGGATGAATTGTATGCTTTATTAATATGTATCAATAGAATTGATTTGTTAACAAAAATAATCTCAACAACTCAACAACAAAAAGACAAATAAATCAATCATAAAATGGGCAAAGGACTTGAATAGATATTTCTCTAAAAAGATATAAATAGCCAGTAAACATGAAAAGATGTTCAGCATCATTAGTCCTTAGGTTAATATAAATAAAAACCACAATAAAATATTGCTTCACACCCATTAGGATGGTTATTATTAAGAAAAGAGAAAACGATAAGTGTTGGTAAGGTTGTAGAGAGATACAAACCCTTATACATTGCTGGTAGCACTGCAGAATGGTGCAGCCACTGTGGAACTCAATTTGGTGGTTCCTCAAAAAATTGAAAATAGAATTACCATATGATATGGCTATCCTACTTCTTGTTATATACCCAAATAATTGAAAGCAGGAACTCAAACAGATATTTGTACACCAGTGTTTATAGCAGCTTTATTTACAATAGCCAAAAGGTGGAAAGCAACCCAACTGTCCACCAATGGAAGAATGAAATAAACAAGATGTGGTATATGCACACAATGGAATATTATTCTGCAGTAAAAAGGAATATACATACAATGGACTATAATTTAACAGTAAAAAGAAATGAAGTTGTGATTCATGCTGCAACATGGATGAACCTTGAAGACATCATGCTGAGTGAAATAAGCAAGACACAAAGAGACAAATATTGTGTGATCTCACCTATATGAAATACCTAGAAGAAGCAAACTTAATAGAAACAGATGGTGGTTTATAGGTTACCAGAGGCAGGGGCCTCAGCGGGAAGAGATAGTTATAGCTTAACGGGTATGTAGTTTCTGTTTTAGGTGGTAAAAAAGAAGGGTAATGGATGTTAGTGATGGTAGCACAATATTGTGAATATAATTAATACTACTGAATTGTGCACGTGCTTGTAGTTAAAAGGGGAAATTTTGTGCTCTATATAAGTTACTACAATAAAAAGTTAAATAAAAATAATAATCTATCATTTATATACATCTTAGGGGAGTAAAGAAAGTTTCTGTATGTTCTCTCTTTGTTCTCTGTTGCCAGAAGCATACTTTAAAAAAAAAAATTATTTATTTATCCCCTCCCCCATTGTTTTACACTTGCTGTCTGCTCTCTGTGTGTTCTTCTGTGTCTGCTTGTCTTCTCTTTAGGTGGCACCAGGAACCGATCCTGGGACCTTCCGGAGTGGGAGAGAGGCGCTCAGTCTCTTGCACCATGTCAGCTCCCTGGTCTGCTGCATCTCTTATTGTCTCTCCTCTGTGTCTCTTTTTGTTGCATCACCTTGCTGTGCCAGCTCTCCGTGTGGGTCAGCGCTCGTGTGGGCCAGCTTGCCTTTCACCAGGAGGCCCTGGGAATCAAACCCTGGACCTCATATATGGTAGACAGGAGCCCAATTGCTTGAGCCACATCCATTTCTCCAGAAGCATACTTTTGATTTTCATGGAATCTCAGGTTATTGGCATTTGCTAAGCATGGAAAGCAGGTTCTCTTTTTTCTTAAAGATTCCTTCTGCAAGACATTGATGTTTATATCTTATTTCCCTGGAGATTTAAAGGAGGTTAGATAAGGCCTAATATTAGCAAATCTTCTGAAATAAAAGAAACAGCAGCTGAAATTCTAAACTTCACAGATTTTCCACAGAGATAAAAAGTGATTTTAATAATGATGGGTCAATAGCTGAAAAATACAACCCCAAGAAGAAATTCTTATGCACAATTGTTGCTTTCCTTTCTCAGTCTTTGAGGACAATTTTTCATTTAAATAACATTTAACCCTTGTTCATAACTCTACTTTTTACAGGTTACATGACTGGATTCTAGATCTGAATTAAGTTGTTTAAAATTAATGAAAAGACTCTGTAATTCATGAAAATGACACTTAGAACCAGAGAAGCTTAGAGAAATATCACATTTGCTACTTGTGACATCAAATCTGGGCTTTCACTCTCCCAGTCCTCCAACCATCAAGATATACAACCTTGTGGCTCAGCTGCCTTACCTGAAAGAGGGGGAAAATAGGTAGTACAGTGTTGTAATTAAGAACTTGGACTCTATAATCAAAATTCTTGGATTATATTCCTAGCTTTACCTCATACCATTGTGACTTTGGGCAAATTACTTAACCATTCTAGACTTTAGCTTCTTTATCTGTAAAATGGTAATAGTAATTGTATCTACTTCATAGGCTTATTAGGATTTGATGTAGTATATAATAAGTTGTTAGCCAGTGATGAGTACTCAGTAAATGTTGGTTCTTGTTAATGTCATGATCTAACGACTGTATTATTACTGCTTATAATTCAACATGTGTTGAGCATGCATCCATACATAAAACATTGACTATGTGCTGGGGTGGGGGGGTGGGGAGGTGTTTTAGTTTGCTAAAAGCTGCCAATGCAAAAATCCCCAAAATGGGTTGGCTTTTATAATTGCAATTTATTAGGGTAAAATCTTACAGTTCTAAGGCTGTGAAAATGTCCAAATCAAGACATCATCACAGATGCTCTGTCTCACCAAAGGTCGGCTGCTGATGGGCCTGGATTCCTGCCATGTGGCAAGGCAAAATGGCAGCTGGTCTCTGCTTTCTCCTCCAGGCTCACTTTCTCCCCAAGCTCAGCTGTGGCAATCAGGCATATGGCTGGTCTCTCCCTGGGCCTCTTCTCTTCAGCTTTGTGCTGCTCCACTGATTCCAGCCTCTGGCCTCTTTCTCAGCGTCTCAGTGTTTCTCTGGCTTTCTGCAGCTATTGGTGATCCTGGAGTCCTCATATGGCAGGGCAAAAAAATGGCAGTGGCTCTTTTTCTCTGTGTCTCTATTCATTTTTCTCCCATTTATATTACACTCCAGTAAAAGGATTAAGACCCACCCTGGGTCTTGCAGTCTAAGCAAAGGCCCTTAACTGAATACATGCACAAGAATGGGTTAGCTTAAGAACATAATATTCTGGGGCCCACAAATGATTCAGACCAGGGCAGTGAGTCACAAAAAGTATTAATATAATAATTCTTCTCTGAGCTAACTTACAAATATTACAGTTTTATCTGACTCTAGTACTATTTGGGGAACCCAACCTGGTCACCATATGCCTGGTTGGTGATAACCCATCTCTCTGGCCCCCCACATTTCTCATAGTGTTGACTTTTCAAAAGGTGTTTCTCATCTGCTTAACTGATTTTCCACTTGACTATAATTGTACTTTCATCACCGGAAGGTAATGTAAAACTTGGCCATTGCATCGCCATCGCACATGAAGAGTTACCACTAGTGTAGAAAGAACCTCAAGACTTTGAAAGACATCCTGTGAATAAGTAGATACAGAAGCACAATGCCTTCCTAATAGGAACTGCATCTTTATAAGTCTCAAGGATGCTAGTGAAAATACTACAGGTGCTTTGTTTCCAAAAGAATGCTAAATTTCTGGTACCAAACAAAATCCTTGGAAAACCTTGAGGACAAAGGCAAAATTTGGGATCACTTGAGTGTTAGTGATTTGACTTAAAATTATTCCATAACCCACAGTAGCCTCAAGAAATTCCAGATAAAGCACTGGGACTGTTCCCTATGATTTGTCACACAGCACGCATTCAGAACCTTTGCACATAGGGCCTGGAGTTAATCCCGTGGCAAAGATCACATGCTGCAAGGAATAAAACCTTCTCAATATAGATTAAAGACAAAGGATGAGGTTTTTTTTTCCTCAGGTGCCACAGCAAGCTGTTAACTTCGCTAGTTGAATTTGCTTTGGACAACACTGTGAAGCAGAACTGATATGCCACTTGAATTAATAAAGGAAGTCAACGGGTTGCCGGAAGTCAGTGGCTAAGTAAACGACACAAAATAGATTTCAGATCCTTACAACCAGGTTGTGATTATAGCAAGAAATACATCCGGGTAAGAATTTTAATAAATCAGAACACTTTTTCCTTCTAAAAGGGATGTTAATTTTTATGTTGAGTTTCTTTATTGGAACTGCTTATGTGCTTATGTTATGTGCCATAACATTTGAGATTGAATATTTCAATGATAAATTATTCTTAATCATTTAGCATTCATTGAGCAAACATTTATTGAATTCTTCTGTGATACACTGGAATAAGTATGGAAAGTCCTAAGATGAATAAATATAGTCCCTGAACTAAAGGTACTCACAAAAAAATTTAAAAATTAAAAAAAGATAAACATGAGATGCAAGAGCATCTCAGAAGGTCTTTGGGCAGGAACCACACAGCCATGCTTTAGGAAGGACCAGAACCAGGCACTGGAACTCCTTCAGAAACTGAGAGAGCTATCTTTGCATTTGGTTAATTTTCTTTCAATCTCTAGACGTAATTTCTCTGCTGCACTTAGGTAGAAGTCAAACCCGTCTGCCTCAATCAAGTCTTTACATCATTTCCCCCTTTAGCAAGCAACAAAGACTGAATTCAACCCACATATTATAAATACAAATCCCAGGAAAGGGAACCTGATTGGTCCAGCTTGGATCTGGCATCCACCCCTAGGCCAATCACCTGTGACCAGGAAGCACAATCATATGGCCCACTATGCACTCAGCAGGAGCTGGAAGAACCCTCAGAGAAGAGATGGAGACTGCCAAGGAAAATTAATTAGGCATGACATGATTGTGCCTTCTCCTTGCCTTACAGCACCAAATTATCTGCCTATTTCTGAAGCCTAAACTTTAAAAATAATACTAAATAGAAGAATGAGGCTGGGTGGGAAAGGATTCTTGGAAAAAAGGGGAGAGAAGAGATATTACCCATGGGTTATCTGGATCTGAGAGTGGTGTGAGAAAAAAGAAAAGGAAATACTATTGACTAACTTCCGCCTCAAGACCACCACCACTATCCCTACCTGCACATTGAGGTAAAAGGAAAAGGTAGTTCACCAATTGGCAGTATTCGGGGCTTTTGGCCTCCTTGAGTACCAAAGACCCTCCTCATCATTACCTCACCCATCACCTATTCACTAGGGTTTCTGTGTACCTCTGGCCTCTGGTTTCCACTTGAAGCACCAGGGGTCTCAAAAGGTGACAGCTGATACCATCGCCCTAACATGTGATTCCTGAGAATGGCTTCACCCAGGAGCACATTTGTTGAGTCTCCACTATCCCATGACAGAAATCAACACCTCTTTTTCTCCCTTGAAACTCCATGAAGTCACTGCTACTTTCCAAACCATGATCTTAAAGATCTTTATTACTTCTGGGCAGGTGGAAATGGAGCAGACTCCAAACGACTTCTCTCCCTACTCCGTGTGTGTTTTCATCCTGAATTGGCCTTAGAGTTAAGCAGCAGGCTGGACCTGGTCCTGGCCAAAATTGTGAAGTGGATAGTGTCCTTCTGGCCCTTTCTCTCTCTTGGTCACTGTCTAGCTCTTTCGATCTTTACTCAAGGAAAGAGTTGTCTCAGATTCTTCACTACCATGCCTCGCATCTAAACTGCCCTGCCCCTTCTTTTGCAGGTACAAGCAATCAGGCATAGCATTTTAAGTAAGTGTTTCTCATATTGTGGTCCTTAACCTAGCACCATAAGCATCATCTGGGAACTAATTAGAAATGCAAATTATGGAGCCCAACCCCAGGCCTACTGAATCAGAAACTCCAGGGATGGGGTCCAGCAATTTGTGTTTTAACAAGTCATTTCAGTGATTCTGATGCACCCTGAAGTGCTAGAGACGTTGCTTTAGAATGGTTATCCTAAACTAGCCTCTCCCTATCCCAGGGACCACTTAATATAGGTTTATTTGTGCTTTCCAGCTACCAAGACTGGCGGCATAATTTATGGGGCCCAATGCAAAATGAAAATTGCCAATAAGGGTACACATAAAGCTTTTTCCTTTCTTTCCCAGTCTCTCTTCACTTGTCATGGTGTTTTTTATTTCCAACTTAATACCATTCTTCATGAAAAAATTAAAAATTTAAATTATTAGCATAAGCTTTACCATCCATCTTTATATTGGGCAATGTCAGATTTAAATGCAAATATTAGAATATTTAATCCATATGTGGACTCACCAAAATTGCACAATTCATTTCTCATGGCTTGTCCCTGGGGGATGCCTCAAGCTGGCCTGAAGAGAGGACCAAAAGCCAGATTCAGGAAGGCTAGAAGGGGGAAGGGAGGAGACTCCCCAGGCACAGAGTCAACTAAGGGAGTACTCTTGAGACAGGTTAATATAGGAAACGAGGGAAGGCACCTGTGGTCAGAACAAAGCCATAACCATCATAGCTGAGACCTGGCAAAGAACATGGCCAGAAACCCCCTGAGGGAAGGCAGCTGTTCGTAAACAAAGCCGAAACCATTAGAGTAGTAAAGCTCACCAAGAACCTGGTCACAAGGTCCCTTTTGTAACTCCCGGGCTCAAAAGAAGCCCCAGATAACTCCAAACAGAAAGGCCTCCCAATTGGGCCCCTGAACGCTAGCAGGTGCAACCTGAGTGGTCTATAGTATACCAACCAGAACAGCAAATAGCTGGAATCCCTCCTCAACATGGGGAAGAGGGAGAAGGAAAGAATGGCCTTAAAATGGCCTACCCCAGGGTCCCAGGCATGTCTCTCGGCCTGGAGGATGCCCGCACTCACTTATTCTCGTTTCTCAATAAACCCTTTTACTTGCCTCATTAACCCGACGTGTCTTTGAATTCCTTCTCACAACATAGCTGAAAACCTAGAAACCCAGCCGCTAGCAACACGCTGGGCACTGGGATACTGGTGGGGTAAGTGCATATCCTCACAGGCAGCTGGGCCTCTGCCCTGCTACATGAGGTAGGAGCTGCCAGATCCCCTCCCACCAGCTACTAGACTCACGCCCTGGCCCGGGGCAGGGTGTGGGGATGCCCAACCAGGCGGGCAGAAGGGCAACCCCGAAGGATCTTTAAACCTCCGTGCCAGGGCACACTACCTGGATCAGGAGGGCCTAGAAGCTTGCCCCTGCAGATATGCGGCTTCCTGCTTGATAAGCCAGGTGCTGCTGGCCTGGGGTAGGTGGGGACAGCCAAGGCCAGACCCTCCCAGGATTGCTGCAGGATACACAAGCCCGACTCCACCCTCCCCACACTCACACCCAGACCCTTGCCAGAGACAAAGGGCATCCGTGGTTGGAGCTGGGCCAGGGAGAGGGAGGTCAGTTGAGGCCCAGGGTGCCAGGGGCAGGGGAGCAGGCAGTTGAGAACCTGTCCTAAGGAGTCAATGGGAGGGAGGGCTTTCTAGTTCAGGAGCTGAGGCTCCAAGCCCCTTGCACATGTCCTATTGTAGCGTCAGATGTCACTTACAAAAACAAATTCAAAAATAAAATCATTAAGAATGTGAAGACAACGGCCACATGCATTAAAACCCAAAGTGTGGAGCCCTTCTGAGCCTGGGGCCCTGTGTGATTGCTTTGGTCCCTTGCCCATGCAGCCAGCCCTATCAGCGATTTCTGAAATGAGTATGGTGAAGACTGACCAGTTCAACGGTTTCCCCATCCAGGCTCTATACTGCTTTAGCAGTATGTCTGAGTGTCTCTTCAACTAGTCTAACAAAAACCTTCAGAATCTGAGCCCTCATTACTTCTCCAATCTCATTCCTAATCTCTACCCCCCTATCCTTGCTATAACAATAGATTCTAGCAAAATTGGACTACTAGTAGTTATTTTAGAGCACAAGGGTCTTTCTCAACTGTCCTTTGCTTCTCCTTTTGCTTCTGCCAGGAATGCTTTCCGCTTCTCACCAACACCTCCTGCTCCTTCCCCACCACCACTTCCCTCCTCTCACTAACTCCATCTTTCAGGTGAATACTCTAGGAAGCCTTCCTTCATCCTCCAAGATGCTTGAGGCATCCTGTGTGGCCCCATACCATCCTGCATTCAGCCCAATTGTGGAAACTGAAATTGCCTGTTTACATGCTGGTCCCCACACTAGCTATAAACTTTAAGAAGGCAGAGATTGTGTCTTGTTCACAGCTCTATCTTTAGAGCTTGGCAGAGTGCTGGCAAGAAGAGTAGGAAACAATAACAGAAATTAAATGAATGACCAGTCCAAGCTGTAAGACTCACAATGTGCTTCCACTGAGTAAATTGCCTGTCAAAGTATATTATAACTAAATGCAAAATTTTTATTCTCTGAGTCATACACATTGCCACTTCATTTATTGTTTTTATATTTGTCAGATAGTTTTAAGTGGTTGAAGCTTACAGGTCTGCCTTCAGATGAGATGAGTGTTTTGCTGTCACCACAGTCTGTCTTTTCTTCAGTTGAATTTGTCTTTAATTTTTTTAATCCTCTTTTCCATGTTTCATTTGCCTCAAAGGCATTTATGATAACTTCAAATGGTGTTGACCCCAGAGTTATCCTGAAATGGATTGTGCACAGGTTGGGATTCTATAGACAGGTCAGCGTGCTTAAAAACTTTAGACTTAGAAACCCTTTAAATAAATATAAATAAATAAATGGAATGTCAATTACATCTGCTCCTGCTGGGTACTCAGACATAAAATCTGTCATTTTCTGAGAACCCTAAAGAGAAGACTTGGGATTCACCTGAATCATTTGTCATAGGGTCCTAAGAGAAAGAGAGAGAAATTAGGTGAAAGCACAGCACGCAGAAAGGAGTGTATTTGGATGTCTGTCGCTCAGTCCCTTCAGGTCTGGGTATGAGGAGGCCCCTGCTTTGTCACAGTGTTCAGAGGTCAGAATCCAGAGCTCTAGCCAGAGCTGAAATGCACAGTGGCCCTCTGAGCTTTCCATCACACAACATTCACTTTGTCTTGGCTTTGAGGCAAACAATGGAAAGCTAGAGATAAATTTTCCAAATTGTGCCTTGGATAAATTTGCTTGGTGGCTGAAGGCTATTTTGGAAGTTTATTTAGGCTTCTGGTGCTCTTGTGAAATTACTGATTTATAAAAATATTCAGCTTGTTTAGTGGGTATGACTTATGAAATAATTCATTTCTCTTCTGTTTCTAAACAATACAGTAATTTTTATGCAGTGGCATTGTGTTTGTTCTAAAGTACACACAGTCTATAAGGGAAAGTAAACCATTATTGGGTGGTTCCCTTAGGGAAGAAGACATATTTGTTTGACTTCAACCAGAGGAGCACAAACAAAAGGAAAGAAAAACATTTGTAACTTCCATAGTTACTTATTACTTCCTTTCTATAACATTTATTAAATTACTCATGTCTTTTAATATCTCTTCCTACTTATAAAATAAGTGATGGGCCACAAACTGTATGCATTTTTCTCCTATAGCATTAAAACGAACTGCTTCAGAGCACAGCCTCTGGAACCAGACTGCATGGATTGAATCTGGACTCCACCTGGCTCACTAGCTATGATACCTTGGGCAAGTCACAACCCCTCCTTGCCTCAGTCTTCTCATCTATAAAAAGGGGATAGTAGTAGTGCCCACCTCACAGAGTTTTGATGGTGCTGCTACATGAATTAATATGTATGTTAAGTACTTAGAACATTACCTGACATATATTTACCACTGTAGAAGTATCAGATATCAATGCTATTACAACTTAATACATCACTGAAATTATAACATTTGATTAATATTCTATAATTTTAAATATATGTATATTAGAGAGGAAAATATATAATTGTTATAGCTACCCCAAAGATAGTGGCCAACAATTCCACCTTTCCTCGTACATCTAGGCTGTCCCTGTGACTTGCTTTGACATAAAATGTGGCAGAAGTGATACTGTGTCGGTTCTGAGTCTATGTCTTAAGAGGCCTGGCAATTTCCACTCTTCTACTCTACTGGAACCCAGCTGCCACGTTGTAGGGAAGTCCAAGCTATTTTTCTAGAGGAAAAAAAAAGTCATGTGGAAAGGACCTGGAAGATGAGACATCACAAGAGGAAAGAGGTCACGTGGGGAAGGACAGAGGCACTACCAGCCAAGCTCTCAGTGGAATGTAACCACATGAATGACCCTAACCCATACCATGTGGAGCAATGGTTGTTGTTTTAAGACATTAAATTTTGTGGTGGTTCACTATGCAGCATTAGATAACTGATTCCATTAGATAGATAGATGATAGATAGATTAGATAGATAGATAGTGTGATGGTTTAGAGCTCTATGTACCCCCAGAAAAACATGTTCTTAAATCTAATCCATTCCTGTGGATGTGAACCCACTGTAAATAGGACCTTTCAGTTAAGGTGTAGCCCAGCCCAATCAGGATGGGTCTTAATCCTATTACTAGAGTCCTTAAGAAGCAGAATGAAATTCAGGGTCAGTGATGGGAAGGTCTCTGATTCTAGGGCAGAGCCAATGGAAAGGCAATCGGTGAACTCTAATCTGCCATATGTGGACTGTAAAATGTGGCATAAGCTGTAAAGCTTGTTCAAATGTGGCTTTGGTTCTACTCTCACTTGGAGTGTGGGAGGGGAGCTTTTATGTTATGGAAGCATTTTGTTCCTTAAGGTTCTCAAAGAGAATGATATTCATATTTTCTGAGATATGGTTACATTGATAAGGTTGATATGCCCACAATTATCCAAATGATTTAAATGACATATATTAGAACATTTTTCTAGCAATATTTTAGTAATTAGTTTTCTAGAAACAGTTTTTTTCACTATTCTCTCAGAAAGAAATGATTGCTAGTTCTGTCTTACTGACTTCTAACCACTAGGCCATTTGTTTAATGTTGGCAGCTGCACGAATGTGAAAATTGTTCCATTTGGAAAGGTCAAAGTTAAAACTAAGTCACTCTCAGGTTTACTCTGCTCCAGTGTAGAATTATCTGCTCCTACATTTCCTAACTTCTGCCAGAAGAAGCAAAAAATATTGTCACTTAGGAATGTTTCATCTTAGTCACATTCAGAAGATGGGTGAGTTAATAATTTATCCACTGTTGCTGACAGCAAGCAGAAAATCAGCCAGAACAATGCCTAGCACACAGTAGGTGCTTGATAACTATTAGATATTGAAATGACTTACTCAACGATACCACATTTGGTGGTAGACATGGCATCAGGACACCCAGTCCCAGAATATGCCGTCTGCTGCTTAGGCACTCTGTTCTCACACATTGGTTTATTTTTACATGCACAAAATTTTTTTTTAATGTTTTCATCTATAATTTTAATATCCAGCCAACTGTGCATAATGTTTAATGACATCCTATTAACAAAGAAACACTTTTAAAAGAACCCTAGGGAAGTAACAACTGCTGCTTTTCTCCTCAGCACCTGATACAAGGTTTCTTGGCAGGGGGTGAACTGGATGACAGCTCTTGTTCACTTCCAGTGTCTATTGACTGAGTTTCACTAGGAAAATATCATTTGCTGTATTCTGATCCTCAAAACAATGGTAGAGCTGCCTTTAAGTGTGGCTGAAACAAGACATTACCATGTGTGACATGAACTGAAAAACCCTGCTCTACGTAAGTCTCTACCTCTGATCTGTTGCTCATGGCCTGAAGACTCCTTTCCCCTTATGTTAAGCATTGCCTTCTCCATTAGTTTAAATCTAACCTGAAATGGAAGAACTCAGGGTCAGTAATACTACCATGAGGTGCCTCTTCCAATCTCTAGTAGCAACATGGAGTAGAAAGAGCGTAACAAGAGCACAGAGACAACCCTGAAGAAAGAGTGCAGGGGAGTGAGAAGTATGGGGCCTTGATGTTGTCTTTAACCTGTTACCAATATAATTTCAGAATTCTAATGTTTTAAAATACAAACTTTGGAGTAGGTAGTCTTGGTATAATTCCCAGCTCTTCCACTTACTAGCTGTGTGAATACATGCGTGTCATTTAACATTTCTGAACATGTTTCCTCATCTGTAAAATGGAGATATAAAATAATACTACCATATATGGCTAATGTCAAGAATTAGTGAGTTAATGTACTAAAGACCTTAGCACATAGCCTGAAGCACAGTAAGGGCTCAATAAATGATCACTATGCCTATAAATATGTAACTCCTCTTTACTTACAAGCTTACATAGGAACAAAGCATGGTGACTTTGTCTTTAGTGCTCACATTCCAACATTTTGGTGTCCATTTTCACAGAATTTGTTAGATGGATGCATATTTGCTGTCCTTGTACTTAGTTCTAAGATGCCTTACAAATATTGTTAACTCCCTAATATCTGATAAGTGCAAAGGCAGTAATAAATTCAAAAGTGATAGTAAAGAGACTTTTAAGGTTACTAGAAAAATTAAAATAGAGATTATACTTTAAAAGGATGGAAAAGGAGAGGGAGCAAGATGGCAGCAGAATAGGGAGCTCTAAGAGTCAGCTCATCCTACAGGGCAGCTAGTAATCAGCCAGGATCTATCTAAATCATCTGTTGGGGTGGGCAGTGGGCTCAGGAGACCAGAAGGACACCATACACCATCCAGGGAAGAATGAAAGAAAGAGACTGGCCATCTGCGGTGAAGATTCATGAGTAGATCCCTCCATGCTATGGAGGCTGGTGCCCACTCCCCACTGTTGGAGCTGGCTGCCTTGGGAGCCACTGCCTAGCTGGAACTGGAAGCTCCATTTTCCAAAAACAGGGGAAGAGGAGACAGCCAGGCACAGACTTCAGCTATTGATTAGCAAATTAGGCTAGTTAGATTCTAATTCTAAGTACAGCTAGAGTTAAAATCCATCCAAGGGAAGCAGATGTGGCTCAAGCAGTTGGGCACCCACCCCCTACATGGGAAGTCCCGGGTTTGGTTCCCAGTGCTTCTTAAAGAAGACGAGCAAGACAGTAAATTGACGTGACAGGCTGTGCGGCGAGCTGATGCAACGAGCTGATGTAATGAGGAAACACAAGGAGAAACACAATAAGCAGGGTGCAGAGGTGGGTAAGCGATTGGGTACCTCCCTCCCACATGGAAGGTCCTGGGTTCGGTTCCCAGCGCCTCCTAAAAAAGAAGACGAGTAGACACAGAGAGCACACGATGAACAGACATAAAGAGCAGACAGTGAGTGCAAACAATGAGGGGGAAGAAATTTTTAAAAACCCATCCAAGTCAGAAAGAAGCTAGCAGCTTCCATTTTAACTCCACCGGACAGGAGTGGAAGCAAGGCTGATTGAAACTTACAATGACTTCTTGGACAGTAGAGATCAGCTTCTTTTCATCCAGGTCAATTACCACCCATAGCCTGGGCTCCAACCATGCCCCTGGCAAGAGAGGAAGGTAGACAAAACTTAATCAGTTTCAATTTACAATAGCGACTAAAAGAATAAAATATTTAGGAATAAACTTAACCAACAATATAACGGGCCTGTATTCAGAAAACTACAAAACATTGCTAAAAGAAATCAAAGATGACCTAAATAAATGGAAGGACATTCCATGTTCATGGATTAGAAGACTAAATATCATTAAGATGTCAATTCTACCCAAATTGATCTACAGATTCAATGTAATCCTGATAAAAAATCCAACAGCCTTTTTTTTGCAGAAATGGAAAAGCCAAATATCAAATTTATTTGAAAGGGTAAGGGGCCCTGAATAGCCAGAATTATCTTTAAAAAGAAGAACAAAGTCTTCTTGACTTTAAATCATATTACTTAGCTATAGTGGTAAAAGCAGAATGGTACTGGCATAAATATAGACATATAAACCAAAGTAATTGAATTGAGAGTTCAGATTGACCCTCACAACCATGGTTAAGTGATTTTTGCCAATGCTGTCAAGTGCACCCAGCTGGGTCAGAACAGTCTACTCAACAAGTGGTGCTGGAAGAACTGGATATCTATATCCAAAAGAAAGAAAGAGGACCCCTATCTCACACCTTATACAAAAATTAACTCAAAATGAATCAAAGACCTAAATATAAAAGCTAGAACCATAAAAATCCTAGAAGAAAGTGTAGGGAAACATCTTCAAGATCTTACGGTAGGTGGTGGTTTCTTAAACCTTACACCCAAAGCATAAGCAATGAGAGAAAAAATAGATTAAAAGGACCACCTCAAAATTAAATACTTTTGTGCTTCAAATGACTTTGTCAAGGTGAAAATGCACCCTACTCAATGGGAGAAAATATTTGGAAACCACATATCCAATAAAGGTTTGATTTTCATGTTATATAAAGGGATCATACAACTCAACGATAAAAAGACAAGCAACCCAATTTAAAAATGGTCAATTTTCCGAATTTTTAATAGCAGCCAGTATAATAGGTGTGAAAAGATATCTCATTGTAGTTCGATTTGGAAGTGATCATTTCCCTGATCACTAGTGATGTTGAACATTTTTTCATGTGTTTCTTCGCCATTTGTATTTCTTCTTTGGACAGTTGTCTTTTCAAGTCTTTAGCACATTTTTAAATGAAATACTTTGTCTTTTTATTGTTAAGTTGTATGATCTCTTTATATATCATGGACATTAAAACCATATCAGATATATGATCGCCAAATATTTTCTCCCATTGAGTCTGTAAATGTTGAAGAGGATGTGGAGAGATAGGAACACTTATTCACTGTTGGTGGGAATGTAGAATGGTACAGCCATGGTGGAGGACAGTTTGGCAGTTCCTAAAGAAGTTGCATATAGACTTGCCATGGGACCCGACAATACCATTGATAGGTACATGCCCAGAAGAACTGAGAGCAGTGACACAAATATATATCGGCACACTGATGTTCCTAGCAGCATTATTCACAATAGCCAAAAGTTGGAAACAACTCAGGTGTCCATCAACTGATGAATGGATAAGCAAATTGTGGAGTATACACACAATGGAATATTATGCAGTGGTAAGAAGAAATGAAGTTGTGAAACATATGACAACATGGATGAACCTGGAAGACATTATGGTGAGTGAAGCAAGCCAGACACAAATGGACAAATACTGTATGACTGCCCTATTATGAACTAAATACATTATGTGAAATATAAATATATTACGTGAAATATGAATATGGGTAGAAATGCATATATAAGACCATTTTTCTTTGAAGCTGAACAAATGTAAGTTAACACTACGAACTGTTAATATCAGACCAAAAAAAAAAAAACCATTATACTAAGTGAAGGAGACCAGACACAGAGTACTACATATCATGTGATTGCATTTATATGAAATGTAAATATAAATCAATTTATAAAGGTGAAATGAGATTAGTATTTATGTAGGTCTGAGGAAGGAATGCTAAGGGGTGTGGAGTCTTCTTTTTTGGAGTAATGAAATTGTTCTAAAATTTTTGAGATGATGAATGTACATCATTTGTGATTATACTAAAAGCCATTGATTATACACTTTGGATTAAAGAGCCAGAAACACCAGCTATGTACAGTGGGTGAAAGCACAGAGAGATTGAGAGGTGAGGAGTTTTCTTTGTCTGTTTTTTTGTTTATTATTATTATTGAAATAAAGAAAGTGCTCTAATAATGATTGAAGTGATGAACGAACAACTATGTGTTTATACCAAATACCATTGATTGCACACTTTGGATGAATTGTATGCTTTATTAATATGTATCAATAAAATTGATTTGTTTAAAAAAATGGTCAAAAGACTTAAATGGACATTTTTCCAAAGAGGAATTATAAATGGCTAAAAAGCACATGAAAATATGTTCAACATCACAACCTATTAGAGAAATGCAAATCAAAACTACAATGAGGTATCATTTCACACTTTATAGAATATCTATTATTAAAAACCAGAAAACTACAAGTGCTGGAGAGGATGTGGAGAAGTAGGGACACTCCTTCACTGTTGGTGGGAATGTAGAATGGTGCAGCCTCTGTGGAAGATAGTTAGGCAGTTCCTCAGAAAGCTAAACATAGAACTGTTGTATGATCCAGCAAGCCCTCTACTAGGAATATATTCAGAAGAACTTAAAGCAGGGACATGAACTGACATTTTCACACTAATGTTCATAGTGGCATTATTCACAATTGCTAAAAGATGGAAACAAACCAAGTGTCCATCAACCGATGGACAACTAGAATGTGGATTACACATATGATGTAATACTCTTCAGCTGTAAGAAGAAATGTAATCGGAATGCATATGACAACATGGATGAACTTTGAGGACATCATGTTGAGTGAAATAAGCCAGACACAAATGGGCAAATATTGTGTAGTCTCACTAATTTGCACTAAATAAAATTAATAAGCTCAGGGAGTTAAAATCTATAGTATAGGTCTAGATAGAATGAGGGTAGAGAAGTTGATGCTTAATATATACAGAATTTTTTAAAAGTTTGACTGTAAATGTTTGGAAATGTATAGAGTTGATGGTAATACTTTATAATGAGCATAACTAACACTGCTGATTACAAATGTAATTGTGGCTGAAAGGGGTAGTCTAGGGATGTAAATGTCAATAGAAAGACAGCTAGAGGAAAATCTTGGGATTGTATAACATAGGGAGCTCAGTGGTGGATGAGGATTGTAGATAAGAGTGCAAATACAAGAATGTTCGTCTATGAACTAGAACAAATGTAGGTCACTATAACAAGATTTTAAGAATATGGTGATACATGGGAAAATACAACTAATGTAACTTATGGATTATAGTTAACAGCAATATTGTGATATCATGCTAAGGGTAAACAATAGGGGGATATAAGGTGGTAGGGAATTTTTCTTTTTAGAGTAATGAAAATGTACTAAAATTGATTTAGGGGGTGACAGCACAACTCTGTGATGAAATTGAGAGCCACCGAGTGTACATTTTAGATGGACTATACAAGGCATGGGACTGTATAACACAATGAACCCTGTGGTGGGTGGTGGACTGTGGTTAACAGTACAAATATGAGAGCATTCTTTTATGAACATGGTGTTAGTAATAGGGTGGTTTATGGGAAAAATATACCTAATGTGAGCTATGAACTAGTAGTAATAGTTGGAGTTTTTTTTTATCAATTGTAACAAATGTTCCACAGCAAAGCAAAGTGGTGGTGGGGGGGGTGGTGTATGAGAATCCTATATGTTATGCATCATTGTTTTGCAAACTCACAACTTCTCTAATAAAAAAAAGGAACAACAACAAAAAAAGAATATTGATGAAGCTTCTGGTCTTGACAAGATAGTGTGGACTTGTCTCTCCCTGCTCCAACCTGCTAAATACAACTCAAGAGAAATATTGAGTTAGAAATAACCCAAGAGGAAATCAAAAGAGAATTCTGAAAAGTTGAAGAGGGACTACAGAACTGCAATAACATCACAGTGGTGGAGCATATTGATCTACCACCCAGGAAAAGAAGGCCACTCAGATCTGTTGTTTCTCAATCCCAAACCTACTAACAGAAGGTAGCCCAGATAAAGTCATTTATATCCCAGATGGAATGGGTATTTGGCCAACAACATTAGGGAGACCTAGAAGAACCAGCAAGGGGGATCAATTAGAAGCCCCACTGACAATAAGTGACTAGGGTAAGCACTCTCCATCCTCACAATGCTCGACACTCAACTCCCCCAACCAGAGATACCATACAGCCACCACAAAGCAGATCACAACACAGTAAGTGCCCATGCAGTCAAGGGAGGATGTGCCACTGGTAAGTGGGGTCATGCCATAATAAGTACATGCCCTGTGAAGCACTCTCCATCACCACAGTCAGTGGGGAGACTGCCATAAAGAGCACCCAGCCCAGGAAGTCTATATGTCCTTATAAGTCTAAGACTCCAGCCCCCATACCCGACTTCTGCCCTGCTCTGAGACACTCATAGGAACCTCATGGAGGGGGAGGCACTCTCTATCCTCCACAGGCAGGGAAAACCTGCCATAATAAGTGCTTGGGAAACACCATTCATCACAGGTGGGAGATCCCCTTCTCTCACCTAGAGGCTCCAGGCAGTCTTGCTTGAAGAAGCTCCTTCTGCCACTGCAAGCACCACCAGCAGAGAACAGTGGCATGTGATAAATCAAGCAGATGTAAGTAACACCTCTAAGTCTCTGAAAATTATATTCTCATTGGAACCACACAGCCTAAAGAAAAATCTAGGTCCTGTGTGCTAAATCTAAATAGGATGACTGCCCACTAAAAGGAAATTTTAATTTGAAACAAGATTCTCCTAGGGTAATACCCAAAATGTTCCAGGTACAATTGAAAATTATCCACTACACCAAGAACCAAGAAATTCAAAACTTGTCTTGAGAAGAGACAATCAACTGATACCAACACTGAGATAAATCGTATGTTTTAATTATCTGATAAGAATTTTAAAGCAATGATCATAAAATGATTCAACAAGCAATTACCAATTATATATTTTTTTCATTTTAATTTTAAACCTCATCAAAGAAACAGAAGTTATAAAAAGAACTAAATAGATATTAAGAACTGAGAAGTACAATAAAAGAAATGAACACTTACTGGATGAGCTCAATAGTAGAGTAGAGATAACAGAGTATAGAATTAGTGAACTTAAGAACAAATCAGTAGAATTAACTGAATCTGAATAATAAAGGAAAATTGACTGAAAAAAATAAACAGAGCCTCAAGGACCTATGGGACAATAACAATACATCCAATATTCACATCATCAGAGGCCCCGAAGGAGAGAAGAAAGAGAGTAGACCTGGAAAAGTATTCTGAGTAATGACTAAAAACTTCACAAATATAGCAAAAGACATAAACCCATAGATTCCAGAAGCTAAGTGAGCCCCAAATAGTATAAACTCCCTCCCAAAAAACTATGCCATTGGGAAGCAGATGTGGTTCAAGCGATTGGGCTTCCGCCTACCACATGGGATGTCCCAGGTTTGGTTCCCAGGGCCTCCTGGAGAAGGCAAGCTGGCACGGCGGGCAGGCACGGCAAGCTGATGCAACAAGATCACACAACAAAAGAGACACAAAGAGGAAAGACAATGAGAGACACAACAAACCAGGGATTTGAGGTGGCTCGGGTGATTGAGTGTCTCTCAAAAACAAAACAAAAAACAAACTATGCCAAGACACATCAGAATTAAACTTCTGAGAAAGACAAAGGGAAAAAAGGCAAAGAAAAACTGTTGAAAGCAACTAGAGAGAAATAACATATTAACTATAGAGGAACACCAATTCAAATGAAAGCAGATTTCTCACCTGAAACCATGGAAGCCAGAAGGGAGTAGCATAACATATTTTAGGAAAGTCAAACACAAATACTATATCTTATGAAACCAGCCTTCAGGAACGAAGGGGAAATAAATATATTCCCAGACAAAGGAAAACTAAAATAATTTGTCACCAGCAGATTTACCCTTAAAGAATGGTTAACAGAAGGTTTTCAAACAGAAAAAAAATTATGAAAGAGTGGTATTGAAACATCAAGAAAGAAGAAAGAACAGTGGAACGAGCAGATATATGGGTAAATATAGTAGACTCTCCTACTCCTTATAAGTTTTCCAAATTATATTCAATGATTGAAACAAAAATTATACAGGCATATCTTGTTTTATTGTACTTTACTTTATTGTGTTTCACAGATATTGTGTTTTTTACAAATTGAAGGTTTGTGGCAACCCTGCATTATGCAAGTCTATCAGTGACATTTTTCCAACAGGTTGGGCTCACTTCATGTCTCTGTCACATTTCAATTAAGGTTTGTACATCCTTTTTTACACATAATGCTATTGCACACTTAATAGACTACAGTGTAGTGTAGGCATAACTTTTATATAAACTGGGAAACCAAAAAATTCATGTGACTCACCTTATTGTGGTATTTGCTTTATTTGGGTGGTCTGGAACTGAACCCACAATATCTCCAAGGTGTGCCAGTATCTGATATTCAAGATAATGACATTTAAAAGTGATTGAAAAGTTTTGGTAACATTGTAAACATGATTAATAACACTGAATTATATATTTGAACGTGGTTAAAAGGGGAAATTTTAGGTTGTGTGTATGTTATTAAAATATTTTTTTAAAAAAACATAGGACTGTACAACACAGTGAACCTTAATGTAAACTATGGACAATAATTAATAACACAATTATAATATTATTCTTTCATCAGTTGTAACAGAGTTACCACACTAATGCAAAATGTTAATATAGGAGGAGGTGTTTGGGAACTCTGTGTTTTCTGCATGATTTTTCTGTAAACCTTCAACTTCTATAATAAAGCATTAATATTAAAATAAGAAACACATGAAATATGTTAAAATTGTCATATTTTGGGTTATTATATTATCATTTCACTTTTCTGTGTTTTAAAATATTTCATAATAGAAAATAAAAATTTGAAAAGTAAAAAATAAGTACTGGCAGGGGAGTAAAAGGAGATAAAAGGAAGTAAAGTTTCCACATTTTACTCAGGGTGGTGAAACATTGTTAACAGTAGACAGTGATAAGGCATAGATGGATGGATGGATGGATGGATGGATGGATGGATGGATGGATGGAT
>JAKSZT010054419.1:4575931-4696997 GCA_026826555.1 Tolypeutes matacus | reverse complement strand
GATGGATGGATGGATGGATGGATGGATGGATGGATGGATGGATGGATGGCTGGCTGGCTGGCTGGCTGGATCAATCAATAAATAGTTACGGATTGAATAATGTCCCTGACAAAGATATGTTCAAGTCCCAATTAACCCTTAGTCTTCTGGATTTAAACCAATTTGTAAATAGGATCTTTGAAGGTGTTATTAGTTGAATCCAAACTGAATCAGAGTGGGTCTTAATCCAGTAAGACTAGAGTCCTTATAAGAAAAGGAAATTGGACACAGTAATAGTAGGAGAAAGAAGGAGACAGATGACCATGTGACAGAGGCAAAGATTGATTTATGGATTTCCAGCAAGCCACCACCAGAATGCTACAGACTTCAGAGAAAGCATGATTCTGCTGACAGCTTTGGACTTAAAGCCCCCCAAACTGTGAGACAATAAATTTAAATTCCTGTTGTTAAAGGAATGCTGTAGTACTTGTTATAGCAGCCCTAGAAAACTAAGACATGTTGATAGATAGAGGAATGAATTATATACATATTATGTGTATGTATATTTATATATACATATATTAATACTCAGTGACCATTAAATATATTTATAAAGAGATAGATTTTAAAAACACTATAAATAAATCATTATGGAATTCCAGAAAATGTTCAAGTAAGCCAGAAAACAAATCATTGAAAGGCAAAACTAAGCTCAAATATATAAATAATCCCATTAAATGTAAATGGTGTATATGTACTAATTAAAAAGCAGTATAGCACAATGAATACTGTAGTGGAAAATGGACTGTAGTTAACAGAACAAATATGAGAACGTTCTCTCATGAACTATAGCAAATATATAATACTAATACAGGATGTTAATAATCAATGGGTTGGGGAGAAAATACACCAAATATAAGATATTGGCTATAGTCAGTAGTAATATTTTGACAATGCTCTTTCATAGATTGTAACAATTATTTCACAACAATACAAGGTGTGGTGGTGGGGTGATGTAAGGGAGCCCTGTATGATGATATGCATGTTTGCTGTGTATGTTCACAACTTTTACTATACACTTATTGTTTATGTATGTTCATGTATGAAAGATAAACTTTAATTTAAAAGTTTTTAGAAAGCGAGGTTGGCAGAATGAATAATAAAATATGACCCAATTGTATGTGCTTTACAAAAATACTTCAAATTCAATGACATAGGTAGATTGAAAGTAAAGGATGGAAACAGATATATCATGAAAACATTAATAAAAAATAATCAAGAGTAGCTTTATTACTATCTGATAAAGTAAATTTCAGAGGAAACAAAATTGCTAGAGACAAAAGACAGGGACATTAAGTAAAGATAAAAGGATCAATTCCCTAAATGTGTACACACCAAACAACAAAGCATCAAAATACATGAATCAATAATTAATGAAGTTGAGAAGAGGAATACACATATCCACAATTATAGTTGGGGACTTCAACATCCCACTCCCAGCAACTGATAGAACTACTTGACAGAAAATCAGCAAGAATATAGAAAATTTGACAACACAATCGCCCAATACAATCTGATTGATATATATAAAACACATCATTGAACAACAGCAGAATACACATTTTTTTCAAACACCCATAGATAGATCAAGATATACCATTTTGTGTGCCACAAAACCAACCTCAACAAAAATGTTTTTAAAAATTGAAATCATACAGAGCATGTTCTCTGAAAATAATGGAATCAAACTAGAAGTCAAAGACAGAGAGACAACATGAAAATCTCCACACATTTGGAAATTAAGCAAAACACTTTCAAATAATCCATGGGTCAAAGAGAAAGTCTCAAAGAAATAGAAAAGTATACATAAAACCAAATGAAAATACAACATATCAAAAATGTATTACACAGCCAAATTAGTGTTGGAGAGAAATTCATAATGATAAATGCTGCTATTAAAAAAGAGGATAGATTTTGAAACAATACTGTAAGTTCCTACTTCAAGAAACTAGAAAAAGAAAAGCAAAATAAACCAAAGCACACAGAAAGAGGAAATATCTAAGAGCAGAAATAAATGAAATTGAAAATGGAAAAGCAATAGAGAAAATCAAAGAAACAAAAAGCTTTTTTTAAAAAAAAGGCAATAAAATTGATGCACCTCTAGCAAAACTAACAAAAATAAAGAGTCACTATTCAACAATAACAGGAATGAAATAGTGGCTATCACTACAGATCCTGCAGGCATTAAAAGGATAATAAAGAAATACTACAAATAACATTTCCTTTTAAATTTGAAAACTTGAAAGAAATAGACAAGCTCCTTGAACTCCACAAACTACCAAACTTAAGCAAGACAAAATATATAATCTGAATAGCCCTATAACCATTAAAGAAATTAAATCCGTAATTAAATGGCTCCCTAAAAGGAAATCTGCAGGCCAGTTGTATTCACTACAGAATTCTACCAAACAGAATTAACTCCAACTTTATAAAATCTCATTCAGAAACTAGAAGGGGAGGAAACACTCCTCAACTCATTTTATGATGCAAGAATTACCCAGATACCAAAAACCAGGCAATGAGAGTATAAAAAAAAAGAGAAAGAAAAAAAGAAATCTATAGATTAATGGTTGCTCATTGCTCATGAACTTACACATAAAAATCCTCAACAAAATATTAGCAGATTGAACACAATAATGCATAAAATGAAATATTATGCATATATTATACAATATATGAAGAGGGATTAATCCCAGGTATGCAAAGCTGGTTCAACATTGGAAAATCAATCAATGTAATCTACCATATCAAAAGGCTACAGAATAAAAATCATATGATTATACCAATTGATGCAGAAAAGGATTTGATGAAATCTAACACCCATTTGTGATTTAAAGCTCTCAACAAGTTAAGAAAAGAGGTGGATTGCCTCAGTTTTATAAAGAATATTTACAAGTATCTCAGGAAAAAGCCTACATAAATATGCCCAACTTATTTTTGACAAAGTTTATAAGGCAATTCAATGGAGGAAAGATAACCTTTATAACAAATATAGTAATTGGATATCCATAAGCAAAAAATAAATAAATAAACTTCAACCTAAGCTCACACCTTATACAAAAATAAGCTCAACTTCCACTCCCAGTGTGGCAGCGTGACAATCTCTGCACAACCATTCCCCAGAGGAAAAACCATTACAGGTGAAAATTATTAGGCAAATAATAATTCCAAGGGGAATACAGCAAATGAAGAAACGTTTATTCAATAAAATCTATGAAATATCAGTATTAACAGCAAGAATCTGTGGCACTTGACCCACAACCCATTTCCTCCTTCCCATTCCCCACCCCAGCTAAGTCTTATGGAAGCTCCAGTCCAGGTGGGTGTGGCCAACCATAAAACAGGACTCCCTCTCCCCTCTGCTCCCAGTCAAAATATATAGTATTTCACTTGGAGGGGGAGGCTACCAGCATTTCTCATCCTCCCTAGCTCTGACTTTCAAGGGCTAAATTCCTGACAATTGCAGCTGAAAGACTGGGGGCTCCATTCTTCCACCCAGTCATAGGGCAGAGGCTCTGCACCAGGTACAGCAGGCCAAGACTGTTGTAGATTTTATCACTCTCACCCAAGAGCATGTGTAGGGTGGAGGTTCCAAGGCAAGCTGAAGAGAGCTGAGGCTGACATCTCCATCCAGTGCACTATTCATAAAGGAGGGGTATCACTCAGTGAAGCAAGTCACTGTCCCTCTCCCTTGTCAGTCCATAAAAACGTAAGTCTGAAGCTCTCCATAAAGGAATTGGCTTTATTTAAAAGGAAGTGGGAGAAAGTTCAATTCCAAGGGTGCTTTCAAAAACAATAGTGACCCACCAACCTCAATGGCCACACTATGGGAGATGTTTGTGTTGGATGTGGTGGGAGGTGTGGGAGGTGGGCAGCATGGGAATCCCAGTGGGTTCCGTGTAATATTTTGGGTAATCTAAGCACCTCTTAAAATATATGTATATATATATAAAAAAAATAAAAATAAATTTCCAAAAAAAAAAAAAAAAAAAAAAAAAACAATAGTGATTCTGGTAGCAAGCATTTAAGAGGAGGGTGATAGTTTCATTAGAGCAACAAACTAAACCATAGACCAGCTGGTTTGCCAGAGAGAACAGGTAAAGACACCACCCAGAAGAGCCCTCCTAGAATCAAAATAAAGATCAAGACTGACCTCAATAACTTCTCATGGAAAGAAGCCTGAATTTAACTGGATCAGACTGTGGAGATATTTTTGACCCAGGGCATTTTTAAAAACAATAGAGCAATCAGCGGGCAATTAATGGAGCCAAACGGCTGGGTGTGATACAAGCAGAGGCAGACAATTTAACAGAGATCAGGGAAAGGCCAAAGAGAACTCTGAAAAAAACAGGTAATCCCAAGGTGACTGTGCACAAACCCAGGGCTGTTCCCTCTGAGGAGAAACATCAGAAGATTCACATTACAAGGAAGTAGACTCCACTAACATTATAGCTGAGTTGTTAAACAAATAAACAAGCAAATAGCAACAAAAACAATACCTAGAGAAGGAGGGAAGAGAATTAGTATCCAGAGTTGCTACATTACTTAAACCTTACACTTATATAGTATAGTATAATTATATTATGATATGATATGATATAATTTACATAATTTGTATAATTATGTAAATTTTATAAATATATATAATGAGCAAAGACAAGAATTTGTGACCTAAACACAGGAAATAAAGCAGACAATAGAAATTACCTATGAGAGGAACCAGATGTTGAATTTAACAGACAAAAACTTTAGGTATCCACTATAGATATGTTCAAAGAGTTAAAGGAATCTATACTAAGGAAATAAAGGAAGCTATGATGGCAATTTCTCTTCAAATAGAAAATATCAATGAAGAGGAAGAAATTATTATTTTAAAAAATGAACACTGCCAAAAGGCATATAAAAAGATGCTCAACATCACTAGCTATTAGGAAAATTCAGATCAAAACTGCAATGAGATATCATCTCACACTATACAAAATGGCCATTATTAAAAAAAAAACAAAAAAACAGAAAACTACAAGTGCTAGAGAGGATGTAGAGAAATAGGAAAACTCCTTCACTGTTGGTGGGAGTGTAAAATGGTGCAACCTCTATGGAAGATGATTTGGCAGTTCTTCAGGAAACTAAATATAGAGCTGCCATATTATTTGGCAATCCCCTATGTGTGCGACGGATGAGTAGGCTATGATTTTTCATAGCTGTGTTTGGTTTAGGCCTCCTCAGCCTCTGTAATATATTCAGAAAAGCTGAAAACAAGGACACAAACAGATATTTTCACACCAATGTTCATAGCAGCATTATTCACAATTGCTAAAAGATGGAAACAACCTGTTTCTGTCAACCAATGAATGGATAAACAAAATGTGGTATATACATATGATGGAATAATATTCAGTTGTAAGAAGAAATCAGTTGGGGAAGCATATGACAATTTGGAGGAACCTTGAGGATATTATGTTGAGTGAAATAAGCCAGACACAAAGGAATGAATATAGTATGGTCTCACTGCTATGAACTAAATACGATGAGTAGACTAATGTAGTTGGACTATGGAATGTGGGTTGTGGGAGACCGAATATAGGTTGAGAAGGAAGAGCTGAAACTAGAGGTATGTAGAATGTTTAATACGGTCAACGGTAAATATGTGGTAATGGATGGAGTTGATGGTAGCATATTATAGTGAGTATAATAAAAACTGTTGATTTATGGATGGTTGTGGCTGAAAAAAGTAGTCTAGGGAAGTTAATGTTAGTTGGAGGATGGCTGGAAGATAATATAGGAAATGCATAACAGTGATTTTCGTGGTAGATGAGGACTGCAGTTAATAATATAAATACAGGATTGTTCTAGTACAAGGTATTAAGAATATTGTAATACATGGCCAAAAATATAACTAATGTAATTTAAAGGTGATAGTTAACAACAATATTGTAATATTTTTGTAGCAAAAGCAAAGAAGGAACTGTGTTAATGCTAAAGGTAAAAAAAGAATATGGGGTTTGGTTTTGTGAGATATGAATATGATTAAGCATTTTTTCTTTTTTTTCATTGACAAGGAGACCTTGATTATGACATTTAAATAATCTATGTTCATCTGTGTATCTTTCTGAACATTGGAGGAACAATTGAGTTTGTTGTTGGGATTAGATGAGATAAAAGTGTCTAGACAGAACTTTTTTGGAGTTATGCTTCCATAACTTGCTGAGCTGCCTTTTGTCTGTTACTTTATTTTTTTTTTTATTTAAAATAAACTTTTTAAAAAGTACTAAATGGAAATTCTGGCATGGGAAAATACAATAACTGAAATAAGTTTACTCAAGGGACTCAACAATAGATTTTAATTGGCAGAAGAAAGAATCAGTGAACTTAACAATACATTTATAGAGATTATGCAATCTGAAGACCAGAGACAGAAAATGAAGAAAAATGAACAGAGCCTCAGAGAAATGTGGGCCATCACTAAACACATCGACATATTAGTAATATAAATATCAGAAGGAAAGGAGAGAGAAGCAGAAAAAACATTTGAAGAAATAATGGCTGAAAACTATCCAAATTTGATGAAAAGCATTAATCTATACATCCAAGACTTCAATGAACTCCAAGTATGATAAATACAAAGAAATTCAAATCCAGACACAATATAGTAAAAAATGCTGAAAGACAAATAAAATTTTAAAAAACTGAAAGCAGCAAGAGAAAATGACTCTTCATTTACAAGGGAACCCCAACAAGATTAAAAGCTATCTTCTCATCAAAAACAATGAAGACCATGAGGCTGGGAGATGACTTATTCAAAGTGTTAAAAACTAAAACTGTCAACTAAGAATATTATAACCAGCAAAACTAGCTTTCAAAAATAGACAACAAAAACTGACACAATTTCTTGCTAGCATATTCTATTTAAAATAAATACTTATTATATGTACCAATAAAATTGATTTGTTAAAAAAAAAAGAAATGCTAAAGGAAGTTCTTCTGGACAAAACAGGTGAAATCAGATAGTAATTCACAACTTATATATGCAAAGACAAAGAGATCCAATAAAGCTATTTATACAATTATAAAAGATAGTATAAACACATATTTCATCTCTTTTCTTCTCTTAACTGACTTAAAAAGTAATTGTATAAAATACTATGGATATAATTGAATGCTGGACCTTGAACATATAAAATGTAATATATTTGGCAATAATAGCACAAAGGAGGCCAAGGGTGAAAAGCTATACTGGAGTAGGAAAATCACCAGATGGTAACTTGAACACACAGGAACAAATTAAGAGAACTGTTAATGATAAATAACAAGGTTAATATAACAAATGCTATAAATATATACTTGCTCTTCTTTCTTATATCAGCTTCTTTAAAAGACAAAATTATATAAACTAACAATTATAACTATATATTGTTGGGTTTAAACATATATACATATATAGAAATAGACATATAAAGGAGTAAAATTTCTCTATCTCACTGGCATTATGTTAATCAAATGCTGTCAATAGAAGACACACTTTAGATTCAAAGATATAAATCATTTAAAAGTAAATTATGGGAAAAAATATAACACAAACAGGAATCATAAGAAAGCTGGAGGAGGAGGGGCCAAGATGGCGTTAGTGTAGGAGGGCGCACACTGCAAGCTCCCAGAGCAAGGCGGATTGTGGACGGGGTCCTGCCCGGGGGTCTGTGCTGTGCACGCGTGGAGTGAGAGGCTTGGGACATCTATCTGCGCGGATCGGCGGTGTGGACCGAACGGTGGAGATTCCTGAGTTTTGAGGCTGCCGGTGGAGGTTGGCACAGGCAGCTGAGCCCCGCGGTTAGGGAAAAAAAAATAAAACGGCCATTTGGAGCCGTGGGCGGGGCGAAAAAGTTTTATTTCCTGGGGATCTGGCTGCCTGGCGTCCCTTGGACCTTGTGTGAACAGAGCAAATGAGCTAATCAGCACCCAGTGAACCGGAGGGGGGATTTTGGTCGGGAAACGCAGCTGATTTCCCTAGCCACCCAGGGATAAGACCCAGGCCGCTGGGGAGCCAGGAGGAAGGGACACTTCCCAAAAAAGGGAGGGTTCGGTTGGAAGACAGGGAAGGGTATTTTATATTTTTAGACATTGATCTGGCTGCCTGCACCGCCCCATAGCTTTGGGGAGCAGATAAGCCGACCTGAAGCACCATTAGTCTGAGAGCAGACGCAAATCTGCACTCAAACTGATTTACTGAGCAGCCCGGTGACGCTGGAGCTCAGCCCCAGAAGGGGCAGAATCTACCGACTTTAGCACTCCTCACTGACTAACATCAGAGCTTCAGCTAACCTGGGGAGTCCGGAAAGTGGGACGTGCTTGATTAATTTCCACAGGCCCAGCTAGGGTCCCTTCCGTAAGGGGGTTGGTCTAGAGGAGGAATTATTTTGGGTCCTGCATTTGGCTAAAAAAAAAAAAAAAAAAAAAAGTGAGGTCACCTCAACAAATGAAAAATAAATTCTTTTTAATTTAGTTTAATAGCTAAAAGCTGCTTCAGGACCTGCATATAGAACCCTGTGTGGAAATTCATTGATAAACACAAGTAGGCAGGAAGGATCCACGTGGACCCTAGGGGAATCATTGACCCCCCTTAGCTCTGTTTGACTGCTTGCCTGTGTGGATCTTTGGTTTCTCTCTGTTACTTTCTGGTCTATTGCTATTATTCCTGTTTTCCTCCCCCCTTCCTTTTTCCTTCTATTTTTTTTTTAAATAGGTGCTGCCAGCTGGTCACTTCTTTGCTGGGCTTATTATTCAGCAATTTCCCACTCGCTGTATATATTGATTCTGTATTACAAGCTATCGCTTATCCTTCCTGCATCTTTCTGCCTTCTGTTTTCTGTTGTGGCTCTTAGAGACAACATTTTTTCATAGGCCCACAACTTAAGGGTGTCAATTTCTATCCCATCTATTTTGTTTTCTTCTTCTTCTTTTTTCTTTTTTTTTTTTATTAGTATTAACTTTTTCCTTTCAGACCTTTCTCTACTATTTCTCTCCCTCCTCATAATTCTAGCCTTCTAAATAACTATATATATATATATTCCTCCATTTGTTTTCCCAGTCCATTGTAGGAACTCCATATTTTTTCCTAGTACTCTACACTGCCTACACAAGTTAAATATTCATCTCATTAAGTCTCATTTTGCCCCTCTTCTAACTTTTATCAATATTTCTATTATCCTTCTGCCTTCCTTACATCTTTTGATTCCTCAGGCCCTAACCTTTTGCCTTCAAGGGAACATAGAAAGAAGTAAGGAAATAAAATAAGAAGAAAAACTGCCAAAGAGAAAACTTAACTCACACGCAGAACCAACAGCTAAATAAAATTCTAGAGCATAGAGAAAAGTGAATCAACTGAACAAACCCATCAAGATAATATGATGACCAGAGGGCAACAGAAAAATACAAATGACTCTGAAAAACTGGAAAACATGGACCAGTCCAGTGCACAAAATAAAAACCAGGAAGCAATGCAGTACATCGAACAACTAATCAAAGCTATCCAAACAAATATCATGGACCAACTTAAAGAACTGAAGGAAGAGATTAAGGATATAAAGAAGACACTGGGAGAACATACTGAAGAAATAGCTAACACACCTAAAAAGGTAATGGATATGATGGCGAACAAAGACACAAGTCAAGAAATGAAAAAGACGCTGGACTCACATGGCAGCAGAATTCAACAGGCAGAGGAAAGAATTAGTGATATGGAAGACAATACAGTTGAAATCAAAGAGATTGTAGAAAACATAGACAAAAAGATAGAAAAAATCCAGTATGGTCTCAGGGAATTAACCAATAATACAAGACGCACAAACGTACGCATTATGGGCATCCCAGAAGGAGAAGAGAAGAGAAAGGGAACAGAAGGAGTGTTGAAGGAAGTTATGGTTGAAAACTTCCCAACTCTATTGAGAGAGATGGATGTGCAGATCCAGGAAGCACAGCACACCCCAAATAGTATAAATCCCAACAGGCCAACTCCAAGACATATACTTGTCAAATTGTCCAATGCTCAAGACAAAGAGAAAATACTCAAGGCAGCAAGAGAAAAGAGAACCATCACATACAAGGGAAGCACAATAAGATTAAGTGCTGATTTCTCAGCTGAAACCATGGAGGCAAGAAGACAGTGGTATGACATAGTCAAAACACTAAAAGAAAAAAACTTGCAGCCACGAATTCTCTATCCAGCAAAATTGGCATTCAAAAATGATGGAGAGTTCAAAATATTCACAGATAAACAGCAATTAAGAGAGTATGTCAAGAAGAAACCAGCACTTCAAGAAATACTAAAGGAATCTCTACAAATTGAAAGGAAAAAACAAAGGAGAGAGAGTTGGAGGAGAGTTTAAAAACAACTGAAAACTCAAAAAGAGAAACAAAACAACATATGACATACATTAACCCAAAGAAAAAATGACTGAAGTAAGAAATTCGTTACGAGTAATAACACTGAATGTTAATGGATTAAATTCACCAATCAAAAGACACAGATTGGCAGAATGGATAAGAAAATATGATCCATCTATATGCTGTCTACAAGAAACCCACCTTCGGCCCAGGGATTCAAGGAGGCTGAAAGTGAATGGCTGGAAAACCATTTTACAAGCTAACAATAGCCAAAAAAGGGCAGGAGTAGCTATTCTAATATCAGACAAAATAGACTTTAAATGCAAAACTATTGTAAGAGACAAAGATGGACACTACATATTAGTAAAAGGAGTAATCTCTCAAGAAGAGAGAACAATCATCAACATTTACGCACCTAATCGAGGTGCCTCAAAATACGTGCGACAAACTCTGGAAAAACTAAGAGGAGAAATAAATTCCTCTACAATTATAGCAGGGGACTTCAACACACCACTATCATCATTAGACAGAACATCTAGGCAGAGAATTAATAAACTAAGGCACTCAACAATACATTAGAAGATTTGGACTTAATAGACATATACAGAACACTACACCCAAATACAGCGGGATTTACATTCTTCTCCAGTGCACATGGAACATACTCCAAAATAGACCACATGCTAGGCCACAAAACAACACTCAATGAATTCAGAAAGATTGAGATTATACAAAGTAATTTCTCTGACCGCAACGGAATGAAGTTGGAAATCAATAAGGGCCAGAGAAACAGGTTAGGCACAAGGATATGGAAGTTAAACAACACACTCTTAGACAAACAGTGGGTCAAAGAGGAAATTTCAAAAGAAATCAGTAACTACCTTGAAACTAATGAAAACAACAACACAACATATCAAAACCTATGGGATGCAGCGAAAGCAGTCCTGAGAGGGAAGTTCATAGCCATAAATTCATATATTAAAAAAGAAGAAAGAGCTAAAATTGAAGACCTAACTGCACACTTGGAGGAATTGGAAAAACAACAACAAACTAAACCTAAAGGAAGTAGAAAACAGGAAATAACCAAGATTAGAGCAGAACTAAATGAAATAGAGAATAAGAAAGGACTGGAAACAATAAACAAAACCAAAAGCTGGTTCTTCGAGAATATCAAGAAAATTGACAAACCCTTAGCCAGACTAACAAAGAAAAAGAGAGAACATATGCAAATACATAAAATAAGGAATGAGCAAGGTGCTATCACTACTGACCCCACAGAAATAAAGAGTATCATAAGAGGATACTTTGAAAAATTATATGCCAACAAGAATGACAATTTAGAGGAAATGGACAAGTCTCTAGAAACCCACAAACAGCCGACATTGATGAAAGAAGAAATAGATGAACTCAACAGCCCAATTACAAGTAAACAGATAGACTCAGTCATTAAAAACCTCCCAACTAAGAAGAGTCCAGGACCAGATGGCTTCACAGCTGAATTCTACCAAACATTCTGGAAAGAGCTAACACCAATTCTACTTAAGCTCTTCCAAAAAATAGAAGTAGATGCCATTCTATAATGCCAACATTAATCTAATACCAAAACCAAATAAAGATACCACAAGAAAGGAAAATTACAGACCAATTTCTCTAATGAACCTAGATGCTAAAATCCTTAACAAAATACTTGCTAATCACATTCAACAACATATCAAAAGGATTATACACCATGACCAAGTGGGTTGCATCCCAGGTATGCAAAGATGGTTCAGTATAAGAAAACCAATCAATGTAATACACCACATAAACATACTGAAAGAAAAAAATCACATGATCATCTCTATAGATGCAGAAAAAGCATTCGACAAAATACAGCACTCTTTCCTCATAAAAACACTACAAAAGATAGGAATAGATGGAAACTTTCTGAAAATGATAAAGGGTATATATGAAAAACCCAAAGCTAACATCATTTTCAACGGTGAAATCGTAAAAGCCTTCCCTCTGAGATCGGGAACAAGATAAGGATGCCCACTCTCACCACTCCTATTTAACATTGTCTTAGAAGTACTTGCACGAGCACTGAGACAAGAAAAGGACATAAAAGGCATCGAGATTGGAAAAGAAGAAGTAAAAATTTCATTATTTGCAGATGACATGATCCTATACATAGAAAGCCCTGAGAAATCGACAACAAGGCTTCTAGAACTTATAAAGGAGTTCAGTAATGTTGCAGGCTATAAGATCAACGCTCAAAAATCAGTAGCATTTCTGTACACCAATAACCAGCAAACTGAGGAGGAAATCAGGAAAAAAATACCATTTACAATAGTAAACAAAAGAATCAAATACCTAGGAATAAATTTAACTAAAGATGTAAAGGACTTATATACAGAAAACTACACAACACTGTTAAAGGAAATCAAAGAAGACTTAAATAAATGGAAAAATATTCCCTGTTCATGGATGGGAAGACTAAACATCATCAAGATGTCTATCCTACCCAAACTAAAATACAGATTTAATGCAATCCCAATAAAAGTCAACACTATATTTTTTAAGGAACTGGAAAAACTAACCACAAAATATATTTGGAGAGGCAAGAGGCCCCAAATTGCCAAAGATATATTGAAAAAGAAAAATGAAGTTGGAGGTATCACATTACCTGACTTTAAAACATACTACAAAGCTACAGTGATCAAAACTGCATGGTATTGGCACAAGGATAGACCTACTGACCAATGGAACCGGATTGAGAGTTCTGATATAGATCCTCGCATATACAGTCATCTGATATTTGACAAGGCCACGAAGCCCACTCAGTTGGGAGAGAGCGGTCTCTTTAACAAGTGGTGCTTGGAGAACTGGATATCCATATCCAAAAGAATGAGAGAAGAATACCATCTCACACCTTATACAAAAATCAACTCAAGATGGATCAAAGATCTAAATATAAGAGCCAAAACCATAAAAACCTTGGAAGATAATGTAGGGAAGCATCTACAGGACCTTGTAATAGGAAATGGTTTCATGAACTTCACAGCCAAAGCACGGGCAGCAAGAGAAAAAATTGATAAATGGGATCTCCTCAAAATTAAAAACTTCTGCACCTCTAAGGATGTTATTAAGAAAATTAAAAGGCAACCTACCCAATGGGAAAAAATATTCAGCAACCATATATCTGATAGGAGCCTAATATCCTGCATATATAAAGAAATCCTTCACCTCGAAAATAAAAGGACAAACAACCCATATAAAAAATGGGCAAGTGAGCTGAAAAGACACTTCTCCAAGGAAGAAATACAAATGGCTAAAAAGCACATGAAAAAATGCTCAACATCACTTGCTATCAGGGAAATGCAAATCAAAACTACAATGAGATACCATCTTACACCCATCAGAATGGCAGCTATTAAAAAAACAGGAGACACTAAATGTTGGAGAGGATGTGGAGGAATAGGAACCCTCATCCACTGCTGGTGGGACTGCGGTATGGTCCAGCCACTGTGGAGGACAGTTTGGCGGTTCCTCAGAAACTAGCAATAGATCTTCCGTATGATCCAGCAATTCCACTGCTGGGTATATACCCAGAAGAAATGAAAACAAAAATACAAACAGATATATGCACACCAATGTCCATAGCGGCATTTTTCACCATTGCCAAAAGTTGGAATCAGCCCTGGTGCCCATCAACAGACGAATGGATAAGCAAAATGTGGTACATACATACAATGGAATATTACTCAGCTGTAAGAAGGAACAAAGTGCTAACACATGGAATAATGTGGATGAATCTTGAAGACCTTATGTTGAGTGAAGCAAGCCAGGCACTGAAGGATGAACAGTATATGACTTCACTGATCTGAACTGAGGAAAGTGAGCAGTCTCTGAGAACCATTGTCTGAAAGATAGGTTAACAAAGGAGAGTAAGAGAAGAGCAGGCTTTGAGCCATCACCCATATGGACATAATCTATGGTAAAGGGATCGAGTGTGGTTGCATGTTGGGGGATGGGGCAGATGAGTGGTGGTGTTCCTGGGTTTGGTGGTGCAGCACTGGGGGGTGGGTGGATTAGGAAGTGCTGGTTCAAATCCCCAGGGCATGTAACTGTGAATCTTGACATTCCATGGGTTGGGAGAGTGGGGTATCATGGGCCCTGGGGGGCTGGGGAATAGGGAACAGTCAAGATCTAATGGGTTGTTTGGTGGTCATGGGGAAGGTTTTTCATTACCTTACAGTAATGGACACAGGACATGGTAAATATCATCAAAATTATTGAACTGTATCATCTAAATTGTAAACTATACTGTAAATCACTGACAATGTTTAGTTGTTATATTTTGCTATCGGCATAACAGTTATAACAATGCTAACAACCAAAAAAAAAGGGGGGGGGGGAGTTAATATGGGGTGGGGAAGGGGGGGTAGTTTGGTATCTGGGAGTCTCCGGCACTCCGTGTGTGACTTTGCTGTGACCTAAAACTTCTTTGAAAATTAAATGAAAAATTGGGAGACAATGGGGATTGAGAGGAGGAAGGTGTCATGGCACACCAGGCATCCAATAACACAGTGATAAAGGGAAGGAAAAAACGGAAAAAAGAAAAGAGAAAGGAAAAAAACATGAAAAAATATATATATATATATTTTTAAGGCATTTCCTTTGCTTTTTTGTCCATTTTTTGAATGTCCTAATCCACTAATTATATTTTATTTTGTTTTGTTCTTTGTTTGATTATTTGTTTTTTTTCCTTCTCTCTCTTTTTTTTTTTCCCCTGAGTTTCCTTATGTTTGTCTCTTGCATGTAAGCTTATCACACTTGTTTCTTTTTCCTAGTAAGTGTATTTGATTATTTTATGGACTAAATGTTCATGGAGGATTTGGATCACAGAAGGGTTACAATGGGTACTGTGGGGGATTATTGGGGGGGTGTCTGGGGGGGTTTTCGTGGGGATTGGTTCATCCGAATATACATGAAAGATATACAAAATCATTCAAAGGATCGGGGGATGGGGCATGGTCACGATGGGTGGATAATCATACAATAAATGAGGGAATCTGAATTCCTAGCCTGGAGAGCTCTGCCACAGTCTCCAAGGGAGCAGCAATAGTCCTCTGAGTGTAGGGACAGTGCCTGTCAAAATAGGATGACCCACTGATGTGTTTTTTTTTATTGATGACTACCCTTGTGAGTCTTTGCTCTTGTAAAGGAGACTTAGCCTGCAGTTGTGGGGTGACTAAGGGTTGCCACCTGAGAGCCTCCTTGTTGCTCAAATGTGGCCTCTCTCTAAGCCAAACTCAGCATATGATTGCATTACCTTCCCCCCAACGTGGGACATGACTCCCGGGGATGAGCCTCCCTGGCAACGAGGGATTAATACCAAGTGCCAACTGGCAACACAACTGGAAAAAGACCTTGAATAAAAGGGGGAAATGGTAAAGACAAATGAGTTCAAGTGGCTAAGAGACTTCAAAGAGAGTCGGGAGGTCATCCCAGAGGTAACTCTTACACACACCTCAGTAGGAGCTCATAGAACATCTAAATGCCTATCACCCCACACAGAGGGGTTCCTGAGAGCTCTGGAGACACCCAGGTCCTATATAAGGGGGGATAGCCCCAGAAACTGACGCCTTATCAGTGGGCTCTATTTTGGAATCTGTGCTCCTGAGAGTGACAGAATTGGACTCAAATAAGTCCTCCCTGCACATGGTTCACCAGTCCCTTCTATTCAAACCTATATGTGATGCTGGAGTTTTTAGGTATACTTCCAGAGACTGGAGCCTCCGGCGTACCTATGTGCCAGGTGTGCATGAAATCTAGGTGGAGCTGCAACTCCTACTCTACAGCTCAATGGACTCATCCAAGTCACCTGGTGAGAAGACAACGATGGGCAATGGCCATCCCAGGGAAAGGAGAAGGCCTGCATCTACAGGCAGGATCATCCCACCCACCATATCCATGGGATATAAGCCCTCTCTCACTTGGAGTTGGAGTGGACATCACCATCCCAGTCCCCTCAGGATTGGGGGAAGAACTATGGACTAGAGTGGACTTGATGAATATTCTCTTGTTCACATATGGTGATTCTAGCAATGCAAGAAGTTGTAACAATGAGGTGGAGCCAGTGGCCACTTGACACTTTTGGGGTAGGGAGGGGATGAGCGGTTGAAATACAGGGGCTTCTTTGGGAGTTGGAGGTTGTCCTGTGTACTGTTGTGGCAACGGATGTAGGCCATTTTAAATCAGCACACACCACTCAGAACTGAGTGCGAGAGAGTGTGGTCTACAGTGTGAACTGTGGTCTATGGTTGGTGGCAAGGCTCCAGGATGTGTAAGTTCATTGAGGGTGGTGGGCCACACTGTGGGAGATGTTTTTGTGGGATGTGGTGGGAGGTGTGGGAGGTGGGCAACATGGGAATCCCAGTGGGTTCCGTGTAATATTTTGGGTAATCTAAGCACCTCTTAAAATATATGTATATATATATATAAATAACATTTTTTAAGCAAATACACATATATGTATATATATTTATATATCATTTTGCAAATGTTTGTATGTATTGTGAGAATTTTGATTTTTACCCATAATAAAAAAAAATAATAATAAAGAGTATTTAAAGTCTTAAAAAAAAAAAAAAAGAAAGCTGGAATAGCTTACTAATATCAGACAAATTTGAATTTAAAACAAAAAAAAATGTTACTAGAGATAGAGGGACATTTCATAATGATACAAAAGGCCATCCATCATGAAGATATAAAAATGATAAACATATATGCACCTAACAACCAAGCACTAAAATATATGAAGCAAAAACTGACAAAATTGAAGGTAGAAATAGACAATTCAACAATAATAGTTGGAGACTTGAATGTCCCATTGTCAATAATGGATATAACAACTAAGCAGAAGATCAACGAATAAATAGAAGACTTAAACAATACTATAAGCCAACTATAACTAAGGGAAATCTATAGAACACTCCAACCAACAGCAGTATACACGAATGCCCATAGAACATTCTCCAAGATAGAAGGATAGAACATATGATAGTCCACAAAACAAGCCTCAATAAATTTAAAAGGATTGAAATCATACAATGTATGTTCTCTGATCACTATAGAATGAAAGAAAAAAAGCAGTAATGAAAAGAAATTTGGGAACTTCATAAATATGTGGAAACTGAATAGCACACTCCTAAATAACCAATGGGTTAAAAAAGAAATCACAAAGAAAATTAAACAGTGCTTTGAATAAAAATGAAGACACAACATATCATACTTAGGGGGTAATTTAACGTTGTAAACGCCTATTTTTAAAAAGAAGAAAAATATCAAATCAGTAAACTAAAATTCCACCAATACACTTGTAAAAGAAGAGCAAAGTAAACCCAGAGCAAGCACAAGGAAGGAAATAATAAATATTAAAGCAGAAAATAGAAAACTGAATAGAAAAACAATAGAGAAAATCAAGAAAACCAAAAGTTGGTTCTTTGAAAACAACAACAAAATTCACAAACCCATAGCTAGGCTGGCCAAGAGAAAAACGGAACCCAAATTTGTAAAATCATGAACGAAAAAGAGGATTAGGGAGGAAGGTAGGGTGGTAAATCTGGCTATAGAAGGACAACATGAGGGCTATTTGTGGTAACAGAACTCTTCTGTATTTGGACAGTATCAATGTCAGTATTCTCGTTGTGATATTGTACTATAATTTTGCAAGATGTTACCATTGGGGAAAACCAGGTAAAGGGTACACAGGATCTGTATTACTTTTTACAACTGTATGTAAATCTATAATTACCTGAAAACTAAAAATTTTATTAATGAAAAGATGCAAGACAGTGACCACTGCATATGCAAATGGAATGAATTATGGGAACACTTCTTCAAGGCAAAGAGAAAATCCTATGATATAACGGGAAAAGTGCTTTGGAACAATATTGATGAAATGTAGGAAGGTTTGCTCACATGGAGTTGACCTGCATTGATATGGGCATTGGTGTCCTGATGATAGTGAGAAAACATGGATTCAGTTTTGAAGCTTGAAGGCTCACCTGAGTGAACCTTTGCTTCTAGCTTTAGGTGGTTCTGTAGGGTCAGGACCTGTTCCATTCTGCACAACATCAAATGGACAGGTGGGAGATGAGGTTAGTGGGTACTCTGTGGATGCTAAATATCTCCATACCTGTCTTGTGAAGCAGATCAAGAATGAGGTTACTGACATCAATGGGTGTTCCACATAGATGAAACTTGGGGGAAAGCTGACTTGAGTGAAGGTGTTCCAGAGAAGAAGTGACCAAATTTAAGTGTTGGAAGGACCACCCCACACTCCTATTTGGTGGCAATGCTTCCACAGACTTCAAATATAAACCTATGTGGATCATTCACTTTGGAGTTACACAAAATTGACTATAGAAACAGTTTTCCAGGTCCTAGCCTGCTCATAAGGAGAGAAGTTTCTGTACTTTATAGATTTACAGACATGATCTTCTACAAGGTTTACTTCTAAAATTGAAGCAAACCAAAAATTCTCAACCTTCCTAATCCTCAAATTCTCCAACTTTAATTTAGTACTCAAGGGAGTCAGTCAGCTTTGGTGAGAGAGAGAGCTTCTCTGGGGGGCAGAAATAAAAGCCCCAAAATGACAACACATCTTTCCTTCATGAGAAATAATGATCGGAAATTGGATTTGAGCTCAATCCAGGACTCTGCTGATATGGGATGCAAAAACAGAACCCAAAATTCCTGGCATGACAACTACTTTTGCTCCCAAACCACTAGTGAGCATTTTGTGGGGGAGTTATCCTAGACATGACTGAAAAAGGAGAAAGCAAACATTTTGTTGGGCGGGTAAGAAAGGTTTTGGCAATGGGAGCTTTGGCTCTAAGAAGAAAAAATATGTTGTATAGTTTTTTCTCTTCTCACGGGACCTCTGGGGGCGGGGAGGGTTGGATTCCTGCATGATATTAAGAAATAAAAAGGAGACAAAAACTTTTCCCCACCCTGAATCTGGTCATGGAGACTTCCTCGGTGCCAAATGACAGAAAAGCTCTCCTCTGTCATCTTTTAAAATATACTTCTTCCATTGAAATAAGATTCAGTATGTGTAGTTCAGTAACATATTTCTTTTAGAGGTTGTGGCGGTGATGATGATGTCACTGATAATAACTATGTATGGCAGTGTCTTCTAAAGATACTTTGAGTAAAAACTGTCCAGTGTCAAATAAGTGTGAAATGCTGCATAATCTAATTTCCTATTAGCAAATTAAAGGCTGGGAGAGATATAGCATTAGGAATTCTGTATAAATTTGTTTAACTTAGCTTCTCCAAAACATATTTGATCACACGACCCTGTCACAATATAATTTTCAAAAAGTTTTAAAAAAGCATGATTGTCATACAAATATAGCGAGCATATGTCAAGGGTTTATTTATTTCAAAGATTTATTTAACTTGCTAATGAGAGTATCAGCAGTATGGTAAAGCTGATTCAAACAAGAACCTGAAAGACTAGTATATAGAGTAACTGAAAGAAATAATGCTAAAATAAGATTGCTAAATTGTTGAAATACAAGTAAATGCATTACAGGACAACAAAATAACTGTTGGGGTTATCTTTTCCATTGGGCAGAAATTATTTTCAATTCTACTAGACAAAAGTCGTTGGCAACTTCTACAAATTAACATGTAACTTGATAGAATCTTTGACTTAACAGTAAATGGTAAGTCAGACAAAGGTATGTTCCCCTAAAGCAGTGGTTCTGAAAATGTGATCCCCAGATCAGCAACATCAACATCACCTGGGATCTTATTAGAAAGTCAAATTCTTGATCTGCACTCCAGGCCTATTGAATCAGAAACTTAGGGATAGGGCCCAGAAATCTGTGTTAAGAAGCCCCCCAGGGGATTTTGACACAAGCTCAAGTGTGAGAACTACTGCCCTAGAAAATTAACCCTCAGGTAGACCCATTTGCCTGATATTCCAGTATGACTTTGAAAAGATGCACAGTCATTGTTTTGCCTATTTCCAAGTTTTGGATAAATTTTCTTAGCCTATTTTTGAGCATCACACTTTGGAAATGTGAATGTACAATGAATTAAAAATATCAAGAGGTTTAGAAAAAACGCCTTTGTTTATTTTCTATTTTATCACACTTCAAGTTAATTTTATCTCCCACATTGAATATCATGTGAAGGCAGAAATTGTGAATTAAGCCCCCTGTTCTCAATCCAAACTTTAATGTAATCACAGAATCATAGATTCTCAAGATTGGAAAGTATTTTGAACAACTTTTCTGGCTGGTTATACAATACTATAATGCCTTTCGTATTGTGCTAGGCTGAATTATAATATGCCCCCCCCCCCAAGATTTCCCACCACTTTTCTTATAAACTCTTTGCACAATCCTCGAGCAGTAAATATATGGATTTTATTCCCATGATTAAGTTATGTCATGTGCCTCGATTAACCTTAAAATAGGGATATTATCTAAGTGGGCTGATCTTATCAAATGAGCCCTTTAAAAGCAGTTTTCTCCAAATAGTCATGGAAGAGGAAGTCAGAGATTCAAAGAACAAAAAGGATTCAGCCTGCCATTTCTGACTTGAAGATGGAGGGGGCTGCATGGCAAGGAGTACAGGCGGCCTCTAGGAATCTAGAGCAACTGCCAGCTGACAGCCAGCAAGGAAATGGAAAGGTTAGTCCTACAACTGCAAGGAAATAAATTCTGTCAACAACAGAATGATCTTGGAAGCATATTTTTCTCCAGAGCCTCCAGATGAGAATACAGCCTAGATAAAACTTTGATTTCAGCCTTGAAATACCGTGAGCAGAGAACCCAGTCATGTTGTGTTGGACTCCTGATCTACAGAATCATGAGCAAATAAATGGATATTGTTTTAAGTGACTGATCTTATAGTAATTTGTTACACAGCAATAGAAGACTAATTCATCACTCTCCCAAGTCATAAGCTAGCTTCTTCTTGAACACTTGGTACAACAAGCAACTCATTCCCCTTATTCCACAGCCCCTTGCACATTTCACTCTTGCAAAACAGCCCATTGCAATTTTGAACAGCTCTAACTATTGGAAAGTGTTTGATCATATTGAGCATCTACCCATCAATCTTCTCTTCACCCTTTAGAACTATGCAATACAATCTGAGTCCACTTCCATTTCCTTCCATCCTTCCTTGTGGCTGGTCCTATTAGTGATGTGAACCCCACAAAGTCTTGGCTGCAGGATTCCAGCCATGGCTGTTATCTGGACTCAGAGATCTCATCTAGCTTACAAACCTGTTCTTTCCATACTGTACAAGAGAGAAATTTGTCATCACTGTACTGCTTCCATGTGGAGCATCAGAATAAGCAAGGTAATGCTAAAGCAAGTGTCAGCAAACGTTTTCTATACAGGAAATATTTCAGGCTTTGCAAGCTATATAGTACTGTCACAACCATTTGACTCTATTATTGTAGCATGAAAGCAGCTATAGACTATATTTAAATGAACAGGTGCATTTGTGTTCCAACAAACTTTACTTATGGAGCAAGCTGGATTTGGCTCAAGGTTGTAGTTTATTGACCATGCTCTAGAGGGTTTCACACCAGCAATTAAATGCATAGCTGGAAATAACACAATCCCTTGAACTCACAACTCATTGGCCAGAACTAAACATGTGGCCCTAACCAATTGCAGTGAGCCAGGAAGTATAATCCTACTACGTGCCCTGAAGCAGGAGAGCTGGAAATATTTAGTGAGCAATACTAATGACTATCACAGAGGGCATGTATTAAAGTTACAGGTTTGCATTCCTGTTTTCTCTACTACATAGTAAATCTCTCAAGGGTGAGAAACTTATCTTATATACAGAGCCAAACAAATGTTGTAGGAGTGAATAAATCCCTTCATTGATTGATAGGGGAAAAGAAAGAAGCAGAGGGAAGGGAAAAGTAATAACAAAGAGGCCAATGGACAGAATAATAATTGGAGTGGTAATGGGGGAAATAATTACCACTATTGCTAGTGGTGATATTTAAGGTGATTATATTGGTAATATTAGTAGTAATATTCTGTTTTAAAAAACTATATTCCTATTTTCCATTCATTCTTCAATTCATTTCAATCTGGCTTCTTCCCCCAAAATCCACTTCACTGAAATCACTCTTATTAAGTTATAAGTGATCTCCTATGTGCAAAACCCAATAGCCATTTTCCTTAATCCTTATCTTACCTAATTTCTCTGCTACATGTGAAACCCCCATTACCTCCTCAAAATTTTCAACTGCAATTTTCAACTGTCTCTCCAACCATCTTCTGAACTTCCAACCTCTTAAATATTAATGTTTCTTAGGACTTGTCTACCACCCTGTGCTTCTCTTCTCACTCTACAACAATCCCCTGGGTGGTCTCACCTGGTCTCATAGTTTCAACAAACACCTATAAATCTGTTGATTTCTGTACTCAAGTTGCTCATCCATACTTTCCCCAATTTCAGAATCCTGTACCCAACTTTCAGTTTCATACTTTCACTAGGAGGTCCCATGAATACATCAAATTAAACATGGCAGAAAATACACTCCCATCTTTGTACCTAAACCTGCTTCTTCTGGTTAGCCTGTATCTCAGTGGTTACAAAGCCATCTACCCAGTCATCCAAGCTAGAAACCTGCGAGGTATTATGAACTCTTCCAATTTACTCCCACCGCCAATCCAGTCAAAACCCTGTCTAATCTAAGTATTACTTTCTCTTCTCTCCTTTCCACACTGTTTCCTTGGACTATATTCTTGTCATCGTTCACCTAGACTACTGAATAGCTATCCAATATAATAAATTACGTTTAATAAAACATAATTCCTTTTGTTTTATTCTACAGAAAACTATAGAAATAAATGTACAACCACGCATCCACCAAACAGCTATATATATCAAATCTTAATTTATGATATTTGCATCTGATTTTTAAAGGAAAATAATGATAGAGCTATATGAAGCCTCATGTGTTACTACTACACCAATCTCATTTCCTTCCCTCTCTCCCCAGAGGTAATCAGCATCTTGAATTAAGAATTTATCATTATAATTCAAGCTTTAGTTAAATTATTACCTTTGTATACATCCCTAGACGAGATGTGGTATTATTATTCAGGTTTTAAAACTTTAAACTTTATATAAATAGTACCAAACCACATAAGTCTTTCTGAAACTGGAGTTTATGGTCTGCATTATGATCACCTGTGGAGCTTTTTAAAAGTCCTGATGCTCAAGCTGCATCCCAGGTCAATTACATCTGACCTTCTGGGAGTGAGACTATGCCATAGGTTTTTTAAAGCTCCCCAAGTAATTCCAATGTGCAGCCAAAGCTGAGATCCGCTGCTCTAGAAGGATAGTGGAATAGATGTTGAGCATCTAGCTACTATTTTCACTTGGATGAGTCATCATTATTCTTTAAGTTACACCTCCAGGAAGAGCTTTAGAATCTCTTGGAAAGTTTCTAGATCATGTTCCTGCCACTGACAAACAGTAATACACTGGAACAACTGTGGAATTTTAAATCAGAAAACTAGCATTTGAGTACTAATTTATTCTCGCCAACTATGGGAACTTGGACAAGTCCTTGAGTCTCTGTTTCCTTATCTGCATGATATGGAAAATAACAAAAACCTTGTCTACCTCACAGGATGTGTACAATAATATAATATAGGCAAAGTATAATTTTATAAATGACAAAGCAGGTGTGACTAAAACCCAGGAAGCACTCAGAGTGTCAAAATATGAAGCAAGAAATTTTGATTGGTTTAAGTGTTTAAGGGTCTTCTATGCTTGGACATTATCCTGGAGTATGGACATTGTGTTGTCCAGTGGGAATTTTTAAACAAGGAATTGATATGAAACACTTGCACTATTTTTAGAAACATGGGACGATGTTTCTCCACTGGGAAAACAGAGAGCTCAGAAAGCAGTTATAAGTCTGTCTTACAAAAGCAGGCGAGAGAGGAAGAGGGTCATCACTGAGGTAGTAGATTGGATAGAGAAGGGGAACCTACTTCAAGACATCTCTTAGCAGAATAAATAGTAGTTAGATGAAGCAATTGGTAGAGCAAAAAAATACGCTTGGGTTTTGTCCACATGTGATACCAAAATATTCACCCTTTTTTTAAAATTAAAATTTGCATCCACGAACTAGAAACATGCAATTTAACTATTTGGTTAGACATTCAATGTGCAGAAATTTTTACTTTTAAACTGAATATTTTGGTATTATTTTATATCCAACCAGAGAAATTAATTTATACTTCCCAATCTGGTCAGAATTTTATTAATTTCTTAATACAACTTTACTTCTTTCACAAAAATAAAATAATGCTGCTCTTTATTATGAGTAAAACATACAGGTAACCTGGTAATATCTAGACATTACGAACACAAACAGATCCAATTTTTAAAATTTTACAAGTCTGACTATCACAGGGCACACAGACTCATCACAACATAGACTAACAAACCTCTTCCAAGAACTGGAGATGGGGAATTCTGTGTATTGTGTCTGAGAGATTCACCAACATGTTAGTATGTCAAAGCTGTGAAAAGTCTTGCAACAAAAGAACAGGTAGACTTCTGCTTAACCCAGCATTTTTCATCCTTAAAGTCTATTTCTTAGTAATATCAATAGACATTTTGTGAAAACAGTGTACATTACAGCATACTTTTAGGAATTCAAGTCTAAAGAAATAGTCTCCAAACTTTTAAATAAGATGCATACAAGCACTATATTACTTATATCTCATGCATGTATATATTACATATTTATATTACACGTTATACAAGCATTATTGTACTTAAATATTGCATACATTGTATAACATGCACAAAACAGAAATTAAAGATGGGTAAATAAAATAATAGCACTTAAAAATATTTCATTTTATTTATTCATAATACAAAATGCTTTTTGTATTACGTTTTTATTATTTCCTAATATATAGTAACAATCTACATATAAATAATTATTAATGCCAATACTAATATTTTAATTAAAACAATGTGATTGAAAAGGTTTTATTTTTTAATTTATTTATTTTTTAATTTTTAAAACATACTTAGATTACATAAATATTACACAAACGATATAGGGATTCCCATGTGCCCCACTCCCCACATCTCCCACACCCTCCCACTTGAACATCCTTCCTTAGTGTGGCACATTCATTGCAATTGATAAACGCATCCTGAGGTTTTGCCATTAAGCATGGACCATAGTTCACATTGTAGTCTACACTCTCCCCGACACAGTTCTGCATGTTATGTGATTATATAAAATGGCCTATATCTGTTGTTGCAACATCACTCAGGACGATTCCAAAGTCCTGAAAAAGCCCCCACGTTACAACTGTTTTTCCCTCTCCCTGCCCCCAGTGGCCACTGGCTCCACATCAATATTGTAATTTCTTCCTTTGCTAGAATCACAATATGTCTATAGTAGAATACCAGTAAATCCACTCTATTTCATAGCTCTTCCCCCAATCCCGAGGATTCTGGGATGGTGACATCCACTCCACCTCCAATTGAGAGGGGGCTTATAGGGAAGATGGATGGGACTATCGTGCCTGCAGGTGCAGACTCTCTCCATTCCCTGGGACAGCCGTTGTCCATCATCATCTCCCTCTCAGTTGTCCTGAGTGAGTCCAATGAGCTGTAGAGTAGGTGTTGCAACCCTGCTGAGGTTCCGGACCCAGCTGGCACATGGACAGCCCAAAGACTCGAGTCTCTGGACATACACCCACAAACTCCAGCACCAAGTATAGGTTTAAATAGAAGGGACAGATGAGCCATGTGCAGGGAAGACATAATTGAGTCCAACTCTGTCAGTCTCAGGAGCACAAACTCCAAAGTAGGGCCCACTGGCAAGGCACCAAACTCCGGAGCTATCCACCCTGACCATAGGACCTAGGTATCTCCAGAGCCATCAGGAGCCCCACTATTTGGGGTAGTATCTACTTTGGAAGTCTATGAGATCCTGCTGAGTTGTGCATAAGCGTTACCTCTGGGATGACCTCCTGACTCACTTTAAAGTCTTTTAATCATTTAAACTCATTTGTCTTTACCTTTTCCCCCTTTTATTCTTTTAACAGTTGCATTGCTAGTTGGTGCTTGGTAGCAATCCCTCGGTGCCACGGAGGTCCATCCCCGGGAGTCATGTCCCACGCTGGGGGGAAGGTAATGCATTCATATGCTGAGTTTGGCTTAGAGAGGCCACATCTGAGCAACAAGGAGGCTCTCAGGAGGCAACCCTTAGGCACCCTATAACAATAGGTTAAGTTTCTATTTCAAGAGCAAAGGCTCATAAGCCTAGTCATCCATATCAAGGGCTCATCAGTGGATCATCCTCCTTCACCAGTCACTGCCCCTGCACTTGGGGGGAATGTTGCTGCTCCCTTAAAGAATGTGGCAGAGCCTTCCAGGATGGGAATTCAGTATTTTTAGAACATTGGTTTAATACTTTGCACAGCAATTTAAAGGTTTGATTCTAAGTTCAATTTTTTTTTAATACTTGGTTTTAATATCAGTCAGAGTTGAAAAGGTATTTCACTAAAATATATGGATTCACAGAGAAGAAATCTATGGTTGGCTATGCTTATTAAATCATGGTTTTCATTTTTTAAAACTTATTCACCAATTGTGAAAAAAGCTTTTGTTGAAAATTGGCTATTAAATTTCCATCTTTTCTCATACCTATCAGTTGTCCTTGCAAACTAATTAGGAAGATTTATATTGTTATAGATTTTTAATAAGTCTGTTAAAAACGAACAGAAACTCTTTATTTTGAAGGTATTTTAAAGGTTAGAATATTCATCTTTTACTCTTTTTAAAATAGTAATATAAGAATGTTTTTATCATGGCATATACATCATTTTAGCAACAAAAACATAATGACAGAAACATTCATTTTCAAAATGCTATCTCCCTAGCATAGATTTATTTTGAAAAGTGGTGGCCTTCTCACTCATTCTTTAAACATCATTTCTAACTTAACTCCATATTTATTTCTCAAAAACCTACATAAGGGGTTCCAGTTCTGGTTAAGCTAAAGTAAGTACCCTGTCTCTCCCACTGAATGAAACTAAAACTCCTGCACAGAATGCATGGAGCAGTTATATGAGGATTTGAAAAAAAAATGAAAGGTAGCAGGCGGTTGAGGAAGGAGACCAGAATATGAAGTATGATCTATTTGGCAGTGTTTCCTAATTTTCTTTTCTTTTAGAGCTCTAAAATAATACCTCTATTTCTGGTCCAAAAAGCAAGAAGGGGATTTCTTATGGCACAGAGATAGTGGCAGGAACCTCCTATTTTTGTTTTTCTCTCAGCCTGCCCCTAAGCAAGCCCCAATCCTAAAGATGAGAACCTGTGGTGGAGGCAATGACAGCCAGAGGCACCTAAAACTCAGGGAGGGGAGTCTTTCTCTCTGATGAAAGGAATTATGGTACAAAAAGCATGGTAGAAATCCCCATTGCTTTTATTCTCTATCATCCCACCAGTTGATACTGAAGGCAGACCCAGTTGTGAGAAAAGCACAGTAGAGCAGGGAGATAAAAGGCTGGACTTTGTAGCCAAAGGACCAGGAAGCAGAGCTCTTAGAAGTCAGAAAGTGTGGGGATACTCACAGAGAGGAGGGAACTGGAGAAAGGAATCCAATAAAATTGTGTAGGAATTCCTACATTCACATCCTAGCTGTGAATGTGAAAATTTGACCCAAACAATACATCAAAGGCTTTGATAACAGACATATTGGGTAGACCACTGCCCAGGTCTTAGATGCCACGGTGTGGCCCACACATGAGACAGATATAACACTGCAATGACATTGAAAACTGAACTGACATTGGAACCACAGCCAATAGAAGGTGGATTGTAATTTTTGGATCTCTGTCTGCTAAACCAAAATCAAAAGTATTCTCCATAGGAGTCAAACGAGACTCAGAGTTGCTCAGGATGCAAAATTACTTGATGTACAAAGAACCGGGAAATTTGACACACTCTCAAGAAAAGATAATCTATAGACAGAAACGTTAAGATGATTCAGATGGGGAAATTATCATAGTCTTTAAAGTGGGCATAATAACAATGCTCCAAGAAGTAAGGGGGGCACTCTTGAACAGAAAGCTATAACATGCCAGCAAAGAAATAGGTGCTATTAAATGGAACCAAATGGAAATTCTAGAACTAAAAAATATTAAAAAATCACTGGATGAGCTCAATAGTAGAATAGAGATAACAGAGGGGTCAGTGAACCTAAAGATACAACAATATATATTATATGATCTAAATAAGAGTAAGTAAAAGGATTGAAAAAAGGTAGAGAGCCTCATGGACACACAGAACAGTATCAAAAGGTCTAACATTTGTCATTGGTTTCCTAGAAGGAGAGGAGAAAGAACATGGTTCAGAAAAAAAAAAAAAAAACATTTGAAGAAAGAATTGATAAAACCTTTCCAAGTGTGGTGAAAGACATAAACTTATAAATCCAAGAAGCTCAAACAACCTCAGATAGGGGTGATGTCATGAACATGGTACCTTAAGACATCCCCTGGAAATTTTTTCCCTCAGAATCAACTAATAAAAAGACAAATCCCACTTGCTTGGAACTCTGGAGAATGATAGAGACTGGAGCAGGACTCCATGTTGATCGAAGAAAAAGAAAAACAATCTCCAATATCAGGTAGGAGATTTTCTTCCTGGACTCACCAGTCCAGACCCCTCCCCCTCACTTGGTCAAGTACAGCTTGGGAGTCACACAGAGGCAGCACGGCCCTGTGGTCCCTCTTGCCACAAATGCAGACTATAGAGTCAGTCACAGCAGTGAGTTAGAACCCCACACATATCAAGGACAGGGACCCAAGTCCACAGTGAGAAAGGGCAGAGCATAAGCAGTTCTGAATAAGCAGTGCTACATACAAAAGAGCTCCCAGGGTAAAAGAAAGAGAGACAGACCATAGCAGAACTGTTTGCAAGAGATGTGTACACTCAATCCAGTTTCTGTTAGTGGGACCACCTAAATGTGAAAAGAACTTTTCTGGATTTGACCCATCTTTCTGGACTGACTCCATCTGGTTGCCCAGGATGGGTTACCCTAACATGGAATAAACTGGAGGCAGAAAAGTCTCATGGAAAAAAATGGTGGGGGGAACTGAACAGGATGGGTCCTAGAATTGAGAAGTGTAAGGAAAAGGGGTCACTGAGTGAAGAAGAGAAGTTGAAGAAATCATAAGAGCTGGGGAGGAAATACTGCACAAAAATTCTTGAACAGATAAAGATACCAGAAGAAAGAGCAGAGGAAAAGAAGTTTTCTCCTGGAGGTGAAACAATTGCACACAAAAATGCAATCTTAAAAACTGTATCACACGGGAAGCGGCTGTGGCTCAATTAGTAGGGCTCCCGTTTACCATATAGGAGGCCCCGGGTTCGGTTCCCGGGGCCTCCTGGTGAAGGCAAGCCCGCCCACACGGCGTGGTTAGCTGACCCAGCGAGCACAAGCAGCAAAGGGGGGATAAATGAATAAATAAATAAAATCTTTAAAAAAAAAACAAAACTGTATCACAGTGTATTGTGGGAATATGGTGGTGAAGGGAGCTGTAGGACTCAGTCCTTCTACCCAAATAACTACTAAACAGGCATTAACTGTCTGAAACAACTATTTTGAAATTCCGGAGGCCAGAAGAACACTGTGGGAACACATCCAGGGAAAAGCAGAAGGAAGAGAATGATAAATTACAGTAAAGATCTGTAAATTGCTCTCTCCACATGGCAACTACTAGCACCCACCAGTGCCCATCCCCCACTCTGGTGACAGAAAGGGACATAAAAATCCTCTTCCAAAGAACACAGGTGGGCCCAGCTGATCAATAATGACAGCTTTTGATTAGCGAATTTGGATTGCTGGGGGACCAGCTCTGAGGGCAGCTATTGTTCTGGAAAAAGACTAGAGCAGTCATTGTTTCAACTGCCCAGACAAAGGTGGTGTCAGCCATGGTTTCAACCCTTCCTGCAGCTGTGGTAGTGGTGGAGACTTAAAGATGCTGTGTTTCCTCAGGGCAACAGGGGACAGTTAGTTGAAGGGCTGCCTTTGCTGGGCAGGCCAGGAAAGCTCAGCTTTGGGGAGCTGTCAGAGAAGCTATTGGCACCCTTCTGGATCCCTTCTCAGAGGCATTTTTGAGTTGTTCTGTGACCCCTTCAAGGCTGATTTGGGGGAAATCCTCTCTAGCATGCCCCTCCTCCCAAAATTTGCTCTCCAGGAAAAGCAACTTGAAACAAGAGTATAAGAAAATAAAGAGACCTGCTGGGGCAAAGACCTACTGGCTTCAATCACTCGGGAGAGGGAGGTATGTCTCCTGGGAAACAGAAGGGACAAGCAAACTCTTGTAATCAGGGGAACTCCAAAACAACTTACAAGCAAAAGACGAGGACAAGACAGAGGCCCAGTGAGACAGGAAAAACCCTGCATACTGCATTCACCTTGGGCAGACCTTTCTGATCAGAGGGGCTGAAGCTCAAGAAAATATCTGTCTTATCACCAGCTGGTTACAAAATCAAGAAACAGACATCTCAGGGAATAAATCCCAGAGTTAATGTTTTAAAATATTAATATGTACAGTGTGCAACTAAAAAAGTATAAGACAAACAATGGCCCATCCAAAGGAAGAGGATAAAAATCCAGAAAACAACACCAAAAAAGACCGGAATGTGTACATACAAAACAAAGCCTTTTTAAAAATGACCTTAAAAGTGCTCAAGGAGATAAAGAAAAATACAGGAAAAGAACTAAAGAATATCTAGAAGACAATTAATGAGCAATATGAAAGTCTTAGAAAAGACACAGAAAATTTTTAAAGGAGTCAAACAGAATTACTGGAGTTGAAGGCCATAATAACTGAAATTTTAAAATGCCCAAAAGGGTTTCAAGAGCAGATTGGAGCTGGCAGAAGAAAGAATCAATGACTTGAAGAAAAGACACTTGAAAGGAGGCAGGCTGAGGAGCAAAAAGAAAAAAGAAATATTAAAAACAAAAATAGCCTATGACACCTCTGGGACACCATAAAGCATACCAATATACACATTTTGGGGAATCCCAGAAGAAGAAGAAAAAAAGGGGCAGAAGGAATATTCAAATAAATAATGATAGAGAACTTCCCAAGCTTAGCAAAAGATGTAAGTATGCACATCCAAAAATCCCAGAGAACACTAAACAGATTAACATGAAGAAAAATATACCTCATCATATATTGATCACACTATCAAATGCAAAGGGCAAGAGAGAGTTCTGAAAGCTGCAAGAGAAAAACAACATGTTATGTACAAGGGAGCTCAATTAGATTCAGTGCTGATTTCTCAACAGAAACCATGGAGGCGAGAAGGTAATAGGTTGAAATACTTAAAGTACTGAAAGAAAACAACTGCCAGTCAAGAATTTTATATCCAGTGAGACTCTCTTTCAAAAATGAGGGAGAGATTAAGATATTTTCAGATAAACAAAAGCTGAAGTAGTTCATCACCACTAGACCTCCCTACAATCAATGCTAAAGAGAATTCTTCAGACTGAAAGGAAAAGGCACTAGACAGTGGTTCAAAGTAGCATAAACAACTAAAGACCTGCTGTAAAGGTAACAATTTGGGTAATTGCAAATGCCAGTATTATTGTAGTGTATTGTTTGCTATGTAACTCCACTTCTTACTTCTTACAGGTGCTAAAATGCAAATGCAAAAACAGTCATAATAAATCTATGTTTTTGGGCATATAATGTTCAAAGATATAATGGTAGCAAGAACAATACAAAAGGTGGAGGGACAGAGGAGTATAGGAAAAGTATGTGTGCATACTATTGAAGTTAAGTTGGTATAAACCAAATATGATTGTTATATATATATATAAATATGATGTTAAATTTTATCCCCATGTTAACCATAAAGAAAATAGGTGAAAATTATCCAGATAGAAATAAGAAGACGCTCAATATGGTACAACTCAAAAAGTCAAATAAATATTAAAATAGGCATTTACAGAAGTGAGGAACAAAAAAAGGTATAGGACCAACAAAGGATAAATAGCAAAATGGCAGAACAAAGTCCTAAATTATCAGTAGTGACATTAAATGCAAATGGATTAAACTCTCCAGTCAGAGGCAGAGATTGGCAGGATGAATTAAAAAAGCCTGACCCAACTATATGCTGTCTGAAAGAGACTCACTTTAAATTCAAAGAAACAAGTAGGCTAAAAGTGAAAGGATGGAAAAATATACCATGAATGTAGTTAACAAAAACACAGCTGGGGTAGCTATACTAATATCAGATAAAATAGATTTGGTCAAAAACATTTACAAGGGACAAAGATAGTCATTGTATACTGATAATGGAGAAAATTGAACAAGAATATATAACAATTATAAATATATATGCACCTAAGAGCAGATTCCCAAAATATATGAAGAAAATACTGACAGATTTGAAGGGAGAAATTGATGGTTCTATATTAATAGTAAGAGACTTTAATACACCACTTTCAATAATGGATAGAACATCTAGTCTGAAGATCAATAAGGAAATACAAGACTTGAATGATACTCTGAAACAACAAGTCCTAACAGGCATACATAGAATACTTCCCCACGAAACACAGAATACACATTTTTTCTTGAAGCAGATGGATCATTTTCCAGGATGTACCATATTTTAGGTCACAAAAAAAGTCTCAATAAATTAAAAAATATTGAAATCATACAATGTGTCTTCTCTGACGACAAAGGAATGGAGCTAGAAATTAATAACAGAAGGAGAAAGGGGGAAATTCACAAATATAGGGAAATTAAACAATGTACTCTTAAACAACCAATGGGCTAAAGAGGAAATCAGAAACGAAATTAGGAAATATCTCAAGGCAAATGAAAATGAAAATGCCACATACTTATGGGATACAGAAAGGAAAGTGGTGAGAGGAAAATTTATAGCACTAAATGCTTACATTAAAAAAGAAGAAAGACTTCAAATCAGAGACCAAACTTCAAAACTGGAAGAACTCAAAAAGAAGAGTGAACTAAATACAAAGTGAACAGGAGGAAGGAAATAACAAAGATTAGAGTGGAGATAAATGAAATAAAGAATAGAAAATCAATAGAGAGAATCAACAAAAGCATAGTTGGTTCTTTGAAAAGACCAATAAAATTGACAAACCTTTAGCTAGAATGATAAAGAATAAAAGACAAGATAAAAATCAGAAATTAAAAAAAGAAGGATATTACTACCTACCCTGCTGAAATAAAAAGGACTATAAGAGGATACTATGAGAAACTGTACATGAATAAACTAGATAACTTAGATGAAATGGACAAACTCTCAGAAGCACAAAAACTACCTACATTGACTCAAGAAGAAATAGAAGATCTCAACAAATTAATTACTAGTAAAGAAATTGAATCAGTAATCAAAAACCTCTCAAAAAGGAAACCCCCAGGACCACATGGTTAACCAAGAATATACAGCCAAACATTCCAAGAAGACTTAAATCCAATTCTGCTCAAAACCTTCCAAATAATTGAAGAGGAGGGAACATTCCTTAATTCATTCTATGAGACTAACAGCACCCTCATACCAAAGGCAGATAAAAATTCCACAAGAAAAGAAAACTACAGACCAATATGTATTATGAATATAGATAGAAAAATACTAGCAAACTGAATTCAACTGCACTTTAAACGAATTTTCACCATGATCAAGTGGGATTTATCCATGGCATATAAATTTGGTTAGAATTACGAAAATCAATTAATGTAACACACCACATAAAAAGAATGAAGTAAAAGGCCACATGATCATCTCAATCCATACAGGAAAGGCATTTGACAAAATCTAGCTTCCTTTCTTTATAAAAACACTTAGAACATTAGGAAAAGAAGAAAACTTCCTTGGCATGATAAAGGGCATACATGAAAAGCTAACATCCTACTTAATGGTGAAAGACTGAAAGCTTTTCCTATAAGATCAGGAACAAGACAAGGAAGTTCACTCTTACCACTTTTATTCAACACCTTACTATAAGTTCTTGACACAGCAATTAGGCAAGAAAAAGATATAAAAGGCATCCAGATTGGAAAGGAAAAATGAAAACTTTCCCTATTTGTAGACAACATGATCCTATATTCAGAAAATCCTGAAAAATCCATAACATACTCCTAGAGATAATAAATGAATTCAGCAAAGTGGTAGGGTACATGAGCAACATCCCAAAATTGGTAGTGTTGCTATACACAAACAATAAGCAATCTGAGGAGGAAATCAAGAAAAAATTCCATTCACAATAGCAACTAAAAGAATCAAATATCTAAGAATAAAAGTAACCAAGAATGTAAAGAACTTGTACATGGAAAACTATAATACAGTGCTAAAAGAAATCAAAGAAGATCTAAATAAATGGCAAGACATCAAATGTTCATGGATTGAAAGACTAAATATCATTAAGATGTCAATCCTACCCAAAGCCATGTATAGATTCAATGCAATCCCAATCAAAATTCCAACAACCTTCTTTACAGAAATGGAAAAGCCAATCATTAAATTTATATGGAAGGGTAAGGAGCCCCAAATAGCTACAGCTATCTTGAAAAAAAAGAATGAAGTTGAAGGACTCACACTTCCTGATCTTAAAAAAAAAAAAAAAAATTGAAAAAGCCACAATAATCAAAAAAGCATGGAACTGGTCCAAGGACAGACATATAGATCAAAAGAGTCAAATAGAAAGCTCTCTCACATTTATGACCAACTGTTTTTTTGACAAGGGGGCAAAGACCCTCAATGGGGAAAGAACAGTCTCTTTTACAAATGGTGCTGAGAAAACTAGACCACCATTTTCATAAGAAGAAGGAGGACTCTCACCTCTTTCCTTATACAAAACTCAACCTAAAATAGATCAAAGACCTAAATTTAAGAACCAGAACTATCAAACTCCTAGAAGAAAACATAGGGAAGTATCTTCAGGACCTTGTGTGAGGCAACGGTTTTCTTAGACTTTATACACAAAGCACAAGCCACAAAAGAAAAAAAATGGGTGAATGGGGCCTTACCAAAAGTTAAAAATTTTGTGCCTCAAAGTACTTTATCATGATAGTAAAATGACAACCTACACAATGGGAGAAAATATTTGGTAACCACATATCCGATAAAGGATTAATATCCAGAACATAAAAAGAAATCCTTCATTTAACAACAAATAGACAAATTTAAAAATGGGCAAAAGTCTTGAATAGATATCTCTCCAAAGAAGATACATATATGGCCAGAAAGCACAGAAAAAGATGTTAAACATTACTAGCCATCAGAGAAATGCAAATCAAAACCACAGCGACGGGGGACGGATGTGGCTCAAATGGTTGGGCGTCCGTCTCCCATATGGAGGGACCTGGGTTCGATCCCTGGGATTTCCCGGTGGGGGGTGGGGAACCCACAATGAGATACCATTTCACACCCCCCATTAGAATGGCTGCTATTAAAAAAATGCAAGTTGGGAAGCGGCTGTGGCTCAATCAGTAGGGCTCCCGTTTACCATATGGGAGGCCCCGGGTTCAGTTCCCGGGGCCTCCTGGTGAAGGCAAGCCCGCCCGCACGGCGTGGTTAGCTGACCCAGCGAGCACAAGCAGCAAGGGGGGGATAAATGAATAAATAAATAAAATCTTTTAAAAAATGCAAGTTAAAAGGGTTGGACAGAATGTGGAGAAATAGAAACACTCATCATTGTTGGGGGCAATGTATAATGGTGCAGTTGCTGTGGAAGACAGTTTGGCAATTCATGAAAGAGCTATGCATAGAACTACCATATGACCCAGCAATCCTACTACTAGTTATATACCTAAAAGAATTAAAAGGAGGGACTTGTATTAGTTAGCCAAAGGGGTGCTAATGTGAAATACCAAAAATGGGTTGGTCTTTATAAAGGGTATTTATTTGGGGTAGAAGTCCACAGATACCAGGCCATAAAGCGTTAAGTTTTTTTTCTCTCATCACAGTCCGTTGCCACATGTTAGAGCAAGACAGCTGCCGGCGTTTGCCAGGGTTCAAGCTCCTGGGGTTCCTTTCTTCCCGGGGCTGCGTTTCTCTCCGGGCTTAGCTCCTGTTTCCTCCACAAGGTCAGCTGTAGATGATCAGGCAAACGGCTTGCTTCTCTTCTCCTGGGCCTTCTTTCCAACATCAAAACTGCTTCTCAAAAGACTGCTTCAACTGTCCTTTGCCTTGCCTTTTATATTCAATTCCCCACCCACCAAGGGGTGGGGCTCAACGCCCTAATCCTAACCTAATCATGCCCAGATTAACAGATCAGTTTACAAGCATGATCCAATTATATTTTTGGAATTCATAATTATATCAAATTGGCCAACGGTTACAGGACTCAAACAGACATTATGCACCAATGTTCATAATGGCATTATTCACAATTGCCAAAAGGTGGAAGAAACCCCGGTGTCCACCAGTCACTTAATGGACAAATAAAATGTGAGATATACATACAATGGAATATTATTCAGCTGTATAAAGAAATAAAGTCCTAATACATGTGACAACATGGATGAACCTTGAAGACATCATATTGTGTGAAATAAACCAGAAACAAAGGACAAATATTGCATGATCTCACTGATATGAAATAATTAGAATAAGCAAATTCATTGAGTCAGAATCTAGAATATAGGTTATCTGTGGATGGGTTGGGGATAGGGAATGGGAAGGTAAGGCTTAAAATGTACAGGGTTCCTATTTGGCATGATGAAAATGTTTTGGTAATAGATGGTGGTGATAGTAGCACAACATTGTGAACATATTTAATAGCACTGAATTATATATCCAAATATGATAAGAAATGTTAGAATGTATAAATGGCAACAGAAAAAAAAATTTTTTTAATCCATGGAACTACACTAAACAAATAGTGAACCCTAAGTTAAACCATAGAACATAGTTAATGGTATAATTTTAAAATCTGCTATTATCAATTGTAGTAAATGTTCCACACCAATGCATGGGGTTAATAATAGGGTGGTATATGGAAATCCTGTATTTTATGCATGATTTTTGGTAAACCCACAATTCCTCTAATAAAGAATAAAAGACACATGGGACTAAAAAAACTTAAAATGGCAAAATTAAAAAGATGGAGAGTAGATTTGTGGTGGTCAGGGTTACAGTCAATGTGGTATAAAAAGGTAGCATGAGGAAGCCTTGTGGTAGTTGAACAGTTTGTATATTGAATATGGTGGTGGTTATGCAAATCTACACATGTGATAAAAAATTGTATATAACTATACATGAGAGAGAGAGAGAGAGAGAGAGCTGAAGCTGAGAGAGATATGAGCCATATGCCTGAGAGCTCACAGCTGAACTTGGGAAGAAAGCGGAACAGCCAAGACTGATATAGAAGGCCCAGAAAGAGACAAGCCCTATGCCTGGTTGCCCTGAGCTGAGCTCAAACCTCAGCAGAGATCGGCAGCCATCTTGCTTCATCACGTGGCAGCTGATTTGGTGAGAAAGCATCTCTGCTTTGGGCATTTTACAGCCTCAGAACTGTAAGCTTTTACCCTAAATAAATCCCCTTTATAAAAGTCAACCCATCTCTGGCACTTTGCATTGGCAGCCTTTGGCAAACTAAAACAGATACCCATGATCTCCCTATACATTTTTCAACTTCCTATGAATCTATAATTCCTTCAAAATAAAAGTTTAAAAGTAAAAGAACATAAAAATGATATGCCATGCAAACAGTAATCAAAATAAATTTGGAGTGGTTATATTAATATCAGGCAAAGTAGATTTCAGAGCATTGAAATTACCAGGGATTAAAAAGGGATATTACATAATGATAAAAGGGTCAATTCACCGAGAAGCCATAAGAATTCTAAATTTATACGCACCTAACAACAGAGTTTCAAAATACATGGAGCAAAATCTGATGGAACTGAATGGAGAAATGGGCAAATTCATGATTACAGTTGGACATTTTTCAACACTTCTCTCTCAGTACTCAATAGAGCAAGTATACAGAAAATCAGCAGGAACATAAAAGAACGGAACAAAACTATCAATCACCTGGACCTAATTGACATTTATAAAAACCTTCACCCAACCAGAGCAGAATACACATTCTTTTCAAGTAAACAGAATATTCACCAAGATAGACTGCAGCCTAGATAATAAAATAAACCTTAACAAATTTGAAAGAACTGAAATGATTCAAAGTATGTTATCTGAAAATAATGAAATTAAACTAGAAACTAGTTACAGAAGGGCATCTTCAAAAATTCCCAAGCACTTAGAAATTAAACAACATACTTTTAGATAATCCATGGATCAAAGAGGAAGTCTCAAGAGAAATAAGAAAACATTTTGAACTGATCAAAAATAAAAATATGCTATAACAAAATTTGTAAGATGCAACTAAAGTAGTTCTTAGTAAGAAATTTATAGCACTATATGCTTCTAATCATAAAGAAGGATCTCAAATCAATAATCTGAGCTTCAACATTAAGAAACTGGAAAAAAAAAAAAAGAGCAAAGTAAGTTCAACAGTTCTTTTATACACTTTACCTTGGGATAACATGACAGTCAAATCCAGTTAACCAGTCACACATAAAGTTCAATACACTGAAATGGAACCAACATATGACAAGAGTGCCTCTGTCAACCTGTCTGCGTTAAAGAATTTCCACTTTACTCTCAGGGAATCATGGACACTGTGCATGATACACAACAGGCTTCCATACAGCCTAACTGAGTGAGTCCACTAGTGTCAGTCTGCATATTAACTGGTGTTAAAGCTTAATTTCTTTCTTATTTTTTAAAGAAAAAAATCCCAATTATCTTCCCACACTCTAGTGGATCATCTCATGTACCTCAATTCAGAAAACTCTGGGCTAGAGAATAAAGGGGCAAAAGGACCTAGTTTTGAAGCAATTTCACCTCTGAGATTCTTTCATGGAATACACCCACCACAGACAGAATACATTGAGACTAAAGTGAAGCTACATAAAAGGTAGCTATTTCTAAGGCTAAAAGAACCTTGCAGAGAAAACACTGTAGTTTGTTAAGAGAATAAGTTGTTAGCCAGTAGGTCCCTGTGCCTCCTTGTATGTTGTGCTATGACTATCTTCTAAATACCACATCCCACTGTCAGCTTGAAATTTAAAACCAGCTGGTCTCACTCCACCGCCATCCATTTTCTTGCATTGTTTTGCAAGAAATGTGATTTCTCTGGCAGATCCCAAGGAAACTGTTTTTCACATTTTACTGTGTGGATTTTTGACATATATTTATCCTGGACACAGAATATGTCACCTTCAAACAACTGAGCCTATTCAAGCAGTTAATAAATTTATACATGCTGCTCCATTCTCTCCAGCTGACTTTCTTTTAAATATGTCTTAAAATAAAGTTTAAAACCCCATTTTTGTTGGCTCAGATGCTCACAGGGGAGTTGGCGCATGATGCCTTTCCAGATCAGAATCATCTCCTGTTGCTAAGAGACTTGCATATGCTTGAGGATAACAAAATGATTGGTATAAAATATACTCAGAAACTAATCTATGAGTGACCATTTTTATGCAAAGACTCTTGGTCATGCTAGACCTTCCTTTTCTTTTGACAAGATTGGCGGTACAAGCCTGAAATTTAAGCATAATCCATCACTATCACATTCAGCTTGATTTAGTGTCCAAGGAGACAGTGACCCTGTTAGGGCTTGAATTTTCCTTTAAGATCTCAAATGCTTGTCCTAATACAAAATTAACGGGAAAGTGCAAATATTTAATTATTACACACATTTACACATACTAAGTACATTTATCTATTACTACAATTTCATCCCCAGGTAGGGATGAGGGAAGCAAAAGCTGACATATTGTCATCTTTCCAATATGACTGAGTACTTCCTAAATAATATTGAAGAAATTTTTAAAACTTGCATTTTATGATAAAACAAAAAGAGTAGTTTCACCCCTGACTGCTTGGGGTGCCCAAAATATTAATATGTTGAATATTTCCTCTGTAGCTGGACTCACAAAAATTTTTCCCTGATTTTGCTTCTCTGATGTCCTAAAGTATGCTATTTTGTGGATATTAAAAAAAGGTGAGGAAGTTGATCTTTACCGTTTACCACAATGAAGGCACTAATGTAAACTTGGTAGCATTGGTGAGTTTGCTGATTATTCCATTGAATATTTTTGCCATGTACTCTATATAAGGAATCAACTATGTGGTGGAATGAAAGTATATGCATCAAAAGAAACTGCAGAAAACACAGCATGGTCAGTTTCCTGAAGAAAATTTGAGATTAAATACTATCTAACTCATTTAAATTATTACATGTACTTGAAACATATTTACTCATCTAAATTAGAATTACCAGTATCGAATAAGAGCTACATAAGAGGTTTCTACTATTATTTCTATAAATATTACTTTATTATTATTAAATACTTTAAGACATATGAAATTATCTTTTGTTGTCTATGGAGAAATTCCAAGAATTCACATTTATTTGCTGTGGTTCTATTAATATTAGTAAAAAAAAAAATACTATACTTGTGTTTCTATTTTCTAATTGTTCCCTGCAGTGTTGTGCCTATGTTCATATAAAACTACCACAATTTAGCAGATTAAAACAATGCACATTTATCATCTCATATTTTCTGTAGCATAGTATCTGGGAGCACATCTGGACACAGTTTAGCTGGGTCCTCTGCCTCAGGATCTCCCATGAGACTGCAATCAAGGTGTCAGCCAGGGGTAGAGTCTTATCTGAAAACTCTGCTAGGAAGGATCCACTTCCAAGCTCACTACATGAGTGTTGGCAGAATTCAGTTCCTTTTGGATTATTGGACTGAGGATCTCAGTTCCTTGCTGGCAGTTAGCCAGAGTTTGCTATCAGTTCCTTGCCATGCAGGCCTCCTAAACAAGGGAGAGAGCCGGCTAGCAAGATGGAAGTTATAAACTCTTATAATCTAATCACAAGCTGACATCACCTCAACATTAAAGTGTGCTATTAACTAGAAGCAAGTTACTCAAAGGGAGGGGAACACAAAAGGCTGTGAATATCAAGAGACAGGAATATTTGGGTGCCATCTTAGAAGCTACACACTACACTGAGACATGAGGTCCCGCTCCCTTTCATTATGGCTACTTGCAGCCTTCTCATTTCTTAATGACTATACAGGGTGTGGTACCTTGAGGCTTTTATGGTCTCAGAAAATCATGTTCTTAGGGCTAATCCATTCCTGCAGGTATAAACCTATTGTAGGTAGGACCTTCTTTTGATTACGTTACTTCAGTTGGTTGTGACCCAGGATGGGTCTTATCCTCTTACTGGAGTCCTTTATAAATGGGGTGAATACAGAGAGAGAAAGCCACAGGAGAAAAGAGAGAAAACCAGGAGAGCAAGGAGCTGAAATCAATGAAATCCTGGAGAGACTGCCAGTCTTCAGGGAGAAACATTGCCTGATGATGGCCTGATTTGGCACATGGAGGCATCTGCTGGTCTCTCCCTTCTCTTCTAGGTTTCATTGCTTCAGCTTCTGGCTTCCTCTCTCCCAAGGTTCCATTGATTTCGGCTTCCTGCTGAAATACACATTTTTCTTTCTTTTTTAATCATTTCTACCACTAGTGGGGTCAGTGTATTTTTTCTCAAAGTTGAAGAAAAAATTAAAAATGGAACTTACACATTTTCCATTCTAGGACATCCTCTAGGTGCTTAGGACTCTGAGATTCCAGGCCCAAAGGGACCTAAGCTACTTTCAGGTCCCATGCAGGCCTGTTCCATTCACCTAGCCTCCTGAGAGTGGACCATGCCAAGGGGTGGCTCGTTGTTCAGGTTGAACAGGTGCCATAGTATATGGAACTTTGAGCACATGGTGTAGAATAGCCACACAAGGCCCTTTGTGGCTCAGGACAGAGCCAGAAGTGGAAAGAAAATGAAGATAGGGGTTTCATATCTGGGGGCCTCTACTGGCACCCTTGCTGCAAGCCCTGAAAATATTTGGGATGGGTCTGCCTTTGGGAGTGCAGTCTTCCTGTTCAATGAACCCATTTTTGGAGTCAATGACAATACTGCAAAAATTGCTATTTATTCCATTAAAATCACACATGACTTTTCCTGTCATCACCATGTAGCCTGTTGGTTGAGACAGTCTGTTATTTAATTTGTCAATGGTTTCTTGTGAATTGATGCAAGTGAATTGTGACACAAATTGTTTCTTCAGAGGTCTTTTAAAATGTCCTCTTGATTGTGCTGCATATAATTGAAATGCCATGTACATGAGTGCATTTACTGTACATGCTTGCAAAATGTGAGGGCAGGAAGTAACAGTGTGAGAGATGCTGGAGATAAATCTTGGAAATGCCACTGATATCTGATAATTCATAATTATGCAAATGATGGGGAAGCCACAAGTGATTTTATTGGAAGTGATTGGTCTGGTCTAAATACAGTATACCTTTTATGTATACTTAAATTCATGTTCTTTCCTTGTTGAAAAGCTCCCCCGACACCGAGAGAAGTTCATTTACTCTTATTCTATACAGAATTTTCAAAATCTTGATTATCTGGTTTCCCAATATACAGTAGATTAGAAACTATCTACTGTGTGGTGTGGAAGTGAATTTTTTTTTTTTTAAGCTGTAATATGAGATCTTGTTCTGTTTGCAGAAAGCTACTTGCCATTGGGTGAGGAGGTTTTATATGTGTCCTATTTATTAAAGTTACAAACTCAAAACGGGGTTTTTCCTTAAACTTTGAAGTTTAACCTACGAATTTTATTATTCTATTTATAACTCTAGTAATGTTTAACAATCACTTACACAGAAACTTTTGACTGATGTTTGGTCCCATTTAACTAAACTAGGTTTTAAACCACCCTAAAAATGGAAGAGTTCCATTTACTTTTTAAGCACCTTAAATATCTGACTAACAAATAAAACTTTCCCAGCACTTAAGTAATTCTTATAAATATAATGACTTAAACTCACAAGTAACAGTGAATCTTAAAGTTCTCTTAAATATCCAAACACATCAGTATTATGTCCTTAAAACTATGGGCATGGAGTCAGACAAGTTATGAGAAATTCATCCAGATATCCTTTTAATATCTAAAGAGTTATGTTGCAAAGGATGGAAAAATGAAGAATTCTGTCTAGTTCAAGATATTTAAACTTAAACGTGAAAGACTTTTAAATATCTTGAAATATTAAAATTAAAACTCCCATCCTGTTATTGTGAATATACTTAATATCACTGAATGTAAACATGAAAGTGGTTAAAATGAGAATTTTTATTGTGTTATCACAATTTTTTTCTTAATCCCATCCTGTGAAGGAGCAGCCTGAAGTTGCAGGATTCCATGAGTAGGTGAAAGAATTTGGTAATAATTAACATAAACCAGGGACGTGTACTATGTGATCATCCTTTCATTAAGTTATGTGCAACAAGACACTGTGAGTGTGAAAATGCAGGACTCTTGCCTGGCAGTTGCGATCAGGAGAAAAATCGCCCCAGCTGAATGAAGACCTCACATACTGGTTGATATCTCTGCACATTATGTAGCAGCAACTGGTAAAAACATACTGCGCTTTGTGTCATGGGCTAATAAACCTGAAATCTCAATGGCTTGGCTCAAAACCAGTTTATTTCTCACTCTCAGGAAGTCCAATGCAAGTGTTCCTGGCCCAGGGCTTCCCTCTAACAGAGATTCAGAGATCAGGCTCATTTAATCTTGTGGTACTGAGTGAGAAGACAAAGCATGGAAAAAACACCAGCATTTAATTGCCAGCTCTTACTTCAGCTGATCTGAAGTGTCACAACACCTCTGCTTACAATCCATGGGCAGGAGCTAGTCACACGGCCCCACCAAAATGAAGAAATGTGGTCTAATCATGTGCCCAGGAAAAGGAAATGGTTTTGGTGAGCATCTGGCCAGTCTCTGCCAGAGGCAGCATAAGTATTTCTTTAGAGGGGTGTATTAGTTCTCTGTTGTACAGTTTCGGTGGATCAAGAGTCAGGCAGGATCCTCATCCACTGCTGGTAGGACTGCGGTATGGTCCAGCCACTGTGGAGGACAGTTTGGCGGTTCCTCAGAAAACTAGCAATAGATCTTCCGTGTGATCCAGCAATTCCACTGCTGGGTATATACCCAGAAGAAATGAAAACAAAAATACAAACAGATATATGCACACCAATGTTCATAGCGGCATTGTTCACCATTGCCAAAAGTTGGAATCAGCCCCGGTACCCATCAACAGACGAATGGATAAGCAAAATGTGGTACATACATACAATGGAATATTACTTAGCTGTAAGAAGGAACAAAGTGCTAACACATGGAATAACGTGGATGAATCTTGAAGACCTTATGTTGAGTGAAGCAAGCCAGGCACTGAAGGATGAACAGTATATGACCTCACTGATCTGAACTGAGGAAAGTGAGCAGTCTCTGAGAACCATTGTCTGAAAGATAGGTTAACAAAGGAGAGTAAGAGAAGAGCAGGCTTTGAGCCATCACCCATATGGACATAATCTATGGTAAAGGGATCGAGTGTGGTTGCATGTTGGGGGATGGGGCAGATGAGTGGTGGTGTTCCTGGGTTTGGTGGTGCAGCACTGGGGGGTGGGTGGATTAGGAAGGGCAGGTTCAAATCCCCAGGGCATGTAACTGTGAATCTTGACATTCCATGGGTTGGGAGAGGGGGGTATCACGGGCCCTGGGGGGCTGGGGGGAAGGGAACAGTCAAGATCTAATGGGTTGTTTGTTGTTCATGGGGAAGGTTTTTCATTACCTTACAGTAATGGACACAGGACATGGTAAATATCATCAAAATTATTAAACTGTATCATCTAAAATGTAAACTATACTGTAAATCACTGACAATGTTTAGTTGCTATATTTTGTTATCTGTATAACAGTTATAACAATGCTAACAAGCAAAAAAAGGGGGGGGGCGGTTAATATGGGGTGGGGAAGGGGGGGTGGTTTGGTATCTGGGAGTCTCCGGCACTCCGTGTGTGACTTTGCTGTGACCTAAAACTTCTTTGAAAATTAAATGAAAAATTGGGAGACAATGGGGATTGAGAGGAGGAAGGTGTCATGGCACACCAGACATCCCATAACACAGTGATAAAAGGCAGAAAAAAAAAAAAAAAGGAGAAAGGAAAAAAAAATGAATATATATATATATAAATATATATTTTAAAGGCATTTCCTTTGCTTTTTTGCCCATTTTTTGAATGTCCCAATCCACTAATTATATTTTATTTTGTTTTGTTCTTTGTTTGATTATTTGTTTTTTTTCCCTTCTCTTTTTTTTTCCCCCTGAGTTTCCTTATGTTTGTCTCTTGCATGTAAGCTTATCACACTTGTTTCTTTTTCCTAGTAAGTGTATTTGATTATTTTATGGACTAAATGTTCATGGAGGATTTGGATCACAGAAGGGTTACAATGGGTACTGCGGGGGATTATTGGGGGGGTGTCTGGGGGGGGTTTCGTGGGGTTTGATTCATCCGAATATACATGAAAGATATACAAAATCATTCAAAGGATCGGGGGATGGGGCATGGTCACGATGGGTGGATAATCATACACTAAATGAGGGAATATGAATTCCTAGCCTGGAGAGCTCTGCCACAGTCTCCAAGGGAGCAGCAATAGTCCTCTGAGTGTAGGGACAGTGCCTGTCAAAATAGGATGACCCACTGATGTGTTTTTTTTTATTGATGACTACCCTTGTGAGTCTTTGCTCTTGTAAAGGAGACTTAGCCTGCAGTTGTGGGGTGCCTAAGGGTTGCCACCTGAGAGCCTCCTTGTTGCTCAAATGTGGCCTCTCTCTAAGCCAAACTTAGCATATGATTGCATTACTTTCCCCCCAACGTGGGACATGACTCCCGGGGATGAGCCTCCCTGGCAACGAGGGATTAATACCAAGTGCCAACTGGCAACACAACTGGAAAAAGACCTTGAATAAAAGGGGGAAATGGTAAAGACAAATGAGTTCAAGTGGCTAAGAGACTTCAAAGAGAGTCGGGATGTCATCCCAGAGGTAACTCTTACGCACACCTCAGTAGGAGCTCATAGAACATCTAAATGCCTATCACCCCACACAGAGGGGTTCCTGAGAGCTCTGGAGACACCCAGGTCCTATATAAGGGGGGATAGCCCCAGAAACTGATGCCTTATCAGTGGGCTCTATTTTGGAATCTGTGCTCCTGAAAGTGACAGAATTGGACTCAAATAAGTCCTCCCTGCACATGGTTCACCAGTCCCTTCTATTCAAACCTATATGTGATGCTGGAGTTTTTAGGTATACTTCCAGAGACTGGAGCCTCCGGCGTACCTATGTGCCAGGTGTGCATGAAATCTCGGTGGAGCTGTAACTCCTATCCTACAGCTCAATGGACTCATCCAAGTCACCTGGTGAGAAGACAACAATGGGAAATGGCCATCCCAGGGAAAGGAGAGGGCCTGCATCTGCAGGCAGGATCATCCCACCCACCATATCCATGGGATATAAGCCCTCTCTCACTTGGAGTTGGAGTGGACATCACCATCCCAGTCCCTTCAGGATTGGGGGAAGAACTATAGACTAGAGTGGACTTGATGGTATTCTCTTGTTCACATATGGTGATTCTAGCAATGGAAGAAATTATAACAATGAGGTGGAGCCAGTGGCCACTTGACACTTTTGGGGTAGGGAGAGGATGAGCAGTTGAAATACAGGGGCTTCTTTGGGAGTTAGAGGTTGTCCTGAGTACCGTTGTGGCAACGGATGTAGCCCATTTTAAATCAGCACACACCACTCAGAACTGAGTGCGAGAGAGTGTGGTCTACGGTGTGAACTGTGGTCTATGGTTGGTGGCAAGGCCCCAGGATGTGTAAGTCCATTGAGGGTGGTGGGCCACACTTGTGGGAGATGTTTGTGTGGGAGGTGGTGGGAGGTGTGGGAGGTGGGCAACATGGGAATCCCAGTGGGTTCCGTGTAATATTTTGAGTAATCTAAGCACCTCTTAAAATATATGTGTATATATATATACATATATATAACATTTTTGTAAGCAAATACACATATAGGCATGTATATTTATATATCATTTTGCAAATGTTTGTATGTATTGTGAGAATTTTGATTTTTACCCACAATAAAAATTAAAAAAAAATAAAAATAAAAAAAATAAAAAATAAAAAACTAAAAAAGTAAACACAGATGAATAAATATATACATTTCTCAATTAAAAAAAAAAAAGAGTCAGGCAGGGGTTAGCTGGCTCCTCTGCTGAGGGTCTCACCAGGCTGAAATCAAGGTGTCAGCTGCACTATGGTCCTCGTCTGAAGCTTGGGGTCCTCTTCCAAGCTCACTGGTTGTTGGTATAATTGAGATCCTGTGGTTATAGAACTAAAATCCCCATTTTTTGATGGCTGTTGCCCAGGGGTCACTCTCAGCTCCTAGAAACCACCCTCAGGTCCTAGCCACATGGCCATCTCACAACATACCAACTAAATATTCAAAGCCAGCAGAAGCACATCTCTCTGATGTCATACATTCTTTTAAAGGTCCCAGGACAATCTCATTTTTGATTAGTTCAAGTCAACTGATTAGCAACATAATCATAGAAGTGATATCTCATAATAACAGGTTCTACCAAACTTATAGGGAGGAGATTATACAAGGGCATGGGACACTGGGGGCCATTTTAGAATGCTGCCTACCACGGAAGGTATACTTCTTTTAATACCAGGAAGATTTACAATTAAAAACAGAAATGTGTAAGAGAATCAATTTTGTGTTTTGGTATTTCTGCATTAAGGAGTCTGTGCATATTCGGTATGTTTGTGCTTGCAATGTTTAAGAAAATTTGTCTAATTAGGCTAACATGTCAACTTTGTAATTACCATCTAAAATTATAATTGTGCAATTAATTTATGAAGTTGAAAATGTTCTGGTATCTTAAAATTTAAGAGAACTAAAAGTTGATCCCTTGTGACAGTTACTATAACAGGATTCCATGTCTGTGCCCTTTAGAGGTTTGAATTTATTCTGAATTCAAGGGGTACCACTTCTGAATTCTTTCTTCTGCTCATGGAAGCCCATAATCTTAAGGTTGTAGCTAACTTTCTCTCTCTTAGTTGGGTGACTGAAATTTTCAAAGCTGTCTTTATCCTAATATCTGATATTTATTTCCCAGACTTCTAAGATAAATTAGTCACATATAAATAATTTAATAAGGTCATAGGATCAAATATCCAAGTTGTATGACTGTAAAGAATTTTAATCTATCTTCCCATGGCCAACCCCACAACCCTCAACAAATACCCAAAGATACCAACCACAAAATAATAGATGATAGTTAATTCTATATTTGTAGTAATACAGCTTAGATTATCAGGAATTAGACAGAAAAGGGGCCCATCTTCCACAATCCCATTCAGCTATTGAGTGTGGCTACCCATTTCCCTCACTCCAGCTGCAACTTGGCTAATAACATTTCTGTGGGATCAACCAGTTAGGAGTTATTTGTTTGGCACCAGTACAGGGACTAGAGTGAGACAAGCGAGGTGCCTAGAGCACAAAATGTAAGGAGGCATGTGCTTGGGAAGGTGCCCAAACCTCTCCACAGTGCAAGCAAAGTATAGGCACTTGAGAGTAGTGCCTCATCGTTCAGATCAGCACCACCTATCCAAACTCTTGACCAATCTATCTACCATATCAAACCCATTACAAAACTGATTTTTTTTTCCCTTGGAAGAAAATCACTTTATTCTAATTACTTCACAGAAAATAACATCATGGCAACTGGTTTGAGGAGGACACACAAACATCTGTCCAGACCCAAAATCTACAGCATCTCAGTGGACTTTTATACAATAAGAACACCCTCTTCCACTGTGATTCTGAAGCAAGGAAGCTGTTACTGATAGAGGAGAGGTGTAACTAGTGGTTTCACACTTTATGCTTTCACTATCAATTATAATTTTACACTAAATTAGCTTGGTCATAAGAGCAGGTTTTCCATTTCTTCATTTTCAACTTCTTGATTAGGCTAATCCATTTGCAAATCTGCACTACTTTAGCACCTCGCTGAAACCCTCACAAAGCTTAAGGTCACCCTGGTTCTGGGCACACTCCAAAAACTGTTTCATCTCAGTGGCAAGGGCCAAACTGCTGCTCCTGCTGCTCGTATGCCGGCAGGGCTCCCTGAGGCTCTTGGTAAGTGATGTCAGGCCTTGAGGGCTCAGCATTACTCCCTCCACTGAAGCCCCCAGTGGTGGCAGGGCCCAACGTGTGCCCTACAGCAGAACCCACAGTCACGCCAGCCGCAGTGGTTGCCATCTGGGCCATCAGACCCGGCTGCCGAGCTGCTGGTGCTGGTCTGGGGGCAGCTCTCATCGGAGGTGCCCGGCTGGCTGGAGGGGCCATGCTTGAAATGCGGCTCCGGCTTCCACGCGGCATCACGACAATTCGACGGCTCAGCTTCCAGAAAGGGGAAAATCTCAAAACTGCTTTAAAATAACCTTTGTGACTTACTCATTTTTTAAAAATCAGAAAATTCAGATCTTCAAAAAAATAATAACATAAAAAATCACCTTGAATCTTACCACTCAGAACTAACTACTCTTTGCATTTTGAAGAATGAAGTTTTAGTCTTTTGATGCTTGGATAGATATAATTTTAATACAATCATAGGCTCAAACTGTGCATACTGGCTTGGGTGCTCTTGTTTTGCTTGTTTTACTTCTCATTGTATTACAAATATTTCTCCATTAAAAATCTTCTACGACCTATTTTAAAACTTTTTATTTTGAAATATTTTCAAACTTAGAAGATAGTTACAAAAATAACAAAACTCTTTACAGAAAACTCCAACATACCCCTACCCCCCTGATACCCATATTCACAAATTTTTATATTTTGCCACATTTTCCATATCATTCTATCTATTTATCAATTTTCTGAATGTAGAAGCATGTTTACATCATACTTCTTAGACACTTAATACTGCCATGTACCTTTTCAAAGACAAAGATATTAATTATGTAATCATCTTAAGTAAGTTATCTTTCCCTCAGTTTTGAAAGAGTTTTGCCAGATACAGAATTCTTAGGTGGCAAGGTTTTGCTTTCAGCACTTTAAATATGTCATCCACTGCCCTCTTGCCTCCATGGTTTCTGATGAGAAATTGGCAGTTAATCTTATTGAGGCTTCCTTGTACATGACACGTTGCCTCTCTCTTGTGTCTTTCAGAATTCTTTATCTTTGGCATTCAGCAGTCTGATTATAATAAGCCATGCCATTGGATCTACCTGAGTTTATCCTCTTTGGAATTCATTGAGCACCTTCAATGTCAGATCTTCCATTAAATTTGAGAATTTTTCAGCCATTAATTCTTTGAATATTCGCTGTGCCCTTTTCTCTCTTTCATCTTTTTCTAGAATCCCACAATGCATATATTGGTATGCTTGATGGTGTCCCACAAGTTCCTCAGGCTCTGTTCACTTTTCTTCATTCTTCTTTCTGCTCCTCAGACCAAATTATTTCAACTGTTTTATCTTCCAGTTCTCTGATTCTTTCTTCTGCCAGCTCCAATCTGCTGTTGAACCCTTCTAAGGAATTTTTTATTTCTGTTAATATGGTCTTCAGCTCTGTTTGGTTCTTCTTCATAATTTCCATCTCCCTATTGATATTCTCTTTGTGTACATCTATCATTTCCTTTAGCACTTTGAGCATATTTAGAACCATTTTTTAAAAAGTCTTTTTCTGTTCCTTTCCAGGTCTGAACCTCCTCATTAGTGGTTTCTAATGCTTTAATCTTCTCCTTTCCCTGGCTCATCACTTCCTGGTTTTTTTCTATGAGTGTAATCTTTTGTGGGAGTCTGGATATTTTGATATTTTAATGTGTTACTGCTGAAATTTAAACTCTGTGGCATCTTTTCCTTAAGCTTGTATCCAGCTAAGTTTTTTAAAAGCTTTATTTTAAAGAAGTTTTAGGTTCCAGAAAAGTTACATCTGAAATATAGGGGACCCCCATATACCCAACCCTTTCTCCCTCTGATTCTATGAGTTTGCTTATACTAATTATTTTGTATCAGTGAGATCATACAATATTTGTCTTTTTGTGTCTGGCTTATTTCACTCAACATGATTTCTTCAAGGTTCATCCACATGTATCAGAACTTCATTCCTTTTTACCGCTGAATAATATTCCATTTTATGTATTTACCATATTTTGTTTAACCATTTATCAGTTGATGGGCACTTGGGTTGCTTCCATCCTTTGGCAATTGTGAATAATGCTGTTATGAATATCAGTGTGAAAATACCTGTTCAAGTTCCTGCTTTCAATTCTTTTGGCTATATACCTAGTATTGGGATTGCTAGATCATATGGTAATTCTATACTTAACTTTCTGAGTAGCCGCCAAACTGTCTTCCACAGTGGTGGCACCATTTTACATTCTCACCAGCAAGGAATGGGTGTTCGTATTTCTCCATATCCTCTCCAACACTTGTTATTTTCTGTTTTTCTAATAGTAGCTATTCTAGTGGGTATGAAATGGTATCTCATTGTGGTCTTGATTTGCATTCCCCTAATGGCTAATGACACTTTTGAGAAGGCTTTTTCTTATTTTAGCACTTGCCCTGTTACTGTAGTCCTTTAAGTGTTTTCTGGAGCTTTGAGAAAGATGTTTCTGCCAGTTGTTGCTGGTTGTTTAAAGCTTCTGTGGGGGTACTGAGCCCTGAAGTATCTAATTCTACCATCTTGATCGTTACATCTTTTTAAGGCTTATATAATACTCCATTTTAACCTATATCATAATATATTTACTCAATTGCATATTTTGGAAATTAAGATTGTTTCCAATTTTTCTCTAGTATAACTATCACTGCTATGAACATCCCCAGGTTAGATTTTTGCACTCATCCTTAATTATTTCCTTTGGATAGAGTTCTAAATATGGAAATTTTTTATCAAAGACTTGAGCACTTTGAGGATTTTATTATATCTTGCCAAATTTCCCTCTAGAAAGGCTATAACACTTTTTATCTTGTTTTTTTGGGGGGTGCTAATGGCTCAATCAAGAAAATTGTAATAGTGGTAACTGCAGTCACCATTTGTAGAGAGCTTTGGTGTCCACACTCAACTTCTTTTGTCTTTACATTCTTTATCTCCTTAAGTCTCAAAAGTCCTAAACTTAAGTATTGTTATCCACATTTGGCAAAAGATAAATCCAAGACTCAGAGAGGTTAATGTTCCCAAGTTCACACAGCTGGAAAGCCAAAGCAACAGTTTTCAAATCCAGTTTATCTGATTCCACAACCCATGCTCTTAACTATTACATGAAAGAACTGTGCCAAGGTCAGCAGACCACAAGGCCATCATATTGCATACTAGGACATTCCCCATCTCAGTCAAGAAGTTCAGGCACCTTTCCCAGCACCTGCCAATAGCAGCAAATAAATCAAGAGACCCTTCAGTGCAGATCATCCTTGAAGAGCAAACTGAGTCAGACAAGGGCAGCTACCTAATCTACAGGCTTTCCCACCACCACTAAAAGAAGACTTTCAGGCCAACTTATGTTCCAGGCCTTTGAAGAAGGAACCAGGGGCTTCTGTCAGCAATGCCTACTAAAAACAAACAGCCATAGCATTGCTAGTTATGCTTCTCCATTTTTCATCCCCCAATGCAATGGGATAGATTCCGACACTCTCCGTATTTCTGTGACTGCAGAGTCACTCCATGATGAAGTTGGAAAGTACAACCTTTTTTGACAGTCTTATTTTTAATCAAAATGTGAAGACAGAATTTGAGCAGAGATGAATAAATGAAAGCAACTTGCAGAATTTTGTTTCCTGTCCCTTCCAATGCCAGCACCCAGGGAGCCACCATGTCTCAGATGAAAACACATGAACAAAACCCCCAAAAAGGACATCTTCCTGCCCCAATACTCTAACTTCTTGTAGTTCAACCATGTGCTGACATTAAATGAAGATGACATACCTGAAAAGGCTGCACTGTGACTGCCATTTTTTCTCACTGATTTTAGGAGGGCCCCAGAGGCCCTTAGGCACAGCTGCTGAGAAATTCAAATTTCAGCTACAAATTGTGTGTTAAGATTGGCAGATGGGAAAGCTAGAACACTAATCTATTTCAGGAAATAAGGCTCCAGCTTTTGGTTTCATGCAAGAGGTATTGGCTGCTGCTTTTGGAATTCACACTGTAGAATTCACTCTGCATCCAGTTCTGTGATTTAGGCCCTCAGCTGGCAGGCTGGTCCAGGAGGCATACACATACAAAGACGAATGTGTATGATTCTATTTAGAAAGGAAAGTTCAGGAAACCACTCTGATTTGAGTCTTCTGTATGTGATGGTAATGCAATTGTATACAACCTTCTGCATCAATCAAACAGACACAACTTTAATTTGCTTAAAGGAAAAAGAAACACAAAACAGAAAATTTTAAGAACAGAAAACATTAACTTAAAGCTTACTAAGAGCAGGGTACTATATTAAATACTTTTCATGTTTAATTAACCTTCACAAAAACAATCCAAGGAAGTAGCTAAAATTCTTATCATTATTTTGCAAATGAGGTTTAGAAAGAACAATGACTTGCCCAGGGCCACAAGGTTGGTAAATGAAAGATAAAGGACCCAAAGACTTCTCTTTTAAACCCTGCACTGCCACTCAAACACCTTTACTTTAACAATTATAACATATAGCAATACATATATCAATAATATATAAAATATAACAATTACACATAGCAATCATAAAATATAATGTTGAATCTCATAAGATTAAATCGTATGTAGAGACTACTGGAAGTTATGAAACAGAAAAAAATATGTGATAGACAAATGGGAAATTTCAAAGAACTCAGAGGAAATTTTTCAAATTTTCAATTCTAAACTACTGAAGTGAGTTTTGGCTTCCTTTAGTTGCACATTGAGGAAACTGCAATACTCCTTGTTTTCTAGGGTAGGGGTTATTGGCTAAGTTGAAAAGGAAGGTAACAAATGCTTGCTGCTGAGCTGCTCTTGCCCACCAGGAAGGTTACATACATTCCTTCTGGTAGGCCCCCAAAATATGAGACTAAGTAGCAGCGGTTCCATTTTATAAAGAAAGTCACTGAGGCTGGGAAAGGCTAAGTGCTGGGCCCCAACACTGGTAGTAGATAGGAAGGCAGGTTTCAGACCACTTCATCTAGTTCCAAAACTCACAGGTGCTATGCTCCAGTGCCTAAGATAAAGAAGGTATTTTTAAAGGTTATGATCCCCAAGCACAGCGATGCCCACGTCTATAGTTTCTTTCCTCCACGATAGAAAGTGTCACTTGTAGGTATATTTGCTATCAGTTTTCCACTTTTTCTCCTGTCTTCCAAGAGCTTCCACAGTCTCCTTTTTGTTTCCCTCTCATTTTGTGCTCCATTCTTTTCCATAAGTAGCAACCATACCATCAATTCCTTCTGAGGGGAAGACCTCTGTTTTAGTCTTAAGGTGAGGACATGATATGAAGACAAAGGAGCAAATATCAGTAATCAAGATTTGGGGATGGAGGGGGGAATGGAAATTGAGTGGTTCTTAACAAGACATTTAGACCCAAAGTATCAACCCACAGATTACTTATTAATTACCAAGGGAAGAAAGTACCTTTACTCTGTAAAGATCTGGCAGACTCTCCCTTAACCAAATGATCAAAATTGGCCTGACCCTTCATGGGGCAAAATGACATCATTTGACTCCTGATGGAAAGAATCACTGAAAAAAAACATGACATCACCTATGTGTAGTCTTGCCAAAAATGTTTTATCTGGATCGAATTATGAGGAAACAGTCATACCATATCACATTCTATCAAGACAACTGGCCTGTACTCTTAAAAAGTATCAATGCCAGGAAAGACAAAAGCAGGCTGGAGAACTCGTCTATGTTAAAAGAGAATAGGTGGGGGACAGATGTGGCTCAAATGGTTGGGCATCCGTCTCCCATATGGAGGGACCCGGGTTCACTCCCTGGGACCTCCTGGTAAAAAAATAAATAAATAAATAAAATAATTTAAAAAAAGAAAGAAAGAAAGAAAAAAGAGAATAGCGGAGCAGATGAAGTGCAAGTGGTTGAGCACCTGCTTCCCATGTACAAGGTCCTGGGTTCAATCTCCAGTACCTCCTAAGAAAAAAAGAGAGAGAGAATAAAGAGAAATAGCATCTGAATGCAATATTGGATCCTTAATTGGACCCTGAATTTTAAAGTTAAAAGCTATAAAAGACATTAGCTAAAGGTCATTATGTGAAATTGAAATTTAAACATGGTATCTCTCTATATAAGTATATACATATATACACATACACATATACACACACGACAATAGAATTGTATCAATATTAAATTCCTTGAGCATGATAATTGTGTAGTGAATATGTAGGAAAACATCCTTGTTCTTATGAGATACTCTAAAGCATTTATGGGAAAAGTGACATGATAACAACAATTAACTTTCAGGAAATGTAACAAAATATCAACAACTGGTGAGTCTAGTTGAAAGTATCCTTCCAGGTATTCATTGTACTACTTTTACAATTTTTTTTTTGTTGTTGTTTATTTGACAATTTTCCAAATAAAGTGTTGGGATTAAAGAGATATATAAAAACCAAAGGAAGAGGAGGAGGAGACATTTAGGGAGGCTGTGGCACTCCACCCCAGAACCTGTGCCACTGCCCACTATAGTTTGAATGCCTTCTGGAGGTTGACTTTACTTCATACCCAGTGTGTGTGTGTGTGTATATATATATATATATGTATATATAATCCAGCTGGAGTTACTACCCATTTAGAATCTCCTCTACACATTCTTCTTACAGGGCCCTTTCTGTATGTCTTGCCCATGATCCCTCTTCATTTTCTGCAAGGAACCATCTCCACCCAGCCTCTTGTTCACCCTCCCGCATCCCCACTGTCCAAGGCCTCTGGAATTTAAGCAAAGCATCCTACTGCCTTCTTCTCCTCCCAGGACCACGTGCAGATGACAGAAACTGTTGCAGCAACCAAGACTTTGCTCAGAGAAAATAAGAAAGAGGATGGGAATACTCTGTCAGCAACCAATCCTTTCCTCCCAGAAGTTTTCTTAAATGAATCCATTGATATGGCAATGAGAAAGAACACACTGTATCTATTTATCTAAATGTTATTGAAACTCCGGAACCCTCATAGCCAGGATCGCCATACAGGGCCCGAAGGCATGCACCACTCACCTCAGGCGCCCATCCTTGTGTGGGTTGGTTTTATGTTCCCTTGCCAGCTGGTACCAATCATCTGGGGCATCTGAGCAGAGAATTATTTTCAGGAATGACTCCTAAGGTCTTTGGCACTTGAACTAAGGAGGGGGCAAAATAAGCTTGTCTTTCATTGCGTTCTTTGCAAGGCATGCTGAGACTTGAATGGATCTCTCTGAGGGGGCATATAACAAACTGGAAGTCCCTGAACCTGGGGGTCTGAATCAGGAAAATCTTATTCCTGTTTCTACTCTGCTATGTGATGAGGTCATCTGGAGCCTAAGTCTGGTGTCATATAGCAGTGACAAGTTCATCAGACACAACTCTCTAAGAGAGGAAAGAAAGGAGGGTTTCTTTAAATTGGTTAGGACTGCCTTGTGCAAAAGCTTTGACAGCAAGGGAGGCTAGCACCTGAGAACTAGCCAGCAAAGCTATCCAGAAAGCAATGCAGGAGTGCTGCCCAGTGAGGGACAGGTAAGGAGACCCACTGGAATACACTTTGGAGGAGCTTATTAGCTGCCAAAGGGGTGCCAGTGCAAAGTACCAGAAATCTGTGGCTTCCATAAAGTGTATTTATTTGGGGTAATAGCTTACAGTTACAAGGCTGTAAAAAGTCCAACTCAATGTTGCTTTCCCACCAAATCAGCTGCCATGTGTTGAAGCAAGATGGCAGGCCATCTCTGCCTGGTCTCTCTTTCCCTCTGGGCTTCCTCTTCTTCCTGAGCTCTGTTGGCCCATCCTCTTGAGGCTTCATGCTTAAATGATCCTGTAGTCCTCTCTCTTTTGGAATAAGGCTTGTTTCTTTCCCAGCCTTCTATATCAGTCTTAGCTATTCTGCTCTCTCCCCAATTTCAGCTGTAAACTGTCAGGCAATTGGCTCATCTCTCCCCAGGGCCTCAGTTGTTTGAGCCTTCTCCTTTCTGTCACATGGCAGGACCGAAAATTACAGTGCTCTCTCTTCCTGTGTCTGTCTGTGTAAGTGTCCATTTATATCAGACCCAGCAAGGGGGCGGGGACTCAACCTGAGTCACACCCACTGATGTAGTCGAATCAAAAGCCCAAAGCAATCTTATCAAATAATCTAATCAAAGGTCCCTCTGCTGAATTTGATGTAATCAAAGGGTATCATACTCAGAGGAATAGATGAGTTTACAAACATAATCTTTCTCTTTTGGGGATTCATAAAATAATCTCAAACTGCTACAAGGAGTGTTGCCACAGACCCAGCACCAAAAGCACCCTACTGAGTGAGCAGCTGTCATGGCCTACTCTGCCTGCACCTAGGAGTCCAATAACCAAAGCATGAGACACATCATGAAACCTGAGTCATGTCCTCCCAGTAGAGGGGTGTTACCCTGCATTTATGACCAAGTAGTGGTCCTATTGCCAATTTGCATCACCTTAATGTAGTCAGGGGGCAAAGCTAGGGTCCTGTCTAAGGAGTTTCCTATAAGAATTAGAGACTCTTGGAAACAAAAACTTAATTTTTCACCTGTATCAGGGTGGCTGTAGGCCCCTCTTCATCTGCTCACTCCATAAGAGATACACAGATATTCTTCCAAGGTCCTGGCATAAATGGGGTACTGCTTCTGTGGAACCACAGTGATTAATAGTTCACTTTACACTGGAGTGAGAGCCACAGTAATTCTGCCCATTGTCCCCCCACTCACCATCAATGAGTACTGGCTTTGGGGTCTGAGCAATGGGAAAAGAAATTGGTGGGATGGGGAGATGGAAGAAGCTCTGAGAAAGAATGCAACAGTGACAGTAGCCATGGAGAGAAGAAATAGCAGGGACAGATAGAGGCAGACAATTCAAAGTGGAAAAGAAGAATGTCCACAACTTCTTCATTTGGGGAAAAAAATCAGCCACCTATAACCTCTAGCCCATAAGCATTGGACCCCTCCCATCTGTGTGTAATGGTGGAAAGAGCAACTAACAACCAACAGTAATACAAAAAAAAAAAAAAAAAAATTCTAAAGGAATAAGTATGCCAGTTTGATGATATGTTAACTAGTCCCAGTCTATGTGTAAATTCATTTATTTAAACATTTAAAGTTCCTGTCTTGGAAACCAGAGCCTGAAACAGAAATTCTTATGTGAGTCATCTGTTGGGGGAGTGCTCTTAGAAAGGGACTGAAGGAAGGAGGATGGGGCAGAAGGGCAAGTTAATTAAGAATGTGGTCTCAGCTAGAGACTAGCTTTCACTTAGTCCCACAGGGAAGCTCTGGTGCAAGATTGCACCACAGAGTCAGCCCCACCTTGGGAGAAGGGGGCTGTGTCACTCATTGGCTGAGATCTTTGGAGCAATTGTCCAGAGAAAGGGATACCTGTGATTTGCCAACAGCTAAGGGAATGGGGGTGGGAGGGGACCAAAAGGGATCTGGGTGGGGTACCAATTGGACATCCACTACAGTTCTTCTCTCCTACTTAATGCCATCAAAAAGTGAAAGATAGCAGGGCACACCTACTTAGAATGGCAATGATAATAATCATAATTATAACAACAAACAGAAAACAACAAGTCTTGACAAGGAGGTGGAGAAGTTGGAACCTTCCTACATTGCTGGTGTGAATGTAAAATGGTTCAGCTATGTTGGAAAACAGTTTAGCAGTTCCTCAAAAAGTTAAACATAGAGTTACCATATGACTAAGCCATTCCACTCCTAATTATATATCCAAAAGAACTGAAAACAAAATTTGTGCAAACAAGCAGCATTATTCATAATAGCCAATGAGTGGAAACAACCCAAATGTCCATCAACAGATGAATGGATAAGCAAAATGCAGTGTATACATACAATGGAATATTATTCAGCCATAAAAAGGGATGAAGTTCTGTTATATACACTACAGTGTAGATGAACCTTGAAAACAATATGCTATAAGTGAAAGGAGCCAGATACAAAAGAACACAGATTGTATAATTCCATTTATATGAAATATTCAGGATTGGTAAATCTACAGAAAGTAGATTAGTGGTTGCCAGGGGGTCAGGGGAAGCTGATGGGTATGGGGTTCCTTTTTGAGTGATGAAAATATTCTGGAATTAGATAGTGGTGATGGTTGCACAACCTTGTGAATTTACTAAAAACCACCAAATTGTACACTTTAAAATGGTGAATTTTATGGTATGTGAGTTATATCTCAAAAAAATTTTAAAGCACATACATGGACAATTGAGCTCAGTCAATTGTCCAGGTACATGTATGCTTCTGGTTATATGGCTTTGGTGTTTCACATGCAGATGTTCTTAGAAAGATCATTTCAACCAATAAAAGAGTCTTCAAATCATGATCACAAAACATTTTAGGGGAGCTCTACAGAATACTCATTTCTGAGCATATTTTATCTCCCAGAGAATTTTACAATGATGCTCAAATTGGTCTCTTCTGGTTCTTTTGACCTACTTCTATCCTGGCAGGGGCTAGGAGAAAAATGGTACCAACATGACAAAGATAAAATGTACATGAATTTAATGCTTACACTAACACTGAAAGTGCTCATAAAATTGGAAGGTCTTCACATCCTGAAACTTTCAATCATTGCACATTTACCTATTGCTCCCAAAGTTTAAGGGATAGGAAAAATGGTTTTCAAGCTACTTCTATCATTCTTTTGGACCTCATAAATGTTTTCAGAAATGGATCATTTCAGAATAATAGGCTTAAGTGATAATAGGAAAGCTGCTTTGTTATCAAATAATAAGCTGTCTCACAGAGCAGACAAAACATGGAACACGAGAGCAACTCTACAGGAAGATAACATTTTCACTAATAAAATGAATATGTCATGCTTAAAATAAAAAGGAGATCATCAAAAAAAAAAAAAAAGTAGATCATCAAGCAGGAAGAGAACCTCAGTTACAGCAGGGTCAGGGTCTTACTTTGCCAGGGCTGCTATGATAAATAGCACACAATGGGGTTGCTTAAACAATGGGAATTTATTGTCTCACTGTTTTGGAGACTATACATCCAAAATTAAAGTCTTGACAGGTTATACTTTCTCCCAGCGATTGTAGCATTCTAGTGCTGGCTTGCCATAATCCTTGAGGTTCCTTGGCTTACATCTCTGCCTCTGTCACATGGCTGCTACTTCTCTTGCTCAGTCATCTGTGTGTCTGTTCAGACTTCCTCTCCTTATAAGGACTTTAGCCATAAGGATTAAGGCCCACCCTGATTCAATCTGGCCTCATCTAAATAGGATCTTCAAAGACCCTATTCACAAATGAGTCCACACTTTAACTAATAATAACATCTTCAGAGGTCCTATTTACAAATAGGTTCACACCTACAGGAATGTAGATTAAGACTTGAGCATGTCTTTTGTGGGGGAAATGATGCAATCACCAACAATCAGTGATGGCTAAAGGAAATGTGGTATTCAAAGAAAGAGAGTGGTCATTATGAAAACACAGAACCAAAAAAGAGGGTCAGGGTCAAAATTTGCAGTATCTACTCAGCACTGTCTAGGGAGAAAAGGTACCCTTAAGCATGAAGATAGACAACCAGACTCTGCAGCAAGTAGGTCCCTGTAGTACAGATGGCTGCATCTAGCATCAAATCTGATGCTAGCAGGTAGTAAAATCAGACAGCCACCAACCCTCACTCTGTTTCCTTGCCCATGAGCTGCCTTCTATTCATACTAGGGCTTCCACTGGAACTTTCCCACCCAAAGAGAATTTATTAAACAGTGAAAAAAACAATGCTTAAGATTCTCATGATAAATTTACATATCAGCATTCTTGTTTGTATATCAGTCTCCTGTGACTTGGGCTAGCGGTAGTCAGTCTTGCAGCATTAATTCAACTCTTGATCATACCCCTCTGCTATACGGGTATCAGTGTACAGGCTAGAAATATGTTAAGTAGTGCAGTTCATAAGTATGAACTAATTAGTACATCTCTGGACTTTCAGAGAAAAGTTCCTGACTTTGAGTGTTTTACTAACAAAGGCTATGTTCCAATCAGTTCACACCCAAAGACCATTCAATTAACCCATCCAAGGTGATCTTTTTTAAAATAATTTTATTTCAAATTCAAAAAAATAAAATAGAAAAGGGTAGCTCAACAAGTTATGGAAGCATTATTCCTAAAAAATTCTGTCCAGTCACTTTTATCTCATCTAATTCCATCTGTTAACTCATTTGTTCCTTTAGTGTTCAGAAAGATACACAGATGAACACAGATTAGTTCAATGACATAGTCAAGGTCTCCTTATTAATGAAAAAATGAAGAAGAGAAAAAAATGCTTAATCATATTCATATCTCACAAAACCAAACTTCATATTCTTTTTTTTACCTTTAGCATTAATATAATACCAACTTTGCTTTTGCTACAAAAACATTACAATGTTATTGTTAACTATAGTTGTATTAGTCAGCCAAATGGGTGCTGATACAAAATACCAGAAATCAGTTCGTTTTTATAAAGGGTATTTACTTGGGGTAGAAGCTTACATTTATAAGACCTTAAAGAGTCCAAACTATAAGAGGTACTTTCTCACCCAGAGTCTGTTGCCATGTGTTGATGCAAAATGGTGGGCGATGTCCACAAGGGTTCAGCCTTCCTCCTCCTCCCAAGGCTCTGTGGTCCCAGCTCTTCCAATCTCAACCACAGGCTGGGGCAAGTCTTGTCTCTCTCCCAGGGCTCATTTCTCTCTGGGCTCAGCTGCTCTGCTCTCTCCACAAGGCCAGCTGTAAACTGTGAGGCGAATGGCTCATTTCTCTTCCCAGGGCCTCTGCCGTGTCTAATGGAGCCTTCTCACTTACCTGCTTCTCTGTGTGCTTACTTCCCGGGCTCCAGGATCAAAACTCTAACTTTCTCCTCTGCCATGTCATTTTCTCTACTGATGTGGCCCAATCAAAGCCTTAATCATTATTTAATCAAGTAAAAGTGAAACCTCTGAATCTAATCCAATCTAATATGCCCAGAGGAACAGACCAGTTCACAAACATAATCCAACATCTATTTTTGGAATTCATAAACAATATCAAACTGCTATAATAGTCTATAAATTATATTAGTTATATTTTTCCCATGTATCACCACAGTCTTAACACATTGTAGTAGAAGAATATTCCTGTATTTATATTATTAACCATAATCCTCATCTACTGCTAAAATCATTGTTACACATTCTCTATATTATCCTCCAGCTTTTATATTCTCAAGGCTGTAAACAGTGCTTGGCACAACGTAGATATTCAATTAATATTTGCAAGATGAATAAATGAATGAATGAGTTTCATGAGTAAGAAGACGACATTTGGAAATCAGTATCATTGCCCCAAGAAAGCACTGAAAAGCATGGCATGTTTTAGAAAGATTTTCACCCATCACATAATTCAAATACCAAAGTCCACGAGTTAAAAATTTAAACCTTTAGTTAATACACCCTCCCCACCCAAAATCGCCAAAATATGCAGTTATAATCTAGTCATGCAGCAAATTGATTGTTCATGTATTAGTTTGCTTGGGAAAGAAGTGGTATTGAAAAATTCAGAGAGAAAATGAGAATCAAGAGGCCATAATTTCCTAGAGTGGCAATTGCACCTTAATAGAATGAGAGTACCTGACCCAATTCAATACCAGTATTTCTTTGCATTCTTTCAGAAAGAGATAAGCCACCCCCAAAAATGGCTATCCCTTTCATTTTCTACTTATATACTCAGCTCCCTACTGGATGACGGAAAGATGCAAAGTGAAAGTAAATTCAACTCCTATTCTTAGAAGAGTTTACAGTTTAAACACAAGCTAGAAAAGATTAATCTCAGGAAGGGCCAAATTTGTATTCAATCTTTCTAGAATGCCCTGTAATAAAGCTCTCATTATGGGTTCAAATTTCATCCAGGGTTTATGTGAAATAAAAGATATTCTTGCCTCCTCTCTCTGCCTTTTATCTTTTCATAATAATTTAGACTCTTAAGTTATTTTTAATAATATGCTCATTTAACTAAAGTTTAAGCTCCTTAACAGAATTTTTCTGTGCCGAGCAAATAGACTTTGGGAGATTTTGAGTGGTTGAACAAGATCAATGAACTTCTATAGACCCTGTAAATCCCAAGATTCGAATGGTTTTCTAGAACACTTAAACTATTTCCATTACTAAAAATTTGACAAATGCAAGGAATATCCCATCTCTCTCTCTTGATGCTTTTTTGTTCAGTGGACTCCAGGTAGGCAAATTATGCACACTGTTTAAGTCTCTAAAAGTGGCCCTCAATATGACTAGTCTTAGAAGAGAACCAAGTTAGCCTGCCAGCTTCAGGTAACCCATCTTAGTGCTCTCAGTCAACAGGTTCTTCCAGGTCAGCGCTTCTCAATCTTCGTTGCACGTTAGAATCACCCAGAGAGCTTTAAAAACTCCTGATGCTCTGGCTACACCCAAGAACAAAAAATCACAGTCTCAGAGGATAAGACCAAGGCATCAGTATTGTTTAATACTCCCCAAGGCATTGTAATGTGCAACCACTGCTCCAGGCCAATATTTCTCAAATTGTTCCCCATGGACCACCTAAATAAAAATATCTTGGAGAGCTGGTTAAAAGACCATTTCTCTGGCCTCTACTGAATACCTAGTGAATGGGTATTTGGGGAGAGGTGGCTTGAAAAGCTGTTAGAGTAACAAACCTTAGAGAGGAGATTCTTATGTACCTTGTAACATATTGCAGATTACCTTTCTCAAATGCATTCCAATTCCCTTAGAGCAGTGGTCAAAATATGGTACCCCATTAGCAACATCATCAAGGTATGGGGACTTATTAGAAATGCAAATTCTCACCCCAGACCTACTGAATCAGAAATGGTAAAGGTAGATCCCAACAATCTGTTTTAACACACCCTCCGGGTGATTTCTGATGCATGTTTAAGGACCAATGCCTTATAGCATGTCTTACTCAAAGCTATAGGTTAGTGTATTGTAAAACCTAAAAATTCAAGTTCTGTCTTGACATCTTTGAGCCTCACAGTCTCAAAGGCGTAATCATGAGTTCCCCTGCTTTCACCAGATATGCCTCCCATCCAGCAGGAAAAGCTACTCACCCTGCTAGTTCCCCTATCAACTGAACCGAGTGCACTCCATCTGTTCCACAATCTAACTAGATTCAGTTCTCTACAAGACCATGGAATTATTCAAACAAGCCAATCACATCCTTCCACAAAGGGGGCACCTCACTGTTTCGTCACTACAAAGCCTGTTTCCCACAGCCCCTACTGATTCACTCTTCCCCTAAGTGCAACTCTGTATGGCAGGTGATATCTTCCTCCCCTGGGCTGTGAGTATATGTGACTTATAAACTCCTGCCAGTATCATTTGCCTGGTATCAAGTGTCATGTGTTTGGCCATCTTGTACTGTTTTAGGATGGGGGTTGTAGAATAAATGAAGGCGGAATGCCCTTTCCGTGAAACCGAGGCCCTGGAATCAGGACGGGTTGGTCTGGCCAACCACGTGACCCTCATAAACAGGGGGTTGGACGTAGGCTTCGAAGGGGACACCTGCGATAATAATCAGGAGGTCTGGTAATTGTTAACCAGTAATCCTTGTGTCCGGCTGCTTTGTAACCTTATAAAAGCTGACCATGTCTGTTAGGCGGTGCGGAGCACGCACGGAGCTTCACACAGCCTGCTGCTGCTGCGTCCTGTGAGTAGGCTGAGCACCCTCGCGGCCTGCTGCCACTGGGTTCTGTGTGTGAGTACGTAATAAAGGCATGACGGTCGCTGGGCTCCCAAGTGGTTTCTCTGGAATATCAAATTAGTTCAGGCCTGACTGCCTGCGTTATAATTGGTGTAGTTGGCAGGCCAAGGTCTCTACCTGCATTACAGGGATTCGTTCCTTGAACAATGGGGTGAATAAGAGGTAGTCAGAACAGTTAAAAAGCTGAAGATTACCTTTCCCATATGGTATTAGAGCTCAGGTTCTTCTTGTGACATGGATTCTGCCAACTAGATGCACCTATGTGAGATTTGGAAGGAAGAAATAAGCGGGAGGCCACAACTTCTAACAAGCACAACAATGGACGCAGTTGGTTTTTCTGCAGTAGTGATAGCAGAGGTCCCACTGACTGATCCCTATGCGAGTAAGTATTTAGAGGCAGGACACAAAGACTCCTTTTTATTAACATGTACCATGGCTGAGGCAGTGTGCCATCAAGCCAAGAGTTCTGGCGGTAGCTTCCTCACCCTCGGGAGGCAGCTGAGGAGGTATGGACCTGCAGTCAGGAGATAGAGCAGAAGCATACTGATGCCCCAGTTCTTGGTGAGCCAGTTCTTTGGTGTTCTAGGCATCATTCCTGGAATCTCAGTCTAGTGCCTGTTCCTCCAACCCTCTCAAGCATTGCATAAATTCCTTATTCCGTGTGTTAAACTCCTTTCGTACTTAAACTAGCTGGAATAGTTTTAATAATTGGCGACTGGACCCATACCTATTCAGCACTTTTATATGAGATCTGTTAGTGTAGTTGCTGATGCCTATACATTTCCTAGGAGATAGCAAGATCCTGGAAGGCATGTTTGTGTAATAGACCCAAAGAAATATTACTGGGACAGAGACCATGTCAATTATTTTCTTATACTGTCTCCATCAAGGGATGTCTTGACCAAGTAAGGGGATCTGCCCTATCATTTCTCAGAAATCACCAAAGTCATCCCAAATTAACATGCAGTTTAAGTAAAATTTATTTCTAAGCAAATATGGACTCAAGGCAAGTCTTATAACCTTCCCTCAAGCCCTTCTGTGATGGTTAATGTGTCAACTCGGCCAGGTAATTGTGCCCAGTTGTTTTGGTAATATAAGGACATTTATGGACTTTAGTCATCAGTGAGTTTACTGCATAGATGGCTGATTACATCTACAATCAACCAGAGAGATTGCTGTCAGCAATGAGTGAAATTTTATCCAATCAGTTGAATGCCTTAAAAGGGGAAGTGATTTCATAATTGAGAATTTCCCAGCTTGTCTTTGGACAGCCAATGTGCCCCAGGAACTCATAAAGGACCTTCATTGGAGCCCCTGGTTTGCAGCCTGCCTGCGGAATCTGGACTTGTGCATCCCCATGGTCACGTGAGATAATTTTATAAAATTGCATACTATTTACAGATATCTCCTGTTGATTCTGTTTCCCTAGAGAACCCTGACTAATACACCTTCCAACTGCAACTAAATCTCCCTTCTACATGGAAATTCTGGAGTTTCCTTTGGCCAACTATGTACTTATTTCTCGCTAAGCTCTTAAAATTCAAAAACGAATAAGAAGAGAACTCCACCCTAAAACGTTTTTCAGACCAGTGTAGGGAGTGGAAAGATTCCTTAAGGATACTTGTATTTATAAAAAACACAAGCAAATACCCACCAAATATTCCATTGCATGCAGTTTAAGTCATGAAAAAATGACTTCAATACCCATCACTATATGTTGATGCTCTCTCTATTTCAACAGCTTTACTTCTGAAAAAGGTAGAAATATTCTTGTCTTCTTTGCTGCTCAAAAATGGCACATAAAGAAGACAACAGGTATGGAGAATCATAGAACCTGGAATAGAGCAATTGTTCAAGAAGTGTGGAGCTATTGCATAGGTCAGGTGGCTTGACCTTTGGGCCTGGGCCACTAAAACATTCCCACACATCTTTCTTGTAGTTTGTATCCAAAGATGATAATGAGTCCATCACAGCTCATCACTGAATGAAAGACTAGCATGACTTAAACTTGAAAAAAGTTGAAATTTAAGACAGACCAATTGCATCTACCAGAGACCAGCCTGCATAGCATACACAGAGCAAATCTGACCCCTGGGTAGCAGAGGCATATCTGTGACACGGTTTAAGAGAGGAGACCAGGAATACCTCCCGACATCTCTGGCCTGGTCTGTAGCATTATTAATTCCAACATGAAAGCGTCATCTCTTAAAATCAAGGGTTTTCTTTTTCCAGCTGGGATATAAGAAACCCTGGAAGTAAGCCACAGGTGATGCAAAACCACAGAATAAAGGTGGTACATCTTCCTTGAGAACATGTTTTACTTGAAGATTTGGAGAAAATATGTATATTAAACAGATAAACATATATTTCAGAGTAAAATTCAATATTCACTTGCATTTTTAAATCTCTAATGAGGAATAATATACATACAGAAAAGTACATATATCATAAGGGTACAGTTTGATGACTTTTCACAAATTGTATACTTCCATGAAATCAGTGCCCAGATCAACAAACAGAATGTTACCAGATGCTACTTCGCAAGGGTAACACTATCCCTACATTTAATCTTTTATAAATGGAATCATACAATATGTTTTGTGTCTGTATTCTTTTGTTCAACATTGTGAGATCCATCCATATTTGCAGTTGAAGGGCATTCATTCTTGTGGCCATATAGTATTCTATTGTGTGAATACACCACAATTTATCTATGCTATTGATTAATAGTCTCCGATTTGAGGTTATAATGAATAGTGTTGCTATGAATATTCTTGTACATGGGTTTTGGTGGAAATAAACACTCATTTGAGCTGCTTATGTAACCAAGAGTAGAAATTCAGGATAATATAATTGGCATATGTTCAGCTCCAGTAGCCCCTGTTAAACAGTTTTCCAAAGTAGTTGTAACAAGTTCCATTTTTAAGATAAAAAAAGAGACCCCAAATAAATTTCATCCTTAGATTGATGTCTTCACTATCCTTTGGAAGGTATCACTCTTTGACTTGTTTCAAGATTTTGTACTGTGTGGTACTTTGAGATTGTATGTACCCTAGAAAATCATACTCTTAAAGCTGGTCCATTCTGTGGGTGTGAACCTATTGTGAATGAGAACTTTTGATTAGATTATTTCAGTAAGGTGTGGTCCAGGGAGGATCTTAATCCTCTTACTGGAGTTCTTTATAAATTGCATGACTTCAGATAGAGAGAGAGAAAGCCAGGATAGCAAGAAGCTGAAAGTGATAAGATGCGGAGGAAAAGAGAGAGACCAGCAGACATCACCATGTACCTCGCCATGTGATGGAGGAGTCCAGGATTGCCAGCAGTCAGTCTTCAGGGAGAAAGCATTGCCTGATGATTCCTTGATTTGGACAGTTTCATGGCCTCAGAACTGTAAGCTTGCAAACAAATAAATCCCCATTGTAAAAGCCAACCCATTTCTGGTATATTGCATTCTGGAAGCCTAGCAGACTAGAACATACTGGGTGACATCCATTTTTCATCAAGTACATCATAGTTACTGGAGCTAATTTTCACAATCTCTTCAAGAAATTATAAAAAAGGAAAAACATTGCTACCTGTATTCATGATCTATTGCTGCACAACAAATTACCACAAGTTTAGTGGTTTAAACAACACACATCTACTGTCTCTCAGACCACACTCCAAGCACAGCTTAGCTGAATTCTCTATTTAGGGTCTCTCATTGGCTGCAATCAAGGTATTGGCCAGGACTAGGTTTCCATCAGAGGCTCCACTGGGGAAGGATCTGCTTCCAAACTATCTCAGATTGTTTGCAGAATTAATTTTCTTGTAGTTATGTTACTGAGATTCCCCACTTTTTGCTGGCTATTGGATGGTGGCTGCCCTCAGATCCTGGAGGCCACCCAAAGTTCTTAGAGATTCTTCCCCTCCCCCATGAAATTATTTGCCACGTAGGCTTCCACACATGACCCCTTACTTCATCAAACCAGTAAGAATCTCTCTCCAGTCTGCTGTGACAGAATTTTATATAACATAACATCCAATCACCTTTGCTATATTCTATTAGTTACAAGCAAGTCACAGGTCCTGCCCACACTGAGGGGAAAGGGACTACACAAAAACATGGACACCAGAAGGTAGGTGATCACTGAGGGTTACCTTACATTTTATCTGCCACACGACTTACTGAGCTCCTGTTGAATTCTAAGTCCCATATAAGCACATTATTCCCAGTAGCTCACATAATCCTCACAGATAAATATTTGTGATTGTCAGGGTTCTTAGCTACAGACAACTAAGAACAGTTGTGGGTAATTTCAGTAAAGACATTGTTTATCAGAAAGCTATTGAATAGTTCACGGAATACACACAAAAGGCTAGAAAAGCCCAGTTTGGAGAATGGACAAAATCAAAGGGGAGGATCACTGACCAGACACTAGCCAAAGCTTACCCTAGGAAGGATCTTTTAAGATGCCCCTACTACTGCCCTACTGCTGAAGAACACACTCCCACCCCTACCTCCCTCCAAGAATGAAGTCTAAACCGCTGCCACTCAGAGCCATTTCCAAAATATTTCTTACCAATCTGCAACAAGTACAGAAAGTGAAAATAAGCATTTAGAAATGTTATAGTACTTTGGTAGAGTAATTTTATCTCTTGAGAACCTAATAATACAAAATTGGTGTTTAGAGCTTTTATGACTTTTAAAATTTATTATTCACTTTTCTAGTGATTCCTTTTTATGGTATAAAAGTATCAGTCTGCAGCATATTGGAAATTCTTAAAATTTAATCATCCTTCACCACAGAGTTTGCAAAGTCCTGGTCTAAACTGTCATGGCTGGCATTAGTCAATTACTTCAGAGGTGAAGTTCCAAGGTGGGAGGATCTGAATGATGATGGCACTTAGGTCTCGGGCCTGTGTGCCTGCTGCCATCATGGACTGTGAGAACCTGTTGTTTTCTATGTCTGTACTAGAGCAGAGAGTTGCCCCTCACAGGAACCATTCAGAGATGGGCTCCCTAGCTATAGGAAGGGATGCAGATACATATCCACTAAATTTTATTGACCATTTCATACCCCACATTATGGGTTTGCTTGTATCCCCCCAAAAGATATGTCCAAGTCCTAACCCTTGGTGCTTGGATGTAGCCTATTTGGAAATAAGGTCTTTGAAGATGTGACTAGTTTTGATGAGGCCGAAGTGGATTAAGGTGGGCACTTAATCCAATATGACTGGTGTCTTTATAAGAAGGGAAGAGGGGACACAGACACAGGGGTAACACCATTTGATAATCAAGGCAGAGATTGATAGCTTCAACCAAGCAATGCCAAGACTTGCCAGCAAACCAAGAAGTTAGAAGAGGCAAGGAAGAATTCTCTCCTACGGGTTTCTGAAAGAGCATGGTCCTGCCGACACCTTGATTTCAGACTTCTGGCCTCCAGAACTATGAGACGATACATTTCTGTTGTTTTAAGCCACCTAGTTTCTGGTACTTTGTTAAAACAGACCTAGGAAACTAATACAGATGAGGATTCTGGTCGAAAAACATGATTACCACTTTCAGTATTGCCCTGCACAGAAGCCTAGTGAAAATATAGCAGAGCAAAATCCCAGTCACTAGCACCTTACCATGAAGGTACTGATGGGATAGCTGGTTTTCTAAGGGATAATGCCAGACGGGAGATGCAAGGAATGAGGAAACCATGCACAGGAGGGAGAGGGGCAAGTTAGGGCAGAGTTTGGGTAAGGCAGGCCTGAGGAAAGCAGGCAGGGCAGGCTATAGCTTGTGGGCATTTGGCTGTGAGGTAGGTGTGCGGAAGGGGACAGAGGTGCGCTCTGATTCCAGACAGAGGGAAAGAACTAGAGAGGGGTAAGAATTGCCTCACCAAAACACTTCTCTACTTCATCCCATTGAAGGAGCCAGCCTCAGAAAATAGCCAGAGAAATGTTAGGCAATTAATCCAAATCTTAAATTCCAGAAGTTTGGTTTTCATATAGAAATAGAAAAGAAGAAAATCATGTTCATCAGAAGAGAAACTAGCCAAAGGATTATGAACCTGGATGTTTAAGGTTACTTCTTGAATGGATTGCATGTTTATTTTAGATTGGGTTTTTTGGTGGGATGCTTCTGGTGGGAAACTAAGTATCCCCCATGTGAAATATGGAACCCAGCCTTCCAGAAAAATTCAGCACAGTTAGGTCTACAGCTTCACTTGCCTCCCAAACTGGCTCATGAACATATTTCACCTTTAGCCAAGACTGGGCTATGGGCCTATCCCTGGTCACTTTGAATCCTGCATTTGGCTCCTTAACCACAACTTGGTTGGAAGAGTAAAGGAGCCTACCAGGCCTGTTTTGAAATCTGTCAGGCAGGTAAGCTCTGGCCTCAGTTCCTCCCCACATCTCAACAGTCCATGTAGCCACACACTCAAATCCCTGGGTCAACCTCCCCGTATTAGTTTCCTATGGTTGTTACAACAAATTACCACAAACTGGATAGCTTGAAGCAATAGAAATTTATTCTTTCACAGCTCTGTAGGCCAGTAGTTCAAATCAGTGTCACCAGGCTGAAATCAAAGTATCAGCAGGGCTGTGCTCCCTCCTGAGGATCTAGCAGAGAATCCATCCTTGCCTTTTCCAGCTCCTGGGGCTGCCAGTGTTCATTGTCTTCTGGCCATATCACTTCAATCTCTGCCTCCATCTTTACATGGCCGTGTGTGTGTGTGTGTGTGTGTGTGTGAAATCTCCCTCTGTCTCACTCTTCTAAGGATTTATGGCCCACCTTAATCCAGGATGATCTCACCCCAAGATCCTTAACTTAGTTGCATCTGCAATGACCCCTTTTTCCAAGTAAATCCATATTCATAGGTTACCAATTAGGGCCTGGATATATCTTTTTGGAGGCCATGATTCAACCCACTACAGGAGGGAAGAGATGCAATTTAAATTGAGATTAAAGTTGATGCTTTAAATTGAAGTGAGGTATTGGGGGGGGGGGGGGAGATGTGGAAGAAAGGGGAGCTTTTATTTTTTTCCAAATTTTTATTATGAAAATTTTTAAACAGAAAAGTTGAAATAATTGTACAGTGAACACCCAAATACCCATCACCTAGATTCTATACTTAACATTTTGCTATGTTTGCTTTATCTCATATCTAGTCTTCTACTAGCAATTCATCTTATTTTTTTTTATACATTTCAAAGTAAGCTGCAGATATCAGTATACTTTACCCTTAAAATTTCACCATGCATACTAGATAGAACTGAGTTTTGATAACCAAAAGTAACCAAAAAGTTTTGAAATCCACCCAAGGTATTACAATATTAAGGAATGGGAAAGATATTGACTACAGCATGGTTGACAAACAGCTCACACCTACAACCCTCTGTGGAGAATTGTTCTGGATGATGGGAGTTGCATCTCCCAAGAAGCCTGGAAGTTTTCACTCACGCCCTCTCTCCAAGGGGCAGGCAATGACTGATTGCTACAAGGGTACAAAAGCTCGTCTTCCTCACCTCTAGGCAGGGAAACTCTGTGGTGTGATTTAGGCTCTCTAGCCCCTTGTGTCTCAGACCAAGGCTCAACTTGACCTGAGAATACATTCTTGCATAGCTCACTTTCCTTCCCTTGGCTGCTTCCCTCACTCCCACACAGGTTTCTCTCAAGAGTGTACTCTTAATATATCCCATTCTAAGCCCCCTCTCAATTAGAAGCAGAGTGGGCAACACCATCCCAGAATCCTCAGGATTGGGGAATGAATAATGGACTAGAGTAGACTTACTGTTATTCTACTATAGAATTATTGTGATTCTAGCAATGGAAGAACTGTTATCACTAATGTGGAGACAGTGGCCATTGGAGGTTCTGAGGGGAGGGAGAGGGAAAAATAGGTGTAATATGGGGACATTTTCAGGATATTAGAATTGTCCTGAATGATATTGCAATGACAGACACAGGCCATTATATATCTTGTCATAACTGACAAAATTGTGCAAGAGAAAGTGTAAACTATAATCCATGCTTAGTGGCAATGCTCCAAAATGTGCTCATCAATTGTAACAAATGTACCACACTAATGAAGGATGTTGTTAATGTGGGAAAGTGTGGGAGGGGGAGGGAGCAGGGCATATGGGAATCCCCTACATTTTTTTATGTAACATTTATATAATCTAAGTATCTTTAAAAAATTTTTTCAGAAGTATGAAAAAAAAGAAATGACATTTTATCTGAGATTTGATGGATGAGTAGGAGTGGACCAGGCAGAAAAATGTTCTTTCCCTAGGGGAAGAGTATTCTAGGCAAAGAGAACAGGATATTCAAAAACACTGGATTAAGAAGAACCTAACTGAAATCAGATCACAATGCTTGGAGCTTTGGCGCCTTAGGTTGCAAAAGCAAGCTAAAGAAATGGGCAGGGGCTAGAAGACACAGAGTCTTGAGAACATCGTTGAGGATTTTGGCATTCCCCCATTCATTAATAGGAAGCCATTGAAGGGTTTTAAGTAAAGGAATTGATCTGATCAGATTTGTGTTATTAGAAGATCACTCTACCTATGTGGAAGATGGTGCTTTGGTTAGGGTAGAGTTTTGGCTAAGTGTATCATAAAAATGATGTAAATAAGATTAAAGTTTATTTCCCTCTCATATGAAAGTCTAAGTTGGAATTGCACGTTGCTCTGGAAAGTCATTAGGTATCCAGCTCCATCTAGCTTGTTGTTCTGTCATCCTTACAGTATTGCCCTCACCAGCATTGCCCAATATGGTGCATTGCCAAAGCCAAATCTCAATCAACAGGAAGCACACGACCTGAAAAATCACTTCCACTCTCTTCCCATAAACCATAATTTAGTCCAATGGCCACACCCAGCTGTGAGGGAGACTAGGAGATAGTGTCTTTATTCTAGATGATCATGTGCCAACTAAGATATCTATTACCTTGGAAGAAGAGAAAAGCAGATATTGAAGAACAATTAACAGTTTTTTGGCCACAGATGAATTAGTGATGGTCAAGAGAAGAAACAGGATAACTAGGACAGAGGCAATTACAGAAGTCTAGGTAAGCTATCATGGTAAATTAATCTAGCATGGTGAAGTAGAGATGGAAGAGATGAAGGAATTTAGGAAATGCAAAGGAGGTAGAATTAACAGGACTTATGTGAAAGGGCTAAAGGAGAAGAAGGTGTCAAGCATAATATCCAAGTTTCTAAAATGAACAACCAGGAAAAGGTGATATCATTTATTGAAATGGGGAAACTGAATATCTGCAGATTTGTGTAGGACAATCATAAATTCAGTTTTGAGTTTCTTGTCAGATTTCCAAGTAGAAATATCCTCTAGGCCAGGGGTTGGGAAACTACAGACTGCAGGCCAAATCTGGTTCACTGCCCCGTTTTTAAAAAAAAAAAAAAAAAAAAAAAAACTTTCATCAGAACACAGCCACACCCATTTGTTTGCATATTTCCTATGGCTGCCTTTGAACTACAACAGCTCATGGTTCACAAAGCCAAAAATTTTTACTATCTGTCTCTTTACAGAAAAAGTTTTCCAAGGAGTTCATAGAACATCTAAGTGCCTATCACCCCACACAGAGGGGTTCCTGAGAGCTCTGGAGACACCCAGGTCCTATATAAGGGGGGATAGCCCCAGAGACTGATGCCTTATCAGTGGGCTCTATTTTGGAATCTGTGCTCCTGAGAGTGACAGAATTGGACTCAAATAAGTCCTCCCTGCACATGGTTCAACAGTCCCTTCTATTCAAACCTATATGTGATGCTGGAGTTTTTAGGTATACTTCCAGAGACTGGAGCCTCTGGCCTACCTATGTGCCAGGTGTGCATGAAATCTCGGTGGAGCTGCAACTCCTACCCTACAGCTCAATGGACTCATCCAAGTCACCTGGTGAGGAGACAACGATGGGCAATGGCCATCCCAGGGAAAGGAGAGGGCCTGCATCTGCAAGCAGGATCATCCCACCCACCATATCCATGGGATATAAGCCCTCTCTCACTTGGAGTTGGAGTGGACATCACCATCCCAGTCCCCTCAGGACTGGGGGAAGAACTATGGACTAGAGTGGACTTGATGGTGTTCTCTTGTTCACATATGGTGATTCTAGCAATGGAAGAAATTATAACAATGAGATGGAGCCAGTGGCCACTTGACACTTTTGGGGTAGGGAGGGGATGAGCAGTTGAAATACAGGGGTTTCTTTGGGAGTTAGAGGTTGTCCTGAGTACCTTTGTGGCAACGGATGTAGGCCATTTTAAATCAGCACACACCACTCAGAACTGAGTGCGAGAGAGTGTGGTCTACGGTGTGAACTGTGGTCTATGGTTGGTGGCAAGGCTCCAGGATGTGTAAGTTCATTGAGGGTGGTGGGCCACACTTGTGGGAGATGTTTGTGTGGGATGTGGTGGGAGGTGTGGGAGGTGGGCAACATGGGAATCCCAGTGGGTTCCGTGTAATATTTTGGGTAATCTAAGCACCTCTTAAAATATATGTATATATATATATATATATATATATAAATAACATTTTTGTAAGCAAATACACATATATGCATATATATTTATATACCATTTTGCAAATGTTTGTATGTATTGTGAGAATTTTTATTTTTACCCACAATAAAAATAAATAAAAAATTAAAAAAATAAAAAATAAAAAATAAATTAAAAAAATAAAAATAAAAAAAAAGAGGGAAGCAGTCAACAATGGCAAAATGAAAAATTAAGGCTAAGTTACACTGCAGCCTTAATTTTTAGATTTAGCTAATGAATGATATATTAATTTTAACTGTGTAATCCCACTTTCATAACTCGTAGCACTGTAGCTGGACATTTGTTACCTATTACAGAGAATCTGTCTTTAGTCACAAAATAAATTCCTATTTTCCTTTCCCTTATCTGCACTTAGCAAGTTCCTGTTTTCCACTCCTTTCTCTTTGTCTGAACCTGGGATTTACAAACAGAATAGGAACAAATAACCATGGTCACTGAATTATTAACTTTTAAAAGTAGCTACAGACAAATATCTGAAACTAGTACTATGTTTTATTTTTATAACTGTGTAACCGTTAACTGGTAACCAACCCCCATTTGTATTCCCTTATCTTACTATTCCTGGATTTTGTCAGTCCTTAACAGCCCTTAGTGACCTACTTTGTTTAGCTTAGTCATGTTAATAAGGGAGTTTTTATTACTTTATTATTCCACTTTGGGAGTAATAAAGTAACAAACTCTGTTTAGTTTAGCTTTGTGTTATGTGGATTGAACTATTTACAACTTTATGTATTACCTAACCAGACTTCATCAGATCCTAATGGATGTTAATTAAGCAATTTAAGACCCAGTTTGTAACCTGTAACCCAGAGCTTTTGCCAGCCAGCCTCTGGGGCCCTGAGCTTATACACTTCCAATTAAATCAATCAATATCCCCTGACTTCCTATCCCTACCCCTACCTCTGTCTGAAGTTAATAAATACCCTAGCCTTCGTTGTTCGAGGAGGCAGATTTGAGACTTTGTCTGTCTCCTAACCTCTGTCAGGTTAATAAACTCTTTCTCTTGTATAATCAAAACTCAGTATAGATTCCAATTCTCTGTGCCAGGCAAAAGAACCAAGGGAAATTGTGAGTATCCCCTTCAAAAAGCTGATGAAAAAGTCAAGTAAGATTAAGCCTTAAAAGTATCCATTGTTCTTAGCAACATGGCAGTAAGTGGTGACTTTAACAAAAGCAATTTCAGTAGAGTAGGGGAAGTTGTGAAGCCAGACTGGATTGGAATGAGGGGTGAATGTGAGATGATAAAATGGTAGAAAGCAACGTGTATAGGCAATTTTTCAAGAAATTTGACTGTGAACTGAAGAAAAGAGAGTAGAGGGCAGTGACTGGACGGAGAGGGATGGAGTACCAGAAGAAATACCTTAAGGTGAAAGAGACTAGAGCATGTCTAAATGTGGATAGAAAAAAAGAAGTGTTTATCATTCAGGATACTAACAGGAAACATAATGCACACTCACTTAAATTAGGTAGATGAGAAGAGTTTAGTAAAGAGAACATTTGCAAAGATGTTGGCAGCTTGTAGGAAAACCAACAAAAGATATTGATACATCATAGGGCTAGCAGCAGTGGGAAGAGCATTGCCCTTCAGCTTGAGATGGCAAGGGGAGAGGGCAGTTACCATTACCCAGGGAGAGTAGCTATAGGAGAGGCTGCCTGTTAGGTGCTATTGTCTTCAGTAGAGGAAGACAGCCAATTCAGGGAGGACCAACAGGGAAGAGACAGGGGAATAAATACCTTGACTTCTCTTTGTCCCCTACTTTTAATCTCCTAGTGGGGCCTCCCATCAGCCAAAGCCCACTCGAAGCCAGAGGACAGGAAGTCCACTGAAATTACTCTATAAAGATCCACCTCTGGGCACACAGCAGAATGGGTAATGATAGGGAGTGGATCTGGAGCAAAGAAAGGCTGTTACACGTAGAGAAAAGGGTCTTATAAACAAAACAAGTTTCTGAGAAAATGACAGGGGAAGAGACACAGAGAACCATGGAGGGGTTGTGCTTTCAATGGAAAAGAAATCCTTCCGCCATTGTAATAGGAGAGAAGGGGAAGGGTTTGGTGTGTTGCCAAGGAGCTTGTAAATATGATGGTGGTAAGTTGATGGAATTCCAATCAGATGGCTTCTATTTTTTTCTGCAACGGACAACTGTCATCTCTTGAAAGTAAAGGGGATAGAGGAGAACAGATTTGAGAAGAGCATTGAGATGCATGAAAAGTTATTGAATATAGTTGGAGGACAAGCTAACCAGGAAGAAGTAGTCAATTGGCCAGGCATCTCCAAAATCTAAGGTTAGTTACCTTGAATTTAAAATGGGCGTATATCTGATTAGTTATCTGATTTTCTCCATTTTCTCTTCAAATACAATTTTTAAAAATACTTGCAAGGGTCCTACCAAGATAGGTATTGTGATTCATGTTTCACAAAGAACATCGAAGTTCAGAAATAGTGATTTACCAAAGTTTGCCCAGTTAAACAATGGTATTTTAACATTTTACCCAACTGCTTCAGCTTGATGCTAGAATCACCTCATCCAGCAAACATTGGTGTAGATGACTGCCAGTTATTTTCTTGACAAAGTGTCACAAGCAAGAAAAGTAAACATATAGAACTTCATAGTCAAAGGAGGACAGAAAAATAGCAAGAAAGTATGTGACAAGGAATGGAAGACAAGGTGGATTCTGGTTAAACACCAACCAGGTATACCCAGGGCAAGATCACTTCTTGGTCAACAGTGTTCTGGGTCATTCATTTGCTCGTATAGAAAGCCCTTCACATGTATTATTGGTTGGTATTGTGCACACTGGAGTATGCACAGAAAGAAAGCTGATCAAAAGATCTCACAAGTCTACTGCTTTTTTTTTTTTTTTTTACCGGGAGGTCCCAGGGATCGAACCCAGGTCCCCCCATATGGGAGACAGATGCCTAACCATTTGAGCCACATCCGCCCCCCTTACTGCTTTTTATGTAGTTTATATTGCCTAGTTCTGTACACTAACCATAAAATTTCCAGAATAGAACAAACTAAAACATTTTGAAGTGAAATAATTAAGATGATATTCTTTTCTAAGATATTTATTTATTGACCAGCAAATTGGATTAATTTCATTGGTAAAACTAAATGCTATATCCAAATTATTTTCAAAAATAAAATTCTTTTAAAAAATTACGCTTTTCCATGTAAAAGAACTTTTCAAAATGATTTTCTAAAATTTAAATATACATACACAGAATAATTACTCAGTATATATTCATGCTCATTAATCAGTTTATTAGCTATATCTATTTCTAATACCATGCCACTGACATGTTTTCTGAAAATGTATGTGGCAGTTTGAAGCTTTTGTGGACTCCAGAAAATCATGTCCTTAGAATTAATCCATTCCTGTGCATGTAAACCTATTGTAGGTGGGACCTTTTGATTAAATCACTTCAGTTAAGGGCCTTTGATTAGATTGTGTGACCCAGGGTGGAACTTAATCCTCTTATTGGAGCCCTTTATAAATGGAGGAATAAAAAGCCTCAGATACAGAAGAAAACCAGAGACAGAGAAAAACCTCCAGAAGCTGAAATCAGTGGAACCCGGGAAAGAGAAAAGCCACAGATGGAGCAGCCCAAAGCTGAAAGCAATGAGGTCTGGATGAGAGGGTAGAGATAAGAGGATGCTGCCATGTGCCTGATCATCCACAGCTGCAGCTCGGGGAGAAAGCGTCTTCTGATGACGCCTTGATTTGGACGTTTTCACAGCCTCAGAACTGTAAGCTTGTAAGTTAATAAATTCTCATTGTAAAAGCCAACCCATTTCTGGGATATTGCTTTGGCAGCCTTTAGCAAACTAAGACAATATAATTTTATTTTCTTTTTTTTTTAAGATTTATTTTATTTATGTATTCTCCGCCCCACCCCCATTGTTTGTGCTCACTGTCTGCTCTCTGTGTCCATTCACTGTGTGCTCTCTGTCTGCTCATTTTCTCTTTAGGAGGCACCAGGAACCAAACCTGGGACCTCCCATGTGGGAGAGAGGCACTCAATCACTTGAGCCACCTCAGCTCCCTGCTTTTTTTGTTGTGTCTCTCATTATCTTTCCTCTTTGTGTCTCCTTGTTGCATCAGCTCGCCACACCTGCCCATCATGCCAGCTCACTGTCTTGCTCCTCTTCTCCAGGAGGCACCAGGAACCGAACCTGGGACTTCCCATGTGGTAGGTGGGAGCTCAATTGCTTGAGCCACATCTGCTTCACAACAATGTATTTTTCAATATTGTTTAATAAAATTGCCTAAAATATTCATCAAAGCTGCAATTTATAGCAAATAAATTTAAAAATTTTTGTCACTTCAATTGATTTTCTGCAGATTATAATACCTTTTATTAAGAAAATATTCTCTTTACAAATGCTAAGGTACCTGACACCTGGTAATCCTAGAGCAGGGGTTCTTAACCTTTTTTGTTCCACAGACCCCTTTGCCAGCCAGGTGAAAACCACAGACCCCTTACTAAGTCCACACTCTACTCTGTATTATTTAATAAATATATCACACCCACACCAACACATCCCCAAAAGAATGTTTTTTTTTTTTTTTAATTTCAATTCAAGCTCCTGGGCCCCTTGTTAAGAACCCCTATCCTAGAACAAATTCTTCTAATAAGAGGATATTCTCAATTCTAACTTTTGTATTGAAAAATGTATGCATGTTTTATCATAAATATTTTCAAGGGTACTGTTTTGTTGCTTCCATTCAGATCCTATGACATTTTTATAAGCTAAAACCCATTAAATCAATTCTCTGCATTTATGATTCTTTTGAATGGTTCATTAAATTTAAATGTTGTAAAATCAAGACCTTATCAAGTTTATTCTATTCCAGATAAAAATAAGAGATGTACTAAGTCAAAATATTATAAACTACAGTTGTAGCATGTCAAAATTAAACTTTGTGCACATTTTTTTGGGCTCTCATCATCTAATCTGTTAAGTGATAAATTTCAATGTCTTCCTATTTAGAAACTTAGTTTCCATAATTACAGTTTGCTAAAAGCTTCCAAAGCTGAAATTTTTTGGTACTCCATTCTTTGACTATTTCAACTAAAGATTTCCAAACTACCTAAATTTAAAGGACTTGGATATAATAATATTCAATACTCTGTGGAACCTTTCAGTTAACAATGCATTTCTTTAAAGGCCTAAATATTTTTAAAATGTGAGTCTTGACTGAAAACAAATTGTGTACTGCTATGCTAAAGTTTTCATTTCTATGTTTCAGAATTGTCACAAAAATTTGCAATTCAGTTATTCTGTGTATATGTAAATACATTTGTAAATGTTAACAACTACAGTTTCTATTTTGATTGGTAGATTATCACAGGATAGGTACAATGAGGAATTATATGTGCTCTGCAACAAATTTCAAGTGTATTTCTGCTCCATAAGTTTCTTAATTTAGAAATAACATGGTTTTACCCTTCAAGATAATTATATTCCACCTAAATTTGTATTTGTAATAGCATCACAAAAACAAATAATTTTCTTTCTAATATTGGATTTTTAAACTTCACTTAAAATACCATTATCATTAATGTCAGATGTTTCACCTTTAACAGAATGAACTTCCGAAAGCTTTACTTTGATTGCATAAATTAGATGAAAAAATTGAACCACTACTGATATTAACAGATTTTCCATTTGGCACATATAATGTCGATGATATAAAATTGGTATCATTTAACTGTTTGCAAAGATCTTCTTCTGTTAATGGAGCCAAACCATTAACAGCTATCACTTTGCTTTTTTGCATATGCATGGAAAAACATGGAAATGAAAACGAGTTAAATTAATTTAGAAGAATAGTCATTTGATCTAATTGAAAAGCCATGCTTCACAGAATGCTATGTAAATTCACCTTCTGCAGCTAACTCTTAAAATAGATACTTATGTTTTAAAAGCAGATTTGGATCTTCTGGTTTTCACATGGTCAGTGATATCTCTATGGCTTCCAGTTGGATGACAAATGTTGACAAACAGTTTATGCAGGTTACACAATCTCCAACATTTTTTGGAGAAATATAAATTCAGCACTTAATTACTCATGGCACATGTAGTTTCTATTTCTCATTGACATTGAAAATACATTGCTGTAGAAAGGGTCTATTTGCAAAATAAATTAGCATTACCAAACAGAAAAACAAGTCAATAGTTGTAGATTTACACCTCTATATAAATAAACTACTGTAGCAAAAGCATTCAGACTTTTTCCTCTTTTCTCTACAGAAAGACTGCTCAGCATCCATTTCCCATATGTATTTCACTTATATTTAACTATAATTTCTCATGTTTCCTACTGACCCCTTGAACTGGCAACCTGAGGACTTCAGTCATCTTGCAGGTTGTGGCATGAGTGACAGAACAAATGACTGGTATACTAAGTGACCAGCAGGTGCAACAGCATAAAATATAACATCTAAGGTCATGAGTTAGCAATTGCTAGCTGGTTGGGTCCAAGAGAATTTTGTTTTAAAAACAATCTCCCCATAGGCTGTCCTTGAAAGGGGTGTGTTTGTTATATTCCAACTGGAAAGAGTTGCCATCTTTCATTACCCATGTGTTAAAGTGAGAACTCTGTACATTGTCCATGCATTTGACACTACTTCATGGGACAATGAATGGTAGATTGTATTTTTCAAAATTGGTCACAATGATATGTCCCATCCCCCTTGCTCTTCTTGCAATGTTACTTTGATATACTTCTTATTTGGATATGAGGTCTAAATTGTATAATAGTTGATTGTGTCCAGAATACAATAAAAAAAACCACTTATCATACCAAGAACCAAGGAAATCACAGCTTGTTTGAAAATGGTAATCAAGAGACCCCAACTACAAGATGAATCAGATGATGAAATCATCTGACATAGATTTTAAATAAGTCATCACAAAAATGGTTGGATAAGCAATTGCAAATTCTCTTTAAGCAAAGGAAAAATTAGAAAATGTACTCAAGGAAATAGAAATCGTTAAAAAAACAAAACAGATGGAAACTAGAGACCTGAAAAATACAATAATCAAAAGAAAAAAAAACTTGCTGGATGGACTCAACTTTACCCAGTCTGAACAACAGAGAGAAAATAGACTGAAACAAAATGAAAAGTTTCAGGGACTTGTGAAACAATACCAAAAGAGAGATTATTCATATCATTGCCATCCAAGAAGGAGAGATGGAGATAAGACTGAAAAAGGGAATGAAAAAAGTATTTAAAGAAATATTGGCTAAAATTTTACCGAATACAGCAAAAGAAGGGTTCAAGAAGTCCAGTGAGAACACTGAATAAGATAAACTCAAAGAAACCAATGCTAATGCACATAATTAAAATTCTGGAAACTAAAGACAAAGTCTTGAAATCAGTCAGAAAATGACACATTAATATCAGGAAACACTAATTCAAATAAAAGTGGATTTTTAATTTGAAGCATAGAGGTCAGCTGGGAGAGATAGTGTTTTACATCTGGGTTGACAAACTGTCAACCCAGAATTCTATATCTGATGAAAATATCCTTCATGAATGAAGGGGAAATAAGAAAAAATTCCCAAATAAAGGAAAACTAAGAATTTCCCATTAGCAAAACTACCTTTAAAAGAATGGCTAAAGGAGGAGAAGACCCAAGATGGTGACAGAGTAGGAAGCCCTAACAATCAGCTCATCCCACAGGGCAACTAATAAATCATCAGCCAGGATCTGTCCAGATCAACTGTTTGGGGAACTCTGGAGACCAAAAGAACACAGTGCACCATCGAGGGAAGAACGGGAAAAGGAGACTCCTCCACTTGCAGAGGTGGTTGCACAACCCCCACTGGCAAGGCGGGCTTGCCTCCAGATGACTCCTCAGCTGGAAGCAGAAGCTCTCTTTCCCAAAAGCAGGGGAAGGGAAGTGGCATGGCACCAACTACAGCTGATGCTTGGCTAATTCAGCTACTTGGATTCCAATCTTGAGCACAGTTGAGGTTTAAACCTGCTCAAGCCACCAAGAAGCCAGCAGCATTTGTGCTGTCTCCACCACCGGCAGGAGTGGAAGCAAGGAAAAACACACTGGTTCCCTGGGACTGTAGGGATCAGATCTAGCATGCCCAGTTTGAAAAGTCACTGCTTAGGCCCCCACACCCAGCAGGAGTGGAAATTGGGTACAATTTGAACACTTTCTGAGGGCAGTGCAGGCAGATTCATCCCATCCACCTTGAACAGCTGCTGCACTCTCATCCCCAATGTACCCCAGGAAAGAGAGGAACCAAGAGCTCTCTGATCATTCTCTCTCAAGACAGTGCAGACAGAGTCACCTAGCCCACCTGTGTGTGGGGGTGGGAGGTGGGCAGCACAAGGGGTGGCAATTGATCAGAGAACTCGGGTCTTAGGGGCTGGGAGCTGTGCAACAGTTTCATCCCAGATAGGCTGGTAACCTTACCTCAACTATACCCCCACTAGATGCTAAGTCAGCTGAAAATTAAAAGCATAGAATAATCTCAGGCAGCGGGGAGCAACTGGATAAAGAGTGCTACTTGCTGGGTACTTTAGGAAAGCCTAGATTGGGGAAGACATCAAAGAGAAGATTGGAGACCTTTAGGATCTCTTCTCCAGAGCACATTGGAATCAATCTACACTCCCTTCATAGGTCCCCTAAGACTGTTTTGACAGGGAAACCAGATCTGGGAAGGTTATCTCCAGGGGGACACTTCTACCAAAATTAGTCCTCCAGGAAATAGCAGTGAGAAAAGACAAAATGAGTATTAAAAATTTACAGAGGCAAATAAAAACAAACAGAACAGACTAACATACATGGAGGAGGAAAATAGGAAACTTGAGAAAAAGCCAACCAATAAGAAAGCCATAGGCTAAAAAGAGAAACTGAGCACAGAATAAACACATTAAAAAATCCGATGCCAAGACACCAACAAAAAAATTACAAACCATACTAAAAAACAGGAAGATATGGCCCAGTCAAAGAAACAAATTAAACCTTCAGATGAAACACAGCATTTAAGACAACTAATCACAGATATCCAAACAAATCTCCTTAATAAATTCAATGAAATGGCTAAAGAGATTAAGGATGTTAAGAAACTGGCTGAACACAAGAGTTTGAAAGTTTGCAAAGAAAAATAACAGATCTTATGGGAAGGAAAGACACACTGGAAGAAATTAAAAATCCATTGGAAGCATATAATAGCAGATTTCAATTGGTTGAGGACAGAATAAATGAGTTGGAAGACAGAGTATCTGAATTTGAAAATACAGGAGAACAGAAAGAGAAAAGAATGGAAAAAATGGAACACAGTCTCAAAGAATTGAATAGCAATGCAAAATGCACCAAAAAAAACATGCATTATATGTGTCCCAGAAGGAGAAGAGAATGGAAAGGGACAGAAAAACTATTTGAGGAAATAATGACTGAAAATTTCCCAGCCCTTATGAAAGACATAAATATCAGTATCCAAGAAGGACAATGCACCCCAAACAAAATAAATCTGAATAGACCTATTCTGAAACAACTACTATTCAGAATGTCAAATGCCAAACATAGAGAATTCTGAATGCAGTAGATGAAAACAATTCATCACATGCAAGGGACATTCAATAAGACTAAGTACCAATTTCTCATCAGAAACCATGGAGGCAAGAAGGCAGTGGTATTATGTATTAAAGGTTCTGAAAGAGAAAAATTGCCAGCAAAGAGTTCCTTATCCAGCAAAACTGTCCTTCAAAACTGAGGGTAAGTTTAAAGTCTTCACAGATAAACAAAAACTAAAAGAGTATGTCACCAAGAGACCAGATTTACAAGAGATACTAAAGGGAGTGCTGCAACCTGAAAGGAAAAGACAGGAAGGAGTGGTGTGGAGATTAGTGTAGAAATGAAGGTTTTTAGTAAGGGTTAAAAAAGGGTAAAAAGACAGATAATAGTAAGATAGGTCAATGGAAAGTCAAAATATATAATGGATGTTGTAAGTAATGTCTTTACAGTAATAATATTAAATGATAATGGATTGAACTCTTCAATCAAATGACACAGACTGGCAGAATGGATTTAAAAAAAATTAGCCATATGCTGTCTACAATAGACTCACCTTATATGCAAGGACACAAAGAGACTGAAAGTAAAAAGTTGTTAAATGATATTCCACACAAAATGTAATCAAAGTGGAGCTGGAGTAGAGATACTAATAGCAGACAAAATAGACTAAATACAAAACTGCTATAAGAGATGAAGAAGGACATTAAATTAATATATTTTTTAAAAGAAGTTCATCAAGAAGAAATAACAATAATAAATATTTATGCACCTACCCAGGGTGCCCCAAAATACATAAGGCACACTTTGCAAAACTGAAGAGAAAAATAGATGTCTCCACAATAGTTGTTGGAGAATTCAATACAACACTCTCATCTTTGGATAGAACAACTAGACAAAGGATCAATAAGGAAACAGAGAACTTGAAAAAGATGATAAATGAACTAGATCTCACAGACATATATAGAACAGCAGGATATACATTCCCCTCAAGTGCTCATGAAACTTTCTCCAGGATAAGCCATATGTTGGGTCACAAACCATGACTCAATAAATTTTAAAAGATTGAAATTATACAAAGCACTATCTCCGATCATAATGGAATAAAGCTGGAAATCAACAACAGTTGGAAAAAGGGAAAACTCAAAAATATATGGAGGTTAAACACACTCTTAAACAATAAGTAGATCAAAGAAGAAATAACAAGAGAAATCAGTAAATATCCCAAGATGAATGAAAACGAGAACACAATATACCAAAACCTATGAGAGGCAGTGAAGGCAATGCTGAGAGGAAAATTTATAGCCCTCAATGCTTACATTAAAAAAGAAGAAAGAGCTAAAATCAAAGACCTAATTGAACACCTGCACAAACTAGAAAAAGAACAGCAAACTAATCCCAAAGTAAGCAGAAGGAAAGAAATAGCAAAGATTAGGTCAGAAATAAATGAAATTGATGCCAAAAACAATAGAGAGAATCAACAAAAACAAAAGTTGGTTCTTAAAGATCAACAGTTAGCTAGACTGACAAAGGAAAAAAGAGAGAAGATACAAATAAATAAAATCAGAAATGAAAGCAGGGACATTACTATTACCCCACAGAAATAAAAGAGATCATAAGAGGCTACTATGAACAACTGTATGCCCACAAACTAGACATGTAGACAAAATTGATAAATTTCTAGAAGCACATGTACAACCTACACTGACCCTAAAAGAAAGAGAAGACCTCAACAAATCAATCACAAGTAAGGAGATTGTAATAGTCATCAAAAACCTCCAAAAGATGAAAAGCCCAGAACCAGATGGCTTCACAGATGAATTCCAAAAATCATTCAAAGAAGAATTTATACCAATCTTGCTCGAATGCTTCCAAAATATAGACTAGAAGTTCACAGAGCTCATTCTATGAAGCCAACATCACCCTAATACCAAAGCCAGATAAAAATAGCATTAAAAAAAGACAATTATAGACGAATTTCTCTAATAAATATAGATGCAAAAATCCTCAAGAAAATACCTGCTAATTGACTCCAACAGCACATTAAAAAAATTATACATCATGATAAAATGGGCTTTATGCCAGGTATGCAAGGGTGGTTCAACACAAGAAAATCAATATACTACATCACATTACTAAATTGAAGACGAAAAATCATAGGATCATCCCAATTGATGTGGAAAAAGCATTTGACAAAATCTAACATACTTTATTTTTGAAAACTCTCTGAAAGATAGGAATAGAGGAACATTTTTTCAACAAGATAAAGTGCATATATGAAAAACCCACAGCTAACATTGTACTCAAATAGAGAAAGAATGCAACTTTCCCACTGAGATCAGGAACAAGACAAGCATGCCCACTATCACTACTGTTATTTAATATTTTGCTGGAAGTTCTAACTAGAGCAATTTGGCAAGAAAGAGAAATAAAAGGCATCCAAATAGGAAAGGAAGGAGTAAAAATTTCACTATTTGCTGATGTCATGATCCTTTATCTAGAAAATCCTGAAAATCCACAACAAAGCTACTAGAACTAATAGATGAATTCAGCAAAGAGGCAGGATAAAAGATTAATATGCAAAAATCTGTAACATTTCTATATACTACTAATGAGCAATATGAGGAGGAAGTCAGGAAAAAAATCCCATTTACAATAGAGACTAAAAGAATAAAATATTAGTAATAAACTTAACCAAGAACAGAAAGTACCTGTATTCAGAAAACTACAAAACATTGCTAAAAGAAATCAAAGATGACCTAAATAAATGTAAGAACATTGATGTCCATAGATTGGAAGGCTAAATATCATTAAGATGTCAGTTCTACCCAAATATATTTACAGATTCAATGCAATCCCAATAAATCTTCCAACAACCTTTTTTAATTTTTTTATTTTTTACAGAATTGGAAAGGCCAATTATCAAATTTATTTGGAAGGGTAATATTTCCCGAACAGCCAAAAATACCTTTAAAAACTAGAACAAAGTTGGAGAACTCTCCTTTCCTGACTTTAAAGTATATTACTTGGCTACAGTGGTAAAAACAGCATGGTACTGGCATAAAGATAGATATTTTAACCAATGGAATAGAATTGAGGAGTGTTCAGATATTCTCAAATTTATGGCAAAGTGATTTTTGACAAGGCTGTCAAGCCCACCCAGCTGGGCCAGAACAGTCTATTCAACAAATGGTGCTGGGAGAACTGGATAGCTATATCCAAAAGAAAGAAGGAGGACCCCTATATAGCACCTTATACAAGAATTAACTCAACATGGATCAAAGACCTAAATATAAAAGCTACAAACATTAAGCTCCTAGAAGAAAATGTAGCGAAACATCTTCAAGATCTTGTTGTAGGAGGTGGTTTCTTAAACCTTATACCCAAAGCATGAGCAACAAAAGAAAAAATAGATAAATGGGACCTCCTCAAACTTAAACCCTTTTGTGCTTCAAAGGACTTTGACAAGAAAGTGAAAAGGGAACCTACTCAATGGGAGAACATACTTGGAAACCATATATCTGATAAGGGTTTGATATCCATGTTATATAAAAAGATCATACAACCCAACAGTAAAAAGACAAGCAACCCAATTTTAAAAAGGGCCAAAGACTTGAACAGACATTTCTCCAAAGTGGAAATACAAATGGCCGAAAAGCACATGAAAAAATGTTCAACATCATTAGCTATTAGAGAAGTGCAGATCAAAACTACACTGAGATATCTTTTCACACCTTATAGAATGGCTATTAGAAAAAAACCAGAAAACTATAAATGCTGGAAAGGATGTGGAGAAATAGGAACACTCCTTCACTGTTGGTGGAAATGTAGAATGGGGCAGACTTTGTGGAAGACAGTTTGGTGTTTTCTCAAGAAACTAAATATAGAATAGCCGTATGATCCAACAATCCCATTACTAGGAATATATTCAGAAGAACTGAAAGCAAGGATGCAAAATGACATTTGCACACCGATGTTTATAGCAGCATTATTCACAATTACTAAAATATGGAAACAACTCAAGTGTCCATCAACTGATGAGTGGATAAACAAAATGTGGGATATACATACCATGAAATACTATTCAGCTGTAAGAAGAAATGAAATCAGGATGCATATGACAAAATGGACAAACCTTGAGGACATTATGTTGAGTGAAATAAGTCAGACACAGAAGGACAAATATTGTATGGTCTCAATAATATGAACTAAAATGATGAGTAAATTTATGGAGGTAAACTCTAAAGTATACATTACTAGGAAATTGAATGTGGGTTGAGAATGGGAGCTGATACTTAATGTACAAAGAAGTTTTAATAAGGTTTATTGTAAATGTGTGGAAATGAATAAAGTTGATGGTAATACATTATAGTGAATATAACTAACATTGCTGATTTATAAATGTGATTGTGACTGAAAGGGATAGTCTGTGGATGTAATATTTCAATTGAAAGGAAGCTAGAGAATAATGTAGGGAGTGTATAACATAGTGATTTTCATGGTGGATGAAGAGTGTGGTTAACAGTATAAGAATGTTTTTCCTTTACAAAGAATTAAGTATTTGGTGATATGTGGGAAATTTACAACTAATGTAACTTAAGGACTATAGTTAACAGTAATATTGTAATATTTTTGCAGCTATGACAAAGACGATATATCAATTCCGAGGGACAACAGTAGGGTAGTATATGGGGGCACAGGATTTTTCCTCTTGGAGTAATGAAAACATTCTAAAATTGACTGAGGTGATGACAGCACAACTCTATGATGAATATGATAGCCACTGAGTGTACACTTTGAATGGATTGTACAAAGCATGGGGCTGTATAACACTAGGAATCCAATGGTGTAGGATGGACTGTGGTTAACAGAACAAATATAAGAACATTCTCTCATGAACTATAACAAGTATATAATACTAATACAGGGTGTCATTAACTGGGTGGGTTGGGGGAAAATACAACAAATGTAAGATATTGGCTATAGTTAGTAGTAATTTTTAGATGATGCTCTTTCATAGATTGTAGCAATTGTTTCACAACAATGCAAGGTAGTGGTGGTGGGGTGCTGTATGGGAGCCCTGTATGATGATATGCATGTTTGTTTTGTAAGTTCACAACGTATACTATACACTTGTTGTTTATAGATGTTCATGTATTAATGATAAACTTCAATAAAAAAATTAAACAAAAAAAACACTAATGCCTAAAGGAAGTGATAACAGAAGAAGGCTTGAAACTTCCTAAAGGAAAGAAAAACATCAAAATGAAAAAAAGGAGAAAATACAACAGATTCTCTTTCTTCTTGAGTCTCTTAAATTATTTTTTATGATTGAAGCAAAAATTATAACACAGCCTGATGTGGTGCTCAATGTATGCAGAGGACAAGGTAATTATATTTTTTAAATGGGGAGAGTAAGGGAACCTAAATGGAAGTGAGGTTTCTACACTTCACTTGAAATGGTAAAATGGTGATACCAATATATTATGATAAGCTACAATGTGTGTATTGCAATACCTAGAGGAACCTGAAGACATATACTCAAAATCAAAAGAAACAAATCAAGATAAAAACCTAAAAAATGTTCAAATAGTCCACCAGAAGTTGAGAAAAGAATAACAGATGAATAAGAAACAAAATTCAAATAAAATGGCAGGTGTGAGCCCTAACATATAATTAATGACCATACATACACATGGTTTAAATATGCTTACTAAAAAACAGAACCTGGAAAAGTGGATTTAAAAAACTGATATAACTGTCTTCTACAACAAACTTACTTCAAACACAACAAATAGGTAGGTTGACAGTGAAAGGATGGAAAAAGATGTACCATGCAAATATTAACAGCAATAAAAGCCAGATTGGCTATATTAACATGAAGTAAAGTAGATTTCAGACAAAGAGGGATATTACATAATGAAAGAGGGATCAATTAACCAGGAAGACATAACAATCTTAAATGTATGTGCAACAAAATCAAAGCCTCGAAATACATGAAGCGAACCCTGACAGAACTGAAAAGATAAAACCACAATTGTAGTTAGGGATTTCAATACCTCGCTCTCAGCAATTAATAGAACCACTATACAGAAAATAATCAAGGATATAGAAGACCTGAACAGCATAATCAAGCAAAAGGATCTGATTGACATATATAAAGCAATCCACCTAACAAGAGAAGAATACACAATTTTTTCAATTGCTTATGGAACACTCACCAAGGTAGATAACATTGTTTATCACAAAACAAATTTCACCAAAAATTAAAAGAATTGAAATCAACAGAGCATAGTATTTTACCATAATGAATCAAACTAGAAATCAATAACAGAAAAAACAACAGAAATCTTCAAACACTTGGAAACTAAACAACATACTTCTACATTATCCATGGGTCAAAGCAGAAATCACAAAGGAAATAAACAAATACAAGGAAGAAATTGAACAATTCTTCAAAAACCACAAACTACCAAAACTCAACCAAGATGAAATGGATATCTCCCACAGTGTGGCCCACCAACCTCAATGAACTTACACATCCTGGAGCCTTGCCACCAACCATAGACCACAGTTCACACTGTAGACCACACTCTCTCCCACTCAGTTCTGAGTGGTGTGTGCTGATTTAAAAAGGCCTACATCCATTGCCACAACAGTACTCAGGACAACCTCCAACTCCCAAAGAAGCCCCTGTATTTCAACTGCTCATCCCCTTCCTACCCAAAAACTGTCAAGTGGCCACTGGCTCCACCTCATTGTTATAATTTCTTGCATTTTGATTTTTACCCATAATAAAAAAAAAAAAAAAAAAGATGAAATGGATAACTTGAATAGTCCTATAAGCATTAAAGAAATTGAAATTTCAATTAAAAGCCCCCCCCCCCCATTCCCATGCCCACATGGCTTCACTGGAGAATTTTACCAAATGTTTAATCCAAGAATTAATATCTATTTTACACAATTTCTTTCAGAAATAAATGAGTAGGGAACACTTCCAAATTCATTTCATGAGGCCAGTACTACTTTGATACCAAAATCAGAAAAAGAAGTCCAAAAAAATAAAACTACAGACTAATATCTTTCAGGCATTTTGAATCAGATGCAAAAATCTTCAACAAAATATTAGTAAATGGAATCCAACAATGCACAAAAAGAATTATACACTGTGATCAATTGGAATTTTCAGGTATGCAAGACTGGTTCAACATTCAAAAATCAATTGGGAGCAGATGTAGCTCAAGTGGTTGAGCACCTGCTTCCCATATTGTATGGGTTCAATCCCTGGTATCTCAAAAAAAAAAAAAATCAATTAATGTAACCCCCCATATCAATTGCCTAAAAAAGAAAATATTATGGTTATATTAATTGATGTAGAAAAAGCATTTTATAAAATCCAACACCCATTAGTTAAAAATCTCAGCAAATGCAAGAGAATTACCTCAAATTGGAAAAGAGCATTTATAAAACTCCTACAGCTAACATCAAATTTAATGATGAAAGACTAAAAGTGTTCCCCCTAAGATTGGGAATGAGGCAAGGATGTCCACTCTCACCCCTTTTATTCCACAAAGCACTGGAAGTTCCAGCAAACACAATAAGATAAGAAAAAGAAAATAATACAAATAGAAAAGAATGAAATAAAATGGTCCCTATTAGCAGATGACATGGTTGTCTATGTAGAAAATCTCAAATAATCTACCAAAAAAACTAAATAATAAGGGAATTCATCAAGGTCATGGAATAAAAGATCAACACACAAAAGTCAATTACATTTCCATATACCAACGAAGAACATGTGGAAAGCAAAATTAAAAACAAGCTGCTATGTACGGCAGGGGAAGACTAGAGAGATTGAGAGATGATTAGGTTTTTTGTTTTGTTTTTTGTTTATTATTATTATTGGAATAATGAAAATGCTTTAAGAATCATTGAAGTGATAAGTACACAACTATATGATTATACCACATACCATTGATTGTACACTTTGGATGGATTTATACTTTATTAGTATGTATCAATAAAACTGATTTGTTAAAAATCACAATACCATTTACAATTACTTCAAAGAAAATGAAATACTCAGGAATAAATCTAACAAAACGTGCAGATTTGCACCCTGAAAATTACTAAGTATTGAAGGAAGAAATCAAAGAAGAACTAAATAAAAGGAGAGACATACTGTGTTCATGGATTAGAAGACCCAACATAATGAAGATGAGAATTCTCCCAAATTGATCTATAGGTTTAATGCAATTTCTAACAAAGTCCCAGAAGAGATTTTTATAGACATAGAGAAACTTATTCTAAAATTGATATGGAACAGCATAGGACCTAAAATAGCTTTAAAAAAATATCCCGAAAAAGATACTGTCAAGCACTGTACCCAATGCTGATGCTTACTATATAGCTACAGTGATCAAGACTGGGTGGTATTGGAAGAGGAAGAGGCACATAGATCAATAGAACAGAATAGAGAATTCAGAACCAGAGTCACACAAATATGCTCAATTGATTTTTGACAAAGGTGTAAAAGCAATTTGTAATACAGTGTCTGTGTTAGTATATTAGTGTTCTCCAGAAAAACAGAACTAACAGGATATATAGAATAAAAATTAGCTCAGGCGACCACGGGGATTGGCAAGTCCAAATCCACAGGGCAGGCCACAAGTTGGCTTTGAAATCCTCAGGAGAAGTTACAAGTTGGGAACTCTGATGAAGGTGATGAATTCTACAGGAGAAAAATGGCTAGCTGAAGTGGAAATAGAAATTCTTTCTGACTGCTGAAATCCTCCGTTCTGGCTTTACGCCTTCAACTGATTGGATGAGAAGACTTTCCTCATTGCTGAAGACATCTGCCTTTGTTAATTGCAGATGCATTTAGCCATAGATGCAGTCAACTGACTAATGATTTAAATCCATGGAATACCTTCACAGTAACAATCAGGCCAGTGCTTGCTTGCCCAAATAACTGGAAACAATATCCTAGCTAAGTTGGCATGTGAAATTAACCATCACAGTGTCCGAGTCCATTTTTGATGTTTGATCCCTGACACCTTTCATGTCCCACCTCTCCTCTTTCCCCTCTCACCCTATATCTAGGCAAGCTGATAAGAGAACTTGGGCACTTCCTCTCTCGGCACTGCCAGGAAAGTTCAAACCCTGCAAACCCAGGCTCTGCACATATTAACTCTCACCCCGGCCCCATCCCCTAACCAGGGTAAAATCCAAATACACTTGCCCCTTCCTTCACTCAAGCCATTCCAGACTGGCTTGGATACATTTCCTGAACTCCCCCAGAAGGTCCTATTATGTGGGTAATAAACATTTTTAAACCCCCTTACTGTGTCTGTAGAATCATCAGTCTCAACATTTGAACTAATTTTCGATGACACATCCATCCTTACCTCTGTGGGGCAACCACAAAACAATTGACACTGTGAGCAAGATTGTGTAGGATATCACTACACACCCCTCAGAATAGCTAAAATAAAAAATAATGCTAAACACCAAATGCTGGCAGGGATGCAGAGAAAGTGGATCACGCATACACTGCTAGTAGGAATGTAAAATGGTATAGCCACTCTGAAAAAGAGTACAAGTTTCTTACAAAACTAAACATATACTTAATATGCAACCTAGATATTGCATTCGTAAGCATTTAATCAAGATAAATGAAAATGTATGTCCACATGAAGACTTGTACTCAAATATTCATAGTATTTTCATTCACAATAGCTCCAAACTGCAAACTGGAAACAACCCAAATGTCTAGTGAAGAATGGACAAGCAAAGTGTGGTACATACATATTATGGACTGGCATAAAAAGGAACAATATAAGTAATAAAAAGGAACAAACTACTAATATATGCAGCAGCTTTGATGGATCTCAAGTACATTATGCCGTGTGAAAAAAGCCAATCCCAAAAGGTTACATACTGTTTGATTCCATTTATATAACATTTTGAAATGACAAAATTATAGAGATGGAGAACAGATTGCTAGGGTTTGGGGGAGAGGGGAGGGAGAGGAAAGAAGTGAGTGTGGTTATAAAAGGACAAGATGAGGGTTCCTTGTTATGGAGTTGTTCTGTATCTTGACTGTAGTGGTCACACCATTCTGCACATGCAATAAAATTGCATAGAAGCAAATACGCACACAAATGAGCACATGTAAAACTGGTGAAATCCGAATAAGGTAGGTGGAGTGTATCAATGTCAGTCTCCTCATTGTAAATTGTGGTGTGGTTATGTTTGATATTACCAGTGGGGGAAACTAGGGGAAGAGTATAACAGATATCTCTATTATTTCTTACAACTGGATGTGAATTTACAGTTATCACAAAATAAAAAGAGTTTTGTTTTGTTTTTCAAAAAAAACAACTCTCCCAATGTCTAGGTTACAAAAAAAGAACAAGTGTTCCAGTTTGGGCGATAAATTATATGTTCCTCCTAGTTATCATCCCTAACACAAAAGGGTTGTGGTACCTGCTGTTGCCAGGAGCTACACACTGCTGCTGACTGAGGGAAGGGAAGCACCACTGCTGATGGGGGAAAATTCTGAAAGTCAGTACCAATTCCAAGAATTACTAGCAAGGTGTACTACTGGGGGCTTTCATTTGGAGCGCCTGCCAGGGTTTCTTGTTTCCTGGGTCAGAGTTGTAGAAAGAAATGGATGGGGGATCCTGTTACTCCATTTTCTTTTCTTCTTAACTTGAGTGTTCTTAGTATACTTCAGGACTAGTGGAGTCACTTGGTCTTTTAGTATACTTACCACCATGTAAACAGAAAAACAGATTTATATTAGAAAACATGATGAAAGTTGAGAAGGGGAAGAGGAAAGAAGACTCAGAGATCCTAGTAAGGATTGAAACCAGAATCCTTCCCTGTAATCTGGCCCCATGATCCCAGGGAGGGGATGGCCCTGGAAAAGAAATTTACACTGGGATGTCTGATCACTTTAGCTAGGTCTCAATGATTTTGATTCCCACTTTTCCATTTCTTCTTCCTTGTCCATAGCCTTTGGTTCCCACTTCTTCTGTTCAAATAAGATCATCTCTTCTTCAATTTCTTTATGTACTTGGCACCTATTCTGTTGCAGGTTTTTTTATTATTATAACGAGACAGTCCATACTTACTCTTTGTACCTGCCAGAAGTACAGGCACCCATCTCTGGGACAATGTCTGAAGAGAAATAGTTCATCAGCACTACCAAGCTCCCAGACAGATATCACATAAAAGTAGCCTGGAAAACATGTAAATTTTTCTTGAGAGTATTTATCATTGTAGAGGTATTTGCACAGGAAGTCCTTATATACCTCACCAAAGGCATAATAGCACCTTTGTTACGCAGGAGTGACTGCTGAGTGGGCAGAAGGCTGGGAAAGTATCTGGCACATGGAATTTCTCATGCAAACAACATTCATGTTAACCCTTCAGTACACATACAGGTTACTTACCCACACATAGATATGGGATTCCACCTAAATCTGTCACTGGTCTTCCAAACTGAAATCAGGAAAGTGGGAATTCTAAAAGGGAAAAAGGAGCTTACTGTACTTCCATGAAAATTCTATTGGTTAAGGTGTTTATAAAGGTCAACCAATTTTCTAACAATAATTTAGTCCTGTACTAGTCTGAAATCTTCTGGCAATCACTTTCTCCAAAAGACTCAGGCTCCAAAGGTCCACTGTTGTTGAGAACATCTTTCTCCACACTGCTCTCTACACTCAGAATGTTTCTCATGACACTGACATTTGCAATCACAGTTTGAGCACACCTGATTCACTTAGACAACATGCCATGTTAGTAGACAGTTGCAAGGAGAAAACCATAATTGTTTTGATGTCAATAACTGAGGACAATTGTGACAAGTTTTAAGGCATTGCATTACTCTTGGTGAGGCAATAATCATCCATCACTTGTAATTTTGTGCAATTTACAATCTTCTCTCACACCTGCTTTTCTTTCTCTGCTGTTCTCCAAGTCTGTCAATGGCATTAGCCACTGTCACCTTCTTCCTTCCTCAGCACTGCTCGGTGTGAGCCCTTGAGACATTCACCCAGTCCTGTCCCATTCCCAGTCACAGAGCCTTGAGAATCCCAGCCACCAAGAAGTAAATCAGGAGTTACTGGTGCAGCCATCAACCTAACATCCTGGGGTCTCCAACTGTAAAAGTGATTTCCTGTTACTTTTTGCTTTCACCAGATGCCTTTGAACTGTGCACACCAGATCTCTATCTGCCAGCATCAGGACCAGTCTTTAGACCTGGTGAATTTCCACCTGCCCCTGCTTTGTCTTCCTCACTAATTCCCCCCACCCCCCACCCACCCCCACACACACCCTGGGTATAGCAAGGATCTTTAGCTTCCTCTCCCTTGGAGCAGGATTTCATGTAAAAATTGCTCTTAAAATCTGCTTGCTGAATTAATTGAAATAAAGCCATCCCTAAGAACACCTTGTGGAATAGAAAAAGGGGTGAATTGCTCTTAGAAATCTGATCTGCTTATAAACTTGGAAGACCTATGAAGCTAAAGGAAGAGGGAATCCTAATTAATTGGAAATTGCTAAATGCCCAATAAGGATATAAGCAAAGCATAAGCACATCACTAAAATAAGACCATAAGGTATACCACAGAGGCAGTACTAATTAAATAAAATATGCCCCAGCCAAAGTTTAGACTCCTGGAATAAATTGTTCCCCAAAGTGGATAAATGAATTTCTTCCCTCTCACATTTATTTTCCATGTTGAAAACGTCACCTTGAGCCAGAAAACATGGACAAGGAAAGTGACCTCCTTACTCCACTCCTATGAATAGATATTAAGCTGAAGCTGATTAAAGCAGGAAGCTGTAGAAAGCTACAGATGCCCTGATGTACATTCCATTCTGCTCCCTTCCTAGGCCCCGGCTATAAGTTGATGCAGTTAAAGCAACCAGAATCCAAATGGCCAGGAAGGGACAGAATACGAAGTGTGAAGTCTCCTTGCCTTCTGTGAGTGCAGGAAAGTCAAAGGGCAGGGAAAACTTGACCAATATCTCCTCAATATAGAAATTTCCCACTATAGTCTTTAGCTGTGGTATTAAAGTGAAAAATTCTGCCTCAGTTCTCAACCCTATAACTTATCACACCAATGCCTGGCAGTTCGAATTTATAGTGTCCCACTCTAGAGTTTTTTTACTCAACCTCTAGTCAAGGGGCTCCTGGAAAGCCCATGAGTGGGCTACAGAGGGTCTATGAATTCCTTAACATTAGAATCAAAACTTCGTGCTCATGTGCATTTTTCTGAGAAGAAGGTCCAAGATTTTCAGCAGAAGAATATCTTGACCCCAAAAATGTCAAGACCATTAGACTAGCCTGAAGGAGGCTCCATGGCTTCTTTGTTGTCAAAATTTCAAGGGGAAATGAGCCATAAAATTGGGTTTAAACCTGGGCAACATCTAAGTTCATAGTCTTCAGCAATAGAAGGACTTTATAAAACATCTGTACATCTAGAGCCATGATGGTCACTTCTCTGGACTCTCTTATTCTTTCTTCTAAGGATACAAAATGTAATGGACATTCACAGGATGTGGCCTGGGCCAGATGGGTTCCCAGGACCCCCACCACAGTGACCTTCCATTTCCCAGAACTCTCTGATACATGTGCCACTGGGAGAAATGGAGTGATTGAATAAAGGGAAAAATAAAAATGGAACGGGGGGGTTAGAAGGGGAGGAGAGAATAAAGCCAAAAGAGGGTCAAAACTGGGTGGGAAGGAAAGCATGGAAAGATGGGAAGAAAGTGAGCAAGAAAAGAAAGGAGAAGAAGCACGTTAAAAAGAAGAAATATGGGCCGGGGAGATAAAAAATGACACGAGGAATGAAAAGAAGAGAGAAGGAGGAGAAACAAATGTTGTGAGGAGGAGAATGAGAGTTCTCAGGATGAAAGGATAAAAGGCAAAACTGAAAGGAGATGATTTAAAAATTGCACAAAGTGCTACTAAATATAATTAATTAACAAGTCTGTACATCACCTAGTAAAGTCTGCTACAGAAATAATGTCTCTATAACTATTAATTACAAGGCCATTGAGAGCCAATAGGGAGCTTAGAGTGTCTTTGAAAAGGCATCTCTTCCTCAAGTAAAAACGTTTAAAGTTAAAATATTATTGCCAAGCTGAACAAGCTCACAAAGCTGGACTAGAGAAAGCATGGCACAAGACATTTTATATGGCCCATGGCCCACTTGTAAAAGAGGGAGGGGGAAGGGAGTGAGTGGGGATGCTGGGAAGAACACTGCCATCCAGCTAAAAATTGCACCAATGGCAATTCCATTGATCCTTTTTTAAGCCATTGGCTAGGACACAAAGGTCCTGTGAGGAAACAGGCAAAGATACTGCACAGCCTGGGCTGCTTTCCAAGAGGCCCCACTCTCAGCTGCTCATTTGGGTCATGTAGGCCCCTGGTAACATCAACGTATTCCCTGCACCTCCCCTCCAAAGCAGTAGGGGCAACTGCATCAGGTTTCAGGTGCTGGGGGCTGGGGGAGGGATACAGTCAGGGCAGGCAGCAGCCTTGCAAGCGTGTGCGATAGTTCAGGCATGCCCACCTGCTTGTCCCAATAAGCACATAGGTCAGTATGGGTTGATGTAGGCTGGGGGGGAGGGGTGCATTTCCTTGTCACTCTAGGGCTTACCTGCCTTCATATGCATTCATATGTCTATACTATGAATGTTGTCCTCATAAACATGACATCTTGTTCAGTGCACAGCCTGAACACCCATAGCTGGCAGCCCCTACAGTAGCCACTAGCAGGCACCGACCAAGGACCAGACACTCTAATACAGTATCTCTAATCTTCAACAGTCTGGAATACATATTATTAAGTTAAGAAACTTGCCTAAGGTCACATAGCTCGGAAGGGGTGGAGACAAGATTCAATCCTAAACAAGGCAGAAGCTGAGGCCCTAGCTCTTCTCTCTATATTGTGCTGCCTTCCTCTCTAGGTGAGAGGACCACCCCACTCATGTGAGTATTGTAGTAGCCTGGTTGATACTTACTTTGTGTTTCAGACTCAGACATCTAAGGAAAGTGCTTATAAAGGAATGATAGCTTACTAGGGCTCAAAGAAAATTACTAAATTTACAAGTTGTGTTTCCACCATTTAAGATGGGATTAAAAAGAGGGAAATGTATATTTTGTAAAAGGAAATACAAATGAATTTACACAAATATAATTATTTATCCTGTTGATTTGACCCTTTAACCCTGGAAGCTGATGGAACCCAAGTCTGAGAATCACCACACAAACCTGCCCCTAAGGCTTGCCTGACCCCCATGAAGGCTATGGGGGATGGGGAGCACAGCTTCTTCCCACCTTCCACTTTCCCCACTAGAATTGCAGCCAGCCTCGACCAGTTGCTTCAATTTTGCCTGTACCTGGCTAGTTTATAAATTCAGACTTGGCTTCAAAACTTTGTGGTTCAAGGGCGCCATCTTGAGGCATGTTCTATTTCAGTGCCTCTGAGTTAGGGAAGACATGTGAAGCCTGATTAGGAGTTTTGTTGCATAACCCAGCGACTTACTTCTATTTGCTGTTTTCTTCAGTCTTCACAAAAAAAATTCAGGCTATAGAACAATGACATGATTTTGAGCAACCTCAATGAACTCATTTTTACAAATGATAGCTTCCCCCACAAATATATTTACATTTTAACAATAATCACAGCATGGGAATTCATTCATTTATTTATTTGTTTTGCAATAAGCTATTTTCTCCAGTTGTTGTGAACAGTTCACAGAAGCCACACTATTAGAATTTTGAGTTCTACAAGAAGGTAGAACAGCCCAGCGCTCTGAGTCCCCATTTAACGTCTTCTGAGTGTCCTTTCGTACGATCTTACTTCCAGTGGATTGGCCAGAGACCCAGGCCATGTTTCAGCCTCCAAGATCTATGTAGGCAGGCTTTAAGGCAGCAGGCCCCTGGGCTAACTAAGTGCCCCACTGTGCCCCAGCCAATCATGCCCTAGAGCCCCAACCCCACTAATAAAGCTCTTATCCTAATAGCCAAGTGCCCTCCCCGATTCTTTAACTCATTACAGAGCAAGTACAAATCCAACACCAGAAACCTTTCTACCCAAGAGATATTCTTGCCTTTCCAGTTGTGCCAGGGTTTCACCAGACCCCAATTTTACTCTCCTCTGGACATACCATGCATTTTCACACTTCCATGCCTTTCTCCATAACGTTTCTTCTGAGTGAATTCCCATCACCACACCCCCTCAACAGCCACCAACATCACAGTTCGCTTGGTGAATTACCACCCAATCTTTCAAGGCATTATCTTTCAAGAAACCTCCCAACTACCCACTCAACCTCTACAGGAATAACTATATGCTTCTTGTGATGTTTGAAGACAATGCTCTCTTATTAATGAGGGGAAATACCATTAACACACTCACTAAAGAATGTACATGATTAAAACATTTAGTATGGAAATGCAAGGAAAAATAGAAAAACAGCAACAAAAAAAAAATTTAAAAACTAAGTACTGGGTTTTCTTAAGAGTCAACCTTTTCCCTCTTTTGCCTTCTCCCAATCTCCAAATAGCTGTCCCACAGGATGATGACCACCTAATAATAAAGACCAGTCCTGAAATTTTGTAGCTACTTTTTTTCTGAGAAGGATGATATACAAGGTAAAGAGAGCAACTGAAGTATTCCTTCCCACCCCTAGTGCCTATTCAACAATTCCACCTGGATGTCTTCTAGCCTCTTAAACTCAATATGACCAATAGGAAACTCATCACCTTAACCAAGGGTGGGCAAACTATGGGTCTTGGGCCAAATCTGGCCCATCAGGACCTCTTCTATATAAAGTTTTACTGAAAACACAGTTATGTGCATTCATTTACATATTATCTATGACTGCTTTCACACAACAATGGCAAAGTTGCGTGGTTACAGCAGAGACCATATGGCCCACAAAGTCTAAAATATCTGACCCTTTACAGAAAACGTGTGCTGACCCCTAGATTTTTGGCCATCCAGGTTGCCCAGTTGACTGTGTGCCTCATTTTAACAGCTGGCACTGCTATATATCCAGGGGCCCAAACATAATCCTACTCTCCTCTCATACTCACCCACATAGCCCTTCAGTTACCAAGTACTGCAGTTTCAACCTTACAAATATCTCTAGAACCTTCCCCCATCCCCATTCACTATGCTGGCCCAGGGTAGCATCTTCTTTCACCTAGACTACTGCACAGTCTCCTTTTTGCTCTCCCTGCCACCAGTCTGGAGCAACTGTTCTAAACCATAAATCTGATTGTTATTTCTCTAATTGAAACCCTTCGGTAATTTCCCATTGCCTTTGGGATAAGGTCTAAGCTCCTCAACATGGCCTAAAAAAACCCTTTGTGACCTGGCCCAGCCTTCCTACCCAGCCCCACCTCCAGCAACATCCCCTGCTCCTCCCCACAGCCATTCTTCTGTCACAGCATTTCTTCTCTTCTCTATTTGAGCCAAGTTGTGCATGCTGTTTCTTGATCGGGATTCGTCTCCTCCTTCTGCACCCTTCACTTCCACTTCTAACTCCTACTCATCCTTAAATGCTACTTCCTCCAGGACGCCTTCCTTGACTGCCACAGATTAGGCCTCCCAGCTATACCCTTCCATTGTACCTTATCATTTCTTTATTGAAACATTTATTGTGATTTATTGCAGACTTTTATTGCCTGGCTCTCCTGCTAGGCTATAAGTTTTGTAAATATAAGGGCTATTCATCCTATTTCTGTCCCATCCACAGTGAACAGCACATGATAGGTATTCAATTCCATAAACAATGGAGCTTCCTCAGCCAGGACCTCTCCCCAAGGCCAGATATCCCCTTCCTCCCCTTTCTTCCCTTTTGGTAACAACGTCTTTGGCTGGGGTAGTCTCAACAAAGCCATTACTGTTACTGTCTATTTTCTCTTCAAACCACTCCCCACCCTTCCCTTGCTCTGTTCTGTATCATGGTGGTTTGAACCACAAAAATTACACTACCCAGATTTCAGGTTTCTGGTTGGATTCAACCATGGGAGGCCCTGACATAAGACTGGAGGAGGAGGGAGAAACCAATGTATTTCTCCTTTGTGCTCTTGCTGCCTCTCTCTCTCTCTCTCTCTCTCTCTCTCTCTCTCTCTCTCTCTCTCTGCTTTGGATGGCATCCCCAGCAGTGGTCATGTCCCTTCCATGGTCCCAGTTGTTGCTGAGCAGCCCCTGCCATGATTACAGCCCTTCAAGGTGATCCTGGCACCTGGACTCTGCTAACACTACCCTTTTCTATTGTTCCTTCCACCTTAGGGGTGGGAATGGTTTCCTGTAGTTGCTAATCTCTGAGTTTTCTCACCTTCTCCAATTTGCTCTTTCCGCTCTTCTAATTTAATCCTTTTAATTTAATCCCCTCTATTAAATCCCTTTAATTAAATTACTTAGCATGATTTCATTTTTCTGACTAGATTCTAGCTGACATAGTTATTGAAGTTGTTTACTTACATTTGAAATTCTACCTGACATGCATGTATATTGAAGAACATCTATATTAAGCACACAATCTTGGGATCAATCTCATTGGACCAAGACTGAAATTTATGTAAAAGGACATGCCAGAGACAGTATGAAAAATCCTAGATTTATGGGGAGGAAGAAGGACTTCAAACATGGAATTAAGAGAACACTACCTCGTGACATAAAGTTTGAACACCAAAGTTTGTTGTAACTGGCAAATTCTAATCCAGAAGGAGAAGTGTGGAAAAGGGACATGGGTGAAAGAAGGAAGGAGAGAGTGGTATTGAGAATGATTTTTCTGGAAATATCAAATTCTTAAACTGATGACTTCAAGCTGAGGGGTAATTTTCAGCTTGGCACTATGAAGCAAGACCCAGACAGAAGTGAAAATATCTATCAACTAAACAGCAATTCTCAGCAGACTGCAGGAAACTCTGTTCCCACAGAGAATAATGCAGGAGTAATAACCTGCTCCCAAGAACAGTGGGGAAACCATTCATAAGAGCCTGGAATAACATAAAGCCTGAGAATCAGCTGAATCTTTGAAAGCCAAAAAAAAGAAAATCAAATGGATAATAAATTAAAGAACAAGAATAATAACATGCACTTGGGTTTAGAAAATCAACTTATTTGCATTGTGAGTTTGATAATGCTGTTTTTAAATTTTTAATTCGTTTAGGCTCCAATAATTTAAAATTATTTTTATTGTAAATTTTTAATTAGAGAAGTTGTAGGTTTACAGAAAAGTCATATAAAAAGATACCATGTTCCTATATACCCTCCTTTTGTTGACACTGCATTAGTGTGGTACCTTTGCTACAATTGATGAAAGAATATTAAAATATTACTGTTAAGTATAGTCCATTATACTCCAGCTAATTCATCAGCCGTATTTTTCCCATATACTACCCTATAATTAACACCTTGGAATACTGTTGTACAGTTGTTATAATTCGCAAAAGAACATTCTTATATTTGTACTATTAATCATAGTTCATCATCCACAACAGGGTTCACTGTGTTATACAGTCCCATGTTTTGCCTTCTACTTTCCTTCTAGTGATGTTCATGACCCAAAACTTCCCCTTTCAACAACATTCACAAACATTCACCGCTACTAATTTATATTCACAATAATATGCTACCATTACCATTAAACATTTCCAAATATTTACAGTCAACCTAAAGAGAAATTCTGCACAAATTAAGCAACAACTCCCCATTCTCTACCCCTATTCTATCCCCTGGTAATCTATATTCTAGATTCTAATTCTATGAGTTTGCTTATTGTAATTAGTTCATGTCACTGAGACCATACACTATTTGTTTTTTAGACCATACACTATTTGTCTGGCTTATTTCACTCAACCTAATGTCATCAAGGTTCATCAATGTTGTCACATGCATGAGGATTTCATTCCTTTTTACAGCTGAATAATATTCCATCATATGTATGTACCACATTTTGTTTATCCATTCATCTGTTGATGGATACTTGGGTTGCTTCTATCTTTTGGCAATTGTAAATGATGCCTCTATGAACATCAGTGTGCAAATGTCTGTTTGAGTCCCTGCTTCCAGGTCCTCTGGGTATACACCTAGTAGCAGGATTGGGGGATCATATGGCAATTCTATACTTACCTTCCTGAGGAATGGCCAAAGTGTCTTCCACAGCATCTACACAATTCTACATTCCCACCAGCAGCGAATGGGTGTTTCTATTTCTCCACATCTGCTCCAACACTTGTAGTTTTCTGGCTTTTTAATAGTGGTCATGCTAGTAGGTATGAAATGATAAATCATTGTGGTTTTTGACTCATATTTCCCTATTAACTACCGATGTTAAGCATCTTTTCATATGCTTTTTTAGCCATTTTTATTTCCTCTTTGGAAAAATGTCTATTCAAGTCTTTTTTTTTTTTTTTCTTTACCGGGAGGTACCGGGGATCGAACCCCGGTCTCTCCATATGGTAGACGGACGCCGAACCTCTTGAGCCACATCCGTTTCCCTCTATTCAAGTCTTTTGTTCATTTCTTAAATTGGGTTGTTTGTGTTTTTATAGTTGAATTATAGGGTTTCTTTATATATTCTTGATATTAAACCCTTATCGGATATGTGGTTTACAAATATTTTCTCCTGTTGAATACGTTGCCTTTTCAATTTTGTGACAAAGTCCTTTGGAGCACAAGTTTCTAATTTTGAGGAGGTCTCATTTATCTATTTTTTTCTTTTGTTGCTTGTGCTTTGGGTGCAAAGTCTAAGAAACCATTGCCTACCACAAGGTCTTGAACATGTTTCCCTACATTTTCTTCTAGGAGTTTTATGGTCCTGGTTCTTATATTGAGGTCTTTGATCCATTTTGAGTTAATTTTTACGTAAGGTGCAAGATAAGGGTCCTCTTCCATTCTTTTGGCTATGGATATCCAGTTCTCCCAGCACCATTTGTTGAAGAGACTGTTCTGTCCCAGTTGAGTGGATTTGGAAGCCTTGTCCAAAATCAATTGGCCATAGATGTGAGAATCTATTTCTCAACACTCAATTCTAATCCATTGGTCAATATATCTGTCTTTACATCAGTACCATGCTGTTTTGACCACTATAGCTTTATAATATGCTTTAAAGTCAAGAAGTGAGAGTCCACTAACTTCGTTCTTTTTCAAGATGTTTTTGGCTATTTGGGACAACTTACTCTTCCAAATAAATTTGATAATTGGCTTTTCCATTTCTGAAAAGTAGGCTGTTGGAATTTTGATTGGGGTTGCATTGAATCTGTAAATCAATTTAGGTAGAATTGACATCTTAACTATATTTAGTCTTCCAATCCATGAACACAGATTGTCCTTTAATTTATTTAGGTCTTCTTTGTTTTCTTTTAGCAATGTTTTGCAGTATTCTATTTACAAGTCCTCTACATCCTTGGTTAAATCTATTCCTAGCTATCTGATTCTTTTAATTGCTATTGTAAATGGAATTTTTTTCTGATTTCTTCCTCAGATTGCTGATTACTAGTGTTATAGAAACACTACTGATTTCTGTATGTTGATCTTGTATACCACCTCTTCGCTGAACTTGTTTTTAGCTCTAATAGCTTTGTTGTAGATTTTTCAGGACTTTCTATATATAGGATCATGCCATCTGTAAATAGTGAAAATTTTACTTCTTCTTTTCCAATTTGGATGCCTTTTATTTTTTTTTCTTACCTAATTGCTCTAGCTAGAACTTCTAGCACAATGTTGAATAAGTAATCAGAGAAATGTAAATTAAAATCACAAAAACTACAACTACACACCCACCAAATTGACAAAAATAAAAAAATATGACAACACCAAGTGTTGGAGAGGATGTGAAACAATGGAACCATTCACACATCAGGAACAGGAGTGTAAACTGGCACAAACATTTTAAAAAACAATTTAGCACTACCTAATAACACTGAAGAGATGGGTAGCTGATGACCCAGTAATTCTACTCCCAGATTTAGAACCTAGAGAAACTCATGCACATGTACACCAAGGCACATGTAAAAAAAAAAAAAATGTTCATATCACCCTTGCTTGTGATTGTCCAAAACTAGAAACAATCCAAATGTCCATCAACAGTAGAATGAATAAATAAAAGGAGCAAATGTTAGCCACATGCAAAAACATGGGTCAATCTCACAATCATAATTTTGACTGATCAAGACTCAAAAGAATACATTATGCACCATATAATTCCATATAAACTTGGAAAACAGACAAAACTAAACTATAAGATTTGGCAATATATACTTAGGTGGTAAAATTACTTTTAAAAAAGGCAAGGCAAGGAAGTGATCATCATAAAATTCAGGATAATAGAGAGGGTGATATCAGTGAGGGACACATGGGAGCTAGTGGTGCTGGCAATGTTCTAGTCTTTAACATGGGTTTCGGTAACACAGCTGTTCACTTTTTAATAATTTGCTATATTGAACATTTACAGTCCATAACTTTTCTTTGAGTTCATAACACAATAAAAAAATTTAAAGCACACGTGCGCGCACACACACACACACAGAGACACAATCCCAATTACAATATGAAGGTATGAAATCTACTTGAAAGGATACAAATCAAACCGACAGTAGTGGTGACCTCTGGGCAGGGAAGGAAAAGGACAGGGGTCAGGGTTTGGGGATGGGATTATCAAAAGGAGCTTTGACTTTGTCTATAAAATTTTTCATTTTGAAAATATATTATTCATGTATATTAATGTAACTAAAGGTAAATTTTAATGGAAGTATGGAAACAATGAAAAATAAAAATGAAAAGTATGTTTTATTCTAAAGTTGTTAAAATAATTTTGTATTTTAAAAATTTACAAATTTGTATTTGTAAGATTGTTTATACACACAACACACAAAAGTATAGATACATCTGGAGTAAAACATACCAAAATATTAACTTTGTTCATCTCTGGGTCATGGGATTGTGGATGGTTCTGTCTCTTCTTTGTGTTTTTCCTGTATTTTCAAAATATTTTCTAATAAATAGATGCATATTTAAGCTATGAAAAAATTACAAGAATCAATAAGCAAAATATATCTTCCCCCATAGAAAATAAGTAAAGCACAAGAACAGATATTTCACAAAAGTATAACTTCAAATGACCACCATAATGTGAAAAAAATCTACTCCATACATGGGAAATTGAATTAAAACAAAAATATTTTTAACCTGGACAGGCAGAGATTACAAATACTGAGAATATCCAGTATTTTCTAAGGTATAGGAACAATTTCATATGCTTCTTGATAGAAGTATAAATGGAAGTAGCCTTCCTGGAGGTTGTAGAGCAATAAGCATTAAGAGTTTTTAAAATATCTGCATCTTTTGACCCAGTAATTCTACTTTTAGTTATCTTAAACAATATTCAAAGATTTCCAAAATTGCTTACAATTAAGAATGCTTTTAGTAATATTACTAAGAATGTTCTTAGTAATATTATTTAATACTAAATATTTGAGAGCAGCACAAATATACAAATAGAGGATTGGTAAAAAGAAACACACACACACTATGCCACATTGTGTTATTTAAATTAGAAATCATTTTTGCAAACATTTAATAACGTGGGAAAATGCTAAGGATATGATATGACTTAAAAAACAAGACATACAATAGTATCTCCAATTTGATTCCAGTTTTGTAAAAATAAAAAATTTAAAAGTGTATGTTTATGAGTGTAAGTAAGTGAATGTGTATGCAGAAAAAAGTGTAGAAGGAAATATAATGAAATATTAAAAGGAGTTTTCAATGGATTATTTTTCCTTTTGTCCTTCTGCTTTCCAAAATCTCTAGATTCTCTTCAATGAACCCATTAGGTAATTGAAACACTTATTTTTAAATGTTTAAAAACTTTCTCAAAAAAATAGACAATGATGCAGTGGTCTGATGATTTCTTATATAAAAATTACCTCTGACGTGCTAAGTACTTTCATGCCTCTCTCCTGCCAACTATGTAATTTACTCTGATCTCACCAGGAGCCTCTTCCTTGCACTGTAAATCTTGCACTGGCCTTTAGCCAAGAGCAATAAAACCTGACCTGGCCTGATCTGAAAGTTCAGTCAGTGGTAATACCAGGAATTTATATCTTTGTTCTGATAAATGCTCTCTTTCTTTTTTTACCACAGTCCCTGTTATTGCTGAACTGCTGTCTACGTTACCAAATTATGTTGAGCGTCAGGGACTAATGGGCAAACTTTTAAGGATATCTATTGATCTCAATATGCCATGTCTGTTAACATTAGCATATTATGAAAAATATATATAGTTTAAATAATAACTTCATATAAATGAAATGCCAGTCTTCATAAATATTAGAAGAAGCACACTTTGTATAGGTCAGCATACTTCTACATGTCATTACTCATTCTTTTCCCATGGGGCTCCAAAGCTAAGCTAATCAAGTATAGGTCAGAAACAGGTCACCCGACACTGGAGGCCTGTGAATAGTGGTAGAAAATTAGAAATAATAAACACCTCAGGGTATCTATCATATTTTGTATATTGGTGAATACCAGGAACTCTAAAAACAGAATTCATCTCCTATTTTCAGTACTGACTCCTGACCATGTTTAATACAGCATCAAGTATTAACTAAAATTACCAAGCACCACTCATTCACAGATATTTATTGAGTGTCTACTAGTGCCAGGCACTGTTCTAGGCACTTGGGAAAAATTAGTGAACAAAAATACAGAAATCCCTGCCCTCATGAAGACTCCATTCTAGTCAAAGGAGAAAGGCTATAAGCAAAAAATAGAGAAAATAAGTAAATGATATAGTTTATTAGACCATGATGAGCACTGTGAAAAATAAAGCAGAGAAGGGTGGGGCACAACTTACAAGTAGAAAGAGTGGTCAGGATAAGATTTACTGAGAAGGTGACTGTGGTGGACCAATGTCAAGATCCCCCTTCAAGGAAGGAATTGTTGTCCCAGCTTCTGGAAGTGCTCTCAACTTCTCCAGAGACTTGGAGAAAGCCACCTCACCCGAGGTTGCATCCTGATTGATGACAGGGATATAAATGGGATATATTGTTTAAGGATGATAATATAACTTATTTTTTAAATGAGTAGAGACATTTCAAGCTTAACATGTTCACATATGATCTCATAGACATGTTTAACATGTTCAAACATGATCTCATGAACATCATAGATCTTATATCCAAACTATCACAAAATCCTGGAAAGCTTGCTTTATCTTCAGAATGTCTCCAGAATCTGACCACTTCTGTCTGCCTCCACTGCCACCTCTCTGGACCAAGTCACCATCATTTCTCACCCCTGAATTGCTTTACTAATCTCCTTACCAGCTTTCTCCTCCCATGTTGCCCTCAACAGTGTATTCTTCATAAAGCAATCAGCAGCCAAGGTGATTTTTTAAAAGCACAAGTCAAATCATGTCACACCTCTAATCAAAACCCTCCCAATGGCTTCCCATCTCACATTGAGTAAAATCTAAAGACCTTATTTCCTATCCATTCCTTCAAACTTACTCTGCTCCAGCCACATTGGCCTTCTTACTGTTCTTTGACCTTCCCACACATGATCCTGCCTCAGGGCTTTTGCACTGGCTATTCTCTCTATCTGGAACACACTTCTTCCACATATAAGCACGACTTACTCCCTCATCTCCTTCAGGCACTTGCTCAAATGTCAATGTTGCAGGTTGGGTTCTATGGGAAGCAGACTCTGAGATGATGTTTGGCATGCAAGATGTTTATTAGGAAGTGCTATTGGGGGAAGCGGCTGTGGCTCAGTCGGTGGGGCTCCCGTTTACCATGTGGGGGGCCCCGGGTTCGGTTCCCGGGGCCTCCTGGTGAGGGCAGGCCCGCCCGCGCGGCGTGGTTGGCTGACCCGGCGAGCACAGGCAGCGGGGGGGGGGGGGGGGGAGAAAAAAAAAAAAATAAAAAAAATTTTTAAAAAAAAAAAAAAAAAAAAGGAAGTGCTATTGGTATCAACATGTGTGGAAGGGAGGGGAGGAAAGCAGGAGTGGACAGAAGGAGATGACAAGCTATGAAGCAGGCCTGGTGACAGCCTCGATCACTCCTATGGTGAGTTGTGGCTCAAAAAAAGACTGAGCTGGAGGTATAAATTCAGGAGACCACATGGTATTTAAACCCTTCAGACTAGATGAAATTACCAAGGGAGTGAGTGAAGACAGAGAGGAGGATCAGGGACCAGGGTATTCCAATGTTGAGACTTCTGGGGGAAGAGACTAAACCAGCAAAGGTCAGTGAGAAGGATCAACCACTAAGGATGGAGGAAAGTGAAGAGATTGTGATGTATTAGGAGCCAAGTGAAACTGTATGATCAGACGTTATGTAAGACAAAGACAGAACCAACTTTCGGATTTGGCAATGTGGAGAACATCGGTGATATTGACAGGAACAGTTTTTAGAGGAGAATGAGAATCATGGGAAGAAAAGAGGAGGAATTTTTTTTATTTTTATTTTTTTCACTTCCGATCTCTTTATCAAAACACACCCATTGAAATAGGGAACCTTTACTGGAAAATTTATTCCCATGGAAAACCTTTTCAAATCAAGGTGACAACACAACTTAAGAGAGAAAATTCACTAAAATAATAGCCCTTACTTCCTTTTCCTTGAGCAGCTGATGATAAATGAGCCTTCTCTTCAGCTCATTTGTCAGTCCCTTCAGTGCCAAGGAAAGCCTTTCATTGCTAGGATGGAAGAATATCAATTAAGTTCTTAAATATGTGTTGCACTGAGCTCAGCTCTGTAACATAAACCCAGTTCCTTACAATCTTAAAGCAGTACACACAGGCCAACCATGGAGTGAGACTCGAACAAACCATGAAATAAATAAAACCTATAATTAACACTCTTTACAACTTATTCTCAGTTATTGAGCTATATGTAGTGGAGGAAACTGCTCATATCCAGTTGGTGACCATCCAACACTTTAGACTCCAATGACCTCATCCATCACTCCCACACTCCTCACCTTCCTCTATTGTTCCATCCCACACACCAGTGACCTACTCTTCAGCTATAGCAAGCAATTGCCACTCCCCTCACACACTCTGGATTTTGAACTTCATGCTATTTTGCACAGCAAGCGCACACACACACACACAATGTGCTCACTCAAACATTATGCCTATTGAAATATGATCCTAACATAAAAGCCCAATTCAAATGCTCCCTCATTTGTGAAACCTGTCCTGACCCTCCCATCTTTCATGTTTTCATACCATTTTATATGTCTGTTACATACAGATGTTATGTATAGACACTCCATTCATTCGACTAGGTATTTTTCAGCATCCATTCATCTATAAGTAAGGTAATCATCCATTCTGGTTTGCACAGTATTGCCCTGGTTTACATCTGTTGCCCCAGGGTAAATATTAACCATACTCCCTTTGACTTTCTAAAGATGTTCTGGTTTGGATGATAAATGAAATGGTCACCATATTTGTAAGCATTTGATGGTATAGTCTGGCTTCATTCATCCATGTGACTCCCACAGTGCCTAGCACAGTGGGACAGAGTGGGTGATTAATGAATGTATAATGACAAGTTGTAGAACTAAGTATTTCTTTCAAGAAGTGTGTGTGATTTCCCTTTGCTGAGTAGAGATAACCCTTCTTGACATAAAAGCAAGGAAAGCTTTGAACTTGAGCTGGGCAAAACCACACTTTTCTCATCTCCCTCCATCAGCCCATAGATGTACCACAGATCATGAAGAATGAAGCACTAGGAGACCCCTGAAACACCTGGAACATGGGCTCCCTCTGGTGGGGGAAGGAGCCCTTGAACCAGGAGTTAAGACAAGGACTCCAATTTCAACTCTGCCTTGATAAGAAGTTCTACCAGGCCACTGGTACCGAGGTTACATCCTTTTACATTCACAGGTGAAGACAGGTAAGCCACTTTACCTCTCTGATCCTCAGCGTCTTCATCTGAAGACGGGGAGGCTGGGACAAGGTCATCTCCTAGGCTCCTTCAGCCCTCACTTTCAGGGCTGACCCAGACACTATTTTAAATGACTATAGATCACATCAGTATCTATTCCGGCTTTCTGCCTTCTGTGCCAGGACCCCATGGACAGGGCTGAGATAACTAAGGCATCATTTTAGGAGGCCTGAAATTCTTTTTTGAAATTGTTCTAACACAAATGTTCGGGATAGAGATAGAATGGGGGGGGGGCTGCCCCCAGAGAAGACCCATTTCTTTTGTGCCTGGCATGATTCCTTATTACAGAGGTTCTTAAACTTGAGCATACATCAGAATCACCTGGAGGGTTTGCAAAAACTCAGATTTCTGGGTCCCATCCCCCAGAGTTTGTGATTCAGTGGATTTGGGATGGATCCTGAGAATTTGCATTTTTAACAAATTCCCAGATGATGCTGATGCTGGTCTGGGGGCCACAATTTGAAAACCATTGCCTTAGTACATGGTTGCCCACCAAAAAATAATTTTTAGAGAAAAATGAATTTTTAAAAAATGCAGATATTCAAAATGAAAGAGCCCTAGAAGCAAGCTTTTATCCCAGACCTTTCCAAGTACCATCTTCTGGTTCCTTTCTGGCACAGTCCTCTTGTGAGGATCTGTGTTCACTGGTTACACTGCTTCCAGTTGGGAAAGGCTGGCTTTCTTCAGGTGAATCTTGTTTTCTGTCTCCCTCAGCTCTGTGTGAGCTATGTTACTCCTCGATCTCATTATCCCTTGAGACATGTCCCAATTTAGCATCAGCTGCAAATTTAATTTAATGTTCCACGTAACTCTTCTTTACAGAGCCAACGAAGATGGTAATTAAAGACAGAGGCAAACCTAGTCCTCCTATTCTTCCTGCTCCTACCTACAATTACATGCCCTCATTCTTAGTATCCTAGCAGTTCTTAACTGATTCTCATTTCCAATCCAGTTTGAATTCCATTTTTAGAGGATGCAATTTTTCATTCTTTACACCATCCGGGAATCCACGATTTGATAGACTGTGATTTGCAAGTAGGTGTTACCACCCTGGTTTATTCACAAAGTATACTAGCTGATTATTCTCTACTTCTGATTTTGGCTGCCCAAGAAGTCCCCCATGTATGCACCTATCAAGCCATCCAGCCACAGAAACCTCCACTGCTTTGCCTGCCACTGCAACCTGACCCACACATACACTCACACTCACCTTCAAAACCCCCCAGAGCACCAGAAGCTCCTAAAAGCGAATCCAGGGAATTAGTGAGTTCAGAAATAGAGGAAGAATGAAAGTCAAACAACATAGGGATATATTAAGAGCACCACTCCAGGGATGTGACCTCAACTCACACAGGATTCCCATAGACAAAATGTACACTGCCTACCCCCTCCCTGATCACTCCCCACATCAAGGCTACCAAAATGAAATCTACTTTGTCAGTTTCAAACTTCAGGGAGTGGATATGGAGCAAGCGGTTGCATGCCTGCTTCCCACATGGGAAGTTCCAGGTTCAGTTCCTGGTGCCTCCTAAAAACAAAACAAAAGAAAACAAACAACAGGCAAACAAACGAAAATATCCAACTCAGGGGATCTGATGTGACTCAGTGGTTGGGCACTGGCTTCCCATTCATGAGGTCCTGGGGTCAATCCCCAGACCCGGTATCTAAAAAAAAAAAACCAAAAACACCTCCCCCCCCCCAAAAAAAAAAACACTCCATCCCATTCAGATTCATTGGGGTTAATGGTAAACTTTTAAAGCTTTCACATTAGAGCAGGGTTCTCAATCCTAGCTGCTCATTGGAATCACTTGGGAAGTGAATTAAAATCCTGAAGCCCAGGCCACACTCCACACCAATTAAATCAAAACCTCTTTGAGTGGTATGAAGACATCAGTATTTTTAAAACTCCTTAGGCAATTTCAGTGTGCAGCCAAGGTCGAGAATTACTGCATCCACGAGAATTAGTCCAACAATATTAATCCTGACCCCTGTATGAGATATTACTCTTCACTGTGGGATTGGGAGATTTAATTTGGAAAGGGGCAATTTCCATTTAAAGCAGAGGTCCTTAACCTTTTTTGTTCCACGGACCCCTTTGCCAGTCAGGTGAAAACCACAGACCCCTTGCCAAGTCCACACTATACTGTGTATTATTTAATAAATATATCACATCCACACCAATACGTCCCCACAAGAATAATGCCTTTTTTTTTATTTCAATTCAAGCTCACAGACCCCTGGTTAAGGACCCCTGACTTAAAGAATATTTTAGGAAACGGGCAAGATCGGTGAGAAAAAATGCTGGGCTGGAGAAAAATGGAGGGTGGATGTGTCCTAGGAGGTAGCAGTGGTTGCAGGGAAGATGTTAAAGCTATTATAGACCAATATTGTTCATGTCTAGGTCATCTCTGTATTCAGCAAAATGAAAGGAAGCTCACACTCTGCCTGCTCCCCATGGCCCACTGTTCACCAAGCTTAGATTTACAGTATTTACTTTGGTGCCATAGTTTAGTTAGTAATTGGGCTAATTGTTCTTGGCCTGCACCTGGCACCTCATAACCATGTGAGATATTGTTTCTGTGGAAAATATCAGCGTTCCCACCACAGTCTTATATGCAAACTTCTAGGTTTGGACTTCTTTCTTTTCTTCCATCTGCCAAGTTGGATGGAGCCAAGAGTTCATGAGCACCAAGCTGAGTGTCAGATCTCTGGATCTGAGTGTGTGATTGCTGGCCACCTGTCAGACTACCCCTTGAGCCCTGGTCACCACTGTCATGAGTAGTGAGTGTTGCTCACAAAGAGAACTGAGGAAGGGACATGACTGAACCCGCAAATTTAACAACTAGCTGAAACAAGAACCCAAGTGCAGGCCACCAGTAAATCTGTCATGACAGCGTCGAAGACAAAGCTGGCTTATTCATTCATTAATTCAGCTGTGTCTTTTCTGTTCAAAGATAACTCTGCCTCACAGTTGATTTCCCTTAGGAGCATCCCACCAACAGCAAGATCCTTAAAATAAATGCTTCTGAGACACCATCAGTCCTGCTTCTTTGGGTTCTTTTTGCACAAAAGGTTTGCCTTAAGTGATTGTCATTGATCAGAACATCCTTGTTGTTCTTTTGAGGGACATTTTCCTTCTATTTTCTTCAGAGAACTTCCATGGATCTTCAATGACCTTAATTATTTGCCTGTTTAGGTGCTTATGGTCTGTCTTCTCCCATCTCTCAGGGATAAGCAACTCAAGAGATGTATGGCCTGGCAGTTAGGAGCCCAGTCTCTGGAGCCAGACTGGGTTGACTACCAGCAAAACCCTAATTGCACAACCGGGGGTAAGTTATTTAATCTCTCTGTGCCTTGGTTTCCTCACATATAAAATAGGGGTAATTAATAGCACCTTCCACATGGGTTTGCAGTGAGGATTAAGTGTGTTAATATGTATAATGCATTTATATGTGTATTTGGCACATTACAAACACTATGTGAATGTTAACTATCACTATCGAGAGCAGGGGCATTGCCAGTACCTGGCACAAAGCAGGTGCTCCATAAATGTTTGTTGAGGGACTGTGCCTATGATTCTAATGGAATTAGTACTTTCTTCTACTAAGGACTCTAACTGGAAAGTCCACTATGGCTTTCCAATCATCCAGAGGATCAGGAAACACTGATTCCTTAATCAACAGATGTCAAGAATCATTCCAGAGACACATACTCAGAAACTCCATTTCTCAGAGCCCTCGGTCTGCAGCCTTCACCATTCAGCCTTGTAAAGGTTTTCACCTACACTAGAAGACTAACAATTTAGGTTGAGCAAGTAGCAAAGACCATAAACTCATAATTATAGATCCTCTTATTTTTGGAGGGGCTAGAAAATGTGTTTGTGTGTGTGTGTGTGTGAGAGAGAGAGTTACTTCATTTTTGTATATATTTGCAATGTCTTCATGGCTGTCTTTTGAGATTTCCATTACTACTCAAATGTCATTTCAAACCTGCCTAAATTTGCTTGAATACCTTTTCCCATCTCCCATGGGAAATGGTGCTCTATGAACAGACCCTTTTAAAAGATGTGTTTATATAAAAAATAAAAAACAATAAAAAAAAGAACAAAAAAAAAGTTTTAAAAAATAAAATAAATAAATAAAATAAAAAGACTGGGGCATTGGCCCAAGCAGTAGGCTCAGTATGTTTTTCCATTATTTTTTGATACTGTCCTTTTTCGTATTGCTGTGTTTATTTAAAATCGAACTTGTTGGCAAGGATATCAAGACAATTCAATGAAGGAAAAATAGTCTTTTCAACAAATGGGACAACTAGATACCTACATGCAAAATAATGAAACTGGACCTCTACCTCATACCAGGTACAAAATTGAACTAAAATCATAGACCTAAATGTAATAGCAAAAACTATAAAACTTTTAGGAGAAAACAGGAATAAATCTTTGTGACCTTGAATTAGGCAATCCTTACTTAGACATAATACCAAAAGCACAAGTGACAACAATTTTTTAAAAGATAAATTGGACTTTATCAAAATTAAAAACTTTTGTGATCAAGAAAGTGAAAAGACAACCAACAGTACAGGAGAAAACATTTGCAAATCATATATCTGATAAGAGACTTGTATCCAAAAATTATAAAGAAAACTACAACTCAACGAATTTTGTTGGGTTATGTTCCAACAAATAACCTAATTTTAAAATGAGCAAAGGATTTGAATAGACATTTCTTCAAAGACAAAATACAAATGGCCAATAAGCACATGAAAAGATGCTCAAGGACATATTAGACATAAGGATAATGCAAATCAAAACCACATGATACCACTTCACACTCCCTAGCTTGGTTATTACTCAAAACGTAAGACAATAGCAAGTGTTGACAAAGATGTGGAGAAATCAGAACCCTCACACATTGCTGATGGGATTGTAAAATGGTGCAGCCACTTTGAAAGACAGTTTTTAACCATATGCCCCAGCAATTCCACTGCTAGGTATATTTCCAAAAAAACTGAAAACGTGTCCGTGCAAAAACGTGTACATGAATGTTCATAACAGTATTATTCATAATAGCCCAAAAGTGGGAAAAACTCAAATATCTGTCAACTGATGAATGTATAAACAAAATGTGCTATAGCTATGTAATGGACTATCATAGAGCAATACAAAGGAATGAAGTACTGATACATGCTACAACATGGAAGAACCTTGAAAACATTATGCTAAGTGAAGACACAAAAGACCACATATTGCTGAATGCCCAGAACAGGCAAATCTATAGGGATAAAAAGTAGTTCATGATGGCCAGGGGCTAAGGGAAGGGGGAAATGGGGAGTGACTGATAATGGGAATGGGGTTTCTTTTTCTGGGTAATGAAAATGTTCTAAATTTACGTAATGAAGATGGTTGTGCAACTATGTGCATATATTAAAAACCACTGAGGCGTAAACTTTAAAAGGGTAGATTTTATGATATAGCTCAATAAATTATAACTCAATAAAGCTGTTACTAAATTAATTAATTAATTAAACTCTAACTTGTTTCAAAAAGGATTTAAGGGCACAAAAAGAGATTTCACAATTATTCATGGATCAAAGTTTTCATTTTCCAGTATCTACATGCACAAATAATCTAAAGTTTTATCTTCATTGACCCCAGATAAAGGTTTAAGACCTACTGCAAAAATCTGGAAATGAACAAAGGTGATCAAAAGAAAGGAAGTTAATAAGGCTTTGACCAAAACACAACTTAGACTTTCAGGAGGTGAATTCTAATGACTTTGTGTTTGATTATCTCTTTCTCTCTTCCTTTCTGTCCTTCTCTCTCTCGCTCTTTCTTTCTTTCCTTCCTTCCTTCCTTCCTTCCTCCCTCCCTCCCTCCCTTCCTTCCTTCCTTTCTTTCTTTTTTCTTTCTCTCTTTCTGTGTCTCTGTCTCTCCCTCTCTATCTCCCTCTTTTTTATTTTTAAAGATTTTATTTATTTATTCATTTATCCCCCCCTTGCTGCTTGTGCTCGCTGGGTCAGCTAACCACGCCGTGCGGGCGGGCTTGCCTTCACCAGGAGGGCCCGGGAACCGAACCCGGGGCCTCCCATATAGTAAACGGGAGCCCTACTGATTGAGCCACAGCCGCTTCCCACTATCTCCCTCTTTATATAGCTTTTTTTTCTTAAAAATTATTTTTTTATTAAAGAAGTTGTGAACTTACAAAACAATCATGCATAATGTGCAGAATTCCCATACAGCACCCCTCCACCAACATTTTACATTGTTGTGGAACATTTGTTACAGATTATGAAAGAACATGATCAGATTATTATGACTAACTATGGTCCATAGCTTACATTTGATATATTTTTTCCATACAACCCCTATTATTAATACTATGTATTAGTATTGTACATTTGTCATAGTTCATGAGAGAACACTCTCATATTTGTACTGTTAACTACAGTGCATCTTCCACCACCTGGTTCACTGTGTTATACAGTCTCCTGCCTTGTAGCTTCTATCCAAAGTGTATACTCAGTGGCTCTCACTTTCATCACAGAGTTGTACAGTCATTGCCTCTTTAAACCTTTGAATGTTTTCCTTAGTTCAAAAGAAAAAAAATCTCATACCCCTCTATTATTGATTCTTCGACATTGTTGCAAGAATATTACAATATTGCTTTTAACTATAGTCCATAAGTTACATTAATTGTATTTTCCCATGCATCACTATATTCTTATCACCTTGTAATAGTGACATACATTTGTTCTAGTTCATAGAAGAACATTCTTGTATTTATACTATTAACCACAATCCTCATCCACCTCCAGGTTCACTATGTTATTCTTTTTTTTTATTTATTTATATTACATTAATCAATTATTTTATTGTTTTGAATCATTCTTGCATTCCTGAGATAAATCCCACTTAATCATGGTGTATAATTCTTTTTTTTTATTTATTTTTTTATAATTTTATTTATTTTTTATTGTGGGTAAAAATCAAAATTTTCACAATACATACCACTATTTGTAAAATGATATATAAATATATATGCATATATGTGCATTTGCTTACAAAAATGTTATTTATATATATATATAAATATATTTTAAGAGGTGCTTAGATTACCGAAAATATTACATGGAACCCCCTGGGATTCCCATGTTGCCCACCTCCCACACCTCCCGCCTAAAAAAGCTGTATATAGGACTGTATACAGCTTTTTTAAAAACAAGTAACAGGGAAGCGGCTGTGGCTCAATCAGTAGGGCTCCCGTTTACCATATGGGAGGCCCCGGGTTCGATTCCCGGGGCCTCCTGGTGAAGGCAAGCCCGCCCGCACGGCGTGGTTAGCTGACCCAGCGAGCACAAGCAGCAAGGGGGGGATAAATGAATAAATAAATAAAAAATCTTTAAAAATAAATAAATAAAAATAAATTTAAAAAAATAAAAACAAATAACAATCAATATGTTTATCCAGGACCAGAGGGAGGTAAAGCAAATGGATGGATGGATGGATGGATGGATGGATGGATGGATGGATGGATGGATG